>CM046876.1:463011792-463611792 GCA_025667525.1 Glebionis coronaria | reverse complement strand
GTATATTAAAAAGAAGGTTTATGCTTTTACATGATCAGTGATGATGATTACGTGTTTGATCTTTAAAGATCTTGACATGTATGTCTATAAACACAAGTGAATCTGAGATCATATTGATTTAATAAAATTGTTTTTTTTTCGAGTCTAGATGGTCGTGAAGGATTCGAGAATAGAAGTGATGTAGTGTATGTAACGATGGGATGGGATTAGGTTAGATAGATTTGGTTTTGATGAGTTTTGGATTCGTTTGGTCATTATGTCGCAATAATCTTCAGAAAACAATAGCTTGACGCAAAGTCTTTCAAAACACTACTGTCGCAATGTTTAGAAGTATTTCTGTCGCAATGTTTTTCATGTCAATCGCAATGTTCTTTTAAAATCTCAACACTCATCGCAATCCTTTTAAAGCCATCTGTCGTAATGTTCAAAGTGAGTTTCCATCGCAATCAGTTCCACTCCCAATCTGAATCTCCCATCGCAATGTCCAAACCCTAGACATTGCGATGGGATGTGTCGCAATAGTACAAGGTTTTGTCCCTTTTCTCGAAAAAAGTGGATCTTGGAGTTTTTCAGATCTGCCTTTTTTTCATATCTTCATCTTAAAAAAATAGTCAAAATCATCACAAGATACCAAAAGTTCCCGAAACAGAAAAGTCACATTTAAAATAAGCTTAAAAAATTGTGGTAATAATCAAAAAAATCTGAGACTGAGGACTTTTTTGGACAAAACAGATTGGACTATTGGACTTTTGACCACATCACCACAAGCAGAGCATGTTCTTAATGAAAGAAATGGACTTTTGGACTGACTGATAAACACAACACAAAATATCACGTGACATCAGCTTATAAATAAGCAGTAAATAAGCAACGAGAATAAGCAAACAAACACAAAACACCCCCGGTTAGCTCTGATACCAATTGTTAACCATATGATTCAAGCTAACAAGAGGGTGATCCGAAGGTCGGGGAGGATAAAAGAAATGTTTAGACATTTTTAGAGAGAGAAAGATAAAGCTTGAAAGTAGTGTGTGTATTTAGAGAGAGAAGTGAAATACACAATAAGAAGAATCCTCACCCCTCCATAGAAGTATGGAGGGGTATATATAGGCTAGACATGGAGTGACTTTGACAACTTAGCAAAAGTAGTCCCTCCATGTTTTGCCCATATGAAACTAATGTAATTCCGTATGTCTCCACATTGGGGGAAGATTGTTAGCCCTAAAATGTGAGCGCCATTTACGGAATTACATTAGTTTCATATGGGCAAAACATGGAGGGACTACTTTTGCTAAGTTGTAAAAGTCACTCCATGTCTAGCCTATATATACCCCTCCATACTTCCATGGAGTTCTTTTAGGGGGACTGAATAATCACCCTCAATCTTCCTAGGGGCAGCGATAAATGGCGACCTTTAACTTCCATGAATTCACAATTAAAAGAGTCCCAAGGAGTAATCCTTCAGGGGGAGATGGATAATCACATCCAGCTATCCTAGGGGCAGCGAACGGTGACCGTTCACCACATAATTTTCACAAATCAAAAGAGTCCCAAGGAGTAATCCTTATGGGGGAGCTGGATAATCACACCCAGCTATCCTAGGGGCAGCGAATGGCGACCCTTTAACATAAATGTTTCACACTTAAAAGAGTCCCAAGTAAAAATCCTTAGGGGGGCTGGATAATCACACCCAGCTTTCCTAGGGGCAGAGAATGGCGATCTATAACTTCATATTTTTTTCACATTGGTTACTAACAAATATCATAACAGGCTCATAATCTTCATGAAGAACAGCAGAATGATGATGCCTATTCCAGTGCTGGTGATGAAAATACTGAAGCCCCCCACATAGATCTCGATTCCATGTCAAACATTGATTCCATGCCAGAGGATGAGGTCTTCATTATTGAAGATGACTTGACCATTTCAGATTATGCTGATATGGATGCTGATGATGACCAAGTTACATCAGAGACCCATCTCCTTCCCATCAATGCCCAATGTGCAAGAACTGGCTGCTAAGCAGCTATTGGACCAGAGGCTCTGTACACCAAACCCAGTTCCCTTCCCAACTTTACCAAATATCATGGAATTGGGGGCGAAGCAACACTTAGAACACTTACAAAACCTCAAGCCTGTCCATGTTCCTCGAATGAAAGATGTTCAGGAACTCGCCGCTGAGGATCTCTGGTTCAAGAGGGGTGACATCAGTAAAACCAAGCCCAAAGTCACAAATGATGTCATCCTCTCTGAATTGCAAACACTCACCCATGCTTCTGAGGAACTCACCACCACCCTAGAGACTTCACTAACTTCATATGTGGAGTCCTCTATGACTGCATTGCTTCCGCAACTATTGGGAAATGCCTTGCAAACTCACCTCCCAGCTGTTCTAGACCAGAGCCTTCAGTAATACATACCATCAGTCCTCACAACATCTGTCAAAGTAAATGTTGCAGCTATTGCCAAGGCGTCTGAGCCTTCTAGAAAACTTCTTCAGAAGCTTTTACAAGAGGAACTTACAGAAATCTTCTTATTTGTCCATCAAGAATTTGTTAAGTTCCTCAAGCCTAGATCAGGCACAGCTACTACCGGCGCTATGCCTGAGGGGGAGAATTCAGCAACCTCCACCTCTGAAGAAGAAGCAGACACCGCTCCACCTAAGGGGGAGCAATCACTTAAACAACCAACACCTTCAACAGGGATTCCAACACCAAAACCTCTCAGATCCTTCAACCCCATCACTGGAGCAGTAAAGGACAAGGGAAAAGGAATTGCCATTGAACAACCTGAAATAACCCTGTACTCCCTCCAAGAAGAAGGCGGATCCACAGCCAAACTCTCCAAACACTCTGACATGAACAAATTTAAGAGCGCTGATGAACCACCACTTACCCTAGAGCAGGCAAAGGCTCAAATCTTGGAACACCAAAGGCTTGCAAACATTAGAGCAGCTGAACTCAAGAGCAAAGAAGCTCTGAAAAAACTCTCTCATGTTGTAAAGGAAGCTCAGTTGGTTAAGCTCAAAGAACTGGAAGTTAAAAGGAGCAACCTTCAAAAGGAATATGAAAGAATTGTGGACCAAAGAG
This sequence comes from Glebionis coronaria, assembly GCA_025667525.1. Classification (NCBI taxonomy): domain Eukaryota; kingdom Viridiplantae; phylum Streptophyta; class Magnoliopsida; order Asterales; family Asteraceae; genus Glebionis; species Glebionis coronaria. The sequence continues at coordinate 463,608,703 of CM046876.1, read as the reverse complement.
CTGAACCCGGTCAAATCACCAAGTATGCATGTTACACTGACAAAGACAAAAGAGTGGTGATGACCCTTTACAGAGAGAACCAACTAACCAACTACAAAGTCTTCAGTGACTTTAAACTCAGAGATCTGGGCCTCTCTGAATGGTTAGAGATGTTGTCTCTTGCCCAAAAGAAGATTGGGCCTGGTGCTGCCCAAATGATGAAAAACATTCAAGCAAAGCTGAATTGGGTATGAGACACGGCAAAGAAGCTGAAGGTACCTCTGCCTCCTCAACTTTCACAACAACAACCTTCTCAAGGACAAAGGAAAAGAAAAACCCAAATGGGGCCTCTGGTGGAGAAGTTGGTCACTGAGAATATTGTTATAGATGGGATGCACAGAAACTTGGTACTGCCCAAAGAGATCACTAAACCGGTAGGGGGCCAAGTATACTTAAAACCAGAGAAATGTATGGTCTTCATGAATGGTAATTGTGAGTATTGCTTTCAACGGATGGATGAACTACATCTAGCATCAACCATCCAGCTCATCATACTCAAACAGGGCATCCTAAGGAATTGCAAATCAGCTGAGGATTTTGAGTTTGAAGTTGAGCTAGTCATCAACTCTAGAAGTGACAAAGTTGAAGCCCAAAGAATCTATGATCAAGGTCTTGATCGCTGAAGAACCTTTTAATTTTTGTTTATGTTTACACCACTGGGTGTTCTTGTAATAGACTAGGTTCTTTATGTTTAATAAAACTCGGAGGTATGTTTGTTAAATTATGTGTAAGAAGAAGCTGTGTACTCACATACAATAATTTTAGACTTAGTATAATTTATAAACAAATAGGGCGAGATTGTTGGGCCAATGAAAGTTTTAACTATGGCCTAGTCTAGATTTGTTTAATTAGACTAAGTGTTTACTGGTCGTTGAGAGGACCAACGACAGAGACCATACCAGTGGAAGGCAAAGCCTCAGCTGGCACACCAGGAACATTCAAGTCAAAGACAACGTCAGAGAAGTCGAAGACAATCTGAAGTCATACTCACCAGCGATTATGGATAGCTGGGATATAGAAGGAATGTGTTGGTGTTCAAGGATCTCTAAGTTGACAATGCTCAGAGATCACTTAAGAACCCTAGAAGTCTGGGACAAGCAAAGCTTGTCCAATCCTTTATAGTTAAGGCGGGAGAATCTACCAAGTGTTTTGAGCGGGACAAAACAAGAGATCCAAGATAAATCCTAGTACTACCTAGTGGGACAAAAGGTGAACAGTTGGCAGAACTGTTCACCTAAAGTTGTTTAAAGGTATGTCTCGATTTGGACATGCATTTAATACGTTGTACTCTTCCATTCAGAAGGTGACACGTATCAACTACTCCCACTAAGGAAGCAACCTCGTATACTATAAATAAGAGTGAGAAAGGAGAATTAAATGAACCCTTGTGCTTGGATAATTTTTCTAAGTTCTTTATCACCTTGGAACCGCTGATCCCTCAGCTGTCTACCAGCGTCTCATTAGTTCCCTTGTAAACTTGAGTCTCGAATCTAGTTTACTTGTTCTAGGGTTCATTTCTTGTTGTCATTCAACGAGTGTATTCATAGCACTTTGTAATACTTTGTTTATAACAGTTAATAAAGCATTACGCGTTTGAAAAGTATTTCATTGTGTTTTTCGTGGTTATAAGAGTTATAGTTATCAACAATTGTCATATTAAGGGACCATCAGAGTGTCACTCTGAGTGTTCTGGCAAGATCACTGAGATATTGCGTAGAGGCCTGGAATGCGTTTAAATTCAATTAAGAATTAAACAACTATTGCTTTCTAGTTATCACAAGTTTGATTCATAAAGAATCGCACAAGTCACCTACCATGAGCTTTTTGATGTTGCTCAAGAAGGATTTCCATCTTCATCGTAAATACTTGCGTATTACTCGGATGTTCAGGCAAGATCATGAAGATTTTGCGTAGGACTCTTAATATGTTTCTTACTTTTCACAGAGTGTGAAGAAGCAAGGAATTATGGAAGTGTGTCCTAATGAGATATATAATGATCTCAAATGGCTCTAGACTTGATCCTGCATTTTGAATTTTAGTGATCAGAGGCTGGAGAGGAGTGCCACCATTTCAATACCTTTTTATTTGGAGTGAATAAATCGGTAGATAACGTGTTGAACTCCGTGTGATTAAAACAAATACCTTTTGAGAGATATCTGAGTTAGCTGGGATGGGTTGTGCATTACATCACTGGGTCCATGATGTGTATCTTCAGTAACATATGAGTTGACCCGGTTTATGCCTAAGGTTGTAAGGAGGGCGGCTTTCTTTTTACCCTTTATCATTACAATTCTTTTTCATTCTTTAACCCCTTCAATGTTGGCCAATACGTTATAACTAGTACCTTGTTGTGATTGTTCCAGTGCTAACTTAAGTACTTGGTCGACATTCAGCTACGTTTACAATCTTTCTCCATCTTTCATAAGGACTACTATTTCTAGCTATAGAATGTCCTTGGGAAGATCCCTCTGGTTATAGAAGAATCATTGGACTTAACCTATCCTACCATCCTTTTGTCACCACAATCTTCATCGTCGTGAAATAAATGGGTTGTGGGTAAGTAAAAATCACCAAGAAATTCATTTTGAAGTACAAATCCATTTTGCTCCCCCTTAACATATGCTACGATATTCGAAAACATGTCACATATGTAGGGACGAGCCATCACGTTAAGTTAAATCATTTGTGGTACACCATTTCTCATATTAAATCACATTTTCTCCCCCATATTAAAAATATTAACCCAGATTACAACAATAATGACAAGGTTGGACCTGATTGATGAGAACATCATATGATAGAATTACGTGGTTCTTGTCGGTAAATGTTGGTCTCCTGTCACGTCTGAAGTTATCTCTTGACACCACATGTACGATTGGTAGATAGACAGTTGCTCCCCCTCAATTGTTGACCCATGTTCTATCTAAAGAGCTTTATTCTTTGTTTTAGTAGTCGCGTCGTCGAGTATGTTGATGCCAAATCGTAAAGATCTTCAATTGTAGAGATGATAAGTTCATAAAAACAAGATTTATCTCGTTTTAACAAATAAATGAACTGATGCATACATATATTCGTGTTAGATTGTGTTATAACATAAACACAATCCCTTGCATGGTTATAAAGTAAACCATGCCTGAGAAAATTAATTCCCGTTGTTGAGCCAAAGCTTTTATAAGAAATACTTGACTTTAATATGAAAAGCGGGTTACTATCTGAAATAATAGCAAACCATTTAGGCATGTTTTATAAAATATTTAAAACTTTCGTACGAACTCTATTTATGGCGCCGTGTCAATATTAATCAACATTTCTAAGGCCGTAAATATTATCGTACCAAAAGACATGCCTTAAAAACTTAAAAACTAGTAAAACTATTTTCGGATTTTCTTGATTTTTAATTTTTAAGGTTTTTATATGGTTTTATATTTTTATATTTTGCTTTTGTGGATAAAAATATAAACAATATATACAAATGATCACCAAAGATATGGAGAATAGTTTACCACCACTATTCTTTCGCTTCATCTGCCAATGCCTTTAGAGTCTCGGGCGAGAAAGTTCTCATTCCTAGCTTGTCGGCCAAAAATTCAATCCGAGCGTGATCTAAAGCCTTCGTGAAAATATCCGCCAATTGATACTCAGATCTGACAAAGTAAAGCTCGATCACTCTATTTTTCACTTGTTCCTTGATAAAGTGGTAGTGAATGTCAATATGCGTCGACCAGGAGAATTGGACATTGTTGCAGTAGAGAGCAATGGCACTTTTTTGTCGCAGTGCATCATAATTTTGTTGAAACCTAGACCATAGTCGGTTAATTGCGATCTGATCCAAAGAATTTGAGCACAACAACCGGACATAGCCATGTATTCTGCCTCCATACTAGAAATTGCAGCACTTTTCTGCCTTTTTGACACCCAACTGATAAGTCGATCTCCAAGTAGTTGCAAAGTTCCACTCGTGTTACGCCTAGTAGCTTGACATCCCGCGTGGTCTGCATCTGCATATGCCATTAGTGAAATAGAGGAGTTCTTCGAGTACCAAAGTCCCCGATTAACGGTTCCTTTAAGATATTAAAAGATCCTTTTAACAACAGCTAATTGTAACTCAGTAGTCCTCGTTTGATACCGAGCACACATACAAATTGAGAACTGAAGGTCAGGCCTGCTAGATGTAATATACAATAGGGTACCGATCATACCACGAGAAAGTGTAGGATCAATAGGAATCCCATTTGGATTTGCATCTAGCTTAGTTCTTTTCACCATGGGAGTGCCCACGGGGTCGCAAAGATTCTATCTTATATTTCTTAATCGATTCAAGGGCATACTTGGATTGGTTGATAAAGATGCCTCTAGGACTCTGAGATATCTGAAGTCTTAAGAAAAATGATACCTTACCCATCATTGACATCTTAAATTTTGAAGACATGAGTGTCCCAAATTCATCCGGTAGTGTTTGGATCGAGGCAGCAAATATGATATCATCAACGTATATTTGTACCATAATCATGTCCTTTCCGCATTGCTAAATGAACAACGTTGGATACACCTTGCCTTTTGTGAAGCCTTGCGTGATGAGGAATTGTGACAATAGATCATGCCACACACGTGGATCTTGCTTCAACCCATAAAGAGCCTTTTTAAGCCTATACACATGATTAGGATATTTAGAATTCACAAAACCATGTGGTTGTTGAACATAGACCTCTTCCTTGATTTCACCATTAAGAAATGCCGTCTTCACATCCATTTGATAGACGATAATACTCATATGAGCTGCATGATCGAGGAATAGTCTAATAACTTCTAAACGGGCAACAGATGCAAATGATTCCATAAAGTCGATCCCCAATAATTGTTTATACCCACGAGCTACTAGACGAGCTTTGTTCTTCAATATTCCGCCTAACTCGCCAAGTTTCACCTTGTAAACCCATTTCAAAGTGAGTAACTTCACTTTATCCGGGCATGGGACAATTTCCCATACATCAAGACGTATAAATTCATTAAGTTATTCTTGCATAGCTTCTACCCAACTAGATTGGGTAAAAGCTTCTTGCCACGTCTTAGGTTCAACTTCACTGAGAAAGGAATCAAAATGACAAAACAATGAACTTTCTTGTAACTGACTTCGTGTTGATACTGGACGATTAGGGTCACCAATAATAGATTCTATCGGATGATCCTTTGTCCACTTGTTGTCATGTTCACGAATCCGTGTATTGGAGTAGACCGTAGTAGGGGCTTCCTCTGAGGTGCATGACCCGGCTTAATTAGGGTCGGGAATTTGTACACCAAAGAATGGAAGTTCACGCATTTGAGCGAATTCCAAATCGTGATCATCATCATCCTCGTCATCATCAATGGGCATAAGATGGGTAGTTGATACATGTGTTGGTTGAGAATTACTCGTTGAAGGTATATCTTGATCAATTGTTGTCGACACATCTGATTGTGCTTCATTTGCTGGAGTTACAACTTCGTGGACCGGAGCTATTTCTTCAAGTTCTTGAGTAACAATACTTGGAGGAGTAAACAATTCATCAAAGAACGGTTAAAACAACGTATCCCGCTCATTCCTAGTAGGTAGTGTAAATGATGATGAAGAAGGGTTGTTTGGGACAAGACCAGAGCTAATGTTACCGGGTCCCATTTCATGAAGTACGGGTTCAGAGCTGCTTTGCTCAGAAGCCATCACATGATGGTCACATGATCGTCTATACCACACAACACAAAGGGTGGTAACGTATATTACCAGTAAAATTAGAAAGAAGAAGATGATGAGCAGTTTCCTGAAAGAAGAAAGTTTCCATAAACATAATACCCAGATCCAACTACAACAACCATTATATACCCACAACTTAAAAAATAGGAAAAGTGTAAAACAACTGTAACCCATGCCTACGTAGAAAAGCGAGTGAAGCAAATAGCATGAATGCCCAAGACACATAACATATTTTATAGGTTTATTTTGTGAGTGAAATCCTTAGCAAGCGAGTGAGCACCAAGCCTTGTGAGGAGGCCTCTTTAGCGATAGGGATGGAAAAATATTAGAATAGTTGCAATAGTAACTATAGCCAATCAATCAATAAGATGACAAACGAAAGAGCACAACACAACACATAAAAATTAAATAAACCAAAAAACAATACACAACCATTAACCAATCAGTACTCAACCACATTATACTAAACAAATAATCATACTCTGTAGAACATAACATTACACAAAACATAATTTACGGTATCACTCAAATAAATAGAAAAACATGACATAGCACACAAGATGACAAACAAAACCTAGAAATAAGCAGCAACATCAAACAAAACTAAGAGCGTAAACAACGCGTTAGAACAAACTACATAAAACATATAACACATTAAAAAGGTAACCAACAAATAGAATCCCAAGCCACATGATCATAATAATACATGCATACAAAACAGAAAATCAAAAAAAACCTAAAAAACATTGGAAACAGCATAACACCCAAGTTTAAACATCACATATTATACATCAACCAACTTAAAATAGAAAGAGTATAAAGCATGTGTAACAACCGCCTCCGTAAACAAGCAACCATCAGTAAATTAAGGCTTCAATTACAACGAGAGTTACTGGGTAACCCGAGTAAACCATAAACAACCGAGCACAAACGCCACACACCTCATAAGGCGGTAATGAAATCATCGTAATGAACATAACCAAGGTACCATTGCAAGCAACGTCATAGAACACACATGACAGAAATGAAGAGATCGTCATAATCAGGTTAACCACAACCAACAAATCAAATAAAATGACTCCCCAACCCAAAAAGAATATATTATAGATTTTTTTGTGAAAGAAAGGCTTATAAAGCGTGAGAGAGGAAAAACCATTGAATAGGCATTCACTTTTCATCACACGTCATGGATACAGCCCATAGGATGTCCTGCCAGGCTTTAGCAACACCACACACCACATAGGATGGCAATGAAGATAAAGTATCAAATAGGGTAACATTTAGGCAAAGCATGATAAACACGTCATGGCTGTAACCGAAAGGTTACTCCGCGAGCATACATGCGATCTCAGCATTAACTTAACACAATCATATTCATCATAGCCCTTGTAATTTCCACTATAATAACAAAAGCATTGACATCTATATTAGGAAAAGGGCTCAGACAGGGTAACATTTAGGCAAAGCAGGATACACACGCCATGGGTGCCACCGACAGGTTATCCCGCCAAGATACGTGTGATCAAAGCATTAACCTAACACATTCATATTCATCATAGCACTTGTAATTTTCATAGTATTAACAAAGTGTTGACATTAGGAAAAAGGCTTAGACATTGTGACATTTAGGAAAAGCATGATAGGCACACCATGACTGCAACCAACAGGTTCCCCACCAAGATACGTGCAATCTTGGCATTAACCGACCCATTAATATTCATCATAGCCCAATTAATTCATCATATGTCAGCAACTGCATTTCTAACCACAAAAGATCGATTAGCATCACCACACACCAAATAGGGTGGCAACAAAAACATCAAAGTAAGCATAACCAACATGGAGTGAAAAACAATATACCAACGAATAATAAGAGTATATATCAAAAGTAGACAACGCGATACATTTTTCACAGTTAACAATTTTCAGTATACAGACACATTTAGATACACACACAACGCAACAATTGCACATAAACATTTGATGAACTAACATCACATAAACTTTAACAAAAAAACATTTATAACATTATATAAATCACATAATCAGAAGATAAGGCATACAGATGATAAAAAATTAAACACATAAACATAAAGACAATAAACCAACCTAGACAATTCAGAAATTGCACAACTAACCAAAAAGGCACATAATAAGTAGCCTAACACCAATAAACTCAGGAAATAAAAAAATAATCATAACGTTACTAGCAGAATGAGAAAAAAGAAGATTGTTGACATTTTCTAGAAATATAATGCACAGATAAAACTACAACGACAAGTGTCGGAAAATCACGGCTTAATTACCGCCATAATTACACATGCAATCAACCGATCCACAATGCCACACACCACAAAGGACGACAACGAAAGGGCTAGAAATTTAAGGTTTCAATTGTCGTGGTAATTACACATGCAATCCACCGATTGATAACACCACACACCAAAAATGGCGGCAATGAAAATATCATTATCAGCGGATTAACAAAATCCAAACAATCAACAATACAACGCCACACACCACAAAGGGAAGTGACGAAGAAATGAATGTACCATAACCCATCGATCAACAATGCCACACACCACCAAGGGCGCCAACGAAAAGATCGACATCATCGGGCTAACCACAACCAACTGATCAACAACATCACACAACACAGAGGGAGGCAACAAAGAGATCGGTACAATCGAAGCAAATAATACCTAGATCCAACTACAACAGACATTATATACTCACCACCTAAAAAATAGGAAGAGTGAAAAACATGCCTGCGTAGAAAAGCGAGTGAAGAAAATAAAATGAACACCCAAGACACGTCGAATATTTTATAGGTTTATCTAGTGATACAAATGTAAGTTTATGGACTTATATCTAATAGACGTGTGATAGGATCGAACTCGAGATTACGGGATTGCACACAATACGTAAAGAGTTAATATAATTAATAAATATATATTGTATTTATTAGTTTATTTAATAAATATATTTATCTATTTATTAATTTAACCGAGCAAGTAAATATGTATATCTTTAACGGTCGTTAAATAATTAATAGTTAAGTTATAACGATTGTTAAATAAATATATAGTATGTACATACAAGAGGAAAGGAGATTGGAAGTTACCGAAACACCCCTAAGGGGTGTTTGGTCGGTCGGTTATGGAGGAAAAGGAAGGGGTAAAACATTCCTTGTATTTGTTTATGGATACATGTTTAGGCCTGTATAAACAAATCCTTCTCCTCATAAATCACACAACAAAAATCTCTTCCCCCTCTCTCTTCTTTAGGTCGATCGCAACACCAACACCACGAAGGGGTTCGGTTGGTTTTTCTTGGTTGATTGATTGTATATATAATCTAGTCCTAGCCCCTCTCTAGGGTTGTTGGGTAGATTAATTACAAGCGTTGTAGCTCGGTTTTCACGTGCTAGAATCACGGTTAGCTCATTGTATTACGTGTGTACAAGAACGTAATATAGTCTTACTTTAGACTATATCTTGGTATATACGGTTTAAACCCGAATCGGTGATTTGTTCTTCGTCTTGTAGAATTGCTTTAGCGTAAAGGTACATAACCCTAATTCGATTAATTATAATTATGTTATTAATTATGATCTTGTTAAATCACTTCCGCTATATGTGCTTTGATCTCGTTTAGGGTTTTATATAATTGTTATGATACTAATAATCCTTCAGTGGCATCGAGAGTCGTTTTAACATGTTATAATTATCGAAAATCTAAAGTTTTTTAACTATAATTGTTTTGAGTTAAAACTACATATTTTTTTGGTTTTCATAAAATTAGGGTGTTGTTTTTTTTAAATTAGGGTTTTACTCTATTTTTTAATTAAATTAAAAAAGTGAATTGTTTTGAAACCCTAAATTACATGTGGGATAATTTTAGATTGTATTGCATGATTAATTGTTATGTCATGTATGGTTACGATCCATAGAGATTTAACTTTTAAGATTTGTGGGGATTCCATAATTACGTGCATGTTTTCATGGATGGTAAAATTATATGTTTATATGATTTTATGTGTTACGTCATTATTTGATTCGATAAATCTAGAATTAGGGAAGACTTTTATATAGAGATATAAAGACCTAGATCTGATGATTATTGAATAAATCGTATGCATGTGGATATTTGATTAATTTGTTGCACATATAAATTGTTATTATGTGTTTATGATTTAGTTTTTTTTACTTGTTTATATATATAAATTGTTGAATTGTTGTAAACAATGGTTTTTTTTGAAAAAAATAATATGGACTAAATCATATTAAAAATAATGATTTGTTAAGAGATTTTAAATTATATACGATTACATTGATTGGTGAATTGCAATAATAATCTAACGGCCTACTCAATTTAGACAAATTATAAAGTGAGTTTAACGCGCTGCTAGTCATTTACCCGGTTAAGGAAGGAGGTGTTATGCCATTAGTCGTTGACCAAATTCTCGGCTCGCCTGTGCGTCAAAATTGAAATTACCTACGATTATTGATTGAATTGTACCTAAAGGGTGATTTACCACAAATTCACATCCAAACCACAATGAATAAGGGTATTGTTTTGTGCGTAGCCGAGTTCTAGCAAAGTACGATGTGACGAGTTGTGTGTAAATTATTTAATTGGTTGAATCAATACCGCAACATAATTTATGAAGAAATTTAAACTCATGAACAAGTTTACTAAATGTTTTATTAAACTTATGCTATGGAGATTGTATGCATGCTTCTCCATACGTAGATTTTGACATCAAAATTTATACCTTTAAAATTTAAGTTGAATGCTCCTAATTGACGAAAACTTGAAATTACTTCGTCATTAAATGAGATTTTTGGATGATGTTGTGATTGAGAGAAAGCCATTTGTAGAATGAGAATTCGTATGATGGTTTTACGTTACCCTCAGATTAGACGACTTAATTAAGTTACTCAGTGAGATCTGGAAACTTACTGCATTCAGAAGGGATGAAACATGTTTACAATGCAAAACGTTTTTGGCAATGTAAATCCCTTAAAAATCTATAAATTGAAATATGTTTGTCAATTGAATTGTTCGACAAGTCGCTGTGTTGAGTACATTCATTACTAGCAGATCAACTGATGTAATGGATCTATGTCATATAGTTCTAGAATTCAAGGAAAGTAATATGGTTTTAATACCGAGGTAATTTATTTTCTTGAAAGTATTTTGTTATCGAAAATACTAATACTTGAACTTATTTCTGTAGAAATAGCTCAACCCACCAATAACACAATAAGTTCTGCATTCAAAGCTTTCTTTGAACGACCTGAACTTACTGGCCCAAACTTCAATGATTGGTACCGCTCGCTAAGAATTATCTTGAGAGCAGCGGTTACTATCGATATCTTGACTACTCCCTATCCGGAGGATCTTGCTGAAGGAGCATATGATGCAGGCTTGAACACGCTGCTAATGTTAAGAAGCAGTCTGAGGTGGCTTGCTTAATGCTGGGAAAATGGCTCCTGCACTTCAACAGAAGTATGAGCTATCTTCTCCAAAGCGAATACTTGATGAGCTCAAGGCTATGTTCGAGAAGCCGCAAGCTGTGGAGATCTACGATTTGGTAGATGTTTTGCATAGCTGCAAGCAAGTTCCAGGAAAGTCTGTAAGTGCCCATTATTTGGAGATGAGGGGTTATATGGAACAAATCATTGCACTATGACAACCCTATGAACATAATATGGCTATTAACTTGATCAATAGTTCCCTTAACAAGGAATTCAATGATTTCGTTAGAAACTATAATATGCATTGCACGGGGAAGACAGTTAATGATTTGCATGGAATGCTCATTGACTATGAAAAGGGGTTAAAAGACAAGGCATCTACCGCTACGCCTTTTGTACTAACCATACAAAAGGGTAGAGTGAGTAAGCCAAAACCGTAAACGAACAAGAAGAAAGGCAAAGGCAAGGGTAATAAGGGCAAACAAGTTGCGACTTATTCGAAACCCAAGCAGAACTTTGTTAAGAGGAGTCAATCTCAAAAGGATGAGATTGTCACCATTGCAAGGCAAGTGGTCACCGGAAGAGGAATTGCCCTCTTTACCTCGAAGAACTATGAGTAATAAAGCAGAAGTCTGAGTAGAGCGCTGCAGCTTCAGGTACTTTATTTATGATTGAATTGTTCAATTTAACATACAAATTAAATTCCTGGGTATATGATACGGGCTACGGTATTAACATTTATAATACGCTGCAGGGATTTAATCGGGAAAGGAAGATTTCCTATGGGGGAACAATATCTGCAAGTGGGCAATGGCGCACAAGCAGCAGTTAAAGCTATAGGAACATTTGATCTAGTTTTACCTTCGGGTTTAGTACTGAGATTAAATGATTGTCATTATGCACCTACAATTGTTAGGGGTGTTATTTCCTTTTCTTGTTTGTTAAATAATGGATTCATTCACACGATTGATAATAATAGAATTTCTGTTTGGAAAAATGGTATTTTCTATTTTAATGCAATTTCTGTGAATGATGTATTTTAAATAGACATGCATGATAATGAATCCAAGAACGATAAATCTGTATTTAGCATGAGTAAGAAGAGAAAGTTTGACAAGAACTCTTCTTATCTTTGGCATTGTAGACTTGCCCATATTGGGAAGAGTCGTATACAAAAGCTTCAACGTGAAGGTCTTTTGGAAAATATCAATGATGAATCATTTGATAAATGTGAGTCTTGTATCTCTGGAAAGATGACCAAGAAACCTTTTAATAGCAATATTGAAAGGGCTACTGATCTAGTTGGGCTTATACATACTGATGTGTGTGGACCACTTAGACATACGTCAAGGAAAGGTGCTAGCTACTTCTTAACATTTACGGATGATCATAGCCGTTATGGTTATGTTTATTTACTTAAGCATAAACATGAGGTATTTGAATCATTAAAAGTGTTTAAAGCAGAAGTAGAACTGCAATTAGGGAAGAAGATTAAAGCTGTTCGTTCTGATATAGGTGGTGAATATTTAAGTCAAGAGTTTATAGATCATCTAAGTGAGAATGGAATTGTTCAGCATCTTACTTCTCCCTATACTCTACAACAAAATGGTGTATCTGAAAGGAGAAATCGTACATTATTGGATATGGTACAATCTATTTTTAATCTTACAACTTTACCTTTATCCTTTTGGGATTATGCTCTAGAATCTGTTGTTCGCATATTAAATATGGTTCCCACGAAGAAGGTCGATAAGACACCATATGAACTATGGCATGGCAAGAAGCCATATTTGTCTTATTTAAAGGTCTGGGGTTGTGAGGCGTATGTGAAATGTGACTAGGGTGACAAACTCCAACAACGATCTGTAAAATGTATCTTTGTAGGATACCCTAAGGAAACTATGGGTTACTACTTTTATTATCCACCTGAGAACAAAGTTATTGTTGCTAGGTATGGAGACTTCCTTGAATCTAAGCTTGTAAACCAAGAATTCAGTGGGAGAAACTATGATCTTGAGGAGAGTCATATAGATACATTACCTTCTAAAAACACTAGCGATGTAATTCATGTAGAACCAGAAAGTCTGGCGGTTCCAACGGAATTAGTTCCTTTGCGTAGATCTGCAAGGATTAAAAACGTAAATAGCAATATGTGTCTTAACATAGAGGATGATGATGAGTTAGGGGATCTTGGTGAATCCGCCATGTGTGCAAACTTCAAAGTTCCATTTATGGTTTGAAGCAAGCATCACGTCAGTGGAATAAATGGTTTGACGAGGAAATCAAAAAGTTTGGATTTATTCAGAATCGTGATGAGCCATGTGTATATCGCAAAGCTAGTGGGAGCGATGTAGTATTCCTAGTCCTATATGTTGATGACATATTAATCATGGGAAGTAACATTCCAAGACTTAAAGTTGTTAAGGATTATCTTGGTAAATGTTTTTCTATAAAGGATTTAGGAGAAGCTGCATACATTCTAGGAATTAAGATCTATCGGGATAGGAAAAGACGGTTAATTGGTCTATGTCAAGATGCTATATAGATAAGATTTTGAAGAAGTATAATATGCATAATTCCAAGAAAGGTTTTCAACCTATGGAAGTTAAGCATAATCTGAGTCATGAGATGGATGCATCAACTCCTGGAGAGGAGGCATACATGAAGAAGGTGCCTTATGCTTCGGCTGTAGGATCTATAATGTATGCTGTTAGATGCACGAGGCCTGATGTGGCGTTCGCTCAGAACTTGGTCAGTAGATCCCAACAGAATCCAGGAAAGCTCCATCAGACTGCTATTAAACATATTCTAAAGTATTTGAGGAGTACGAAAGATATGTTTTTGGTATATGGTGTAAAACCAGACACATAACTGAATGTTACAGGTTTCTGTGATGCGTACTGGCAATGTGATAAAGACGATACGAAGTCTCAGACGGGTTACGTTTTTGTTGTCAATGGAGGAGCAGTTGATTGGAAGAGCAAGAAACAGACAACGATTGCAATGCATGCTACTCAATCTGAGTACATGGCTGCTTCAGAAGCTGCAATAGAAGCTGTTTGGATTAGGAAGTTTATTGAAGATCTTGAAGTGATGCCTTCAATTAAAGAACCTATTGATATGTATTGTGACAATTCTACCGCAATAATATTTGTCAATGACCCTGGAGTCATGAAAGGCGCCAGACACTTTATGCGTAGACATCACTACGTCCGAGAACAAGTTGAAGCTCGGGAATCAAATTGATAAAAGTTCACACAGACGATAACGTAGCAGATCCCTTGACTAAGGCATTGCCTAGACCAAAGGTAGTTAAGCATGCCAAAGCGATTGGGCTGCAACTAGCTAGCGAACTCATGCAATAAATCTGTGATTAGTATTTGGATAAAGGATGCTAAGACATTATTAATATAATAAATAAAGATTAGGTTTCGTTTATTTCTATTATTTAATAAGTGTATCCTATTTTACATGTTTTAATCCATGAATAAAATTTATGCTAAATGTCCGTTGTCGATTAATAATATGGGAGTATTATTAAAGTAAGACAAATCAAAATAGTGACAGAGTATACTTGAAAGTATATTAGTCAATTCTGGATTATATCCGATGAATCGAATATAGGACTTATCCCAACTATATGTTATTACTATATGGATCTTTGTCATTAAGTAAAACATAAATAGTTATCCTTAGACCTGAAATACCAGGAAACTGATAGAGTCTAGTGCATCTCTGTAGAATAATCTAACGTTAAACGTAACTGGTAGCTATAAGGATTATTTTCGGAAGTGTTGCAAAATTCATAAGTTTTGCTCGTAGTCAATATGGAAATTATTTCCTCCAATTTCGTTTTAGAGTTTAATACAACTGAGCCCCTTGTGGGATTTGTAAGATGTTTGCGTGGCCACACCCAAATATGTTTTGGTAATCTTGCTAAAATCCGTGAACGAGACATAAAATGGTTAATGAAAGGAATGATTGAGATCCATATCCTTATTAACGTTGTATTAGAATTAAAAGGATAATAATATCGATGCAGAATCGTTAAAAGGTTTTGTCCAGGAGACCTTACTCGAGTTGTACTAGAGACATTGCTAGTGTAACTAGACGCTAGTCAATGTAATCTTGATATTCGAAATATGTCCAAATGGGAGCTGTAAGTTTATGGACTTATATTTAATAGTCGTGTGATAGGATCGAACTCGAGATTACGGGATTTCACACAGTACGTAAAGTGTTAATATAATATATATATATATATATATATATATATATATATATATATATATATATATATATATATATATATATATATATATATATATATATATATATATATATATATATATATATATATATATATATATATATATATATATATATATATTATATTTATTAATTTATTTAATAAATATATTTATGTATTTATTAATTTAACCGAGCAAGTAAATATATATATATCTTTAACGGTCGTTAAATAATTAATAGTTAAGTTATAACGATTGTTAAATAAATATATAGTATGTACATACAAAAGGAAAGGAGATTGGAAGTTACCGAAACACCCCTAAGGGGTGTTTGGTCGGTTTTATGGAGAAAAGGAAGGGGGAAAACATTCCTTTTATTTGTTTATGGATACATGTTTAGGCCTATATAAACAAATCCTTCTCCTCATAAATCACACAACAAAAATCTCTTCCCCCTCTCTCTTCTTTGGGTCGATCGTAACAACAACACCACGAAGGGGTTCAGTTGGTTTTTCTTGGTTGATCGATTGTATATATAATCTAGTCCTAGCCCCTCTCTAGGGTTGTTGGGTAGATTAATTACAAGCGTTGTAGCTCGGTTTTCACGTGCTAGAATCACGGTTAGCTCGTTGTATTACGTGTGTACAAGAACGTAATATAGTCTTACTTTAGACTATATCTTGGTATACACGGTTTAAACCTGAATCGGTGATTTGTTCTTCGTCTTGTGGAATTGCTTTAGCGTAAAGTTGCGTAACCCTAATTCGATTAATTATAATTATGTTATTAATTATGATCTTGTTAAATCGCTTCCGCTATATGTGCTTTGATCTAGTTTAGGGTTTTATATAATTGTTATGATCCTAATAATCCTTCAACAAAGTCTTAGAAAGCGTGTGAGCGCCAAATCTTGTGAGGAGGCCTCTTTTGCGCCAGGATTAAAAAATAGTATACCGACGAATAATAAGAGTATAAATAACCTTAGATCTTAAATATTCTTTTCTAAAGATAAAGACGTTTCATCAAATATTTTTAAGATCTCATGGATCTTGTTACCCCCTTCTTGTTTGAGCCTATGTCCTACACCATTGTAAGAGTGCATGTAGCATCACGTAAATGCTATCCATTTCATAATTTTATAAAATTTTGAACATATATCGTGAAAAAGAAAATTGATACATATGTTATGGTAAAAACATTATATAAAATCCAACTTATCCCATGTTTCATGATGCAATAAACTGTTTGAACAATAAAGAATATAAATGTATTTTTTGGTCATGCGTGATCGCTTCTTTAATGTACCATTATGAAAACATGAAATTTAGGATTGAATAAATATAATAACTCGAGAGGCTAAGATCATTAACTATGATGTGTTAATACCTTTTGAAAATAATGTGTTCATGTTGAGTAGAGGATGTGTATGACTATGTTATGGCTCGTGAGTTGACATCTTGGTCATTCTAAACCTACATATATGATGCAAAGATAATGTTTTGAATAACAAGCTGTGTGAGTAAACTTATATAAAAGCACAAGTCTTTTTTCTAAAATCCATTTTAAAGGCTTTTAGTCATCATCTTGTAGTTTCCGATAAGTTATTAAAATACTTGCAAATATGTGTATGCGATTTTAAGCTCCAAACAAAAGTCTAACCAAAATAATATATCTTCTGTTAGTGCAAACATAACGATGTTTATCGGTATAATCCCTTTGTTTTTTGGTGATGACAAACGTATAACTTGCAATACATTATGTAAAACGTGTAAGGGACTTGTAATCACTCAAGCATCCATATGTATACTTCTCTCGACATCTCCAAGCTCGCATTCGTCATGAATCACTCAAGGTATAAATGAACAAGTCATTAACCTTACTAAGTGATTAAGGATTAATTATTTTCTTAAAACTTAAATTTAATTGAAGTGAAAAAATATTTTTGAAATAACTTTATTTTTAAGAAAATATTTTATTAAAATAAAAATGGAAATTTGAATTTAGGATATTCCAAATGGATAAAGAATATTCCCTTTTGGGTAAATTCTGTACCATATGAACTTTTCCCACTAAAGGACAAAAGGGAGCAGAGTCTAGAGCCCGCGGTTCATTATTGATAGGGAACCGCGGGGGCATTTATGGTACCATGGGAAAATATAGCCGTTGCAACCCTTGTCTTATAAACAATGGATCACTTCGAGATTTTCATGAACCCTTTTTCCACATTCTCTCTTACCTTTCACACTTCTTAATTCTTGATTATTTGTTTGATTAATCTTGTTTAAGATGTGATTCCTTCTTCCAATCCTCTAAAGTGCAAAGGGAAGAACACTTTCATAACTATGAAGTGTTCGGGTCATAACATGATGACATCTCTCCTCCTAAAGATCAAGTCATAATTATCCTTTACTACAATGTAAATCATGAATATCCAAGTAGTCTGTATACTTGGACTTAATGTATTGATGTAGTAAAATAGAGGTTAATTATATAAAGACGAATAACGATTTAAGAAAAGCATTAATTAATTTAGTAGTTATTTATGTTAATAAAACTCCATACATTCAAATTTTTCTAGTAGCTTTTAGTTTGTAAAGACGGTCTCTACACAAGTCACGACAAGCCCATAAATATCATGTTTCAAGCTCGTTTTTGGGAACTAGTAGTCATGCAGTGTATTTTTTACGTTCTCATAGTGTAAGAAAAACTAGGTTAAAGAGACGTGCACTAGGTATATGTGGATATCACACATACTGAACACCCGTAGCCAATCCCATGTTTTATGAGGTTAAACTTCCTTTAAAAGTTACATATTCGCAAAACCTCGTAAGCACATACTATTTCTAAGAACTACCAAAATCTAACAAAAGAAAATGCAAAACACGAACATACCCTCGAATCGTGAACTCTACTCGAACCAAAGTTGTCCAATATCGATGAACAAACACAAACCAATGAACCAAAACTCAAAACGACTCGACACCCCATCTTCTTGCGATCACCACTATTGCTGATAACAAGGGCACCGTTTTCTTACTTGCTGACGTCGACCAAAGTAGAAGAAGAAAAAGGACAACCCATTTGTTTGTACTCATCAGCCAATGAAACAAAGAAACAAGTATCGGCTATGGTTTTTCCCACTTTAGGGTTTAGTGAATATAGGCTTGGTTTGAAAATGCGTTTTGCGATCCATTGCGCTAAAGGTCCCAAAAGCCATGGCGTGATGCGTGATGCGATTGCGAGCGCAATTTAGACGCGGTGCGTTTAGTATAAAAAAGTACCAAAATTGTTTTAATACCAAATAAATGCAATAAAGTTACAAAATAAGTTATTAGTATATTAAAATTAGGCCTATAATCCCTTGTAAACAAATAAATTGGTAGTAAAGCTTGACAACAAACACTTCGCAAAATGCAAGATACTATATTTTTGTTATTTTGTTTGTTTTAGATATTTTTCTAACAAGTCTTATTTTTCAAAAGTCCTTAAAATACGTAGGTCTCTTTTAATGGTTGAAATTTGACAAAAATGGCCTAAGTACCAGATTGCGACAATTGCTACCGTTGCTAGCATTACACAATTGTGATAAATTGCGGTTTAATGCGAACGCATTTTGGGATGACACTGCATTAGGCATCTTGATGCGAAATTTTGAATGCAACGCATTGATGCGTGCAATTTACGCAATGATGCGCGCATTTTTAAACCAAGAATATAGGTATGATTTTTCTTGTGGCGTCTATATTAAGAAGACAAGGAAGAGAGTTATTTATTTATGTATGTGTGTGTGTTGTTGCGTTGCTGCTTATATCTAAACAACTAGAGAGCAAAAGGGAGGGAATGATGGATTGGTGACTAATGCGTTTTCAAAGATGACAACCAAAGGGTTTTGTAGTTATAGGTCTAGGATGATAAGGTAGGTGTTGATCCCAAACTTAGATCGTTTTAGCTTTGTATTATCGAGATTTGAGTCAAGAGTAATATGTAGAGAAAATTTGCAATAAACTAAGTATCAGTGGAATTAATACTTAGAACAAAGAACAAAGCACACAAACAATTACCAAACTTTTAACTTTGATTGATAATAACAAATATGAGAAGTGTACATACAATGAACCCTAAGGTCTCCTTTTATAGGTTAAGGAGTCTTGAACAATAAGCTACGGATCAACTATTCTAGAATGAGATAAATATATAAAATACAATATTGAGCATATCTTCCAAAATATTACAAAACGTGTTGACTTCTATAGCTGATGCAATCCTTTAGTGGTTAGAATTCTACTTGTCAGAGCCTTGATTCTTTTTGTCAGTGTCATGTTGTCAGCGCCTTGATGTCTCTTGTCAGCGGCTAGAATCCTCTTTGTCAATGACTAAGGACTTAGTCAATTTTGTTCCCAACAATCCTCCCCTAAACTTGATATTTATATATAACTAACAAGTTTCTAAATAAAACAAAATACACAATATTTATACATAGAGGATTCTTGTAACTACATTCAGCCTTGAATTTGAGTGTGAAGAAATCTTAAAAAGTCAACACCCACACCACTAGTATAATCAACCTTTAGCTTTGTGCTCACCATTTTCTTCAGCATGTCTTCTATCAATGGATAAAATTTATCCACCAACAGATACTCTAAAAATTTGTGGTGCAAAGATGATACACACCTGCAGCTGAAAACAAACGCCACTCTAACTCACTTGCATCAACAAGATCCAACCAAACTGGATCAACTTCATCATGATCAAACATTCTCTTAAATGTTGACCATATATTTATTCCTCCATTAGTTGAAGTACCTTCCTCAGCATACATGTCCTTCAACAGACTCTAAAGAGTCTCCAAATCCTCCCTATACATACTCCCAAACAGGGACATAAGAGAATAAAATATATGTACCTTATCACCATATCTGGTGATATTCCAGAAACCTGTGCTTGGATTTTCCTCATACTTGATTACAGGATTTCTAAAGTTAATAAGTACAACAACAACAACAATATCACCAACCTCCAAAGGAGAGAGCTCCGAGTTCTTCTTTAAAGCATCTTAATTTAATCTTAGATTCAATAAATCAAATTCTGGAAACATCAACTTTCCTCCCTTCTTTACAGGCCTAGTCACTTGAGAGGCCTTCTTTATTTTTATCTCCTCCTCTAACTCTTCTTGTCTTTCGGCAAAAAGTTGGAGATGAGTGTTGTGATCACAAACTTTTACCCAGATAGGATAAGCAAGATACTCTAGTTGCTCAAAAGATAATGCTTGCAGCTTCCTATGAATCCATCCAGTCTGATGACTCCTAAGCAACATTTTGTACAACTCCCTTCTAGTTGTTCTTTGCTGCTCCAAAACCTTAAAATCCTTGTTTTCCTCAATCACTTTTAAGTCCTTTTAGACTCTTAGCAAATTCTCCAACCCCCAAATCCTCATGGAAAGAGTAACAAAAGGATCATCCATAGCCATTTCTTCATACTTGTGATATAAAATTGCTATCTAAGGCATTTCATAATCAATTATCAATGCCAACTCCCTCAACCTTTCTCTAGCAGCTTCACCTCACCATATTCTAGTTGCTTTGGCTCATCATTGGAACTACCCCCTTCCTTATCATTACTCCCAGCTTCATGCTCCCAGAGTCTGAGCTAAACACTTGGGCTTTAACATCACCTTTTTGTTTCCCTATTCTCTCTTCTTCTCACAGTTGTTGAGCCACAAGATAATCAAATTGAACTTGAGTAATCTTCTTGGGAACCTGCTCCTCTACCAACACTGCTTTACCCTTCTCTAATGAATCAATAATTGGTAAAGTAGTTGGTACATGTGTAGAAGCTTTTCTGATTATCAATGGTGGTTGGGATACACCAAAGACAACTGAAGTTTTGTCAGTGGATTTGAAATAAGTGTCAATGGCTAAAACGTTCTTGTCAGCGGCTGCACTCTGCTGAATCATCAATTCTGAGAAGGAGATTTTAGTGGGTGTCACCAAGGAAGGATCAAAATCCATGCTCTCCTTCATCCCTGTAGGCATATCAGCCACCTCCTTAGTACCAATAGAACCCTCCTTTGAGCTCATATCACTCAAATTCACTGGGTTTGTGGGTTCATCATCCCCTTTGTAAGACCTCTCTCTAGCATCTCTTGATGAATGAACCATGAACCTCCTTCTCTGCTCCAAAAAAATATCCTCTCCTTCAATGAATTGAATTGAAGGTCTTGATATTTGACAGTTTGTACAAGTTTTATATTTTGCTTTTGCAAGCTAATACAAATAGTCGTCAATTCCATTAATGTCAAAGGTTCCATATTGCCCTCACATTCATTCGGGAACTGAATCCTCAATGAAGCTTCATGGGGCGTGGGCATGGACTTACTTACAATAGGCCTGTCTTGACCTGCATCTAAGCCAGTGTCAATAGTCCCAGCCATTCCCACATCATTACCCACCCTTGTGGTAGCGGTATCCTCTACTACAAGGCTAGGGCCACCAAGAGGAGATACCCTAGTGATCCTTTGGTGTTTAGATACCCTAAATTGTGAAGGTGAATTGGATTCAGGGCTGTTTGGGTCAAGGTTAGAGGTGTCAACGTCTATAATAGTGCTATCAGCGGCTGACATGTGAATGTCAACGGCTGAATGATGGGGTTCAAGGATGTCTATATGCATATCTACAGCATGTTAAGGTGAAGGTGGTGGTTGGTCTTGTTGTGGCTGAGGTTATTGTTGTTGTTGTTATTGTTGTTGTTGTTGTTGTTGTTGTTCAGCCACAACAACAGCTTGAATGACATCAAGCATGGGTTGGGTCAATGGCAAATCTCTGGATGGGGCAGTTTCTAGAGTGATAAAAAGCTTTTTACATTGGAAATGGATCTCATAAAAGTTTTCATGATCCATGCCACACTCCCCTTGTAAATCTAAAACCATTTGTAAAAATCTAGGGTAAGCAAGTGTCATCTTGCTTCCCTTGTTGTTTAGCGCCCTCAAAAATCATTCTTGTAAAATTATAGTTTTGCCCAGTCGTCATACAAACAAGAGCACTCGCAATGGAGCGATTGATCTCATTAAAAGATGAGAATTTAGGACTAAGACATAGTAGGAGGACATTAATAAGGAACTTCCAGGCTGGGGGAAATTGTCCTTTACTATATTTTGAAATACGCCCTTCAGGTGGAAGAGCATATCCTAAGCCTAGAAGCCCTTGATGTAGCTCATAAATTGGAAGAGTTGTTACACCATCTTCATCATCATGATGTAAATCTTGAAGAATCAAAGATTCTGTAACAATCTTTTTACGCCCATGAATTGTGCCTTCAATTGTAAGCACATCATCATCATCTATTTTGGAATTATCAGTATTCCAAAACTGCTTGATATGTGATATAGGAATGAGAGGTGCATGAGTAAGAGCATACCTAATATTAGAGGCCAGCATGAACTCAATCATCCCATACTGTGGATGATTATCATTATCAACAGTCAAATATGCAATCATCTTATGTTGATTTCTGAATTCAAGCACAGCATCACCAGATTTGAATTTAGGCGCCATTGATGTCTTGGAAAGCTTAAGATGAAATAAAAATTTAGAGTTTTGGTTATGGGGGTAAAGATAAAAAAAATATTCAAGTTTCCCTATAAATACGTATGATGGGTGAATAAATTGTAGAAACATAGGTATGCTATTGGTTGAAAAAGAGGTAAGTAGCCAAAAAAAATTTCAAAACATAATCGTGAAAATCTTCAAGAAGTATAACTTATCTCATAGTAATTAAAGAAAATACCTACTCTACGAAAATTACGGCCCAAAATATCTCAAAAATTACAACTGAGTGGGACCCAGTGTTTTTCAACGGTCAAAAAGGTTTTCAGCGGCAACGGCTATATTTGTCAGGGTTTAAAATGGTTGTGTATGTGGCTAAAATACATATGTCAACGGATAAAAAAACTATTGTCATAGGTAAAAAATAAAAAGAATGAAAATAAAAATAAAAGACCTTAACAAAGAGATTAATCCTAAGGAAGTTATCTTTTCTCCAAAAAGGCTGAGTTTTGCAAGTATTGTTCAATCATACACACTTTCATACACAAGATAGATGTGATTGTCCTCTAGTGTCCCTTGCTCACAAAGTCGTTAAGGATGAAGTTAACTCATATAATATCTTTGCAACTCCCAGGTAAACCCAAAAATGAATAACCCAAGTCTCCCATTCGACCAGCCATTCTATGTAAAAACGTCTTGGCAGCATGCATGCTTAAAATAAAACGTGCATGCTACAGTGCCTCAAGGTTTAGAAATTCTAACAATTCCATAAAAAAAGCCTTCACTATTTCTAATCCCCACTCACCAGTAGACACAATCTAGAATTATGATAAGAGTGCTCTAAGAGTACCCACAGTCCTAAAGGTATCCTAAATCCTCCCCTTAAAAGATGCATACAAATTATTACACTTCAAGTAGCAATTTTTTTTATTTGAAGATAGGAATGTAAACACTCTAACCGTCATAAATAAATGTTTGCTAAGACCTTTAAAGTCCATAAGAAACTTTGTATTCATCCTTATGTTGCTCCACGTCTCTACATAGTTAGACAAAAACCACAAAAGAAACTAACATAAAAGCTGTCAATGGCTTCTTTTCACTTGTCAACGGATAGAATGCCTTTGTCAGCGGTTAGAAAATAAAGTGGAAAAGACTAACTTTACAAGAAATAATAACAGTCCCCATCCTGTGACAGTTGAAGCATTTAACTTTGGATTTATCAAAGCCAGCTGATCCTCTTTTGTTAAAATCAAGTCTCTTGCCAAATTTCTTATAGAATCTATTGGCTCTTATGATACTAAGTGCCATGTTCCCCTTGATGTCCATCTCTTCGAGGTTTTCATCACTTATTTGCTCTAGATCCTCATACATAATTGGAGAACCATTTGGTAATGTAGCAATGTAAGCACAGACAGTATCCAAGTTGATTCCAGCTAGTTTGAGATTAGAGGATAATAAGAAGAATGTGTCAGTGGCTGAGGAATCTAATTCGTTGACAAAAGATGCTTTGTCGGTGGCTGTAGATCCATTATGTGACACAAATGCCATGTTCCTAGAGGATGAATTAGAAGTACTCCCATTCCTTAACAAGACTTCAGGTTCCATGATCTTCAATTGATCGTAGACATCATCAAAAGTTACATTCTTGTGACTTTTGGTGGCAAGAA
This sequence comes from Glebionis coronaria, assembly GCA_025667525.1. Classification (NCBI taxonomy): domain Eukaryota; kingdom Viridiplantae; phylum Streptophyta; class Magnoliopsida; order Asterales; family Asteraceae; genus Glebionis; species Glebionis coronaria. The sequence goes on along the minus strand of CM046876.1, from coordinate 463,583,998 downwards.
TTGAGTTAGCTTGTACATACCAAGCTTCACTAAGACTTGAAAGAAAAGCAGAGCTGTTATCTTCATCATCAAAATCTACACCCATGAACATTAGTTTGCTGGTGAGATCTTGTAGACGACTTCTGACTTCACTCAACTTTTCATTTAGAAGAGCTTTAAATACAGTAAATTTTCTTACTAACTTCTTTTTCCTTTCCTTGAGAGTATCTTCATTACTACCATAGGTTGCCTCAATAGCTTCCCAAAGTTGTTCGGTAGATTCATACTTTCTGAACTTAAATTGCTCCTTTTGTCCAAGAGCCAATTTAAGACAATTGAGTGCCTACATATCATTCATTCTTTGAACCATCTCTCCAGCCGACGTGGCTCGTACATCTTGAGGGTTTGAGCTTTCAGACTCAGATTTTCTAGCTTCGAGTCTTTGTTCTTTAGAAATTGCCATCTTCTGTTCTTTATTGAAGGTGTTCCCAAATTTAATAATTTCCCAGAGGATGTATTTGTCAACTTCAAGATATTGTTGAAAATTAAATTACCATAGTTCAAAGTTATTTGGGTCAAGGACAGGAATTTTGAGGTTGTTCAGTAGTCTAGTTGAATTTGTGGAGTTGTTGGATGAGGTTGACATGATGTTTTAGTAATCTAGGGTTTTGAGCGATTTAGGGTTTTGTTCTTTAGATCAAAGTTTCTCAACAAGCTCTGATACCACTTGTTGATCTCAAACTTAGATCAATTTAGCTTTGTATTATCGAGATTTAAGTCAAGAGTAATACGTAGAGAAACTTCTCAATAAACTAAGTATCAGCGGAATTAGTACTTAGAACAAAGAACAAAGCACACAAACAATTACCAAACTTTTAACTTTGATTGATAATAACAAAGATGAGAAGCGTACATACAATGAACCCTAATGTCTCCTTTGATAGGTTAAGGAGCCTTGAATAATAAGCTATGAATCAACTATTCTAGGAAGAGATAAATATATAAAATACAATATTGAGCATATCTTCCTAAATATTACAAAACGTGTTGACTTCTATAGCTGATGCAATTCTTTAGTGGCTATAATTCTACTTGTCAGCGCCTTGATTCTTCTTGTCAGTGTCATGTTGTCAGCGCCTTGATTTCTCTTGTCAGCGGCTAGAATACTCTTTGTCAGCGGCTAAGGACTTAGTCGATTTTGTTCCAAACAGTAGGAGTTTGAGGGTGTTCATTTTTTGTTTACGTCAAACCAAGAACAAAGTGTGTTGTGTTCGTGATATTCTCCAACAGGAATCTAAGAGAAGTGAGATGAATTGTTGTGTTTGTCGTTTCACTGTGAATGCAATGTATATGGCAAATGTCTTAAAGCATAAACTGCTTTTGTCCTTGTTTTGATTGTTATCGAGAGAGGAAAAAAGAGAAGCTAGGGTAGGAGTAATATTTATGAGGATAAAATTGTAGCCACATTTTAGTTACATAGTTTAGTTCAAAGAGGATTACACAAGTTCAAGAAAATGGGTTCAAAGTGTTATTCCCATATCAATCCATAACACAAGATTCTAGAGAGAGAAAGAGAAGAAAAGTAGAGAGAGAAACTAGAGAGATTTTGGAAGGTTAAACACTTTAGAGAGAGAAAGTAAAATGGTAACCAACACCCTCTTCCACACATGGAAGAGGGTATATATACCCTTGGCTTGTTGGCCCGTGAGTTTAAGTGACTTGGGTCGGGCTTGGCTTTGATTGGGCTTACGCCCCTAACTTATACAATATTAGCTTAAAGTCTAAGCCCGGTTAACCCGACTAACCTATTATAATACAAGACCTTTAACGACTAAGATGAGCTATTACATTCTTGTTCGACTATATAAAATATAGGGCTAACAATCTCCCCCAATGTATCAATCATCTTAAAAAGCTTAAAAAGCATAAGATGATTGAGTGAATACATTCTTGTAGAGGAGATCTTCCTTCTTTGGTCTTGTATCTTGATCTTGATCTTGTTTGTAACGGTTTTGTTCCTTCATGCTTTTATGATCTTTATCTTGAGCCTTTATCAATTGACTTTGAGTGCTTGAGATCTTCATCTTGTGCTCCTTGTGACTAAGATGACCTACTACATTCTTACGTTCTTAGGTGTCTTGTGTATCGCCATCTTGTGCTCTTGTGATTTCTGAATCGACATCGGTTACACAGCTACGCCACCTTCTTGATATGCAGCAACATATATAGGCACGGATAAAATGGCTTTGAACATTTCATCCTAACTCGGTAGCGTTTTACCTCCGGTCGGTGAAGACTGTTTAGACGGTATTAGATACCGTACCTGTGATCAGGTAGATTGATTAAGAATCTCCTTGATAGGGTTTCCCGACGGTAGTAGCCAGTTCTCTTTATTCGACCGTCTCAAAGCAGACTACGAACGTAAAGAGTGAATCATAAGGATAAATTATCCGTCTAATTAGAGTCGTCAATTCAGATTTCCTGGAACAAGTTTGATTCTAAAAGAATCGCACCATTGTTGCTTTCTAGTTTGTCACAAGCTTGATTCATAGAGAATCTTGCGAGTCACCTACCGCAGTGTTGTTTGATGTTGACACTGGAAGGATTTCCATTCGTCACTGTGAGCACTAAAGAGTGTCACTCTAAATGTTCTGGCAAGATCACACGGATTTTGCGAAGAAACCTGGAATCAAGATTGAATCAATTAAGAATCCAAACTTAGTTGCATTCCAGTTCTCATAAGTTTGATTCGTGTTGAATCGCACAAGTTACCTACCATGAGCTTGTTTGATGCTGGCTCAAGCAGGATTTCCATCTTCATTGTGAATCGTATCACTCAAATGTTTTGGCAATATCACAAGGATAATGCGTAGGACTCGATTGTGTCCTAATGAGATGATAGAAAGATATCGTTTGGCTCTAGACTCAATAAGTGCATTTTGGTAATCGGAGGCTGGAGCAGACTGCTACCTTTTCAATATTAACTAACTCAGAGTGAGAAAGTCAATAGATACGTGTTGATCTCCGTGACAATGAGATAAGTTTCTTTCGAGAGAAACTCGAATGGCTGGGGAAGGGTTATGCATCGCATCGCTGGGTCCATGACACTTGTCTTCGATAGATGTGTTAACCCGGTTTCTGCCTAAGTTGCATAGAATATTCAACCCCTTCAATGCTTACCAATAAGTCATCACTAGCACCTTGTTGTGATTGTTCCAGTACTAACTTAAGTAATTGGTCCGCATTCAGCTTCATTCCACTCCATCTTTCCTAAGGACAACTATTTCTAGCTATGGAATGTCCTTGGGTAGATCCCTCCGGTTCTGGTTGGTCCATAGGACTTAGTTTCCTATTCTAAACCACCTTTTGACTCCATCGATCCATCCTGGATAGTAGGTTGTTTTGGGTATAGATCGTAACCATAAAACCATTGAAAACCATTCAAAGTGCTTGATAAAAATCAAAACTGTTAACACTTGAAAGTTTTACATTTCCGAAAAGCTCCCCCTATACACATGCATCGATATACGAAATGGTTTAGCATGTGAAGGAAAGAGTTGCACTTGAGTCTTTAAGATCACATGTTACAATATATTACATTTTAATCACATTTTCTCCCCTATCTCTAATATAAAAATATCATATTAGAGATACCAATTGATTAAAATATGACAATTTCTGTAAACCGATTGGGAGAGAAACATGTGTGCACGCATGAATATGGAACTTTTGAAGTCGGGTAGCTCCCCCTCAACAATATATGTGTGTCTTAAAACAAAAATTTAACAATATTTTGGAAAAACGACACCATAAAATATGTTGAGGTACGGAGTGGAGATGCCTTTTCCGATATAATTTATTACTTATGACAGTTTTAAACCATTTTCGAAATGTGTTGGATACATAAAATATGACAATTTCTTAGATGTACCCAACAGCATTAAAGGCTTGATTTTAAAACGCTCCCCCTCAAAAATTGATCAAAATAACATATGACAATTTTGAGATATAAAAACCATATTATGAGGAAGGGAGTGTTGAACACATAATTTTGAAAGATTTAGAAAAACCTTTTGAGAAATTCTTGAAAAATTGTGTTCAACGGTTTTAAAATAATCATAATAGAAGACATCTCTTCTATTGCTTATGGAAAGCGCACTGAAATGTACACTTCCCTTTCGGTCCGGATTTTATGAGCTCAAAACTTTGATTGTTTTGTGACTAGCTCATGACCGAGAAAAATAAATTTCCCGTTGTGAAGGATAAGTTATCATCCGTGATAAACTTTCCTTAAGTTAAAGTTCGAGTTCTAAGCTGACATTTACTTAGAAGTCGTTTTTCATGAACTTAAAAGCATGGAATGTTTTTATAAGAAGCTCATGACCGAGAAATATTAATTTCTCGTTGAGAAGGATAAGTTATCGTCCGAAATAACTTTCCTTAGTTGATGTCCGAGTCCTAAGCTGTGATGCGCTTAGAAATCATTATGAGAGAATATCAAGCAGCTTCATTTGCTATTTTGAGATAGGGCTTTAGTAAACAAGTCTGCTATCTGGTACTCAGTTTTGATAAAGTATAATTCCACGATACCACGTTCCACTTGTTCCTTGATGAAGTGATATCTGACTGCGATGTGCTTGGTACAAGAGTGTTGAACCGGATTGCAAGAGATGTCTATGGCTGACTGTTGGAAATACGTTTTACGTATTTATGAAGGATCGGTCGCTCCAACGATAATTATGTAATGGGCTCGTGATCTATTTACTTTATGTATGGTCCATATAGCCCACATGTAGGGTGGGCTATATATAACCCCTCCTAGCATGTTAGGAGGGGGTTGTTGATTCCATTTACACTCAATCATATTTTCCATTTTACTTTCTCTCTCTACAATTCTCTCCCTTCTCTCCTTTCTCTCTCTAATCCCTCATCTAATTCCTTTATTTCTTCTTTATTAATCAATCAATCAACCAACCTAATCCACCAAATCCATGATCTAGAATAGGCCATTAATTTCGTAGACCTACATTTGGTATCAGAGCTATGGGGTGATTTAAGGTGGTGATTTGTGTGGTTTTTTAGTTTTTGATTGTATTAGTGTTCTTTAAGAAAAATCATCTTGATTCTTGGTGTTTTTGGTGTTTTTGTGATTGGGATTAGTGGATAAGTATTAGTTGTTACTTATTTTAGTCGAAAGCACAAAACTTTTTGGGTTATTTGGTCAAAATCTGGGCTTAATCTCATTTTTTACTGTTCGACTGTTCATCGGGAAGGTTTCTGTTCATTCAGTAGAAGTTCCGGATCAAGGAGTTCCGGATCAAGGAGTTCCGGATCAAGAAGTTCCGAACCAAGAAGTTCCGAGTCAAGAAGTTCCGGATCAAGCCAAAGTTCCGAACCAAGAACTTCCGAGTCAAGAAGTTCCGGATCAAGCCAAACTTCCGAACCAAGAACTTCCGAGTCAAGAAGTTCCGGATCAAGCCAAACTTCCGAACCAAGAACTTCCGAGTCAAGAAGTTCCGGATCAAGCCAAAGTTCCGAACCAAGAACTTCCGAGTCAAGAAGTTCCGGATCAAGCCAAAGTTCCGAATCAAGAACTTCCGAGTCAAGAAGTTCCGGATCAAGCCAAAGTTCCGAACCAAGAACTTCCGAACCAAGAAGTTCCGGATCAATCCAAAAGTTCCGAATCAAGGTGATCTTCCGGATCAATCCAAAAGTTCCGAATCAAGGGAGTATTGGATTCCGATTTGTTTTATCAAACGGTTGAGTCGACAAAAATTTCTTGAGCTGACAATTGAGTTGTCATTCATCGACTTTCAATGGATTTCTTGAATTCGACATCGAACAAGGGAGAATTACATAAAGTGCAAGCCAACGCGAGAGAAAGTGGTATAACTTCATTTCAAATGCTCCAGTCTCATCTTGTCACTCTTTCGGGGATTCAAGGAGGGAACGAATTTGTGACAATCTTTGGACAAGATCGTCATATATTCATCGACTCCATTTTTACCACTTTGACCCAACTAGCCGAGCAACTCAACCATGGAAACTTTCATCACTCTGCATCGGTACTTGCATGTAAGGCTCTTGTGACACACCTCACGCCTTTCCTCCAATTTAATATCATCAAGCCTGAAAGTTCAATGATTTGCCAATCGTTTCTTCGAGATACACATACCGAGCTTCGAGTTTTCCGTGATACGATTTTGAAACTCATGTCATCGGTCTCGTCTTCGATATATCAAAGATCACAACTTCAGCAAGTGTATGTTAATGGAGTGCAAGAATCAATGACGCAGATGCAAGAAGATAATGGTCATACGGTTGACAACTTGGAGCCTAACGATGGCACGAGCACAGAATCAGGAGGACAACATGATGCCAATGGCACGTCAGTGAATGTTCACGAGATTTCTCTTGATGACACCTTACCCATTTATGACGCAGAGCCTGCAAACATGGTACAATGTAATGTGGTTTATGATGTATATGCTGATGATATGCCGCATATTGAGGATTCTGAACCTAATTATGACAAACATGGGATGGAAACGAGTGATAGCAATACCACTTCTGATTCATCCGATGTAAGTCATAATAGGGGAGAGATTGTTCAGAATGCTAAACATCATGATAATTATCCTATAACTGATTCATTGACTGCTTCTGATTCCAAGATTAAAGAGCTCGAAACAATCGTAGCTCGGCAATCAAAAAATCTTGAGGGTGCCAAACTAGAATTTTCTAAGAAAACGGACAAATTTGAAACATACTTTGAAAAACTTGAAAAGTCAAACGTTGTTCTTGAAAGAAAATTGGACCAAACTGTTCTAGATTCTAAAGCTGAAAAGGATAATCTTTTGAAACAAATTCAACTGCTTGAATCTAAGTTGGCATCCCAAGATAGAGTGCTCAAAGAGAATGAGACATTAAAGGCCCAATTACAGGAAAAGGTCTTTGCTATAGCTGCGTTGAAAAACGAGTTAAGGAAAAGTAAAGGACCTAGTGTGGACACTAAGCTTGAAAAACCATCAATCTTGGGGAAACCGCCTACAAATCAGTTCGTCAGACAACCGTCTGTCAGACAACCTACTGCATTTGGATCCGAGCGATCACAATCCTCGAGACCGCGGTTTGCCTCCCAAGTTGATTTGGTTCATCTTATTAGACCAGTCACTCCAGCAACTAGGCCCAATGTGATCACTCCAGCTTTAGCAAGACCAAATCATATGATTGCCTCTAGTTTCCCTAAAAATACCAAGACCACGTCTAGAACTAGTTCAAATGACGTTTGCCATGAATCTGATCTTAGGGAAGCTAAGCAAAAGACACATGTAAGAGATAGGAATTCCAAACCTAGTCAGATGCCTTCTAGTTTACCCAACACTGCTAACCGTAGCATGTCCAATCCTAGGAGCATCAATCAATCGTCTAGGGATTCTAGATCTTACTCGGACATTAAATATGCTACTTGTAAAACATGTAGAAAATGTGTCTTTACGGCAAATCATGATGCTTGTATCAAAAAATTGCTTAATAAGGTGAACTCCCGTGCTAGACTTAAATCCCAGTGGGTCGCTAAAATCAAACCCGTTGGTAAAGATTGGCGCCCCACTGGTAGAACTTTCACTATTGTAGGAAACGAGTGCCCTTTAACTAGGATAGTCTCTGATTCTACGAAGACTACTAGGGAGGAAATTGCAAAGGATGATACATCACTTAAGCCTGAACTTAAGATTTTCTATAAAAGGAAACGTTTGCCCACTAAGACAAGTGAATCATCTCCTCATGCCACCTCTGACATAAGTAAAGCCAACTGTGAACCCCCACGTGCTTCAAAAATTGATATTGCTAACCCACGTCAAAGCATGCAAATTCCTAATGAGATTGCAGGTACCAAAGTTGATGTTCCAAAAGAACGAAGCGGTCCAATCGTTGTGTACCGTTCAACTAAGGACACTCTTAGAGTTTGGTTGCTGAAGAAGCAGATATCAGAGAAACAAATGTCTCAGGGGATTCATGGTTAAGCTGCAAACAAGGACTTATAGTCACATAACAGACTGTAACTCGATTCTCAAAGAAAGGAAAGTTCATCCCGATGATGACTTATCCTAAAAACGAGAAATTCATTTTTCTCGGGCATGAGCTTATATCAAAAACATTCCAAGTTTTTAAGCTCATGCATTATGGCTCCTCGTTAAATGACAGACGACGACCCGGACTTCAGAGACAGGGAAGTTTATCCACTCAACGATAACTTACCCTCTTAACAAGAAATTAAGTTTTCTTGGACACGAGCTTATCCTAAAACCATTCAAAGGTTTTAAGCTCGTGTATATGGCTTATCGTTAAATATCAGACGATAACCCGTGCTTCAAATAAAGGAAAGTTTATCGCCGATGATAAACTTATCCTTACAACGAGAAATTAAATTTTCTCGGACACGAGCTTACATTAAAACCATTCAAAGGTTTTAAGCTCGTGTACATGACTTACAGTTAAATGTCAAACTGTAACTCGAACTTCAAATAAAGGAAAGTTTATCATTAATGATAAATTTATCCTCATAACGAGAAATTCAATTTTCTCGGTCATGAGCTTGTCTTAAAACATTCGAAGTTTTAAGCTCAGAAAGGAAAGTGTATCTTTTAAATAAGAGAACTTTTCCTCGTAACGAGAAATTAATCTTTCTCGGTCATGAGCTTTCCATTAAAACAATCAAAGTTTTCAAGCTCATGAACACGACTTCTAAGTAAATGTCAGCTTAGGACTCGTTCTTCAGATAAAAGGAAAGTTTATCGCCGATGATAAACTTATCCTTAACAACGGGAAGTTTACAACTTCTCGGACTTGAGCTCGCTTTTAAGATATTCAACATCTTAAGCTCAAGTAATTGTTTTTTCAAAACTTTGAACACAATTTTTCGAGAATTTCTCAAAAGGTTTTTCTAAATCTTTCAAAATTGTGTGTTCAAAAACGTTTTGATAAAACGAGCATGTCTTCTGGAATCGATAATATTTACGAACCTAGAAATGTCATTCAATAATGACACGGGGTTGTAAATAAAGTTCGAGCAGAAGTTCAAACTTTTAAAACATGCTCAAAATGGTTTGCTATTATTTCAGATAGCAACCCGCTTTTCATAATCAAGTCAAGCATTTCACCGGAAAGCTTTGACTCTACAACGAGAATTAATTTTCTCGGGGACGTGACGAGGTGACCAACATTCGTGAACAAGAACCATGTGCTTCTTCCATATGCTGTTCTCCATTATTCAGGTCCAACCTCGTACATTGCTAATATTGTGAATTCATCATCATATATTGATCTTTGCACGTGTTAGATACCTTACACTTGTGTTTAAAAGGTATTTAATTTACGTTTCAAGTACACCCTCATTAATTTGAGGGGGAGCTTGTTAATATCACGAAGATAATTGGACTTGCATTTTTCTTCCCAAATTTTCTTAAAAAGCTATTAAATCAATTGATATTAAAAATATTGATTGAGTTAATATTTTTAATATGGGGGAGAAAATGTGATTTAATATGGGAAATGATTAATCACAAATGGTTTGACTTAACGTGCTAGCTCTTCCCGACATGTGCGAAATGTTTTCGGATATCGTGGCATATGTTAAGGGGGAGCAAAATGGATTTGCACTTCAAAATGGATTTCATGGTGACATACACTTACCCAAAACATCTCTATTCACGACGGTGAAGATTGTGGTGACATAAGGATGGTAGGATAGGTTAAAGTCCAATGATTTCTCTAGAACCGGAGGAATCTTCCCAAGGACATTCCATAGCTAGAAATAGTAGTCCTTAGGAAAGATGGAGAAAGATTGTGAACGTAGCTGAATGCCGACCAAGTACTTAAGTTAGCACTGGAACAATCACAACAAGGTGCTAGTGATGACGTATTGGTAAGCATTGAAGGGGTTGAAGAATGAAAAAGAATTGTAAAGATAAAGGGTGTAAAGAAAGAAGCCCTCCTTACAACCTTAGGCAGAAACCGGGTCAATTCATATGCTATTGAGATCATTTTTAATGATTCTTGATATTGAAGAAAGACATCATGGACCCAGTGATGCAATGCACAACCCTTCCCAGCTAACTCAAATATCTCTCAAAAGGTATTTGTTTTAATCACACGGAGATTAACACATTATCTACTGGTTTATTCACTCCGAATAAATTGGTATTGAAAAGGTGGCACTCCTCTCCAGCCTCCGATCACTAAAAATCCAAAATGCACGATCGAGTCTAGAGCCATTTGAGATCATCAAATATCTCATTAGGACACACTTTCATATTCACTTGCTTCTTCACACACTGTGAAAAGTAAGAAAGTTCTTAAGAGTCCTACGCAAAATCTTCATGATCTTGCCTGAACATCCGAGTAATACGAAAGTATTTACAATGAAGATGGAAATCCTTCTTGAGCGAATATCAAAAAGCTCATGGTAGGTGACTTGTGCGATTCTTTATGAATCAAACTTGTGATAACTGGAAAGCAACAGTGGTTTAATTCTTAAATGAATTTAAACTCGTTCCAGGCCTCTACGCATTATCATATGATCTTGCCAGAACACTCAGAGTGACTCTTTATTGATCACAGTGACGAGTGGAAATCCTTCTAGTGTTAACATCAAACAGCACTTGGTAGGTAACTTGCAAGATTCTATATGAATCAAGCTAGTGACAACTGGAAAGCAACGATGGTGCGGTCCTTAATTGAACTTCACTTGTTCCAGGAACATGAATTGACGGCTTCAAATCATGCGGATAATATTATCCAAATGATTCACTCTTTACGTTCGCAGTCAGCTTTGGACGGTCGAGTAAAGAGAACGGGTTTACCCGCGAAATCTTGTCAAGGAGGTTCTTTATTGAAACTACCTGCCACAAGTACGATATTTAATATCGTCCAACGGTCTTCACCGACCGGAGGTAAAATGCTACCGAATTAGAATGAAATGTTCAAGGCCATTTCATCCGTGTATACTGTTTTGTTGCTAACTGTCTTATGCAGCGTAACAAGAAGGTGGCATTGCGGTGTACAATCCAGAAGAAGTCGTCACCACATGCTTATACTACATACAATTAGTACTTCAACAAATTCAAGAAAGCCTGAAGGTCAAGTCTTCCGCTGTATCAAACTCTGAAGCTTTCAAGAATTTAAAAGTATAAGTATGTGGAACATGAAGTCACAAAGAGGCAAATATCACAAGTGATGAATGCACAAGGTCAAGGCAAGGAAACATGCTCAAGAACTAAAGTCAAAGATCACTTCAAGCATATTCACAAGAACAAGATCGAAGACTCAAGCATAGATGCTAGGTTTAAGATTTTGTAAAAAGATGTGACCTCCCTTAGGGGGAGATTGTTGGAAATACGTTTTTCCTATAAAGTCTCGGTCACATCTTAGTTAGCATAGATCACGAGTTATAGACTATTTAGAACTTTGTAACTTGGAGCGACCTCCCTTAGGGGGAGATTGTTGGAAATACGTTTTACGTATTTATGAAGGATCGGTCGCTCCAACGATAATTATGTAATGGGCTCGTGATCTATTTACTTTATGTATGGTCCATATAGCCCACATGTAGGGTGGGCTATATATAACCCCTCCTAGCATGTTAGGAGGGGGTTGTTGATTCCATTTACACTCAATCATATTTTCCATTTTACTTTCTCTCTCTACAATTCTCTCCCTTCTCTCCTTTCTCTCTCTAATCCCTCATCTAATTCCTTTATTTCTTCTTTATTAATCAATCAATCAACCAACCTAATCCACCAAATCCATGATCTAGAATAGGCCATTAATTTCGTAGACCTACACTGACTTTGAGTCACAATACATAGGTATTTTATCAAAGTGGAAGCCATAACCCGTGAGTTGAGTTCTCATCCAGAGGACTTGAGCACAACACGCGGATAGAGCCACATATTCTGCTTCAGCTGATGAGAGAGAAGTGCAATCCTGCTTCTTTGACGACCATCTCACAAGCTTGTCTTCCCCTAGAAATTTTACGCTACCAGAAGTGCTTTTTCGACTATCAAGGCAACCTGCGTGATCTGAATCTGAAAAAGCTGTTAGATGAAAACCGGTTTCCTTCGGATACCAGAGTCCTATGTAAATGGTATTCTTTAGGTACCGAAAGATCCGTTTAACCTCTTTGAGGTGCTTTTGAGTAGGTCTGGCTTGATATCATGCACAATAGCATGTGGCATGATGAATATCAGGTCTGATGGCTGTGAGATACATAAGTGACCCGATCATACTGCGATATCGCGTTTGATCTACGGGATATGAGTACAAGTCAGCGTCTAGGGATTTGGTCGACAATGATCTACCAACGCGAGCACACGAGGTCATACCATGCTTTTTAAGTATCTCTTGAGCATACTTAGCTTGGTTAATGAAGATACCACGTGGGGATTGATGAATCTGGAGGCCTAAAAAGAATTTTAGCTCCCCCATCATTGACATTTCAAATCTGCTTTGCATTAAATTTTCAAAACGTTTTGAAATTTTTGGGTTCGTAAAACCAATAATAATGTCATCAACATAAACTTGCACCAGCAATATGTCATCCCCATATTTATTAATAAAGAGAGTAGGATCAATAGAACCTTTGGAGAATCCTTTGGAGAATCCTTTGGAAACCAAGAAGTTTGATAGTTCTTCGTACCATGCCCTTGGAGCTTGTTTAAGTCCATATACAACCTTCTTGAGACGGTTGACTTTGTCAGGATGATGAGGATCCATGAATCCTTCGGGCTGATTCACATACACTTCTTCCTTCAAATGACCGTTGAGAAAAGCAGTTTTAACGTCCATCTGAAAAACCGTGAAGCCCTTATGTGCAGCATAAGCAAGGAATATCCTGACAGCTTCCAAATGAGCAACTGGAGCAAATGATTCATCGTAGTCTATGCCTTCTTGTTGACGGTATCCCTTAACCACAAGACGAGATTTATTTTTGATGATGGTTTTTTCTTCATCCAGTTTGTTTTTCCAGATCCATTTGAAATCTAAAATTGACATTCCATAGGGTCTGTCAACAAGTTCCCAAACATTTAGGCATTCAAACTGATGAATTTCGTCTTGCATTGATTCAATCCACGCATGATCAGTCATGGCTTGTTTGATGTTTGTAGGTACAGTTGAACTCACGGTGAGTGCATACATACACACATCACCATCGGTTTTGAGTTGTCTGCGTGTTCGAACCGGTTGTGAAGGATTTCCAATGACTTGCTCAAATGGATGATCACGTGTCCAATGGTGAGTGTATGGATATGGTTGGTAGAATATATACATGTTGGACGGATCAACATGTTGAGTAGAAGACTCTCCGACTTCGTGTATCGTGTACTGAACGGATTGATAAATTCTTCTTCGTCAGGTTGTGCATCGACTGCTTGATTGTTGTTTCCTCCTTTAGCATTGACGGTTGGTGATGTTGGTTGTATGACTGTTTCTTGAGTTTGTTGAGTATCCAATGGAATTGTCTCTTGAGCAAGGTTGTTGAAGTAGATGCAGTTGTGTCTTTTTGACTTTGTTCGGGTGCATCAACAGTAGTGACAGCGGAAGGCTTTGACACAACTTGATTGTTTCCATAGTAATATTCATCAAACATTGGATCATATAAATCAACCAACTCATTCATTTGTGTCGTATCCGTCGAGTCTGCTGTAGAAGTACTTTCTTGACGTTCTTGCACGAGACGTACACTATTTTGTGTAGGTGCCATTGTTGGACATTGAGGTGTGGGACTTGAGCTGTTGTGATCAAGTACCATTTGTGAAAATTCATCAAAGTTCACATGAATTGTTTCGACAATAATCTTTGTTCTCTTGTTATAGACCCGATATCCTTTCGACAATGTAGCATACCCCACAAAAATACATGCATCACCTTTTTCTTTCATCTTGTCGAGATTTTCAACGTCTTTGAGAATGTAGCATAAAGATCCAAATACGTGAAAGAATTTGACAGTAGGTTTCCTGCCATTGATGATGTGGTAAGGTGTCTTTTCATGTCTAGGGATGACGACAGAACGATTCTGAGTATAACAGGCAGTTGCAATTGCTTCAGCCCAGAAGAATAGCGGTAAATTTGAAGCAAAAAGCATTGTTCGAGTAGCCTCAACCAAAGTACGGTTTCGTCTTTCGACAACGCCGTTTTATTCAGGAGTTCGACCAATAGACGTTTGATGTTCGATGCCTTCTTCTTGAAAGTAAGATTGCAAGTTCTTGTTCAAAAATTCAGTACCCCTATCCGTTCTTACGCTTAAGACTTGAGCTTGAAGATTGCGTTGTATAATCTTGAGAAAGTTTTTGAGAACCTCTAGTGTTTCATCTTTGGACCTTAAGAAGAAAGTCCATGTGTATCTAGAGTAATCATCAACAATCACGAGAATATACTTTTTCCCGTTAATACTCTCTACACGCATGGGACCATATAAATCCATGTGTAGAAGTTCCAATATTCCTTTTGAGCTTGGGGTAGTCTTTGTTTTGAAAGACTTCCGTTTTGCTTTCCCCAACTCACAAGAAGAACAAAGATGGTCTTTGACTAATTTTAACTTAGGAAGACCGGTCACAATATCATTCTTCGAAAGCAAGTTGATGGTGTCAAAGTTGAGATGTGACAATCGTTGATGCCATAACCATGCTTGAGAGGATGAAGCTTTAGCCATTAAGCAAATTGGATTTATTGAAGATGTGTCTTGAAGAGTTACAATGTATAGATCAGAACCACGAGAACCTTAAGAAGGTCATTCCCATCGCAGTCTCTAACATAGCAAGTAGATTTCCGAAAAGCCACTTCCAAATCCGCATCACAAAATTGACCAACCGAGAATAAATTATGATTCAGCCCCTCGACGTAATAAATTCGTTTGATAGTGAGATTTCCTTGAACCAAATCACCATATCCAAGTATCGGTGCAAACTGATCATTTCCAAACCGCACCGTACCCAGAAACTTCTCCACGAAGTTAATGAGAAGCTTGAGATTGCCCGTCATGTGCTTTGTGCACCCGGAGTCCATTATGAATAGGATGATTTCGATGAGCTGCAGAAGAATTAGAAGACAATGTAGCATTTGACAAATGGGATCCCTTGATAGAAACGGGTTCCAAAATAGTAGTGGGCCTAGATTCAAAGTCTAGAGGCAAGCTGATATTCCTAGACCCAATCACTAAAGTGGTTAACTTAGGTACCCATCTGTATCTGGGTGGTGTAAATCTCGAATACCCCCGTGTACATGTCCTAATCATGTTCTCATAAAGCTTCTGTAATCTGTTTTGTTTACGTAGAGTAGTGGACTCTAACGCACTTAGTTTCTTAAGTGGTTGATCAGTGGATTAGTTCAAAGTTCTTGTGGGTTCTCTAGTACTAGTGGGCACAAGAATAGGCTTCCTAGTTCTAGTATTCACGCCATTATGATTAAGAGCACAAGCATCATGATTGAAAGTACGAACACATTTTCCACATTCAACACAAACAAATTCAATATTCGAGGTCTTAGCATTTAAACTGTCATTACATGCAGTTACACACGTTTTATTCTTAGAAAACTTAAAATTCCTACGGTGGTCTTCTACTTCCATCTTCTTCCCTTGACTATTGTTAGGCATGACTCTATCTTGAATTCTAGTGCTCTTAAGTTGTGGTCCACTAACGCTAGTAGTGGGGATTACTCCTGTAGAAGAAGACACACGTTGATTAGATGTCCTAATATTCTGAGGTAACTGCAATGTTCCAGTTTGAGTGGGCTTAATGTTCATCTTATACATTCTTGGTGCTATCACATTTGTGCTCTTATCATTTCCTATCTTAGGCAAAGTCTGTGGGGGATTGTCCCAAAATAGATGATTTAGGGCATTTAACCGCATTCGGTTGACGAACGACGGATGGTTTACCCAAAACAGACTTTCCTTTCATTTTCTCAATTAGTTTTTGTAACTCACTGATGGCTATGTCCCTTTCTTGTAGTTGAGCTTTCAAATCCTTTATTTCGAAACCTTTTTCATTTAATTGACGAACCGAAGAAGCTGCCATTTCTTGACACCTTTTATGATTATGAGATTTTCACCTTTTTGTAAAGCAAGTTCAAGAGAAATGGAGTGTTTCTCAAGTTGGGAAAAACTTTTCGAAAGTTTGTTATATGACTGAATTTGTTTCGAAAGCTCTACTTCAAGATTGCGACATTTCTCGTCCGTTTTTGACACTAGACATGCTACATGACAATATTGATCAAGATCGGTATATACACCAAGTATAGCATTCATGTGGTCAGCATAACAATATTCCTTCGAAAGTCGATCAATTTCGTTAGAAAGTTGGTGTTCATGTGTCTTTAATTTAGTTTAAAGAAAATCAACTTCATCTTCAAGAGATTTAACATAACTTAAATCAGTTAACATTTCCTCAGTGAGATCTTTATAAAAGATTTCCACGTTTTTTGAAAGATCATCAATTGTTGGAACAATGCATTGTTGAATGACGACTTCTACTTGTGGGTTAGGTTTAATATTCCAAATGGTATCCCTAGAAACTTTTTCATAGTCGACGACACCTTTGTACAAATTTAAAACCCCTTATTTTATAAACTCAAATTGCTGAACACTTTTACTTCCCATTTACGTTTTTCATCCAAAATTTGTTTTTCTAACAAAATTGATTGCTTTTTGAAACTCCTTTTTAAAGAAACTTTCTTTTGGGGTTCATCACTTGGTGGTGGAACACTATTATACATCTTTTGTTCTTTGGAAAGTTATTTTTGAGGAACAAACTTAATATAATTGTCAGAATCAGAAAGGTTTATTAAATCACTTAAGTTTGATCGACTTTCTTCTTGGTGAGAATGATTTTGTCGCAGTCCGGTGAAAGCATAAGAGCAAGATTATCAACATAACAACCGATATCATAAAGAGCGGGCTTCATAGATTGAACGTGCTTGAGATATTCAGGCTTAACGAAACTCGTTTTCATATTTCTATTGAGCATATTCATAGTTTGAATAGACTGACCCGTTCTGTAAACAATGTTGTTTAACGTTTCGACTCTCTTTTCCAAATCAAGAATTTTTTCAATATCCTTTTCTTCACGAGTTTTATAAAGCGCAGTTTGTTCTTTGTTAACCGAATCTAACTCAGTAATCTGGAGTTTATGTAGTAGCAGTTGTTCTTCAAGTTCCGATATCTTTTGTTTTGACATATGAATTTCGTGTGTTACTTCAGAACAATATTGTTCGTTGAGCACCTTACGTTCATATACCAAACCATTAGCTATTGCAACTCGTCGATCAACTTCTTTTACATAATCACACTCTTTAAGCCTGCCTATCTCCTCGGCTAAGGATGTGTTTGCTTGCTTCAAACGTTTATTAGCCTCTTTGTTTTCATCAATTTCACGTTTTAAAGAATCAATAATATACGCAAGCAAATCACGGTCCTCATCCGAGTCAATATCCTGAACAGCTTTTCCGTCATCATTACACATATGCTGTGAATCCGTAGAGATATTGCTATCCTCCGTGTCCATTACATATGTGTCGTTGATGCTTTCGGGTTGCTCAGGATGACGTCGTTCATTGGCAAACACATTATAGTTATCGTATGATGGTACCTTTTCAAGTGGCTCAGTATCAAATATAGGTCCAGAAGTATCAGTAGTCTCTGGAATCACTTCTTGAATCTTTGCCATGTACACATAATGTGCCTCCAACTCTTGATCATCGGCTTCTTTAGTGTCATCACGCCAATCAACTTCATCTGCTGTGAGTGGAATCCCTGCTTCTTCTTTCTTACACAACAACATATTTTCCTTGTGATATCCCGAATCCTTAACCCGTTTTGGCTTCTTACATTCCCTAGCCATGTGCCCAAATCCCTTGCAGTTGAAGCATTGAATCCCAGTCTTCTGCACAACCAGAGTGCCTACAGTATCTCTAGCCCCAACTTGATTCGGCATCCTCTGATTATCATAACTAGCATCACGATCATACTCAGGTACATGATCAACTTCCTTATATCTAGCATTGGATGATGATCTGAGGTTGTTGTTGATAGGTTTGTAGATCTTCTTATAAGTTGTGGTGAGTAAAGACATGAGTTCTTCAATCTTCTTGTCCCTTGAAGTTTGTTCATCATCACTGTCTCCATCTGACTCGGTGTCATACTTTGGAGGTAGATTGGGGACAATTGATTTTGCTTTGTTTCTAGCAGTAGCTAGAGGTTTGGTGTTTGAGCTTGATGACCTTGAGGAATGTGTAGCTGGTTGTTGACGGGGAACGGGTTTTGTTGAAGTAGCAGCCACAAAAGCAATAGAGTTCGCAGATCGTTCTGCCTTTTCAGCCCTAAGTTCATTCACTTCATTCTGATGTTGTTTCAATATATCATAAAGTTTGTGGTCAGATATAGTCTTGATATCCTCCCTTTGTTTGACCAAAGTCACAAACCTTTGCCATTCCGATTTGAGTTGAAGTAGAGACTGAACATTGGCATGATGATTGGAGATGGTGCACTGATTTCTAACAAGCTCATTCATCATTTTGTAGAATCTCGAGTAATATGAGTCAATGGATTCACCATCTTCGGATGCGAATTTTCCAAACTCCCAAAGCAGATTAGTCTCGAGATCTTGAACATTGATCGACTCACCTTGCTTCAGTCGATGAATTGCATTCCACATTTCTATAGCATTAGGACATGCATCAACCGTGGAATAGATATCGTTATCAATCCCAGTGAGTATGTAGTTGACGACATCAGCTTCAGCTTGGAGGAGTTTCTTTTTCTCTACAGGACATGTGTCAAAATTCTCCATAGCTCGTGTAGTTGATGAAGTACCATCCTCTGCTTGTGTGGTAAAGGGTCTGAATTCAAAAACTGGAGGTGGGTTCTCAAGGCAATGACGAAGAGCGGTTCGGTTCTCCTTAGTGTCGAGAAATCTAAGGAAGCGAGATCTCCACTGAACGTAGCAACCGGCAGTGAGCACAGGTGGATTTCCATTGCCACCTTGTTCCAAACGAATTTGATTGGCCGTTGCATTGTTGTTGTTGTTATTTGACATGGTGATTACTTGTGAATGGATTAGGATCTTAGTGGATTTGTTGTGATGAGGTGTGGTTTAAAATTTCGAAGTGTTCCGAGAATTTTTAGTCCGACAATTAATTCCCCAGTCCGATAAAAATGGTAAGCCAAAAATTTTGTATCGCCAAATTTTGAAGTTGAGTTAGAAATATCCAAAAACTAGTAGGGAAAAAATTGATTTTACTAGACCTAAAAATTTTAACTCTTTTTTTTTAATCTTTGTGTAAACTATGATCCGAGACTAGTCTAGATAGTGGCTAAGTCTAATAACTACTCAAAAAAAATTTAGATGTCCATCACAATACCCATCGTAACTCTTGATCGTGGTGGGTGATCGCAA
Organism: Glebionis coronaria; assembly: GCA_025667525.1. Classification (NCBI taxonomy): domain Eukaryota; kingdom Viridiplantae; phylum Streptophyta; class Magnoliopsida; order Asterales; family Asteraceae; genus Glebionis; species Glebionis coronaria. The sequence goes on along the minus strand of CM046876.1, from coordinate 463,564,568 downwards.
CTCTGATCGCAGTGGGTGATCGTAACAATGGATCGCAGCCTTGGATCGCAACCTTGGATCGCAACCTTGATCGTACTGGTGATCGCACTCCTTGATCGTAACGGTTGATCGCAAACTGTGATCGTACTCCTTGATCGTAACGGTTGATCGTACTGGTGATCGCACTCTTTGATCGTAACCTTGATCGTATTCTTGATCGTAACGGTTGATCGCACTCTTTGATCGTAACGTTGATCGTAGTAGTGGATCGCAGTCACTAGATCACAACGTGGATCGTAAGCTGTGATCGTGATATTGGATCGCAAGTAGAAGCCCCAGGTTTATGCGATCGCAATACACAGATCGTACCAAGGAATCAAAAATACCCCTTTTCTCGGATAGTACTAGAACACAACAAATTCAAGATTTTTAGCCTAAAAATGAATCAAGCACCCAAAACTTTTGTGTTTTTAACCAAAGTAACAATACCAAATCACTACCAAAAGTATGTAGATGATTTGTATCAAGAATAAGTCATAAAAACACAAAAAGAAATTTGGTACGTGAGTTTTAGATCAAAATAGGCACGAAAAATCAAGAACACAACACACGAATCTTCAATCACCTATCCACTATAGGCTCTTGATACCAAATGTTATTCCCATATCAATCCATAACACAAGATTCTAGAGAGAGAAAGAGAAGAAAAGTAGAGAGAGAAACTAGAGAGATTTTGGAAGGTTAGACACTTTAGAGAGAGAAAGTAAAATGGTAACCAACACCCTCTTCCACACATAGAAAAGGGTATATATACCCTTGGCTTGTTGGGCCGTGGGTTTAAGTGACTTGGGTCGGGCTAGCTTTGCTTGGGCTTACGCCCCTAACTTATACAATATTAGCTTAAAGTCCAAGCTCGGTTAACCCGACTAACCTATTACAATACAAGACCTTTAACGACTAAGATGACCTATTACATTCTTGTTCGACTATATAAAATATAGGGCTAACACAAAGGGACACCAATGTACTTATTTTTGCTAGTACTAGTCAAACACGTGGGTAAAGTCAAAGCTTGGAAAGTTGAGTACAATGTTAAATGTGGAAGGGTGTTGGCTGAGTTCTGGCGTGCATAAAAAGGTACAAGGGGGGATTCTCATACAAGTTGACTTAATGAAAATGATGGGTTTAAGGTAAGAACAAAACTTTATGGTCATTTAATAAAAGATGTTTGTATATGTAGAGGTACGATTTTCGAGGTATCAGATATGTTATGCATGTTTTTCAAATAGTTATCCATATTATTCAACGGCTCCGCGAAATACTTTATATAACACTATACAAATTGTGAGATACTAAAATTATTTATTATTGAGTCGCTAATAAAATAGTTTGGTATTAATTTCTAGCGTCGGGTTGTTGACAAGGGAGTACGCGAAATAAGTTTTTGATTTTAATTAAATTTAATTACATTCACATCTGAGATAAAAATAAAAATAGTTCAAGTTAAAATAAGCGTTCCATGTAAACTATAATTTATTTTATCGGCGTGAATTTTTCCCGGTTGTCAAGAAGCAAAAGGTCGTAAATATCAATTCAACATATATCAATTTAACAAATATGTATAAACTATAAAATTTACTAAGGAATTAGGTTCCTTGGAAACGATGATCACTCAATATAAATTTTGGATTCGTACACATTGTACACGGAATCAATCGGTGATTTTAATAGGCGTACATGTCTAACCTAAAACGTCGCGTTTAATTATAAATTAAATAATTCAAAATTCACTATTGTTACACTTGTCGTGAGGTGACTTAGGACATTCACCAATTAGGTGATTCAAATCACCGCATCTATAGCACTTCCTTTCACATTTGTCATTCTTGCCGAATCGGTTCTTTGAGAACGAATTCTTGTCGTTGCTAGGTTGTCTTACGTATTATCCTCTCCTATTGAATACCTTATTGAAGTCTCTAACCCCCATAGCATATTCTTCATATTCACTATCGAATGATGAGCATTCATGATCACTATACACTTTCTTGGCTTTCAATGCTAGATACTTTCTTTCACCCTTGCTCTTGACAATATCCGAGTCCTTCAAGATTATCATCTCATGAAGTTTTAAGTTTTCAACAAGTTCATCGAGTAATAGTGTAGTGAGATCCTTTGATTCTTTAATCGTCGTGACTTTAGCTCTCCACTTCAGATGCAATGCTCGAAGAAACTTCCTAACATTTTTCTTGCTAGAAAAAACTTCATCGTGTTTTTAGACTAGTAATAATAGTATTAAATCTAGAAAATTTACTATCAATAGTTTCATCTTCTAAGATGATAAATTGTTAATATTGTTGAATAAGAAGACCAATTTTGTTTTCTTTGACTTGACTATTACCTTAGTGGGTTATCAAAAGAGTTTGCCAAATTTCTTTAGCGGTTTCACATATAAAAATCCTTTCATACTCTTTCTATGCAAAGCATTATAAATAACCATTTTAGCCCCATTATTTTTAGCAAGTTTTTCTTTTAGTGTCATCATTTTAATTTTCAAAGGATACAAGTTCTTTCTTTTTAGAAACTTCATTATATTGTGAAGGTAAAAAATAACCATTAGTAATAACATGTCAAAGATCTAAATCTTTTGATTTCACATAAGTCTCGAATCTATTTTTCCAATAAATAAAACTATTGGTTTTGGTTTTTGCATAGATTGTCCTTCTAGATACTTGTTCGAGTCCATATATCGATCCAAGATTTAAAATAAAATATACTTCAAAAACTTGAATGACCTAGGCTCTGATACAAATTGTAGAAACTAAAAGGGGGGTTGAATAGTTTCGCTTTTTAAAAGATTGGTTTATAAAAAATTCTTTTCAAAAAGTTAGATTCTAGTGATTTATGTGAAACCTTCTTATGCACAATATGAACAAGTGGTAGTGTTACTAAGCTAATAATCACAAAGTATATGCAAGTATGAATAAAGAATGTAGAGAGATAAGGATAGAAAAGATTAAATCGAACGCCAATGATTTATACTGGTTAAACAACGAAGCTCTATCTTCTTCCTTACTACACTTCTCGAGTATCCTACTCGAGAGTTCACTTATCAACAAGCTCCTCGAGGTGGAGAAATCTTACACGTCGCTTAACCAATTTCTGACTTTAAGCTAAAAGTCGAGCCCTAATCTTATCTAGGACCAATCTATACCAATATACTTTAAGGCCTAAGTATTAACCATAATACATACATAACTTTCAAATTATACACCAATTTGGATCTTCACAAATACGCAAGAATGAAACAAAGTTTGGATCTTGAACTTGACTCAACACTGCAAGAATGAAGTGTTCTTCTCTTTGCACTTTAAAGGATGAGATGGGAGGAGAAAGATTCACTTCTTAATAAGGATAATCAACCAAATAACCAAGGATTTGGAAGATTATAGAAGGGTTTTGAATCTGAGAAAGTGTGTGCAAATGATGTGAAAAGAAAATCTGTAAATGATCCACTATTTATAGGAGAAATGGTAACGAATCTATATGGGTGTGGTTCCTTAAATGCCCATGCGGTTCCTTATATATAAGGAACCGCGTGCACCTATAAGGCACCACATGCTCTAGACTTCATTCCCTTTGTCTTTTAGTGAGGAAAGCTTATCTGATGAGGTTAACACCTTTTGAGGAATATCCTAAGGTGTATCCTAAGGAACATCCTATAAAATATCCTAACGAATATCTTATGGAATGTCCTAAAAAGCATTTTCATTTCCATTAAAACATTTTCTTTAAAATAAAGTTTATTAAAAAAACTGTTATGACTTTTAATTAAAAGTGAGTTTTAAGAAAATAATTTGATCACTTAGTTAGGTTAAAAACTTGTTTATTCATACCTTATGTGATTGTAGATGAAATGCAAGTTAGATGAACTCAAGAATTCGATATTCGGTGTTTTTGCTAAATGCGTGTTTTTATATTTTGTCGCAATCAAAATAAAGCGAGACCGAAAAATGCAAGTAACGTTTTTAGGCATCATTGCATTAACAATCTCCCCTTTTTTGATTAAGACAACTTATAAACTCAATCATGTATAAAAACAAGATTTTCAAACACGAGTTTATTCCATTTCTCCTCATTTGTCAAAGCAAAAATGATAGCCAATGTCTTGAGGAAGAGTAGAGACGACATTGCTAAACCTCCCCTTTGGTTTGAAATTGAGTAAATAAAGTATATACTTAAATATTACTCCGTCCTAGAAGGAAACTAAGACATCGTCAAGCTATGGAATGTGGTCAGTAACATTATGTCTTAAAATTGAAGTTTTGAATTTGTCAAGAACTTTGAATGTATTTTATAATGTCGTATAAGTTAATAATTTATTGCTTCTCAACATGCTAAGTAATATGTTGAATAGTCTAAAATTATAAAAAAGAAGAAGTGGAAGGACTCGCACATCTTTTAGAGATAAAAATAACAAAATACATAACATTTTAAATATACTAACGAATGTCATAATGCAGATGAACTCGAAATGTTGAACCTCGTGATGATAGAACTCACATTCATAAATCCACAAGGATATCTTTAGTACTTGAGATATATTGATATGTCAATAGCGAGGAATGTAACTTAGAGGATCATGGTGAACCTGCTAACCATATAGATGTATTATTGAATCTTCAATGTCACGATTGAATAAAACTATGAATGAGTAGATGCAAGTCCATATGAAACTTGATTAATATTTAACCAAATGGTTAGACAATAAAGTGAATATAAGTTTCTTTAGTGAAAGACTCATATGGACAATATTGTACACATGATTAATGCACACTATGTGATAGAAAGTTTTATGTGCATTATTTAATAAATATGGTTTATTATCATGGTGGTTTGATAATGATAAGTATGATAATGTAACATTTAAACTCTTTTTGTATGATCATATTAGTGAGGACGGTTGTAATAAAAGGGTTTATAAATTTCAATAATCTTTATATAGTGTACATATTGTAAGAATCCATGTATTGATTAATGCATGTATTTAATGAATGTATCTCAAGTCTAGTTATTAAAATATATTTTTAATTTTTTAATTAGATCTAATATAGCTTACGAGTACATCTAAAAGACTAGTGGAAGTATTATGTTTATTTCTTAATTCGCATACGGTTTATAACATACAGAAAGCAATATTCCATCTAAGCTAAATACTAATCATTAGCTTGGAATAAGGTTTCATATGAAAGAGTTTAGAAATTAAACAGATGAATTTGATATATATATTTATTGTAATAAACATTTGTGGTTAATAAAATCCAAACACAACATGAAATCTCATTTAGAAAGTCTTAGTGAATATATCTCATTTGATGAGAGTTGTTGAAATCCTAGTCTACTAAGGGATTTATCATGAAAAGCATATTGTGTATATAGATAATTATAAAACTTGTATAGGTACAAAAATATTTTCCAACAATGATTGCTTGAAGAAGAAATTGTTTATATGATTAGTACTAATTATGATAAGACTGTTTGGAATTGAATAATCATTACTAACTTTAATTGTTCTAAGTAACGAATATTCTAAATGATAGTAAGATGTAATTATCATTATCAACAAGCTTAGAGTTTAGAAAAACACCAAATATTATCATAGTAGTAATTATAGTTTATGGATTATAATAAATCATAGTGATGTTTCTAGACATGGATGATAGTTATATTGAGATAACACTCAATACTAGTCATGATACGATTTCATCTTTGATGATGAACATGTGGACAAGTTGAGTTCAATTAAGCACAATGTTGTAATACATACTAAAAAATAAAGAATACTTTATAGTTTAAGAAGTTATTAAAGATGATTATTCTCAATAAGGTGTTTTGTTGGAGTCACACACCTCATAGGATGTACAACAACAATACTCCTATTTTGTTGCGTTTTCATATGTACATACATACATTATAACACTAATTATATATGTTAAAAGATCTTCACAATCATAAATTTGAAATAAGTATTCTCAAAATTCCAAAGATCAAACCTAGTAGAATTTCATGAAATATATGCCATAAGAACAAGTACGACCGTCATATCTTTAGGTATGATTTTTTCAACTAGGGTCATCATGCATTGATATTTTATTATTTGGATAAAGGATATTGTTAAACAATATTTATTTTATGAACTGAAGTATTAGATATGTTCATTTTCCATTAATATACGTTGGTCCTAATTTTGCATATTTAAATCCTTGAATAATATGTTTAGTATGTGTAAATCAATTATATAGGAATATAATTTAATTAAGACATATTTGAGTGGTAATAATTGTAGAATATATATGAACGGTTCACCAACTCACACAGTATTCAAAAGTTACATATTGGACATCTCCAACTAACAAGTCAATCAATTTATGGGTCGTCGTCTTTAAGTGAAACTTGTGAATGATTTACATTAATCAATCCTTTGACTTGAGATGTAAGCAGGTCTAATACATGTGGATGGTACTTTTTGCTATAGTTCTAACGCTATCCTGAACAAGGTAGTAATAAAGGCTATAATCATTTGTATCTTCAAGCATGTAAGAGGCAAGTGTAGTCAAGATAAAATTTGTTCCTTCAACAAGGTTTGAAGAATGATGCTATTGAGCCCCTCTTTTAATTAACCAGATGTGTGTATGACCATACCTAATCATAATCTAGACATGTCTCGATTAAATTGATAATCTTGATTCAATTATGTAATACGAGAAATAGAATAGTTAAAATGGAATAACTTCGATCCATATCTATTAATAACATGGCATTTGAGAAACAAATAGACTGTAAATGTTTAAAGTCATTTAAATATATTTTATGGAAAACTATACTCGAGAGTTTTCGGGAGCATTGGCGTGTTGCTAGACGCTAACCAATGTTATTATATTATTATTAGATGTCCAAGTGGGAGCTGTTGGATAATGTACATATAATAATGTATTTTTTGAATTCGTCCCGAGCCTAATGAGACGCACACGTAAAATGTTAAGCAATAAATAATAATTAATGTAATAATATTAATTATATCTAAACAATAAATACAAGAAAAGGAAAGCCAGAAGAAAGGAAACCAAGGGGAATTCCCCTTGGGCTTATAGTCGGCATAAACCACCTCCTTAAGAAAGTGGAATTCATGCCTTAAATAGTTTGAGGTGTGGCTATATACGGAGGTATTAGGAGTCCTCATTAAAATTAGTTATCTTTAAATCTCTCTGTCTCTCTCTCTTGTGCGATCGACTGAATAAACCCCAAAGGGTATTCAGGTTGTTGCAACCGACCCAAAGGAAAGAAACCATAGTTTCTATTGTTGATTGATTCAAGTGGTTTGGTTTATTGGTTGTTTAACACAAACGTACTAGCATACTTATTGCTTGTTAAACGTAAGGATATCATGGTTTGATCTTTATTAGATTTTAGGTTATTCGATTATATGATAAAGGTGATTTAATACATTGCTAAAGGGTACACTTTTCTTTATCCTTTGTTAATTACTAGTTTATACGTGATCTTATTTATTCTGATGTGTACTCGTGTTTATTAATGTGTTAATATGGTTACGGGTTCTTATAAGTTCCAACATCTTGAATGTGATATTTACATGCATCATGAATATGGTCTTGATATGAATCTTGAATGTGATATTGATATGAATCTTGAATGTGCTCTTGATATGAATCTTGATATGAACCTTGAATGTGATCTTGATATGAATCTTGAATGTGATGTTGATATAAACCTTGAATGTGATCTTGATATGAATCTTGAATGTGATCTTGATATGAATCTTGAATATGATCTAGATATGAATCTTAAATTTTATCTTCATATGAATATTGAATGTGAATATTGAATTGAACTTAGATAGGAGTATAATTATGAACTTAAGATTGAACTTGAATTTGGATGTGAACGTGAACTAGGACTTGCTTATGAACTGAATCGGTTTACGAGAACTGTATTACTTTTGCTAAACGTTGATTTATAACTGAACTTTGTGGTTAACTTTGTTTTTATTGTGAAACTCTGATTTTCTAAATACCTTAGGATACCACTTTCGGTATCAGGCTTTATAATATTTTAAAGTTTCAAAAACGTTTCAAATAAAACTTATGAGTTCACCAACTTTATGTTCGACTATTTTAAGCATGTATTCTCATGTACATTTCTATATGATTATTTGGAGTATGTGTTGTGTTTTTTGTCATAGTGGTCCTTCTCTCGGATTAGGATCTCGGATAATCATGACGCAACAGCCCCGAAACTCGTATGCTTCAGCTGGGCAAATTTTAGGGGCGTTACACGTTAGATAGAAGTAGACATGGTTAACATGGTTCTCTTAGTATAGATCTTGATCGACCTTTCTTGCCTTTAGGTTTATGTCTCAAAAGAATGATAGATGAGATGATAAGGATAAGACATCTAAACAAACATGTGCCAACCTCTCATATTGAAACAAACCCTCTTTAAAATATTGTATATATTGTACATTATATAATTTAGCTTAGCTTAACTTAGAGACTATTTAGACTGACAACCTGGATATAGTAAACATTATTAAGAATTAGAACTTAACCTCGCTCTTAGTAATAGACACCCGTCTTACTATACTAGTCCACGATCTACCGGGTATACTGCCAGTTAGAAGCGTTATATTAGGACGCACACGTCATATGAAGCACTGAATATATACGTCTGAGGATTATTTAAAGTATTTACATGAAACCTACTCCAAGAAACATGCATACGCCGTATGTAACCCTCACATACGTTGTATGCATGTCGGCCCAAGACGCCTATATAAAGATAAATGCCAAAACGAATTTTACAATTATGATGGAGGCCATATTAGACTAACACCTTAAACTAACCATCAAAAAGAGTTCTTAGAAGCCTAAGAGGAGCAAAGAATGTCAAACAAAGTGCTTAAAAATACATGAAACTCTTGTAATCTACATTCTTTGACTACACGTTTAGTATTTGGTATCATTCTTAAGTTTACCTTTATTATTCATGCAACGTTATTTATGTTGCTATGATGACTAAAGGCTAACACCTTTAGCTCTTAGCCATGTTTATAATAATTTAATGTTTGGCTTTTAATTACATTGATTGTCCCTTATTAGTTTTGTGTGTGTTGAATTATGTTTATCACCCAACTTACTTATGTGCTTAGTATGTGACCTATTATTGAACTTGGTTTAGTTAAATCTGGATAATTAAGACCGATGATAGCTCTTTATATAATAATTATTTATAATTGGAATAAATAGGTTAGCAAAATAATGTCCTACTTGCCCTAGGCTTATTGAATCACACTAGACTAGCAGGTGACCTAAATTTAACATTTAAGTTCTGATTCTTGGAGCATAGTCTGGACAAGCGCCTACCATTATAGTTTATTACCTTAAGCAAAAGTTAGTATAAGTCTCAATGAGCTAGGTTTCAATAAGATCACCATCATTGCATCCTAAGATAAATTATAACCAACACTAGATTATTTTATGCGGCCTTAATTCTGGCAGGATTAGCATATCTATAAGGAAGAAGTACCGCCTTACTCTGGGAATGACATGTCCACATCATTTAATACAATCATTGCACTTATAATTGAACCAACATTAGATTCTCATGAATATGGTTAACACATTTCCCAACATTAGGCTTGACCGCTCATCTTGCTTCTAGGTTCCCCTCTTGCGTGTGTTACCTTATCATCACTTAGGCTACTACTAAAATCATGTCAGTCACTTATGCTAAACTCCCTTTTGATCTTAGTTAGGTTTAGTTTAAGTGAGAGTCTTAGGATAGATAATTAGATTAAGTACAGTCAGAAGTTACTAGTAGACATAAGAATTAACGTTCTCGCTCTTAGTGATCGACACCATACTTACCAAACTAGCCCACTCGACCAGGTACACTGTCCGTTAGAAGCGTTCTATTAGGTTAATAGGGTTAACTCAACAAAATATAAATTAATACCACCACAACGCACATCAATAGTTTATATTTGAAATTTATTAGAAGAAATGATGAAGAAATCAAGATTTTTTCATGATGAAGATGAGTACTTTGGCGGGAAAGTTTGTTAGAAAAGGAAAGAGTGTTTTTTTTTAAAAAATTTTGTAAGTCATAGATTTTTTTTTAACAATGTTTCACAACAAATTGTTCGTTTATATATATAAAACTCGAGCTAGTGCTTGTTTAGTCTCACAAACCTATTCAGTATTTTTATATAAAGCTCGAGTTCGAACTTGTTTATTAAATGAGCTCAAACTCAGCTCGTTTAATCTTTGAACACATTTAAATTCGACTCATTTAGGCTTTTTTAATCAATTCTATCTTAAATTTTTCAAGGAAGTTTATCATATTTCTTTTTTCAAATAGTCAGTACTACTACTATTTCTTACTTGGCCACAACGTTTCGCAAACTCCTATAATCTCTCTCATTAATTAATAAATAAATAAAGAATTATTAATAAATAATAAATATGGTATATTGGGTTTTAACTTTTAAACAATCAAATAAACAAAAAGATAAAAAAAAAACACTAAAACCCTTCCACCAAACACACACATACACATTTATATCTCTAATGGCAGATGAACACCGATCAAGAAAACGCAAACGGATCACGCATAATTCAAACCTTATTTTACACCAAAAAGTTGAAGTAATGTCTTCTACTTATTTTCATGAATAAAAAACCATTTTTTTTATATAAATTATGGTCTGTTGATTATTGATTTATTGATTATATGTCAATTCCTTTCTGGGTTATGTTTGAAATGCGATTTTGCTACTGGGTTCTTGTTTAATTGGATTTTTATTGAGTTTTTGTCTGATTGCATGGGTTTAATTGGCCTACATTGTCTTGTTTTAGTGGTTTTAGGTTTTGTGTATTGGTTTATTTAATGATTAATTGTTGTTTATTATTGGTGAATTGGGGTTTATGATTTTGGAAATGTGATTTGTTTGTATGATTATTTATAAGCTTATGAGCTTATTTGATTTTGGCTTATATTTTATAAGCTCAAATTTTCCGGCCTATTTTGAAACTTGTGGGATTGTGAAACATAAGCCGATAAGATATAAGGTAGTAAGCCGATAAATAAGGTTAAACAAACACGCTTGTGTATGATCAGATAATGATAGGAAAGTGTAGTAAATGTTTGGGTTTTTATGTTTTTTTTATTTTTTAAATTGGGATTTAAAATGATGAAAATGTTACAGGTTAGGAGTATTGAAGAGGGGTTCGGAGGCTCATGGCATAGTGCGACTGTGATTGATAGTAAAAACCAGACTCGTGTGGTCAAATACGATAATATTTTGAGTGATGATAGTTCGGAAAACCTTGTTGAGTCTGTCCGGGTCTTGTCTGATAAATATCGGGGTAGGATAAGACCGGTGCCCCCTCAGTTCAAACCCAATTTAAATTGTCTCCATTATGGACAATGTGTGGATGTGTTTCACGAGGAGGCATGGTGGGACGGTGTTGTTTTTGACCATGATGATGTTTCTAAGGAAAGATCCGTTTTCTTTCCTGATGTTGGTGACGAACTTAGAGTAGAAACTAAGAACATACGGCTTTCTAGGGACTGGTGTTTGGATACTGATGAGTGGAAGTATAGAGGTGATTGGGTTTTTCTTGAAGTTCTTGAGGAGTTAGAGATAGAATGGCCTATTCTTGTTTCGATAAAACAGATTTGGTATGAGGTGAGGATGAAAAAACGTTTTGGGAAAGATATCAAGGAGTGGACGTGTAAACGTGGGGATGTCTGGAAAGAAACCGTTAAGGAAGTTGTTTTTGATAATTTGAAGTTAACAATGGTTGAGTTTTTCTCTAGATTACATAAAGAAGGTCATCAAGACTTGGATATTAAACAAATTCTTAATTCGATTGCAAAACTCGAACCATCTTTCTTTGGAAATCTTTCGCCCGTTGAAGATGAAGATGATGACATGGGTCCGCCTGGATTTTTAAAAACTATAACCGTTTCTGAAGATCAAGTTTATGAAGATACTGAAATACACAAGCTTGATGAATTTGTACCTGATTTATCAATTGAACCCAGGTGTTGTCAAGATGCTATCTCTCAATTCAATGGAGCAATTAACAGTAGGGTAAGACCTTCGGTGTCTCTAATGTTGGAAGTTAGGCAACATTTATTGTATCTAGGTTGGAAAATCGAGACGAAAACAGAGCATTTTGGGAAAAAGAAGAAATCTAGATATCGTTACACTGACCCCACGGGGAAGCGCTATCCATCACTTTCTGTTTTATGTGCGGCTTTATGTAATCTTTCACCCACACCTACTCCTGCACCTGTGACTGCACGAGAATTAGTGGACGTTGACTCTGAGTATTGTCCACAAGCTGTGGTTGACTATCATTATTCAGTTAAAGGGGCCAACGACATTTTTGTGAGGAAGTTACGAAGTAGTGCCAGGAAACATCTTTTGGCTGTTGGATGGTCAATGTGGTATTATGTTGATCAGAGATCTACTCACAGACGGACTCTGTATAGGTCACCAAACGGGAAAAATTTCAATTCCATACGTCAAGCGTGCAATCATTATATGGTGGAAAATGGGTCTCCTGGGCCAGTTAATGTTCTCGAGTGCCAAGAAAAGACTAGAGAGAAAGGAGTCAGATGTCAAGAAATGACTGAAGAGAAAGGTGTCGGGAAACTCGTAATCAAGAAAAAGGACGGTGTTTTGAGCATACAAGCAGTTGATCCAACTAAAGATAAGGAACTCATCTTGAAACCAACAGATGAAGAAATGGGGAAATCTTCAAGAAAAACACGTGTTTTAAGGACGAGCATACAAGCAGTAGATAAAAGAAAAGAAAAAGGATCATTCTTGAAACCGATAGATGAAGAAACGAGAAACTCGGAAACGGGGAAATCTTCAAGAAAAACACGTGTTTTGAGGTCGAGCAAACGGGCCCGTGAAGAGATTTCACCAATGCATCAAACCCCACGAACCATATTGTCTTGGTTAATAGATAATAGTGTTCTTTTGCCAAGATCAAAAGTGCAATATCGTTGTAGAAAAGATGGTCATACAATGAAGGAAGGTAGGATAACTCGAGACGGTATAAAATGTAGTTGTTGTCAAACGGTTTTTAGTATCTCTAAGTTTGAGTCTCATGCTGGAAGTGGTAACAGACGGCCCTCAGCTAACATCTTTCTTGAAGATGGTAGGTCTTTACTGGATTGTCAATTGCAACTTAAAAGTGATCACAATAAAAGACTTTGCAAGACAGAGCCTCGCAGATCAAAGGGGAATCGCCAAAAACTTATAAACGACAACGACTATATATGTACTGTTTGTCATTATGGCGGGGAGTTAGTTTTATGTGACCAATGCCCATCTTCATTTCACACACATTGTCTAGGAATAACGGTAAATGTTCTCTCTTTAAATAAAGTTCATGTATAACTACTAAACATGTAATGTCTGCTAATGGGTATTTCTTTTTGCTTGTTTAGGATGTCCCAGATGGGGATTGGTTCTGCCCTTCATGTTGTTGTCGAATTTGTAGCCAAAACAAATTTAGTGATGCTTGTGAGGAAGAGACGGACAGTAACATTCTATCCTGTGAACAGTGTGAAAGAAGATGTGTGTACACCAACATTTCATGGTTTTGTTACATTAAGGACGAGGCCATATATATGTGCTAATTTATGTTTTATTTTGTTGCAGATCATATTGGCTGCTTAAAACAAAAAGAAGGGTTTACAAAGCTTGAGAGTTATCCTCGAGTAAATTGGTTCTGTAGTCGCAGATGTGAAGAGGTATGCATAGTTATTGTGACATTAAATAATCATTATCAAAATTGGATTATTGAGTACTCTACATGTGTGCATAAAATTCATAATTGCAATCCTGAAAATCCGATTACACTATATAAAAACGTTTACAGATATCTGTGGGACTTAACAAGCTTTTGGGAAAGCCGATTCCAGTGGGAAGGGATGATTTAACATGGACTATAGTGAAACACAAGAGAGCCGAAGGCGACACCTCAAATACAGAGGAACTGACTGAGATTTATAGCAAGCTAAACATTGCTATCAGCGTCATGCACGAGTGTTTTGAGCCTGTTAAGGAACCTCGTACCCAAAGAGATATTGTTGAAGATGTTATTTTCTGTAGATGGTAAGATAAGTTTCATGTTATTAGCAATATCAAATTATTTTAGCGCTGTGAAATTGTGGTAATTGTATTACAAATCACAGGTCAGAGCTGAACCGTTTGAACTTCAAGGGATTTTATACAATTCTTCTCGAGAAAGACGATGAGCTAGTTTCAGCAGCTTCAGTAAGGTAAGATATATGATTCTACCAGTTTCTCTTCGTTCCTTGACAGTTTATTGAATTTGTTTTTTATTGTTTCCAAGGATTTATGGAGAAAAGGTTGCAGAACTCCCGCTTGTTGGTACAAGATTTCGATTCCGTAGAAGTGGAATGTGTCATGCTCTTGTGGACGAGCTTGAAAAGGTAGTCACCTACTCTTTTGTGCATTAGATTAAAATGCATTAATTTTATATATGTTTGGATTTTGCAGATGCTTGTGGGATTAGGAGTTGAGAGACTCGTTTTGCCTGCAGTCCCGAGTGTGCTAAACACTTGGACTTCATCCTTTGGTTTCTCATTAATGACTGAATCTGAAAAATTAAACTTTCTTGGGTACACGTTTCTTGATTTCCAAGGCACACATATGTGTCAAAAAAGCTTAATGACGGCCCCATTGTCTGCCGAATCCAGCATATCACGAGGTGAGATATCTGTCACGTGCTCTGTTGGTATGGAGTAAATGCATAAGGCTCGCAAATAAACTTAAACTGTATATATTTTGATGCAGATAATAACTTTGACGCTATTAATGGAAGCAATGTTGTAGATTTAGATCATATCAGTGCCGTGTCTGAAGTTTCTCAACTGGAAAGAGTTGAGGAGAGCGAGTTGGTTCATCATCTTCCCTTAGAGTATGTCTCGAAGCATTTTCTTGTTTCATGTTAGTGTACTTTTTATTTGTGGCTTTCCTGACCATTTTGATTCTGATAGTATCGATCAAGGCAAGGAGAATGACAACCGCAGTGCCATGTCTGAAGTTTCTCTAGTGGAAAGAGTTGAGGAGAGCGAGTTGGTTCATCATCTTCCCTTAGAGTATGTCTCGAAGCATTTTCTTGTTTCATGTTAGTGTACTTTTTATTTGTGGCTCTGCTGACCATTTTGAATCTGATAGTATCGATCAAGGCAAGGAGAATGACAATCGCAGTGCCATGTCTGAAGTTTCTCAAGTGGAAAGAGTTGAGGAGAGCGGGTTTGTTCATCATCTTCCCTTAGAGTATGTCTCGAATCATGTTAGTGTACTTTTTACTGTATTTGTGACTTTGCTGACCACTTTGATTCTGATAGTGTCAATCAAGGCAAGGAGAATGACAATAGCATTGCCTCGGCTCAGCTTGAAAACTTGGTAACTCCTTTTTTGCTCACTTATTAATTGTTTTATATTCTGATAAACCGACACAAATATTAAAAATTTCAATTGTAGGCGAAGCAACCATCTCACGTCAAATGTCAAAGTGAGATAAGCGTAGAGTGTTCCATGGAGGCATCAAGCGTCAAGGAAGAGGACAACAATGGCAGGAATGGTCCTATCAAGTGCTACCACAGGAGGAAAACAGTTTCTTGCGGGAGCTGACTTGTGTTTGGGTTTAATTAAAAATAAAGTAAATAGAAGCTGAATACCGGTTTCCCTTTTTGAAAAACTAGGTGGTGCTTATTAGAAGTTAAATTTGTAAATTATGGAGTCTTGACACTAACATTTATGTAGAGCTAGTTAATGGCTGAGTAAGTAAGTAGATGCCTATAGAGCTCCGGATCTTGCTCTTTTGTCTTTGTACCAGCTGGTGCTCACTGTTAGCATGGAGGTAATACATGGAACACACGCGTGTTTTTGAAGTTTTTTGTGTGTTGCTATTACTGGATCGTGTTGATGAATGTTGAGTTTATGTCACATTTGAGTATCTAGGCGTTTCTTTCTGGATTGGATTGGATTGGTTGTCGACGAAACAGTTTTGTAGTTTGGATGAACTAGTTGGTTTTAAGCTGTCGCAAAAAGAAAATTGCTAAATGCTGCCCTATAACAACATTACCCTCGCTATGTTAAAACTGGTGAGGGACTCTGTGATCCAGTTTTCTCTGTCCAACATGTAAAATACCTACAAATAGTGTTTTCATGATTTTTTGTTATATATTTTGTTTTACTTGTTAAATTTTATACTTTATGTTTTCTTTTTTTTTGTTAGTTTAGTTTAATATAGTACACGACAGTTTTTAATATAACTTATCAAACTTTATAAAAACAGAATTAAAAAAAATTTTTTTGCTAACCACCACCCCTTTTAAAAAAAAATATCAGAAATTGAAAAGGTAACTAAATTTATCTACAACTAAAATCCCTATCAATGGAAGGATGCTTAGTTAGAGATTTTTTATCCCCATAATAAAGTTGCAAATTTAGAAAGTAACTTTTCTTTGTTAAACTAGAAAAGTGGATCAAGGGAGTGGTGCGGTTGTATCAGGCCTCCGCTTATATAAATACCTCATTTTTATTAGTTTTATACATAAATTCGTTATATATTAAACATATATGTTTCATATAATATAAGTTTACATGCAATTTTTTTTTAATTTACAAGTAATACGAGGCCTATTTTTGTTATTTTCTAGGCCCTTCAAAAACCATGAGACAACCCTGCTAGAAAATGAAGATATTTCATTTCGCGATATTTTTAGAAAAAAAGTCGATATGAACAGAATTTGCAGTTTCTATACTGTATGAAAAGGTTATGAATAAACAATAGTTTGCTTTTTCTGATACCAAAAAAGGTGACTTTATATATCCTTAAATAACAAGTTTGATATCTATACTTGTCTTTGTCTATATTACAAGTGATGCTATTTTAAATTAATCACTAGTTTGAACTTTTTATTACTAAAATTCGTCTTACAATCTAAAAGTATACTTTTGTTCGACTAGGTTTAAGGGTGGGTAATTTGGTATAAGGGTTTTTAAGATCAGACAGCACTTAGGATTGTTTCGTCATTACAAAATCCTAATTTTTGATCGGATTAGGATCTTAAAATTATATTATAAATATCATTTTTTAAAATCATATAAATCTATATATTATTGTATATCATATACGTAAAAATGTGCCATTTTTTAATATATTTACACAACTTAATACACAAAGTTGTACTTCGAGAAAAGTAAAATCATATCAAAAGAGTCTTTAAAGCAAGGGGAGCAAGGGCTGGTGACCTGGCTGTTAAACCGTTGGCGCCAGATACTCTTTGGTGCACGGTTTCCCTGCTCGCGCCAACAGAGCTCGCGTCGTCCCCTCCAGCCAGCACTAACCGAAATTATTATTATTTTTTTTATCATTTGAAAAACTAGCCGTTTGTAGGGTTTTTTTTTGCAAAATTTTGAAAACGGCAACCCAAAAAGTAGCCGTTTGAAAGGCTAAAATGCAAAAAAAAATTTCAAAAATTAAAAAGTAGCCGTTTAAAGGGCTAAATTTTAAAAAAAAAAAAAAAAAAAACGCTAAAATCGTTCTATAAATTAAATCTCAAATCTTTTACATTTCATATACCAAATACATCTATTACTCTTAATTTTTTATCACATGGATCCTTACCAAACACCGTCTATAAATACGACGAATATTTTATTTTTTTAGTATTTATTATAGTTTTTTTGTTTGCATGTAATCGTTTCATATTCAAATTGTAAAACTATAGTTTAACACATATAGACCTTTTTACAAAACTAAAATCAGTTTTATTTAAGTCATACTCACATTGTTAAACTATTTTACATTAAGATGAAAATTAAATTAAAACTTTTTTATCCTATATTTGAATTTAAATGTGCGACTTATATTTAGATTTACAACTTATTAATAAACAAATGTGATAAAAAATCTGAACATAAAATATTTCATTATCTTGTCTTTATCAATTATCATCTTACACGAGTTATTCTTTCTTCTAATCGGAGACATGTTCCTGTCAAGATATGAATCTATGGTCATTTCGATTTTCCTAGATTGCATCTACTATTCTACAATAAGACGTGGAATAATAATCTATTGTTTAATGAACACAAAAATTACACGCAACATACCAATACTAGACACACGGGCGGACCTAGGATTATAAAATGGGTGTTGCATAATTTTTTTGAAAAATTTTTGCGCAATTTTTTTTTTGATAAACTAAAGTTGCATTGTATAAAATTAGGTAACAAAAGGTATTGTTGTAGGTTGCACACATTAAAAATCGACACTTTTTGATAAAAAAAATACACTTAGTGACTCAAAATATGATGTGGCTCGTGCCACTCCCAGCTCCCATGTGGTTTCGTCCATAACTAGACACCACATTCTACGGGGACGCTATAACCTCATATTACGTAATAAGGGTGAGCTGAGTTTAGGAAACCGACCTGAAACAGAAGGAATAAAAAATTACAAGAACGGGGCCGCATGGCCTTTTTGGATCCCGGTTCATCATGACTCGCATATGGATATCTGTATATAGTAGTGGCCTTCTAGAAGCTTCGTCATAAGCGACTAGTCGTTTCCCGAATGTCCTTTTCCTTCGCTACTAGGAGAGTCGCTAGGTTGCTGGCATTCTAAAAACGGTAGCTTCTGCGACTTTCGTCTACTGAAATAGATGTGAATGATCGTGATAACTTTAAAAATCCTATTCGGATTAGATATGTCACTGAAAGAAAGTAATTGTGTCCTATTTTCTTTTAGGATCCTGAGGATGGGCTGGCCCATCCTGACATCATTTATGAGGAGCCGGACGATAAAGCCTCATCCTCAGATAAGGATGTCTCTGGCGCAACTCTTCTGACGTTAAGCAAGTAAGTCAATTAGTTCAATGTCTGAATAGGGGTTTCAAGCTCGGTAGCTAAGGAAGTGGATCGCAGTAGGCTACTAAATCGACTATTTCAAGATACTTTATTTATTTTACGTCTGCTTCGGTCTGTGCTAGCACGTAACTGTCTTTGATTTGCACAAGAGACCACCTACTCTTCACACCCCTCTAGTCTTGATCTCATGCTTTTCCCAATAATCTTTGTTAATGCAATGATGCCTAAAAATGTTACTTGCATTTTTCGGTCTCGCTTTGTTTTGATTACGACAATATATAAAAACAAGCATTTACGAAAACAATGAAAAACGAATTCTTGAGTTCAAGTGTTTTTTATTTCAACCATTATCACTTAAGGTATGAACAAACAAGTTTTCATCCTAATTAAGTGATCAAGGATTTAAGTTTTCTTAAAACTCACCTTTTATTAAACGTGACAAAGTTTTTTTATTAAACTTTTTTTTAAGAAAATGTTTTATTGAATTAAATATTTGAAAATTTGAAAATGGCATATTCCATATGGTTTAGGAATATCCCTTGGGGATAAATATTCCACCAAATGTGACTACCTCACTAAAAGACAAAAGGGAGCGGAGTCTACTCCCACTGTTCCTTAAATGCCTATGCGGCTCCTTATCAATAAGGAACCGCGGACACCTTTAAGGAACCGCGCCCAGAAATAGCCGTAGGGGCTTTGTCTTATAAATAGTGAACCATTCTCAGATTTTCTTCTCATCTCTTTTGCACATATAATTTTAGACTCAATCCTACTTCTTAAATCATTCAAATCCTTGATTATTTGGTTGATTACTACTTGTTTAGAAGTGAATCTTTCTCCTCCTATCTCTTCCTCTCAAGTGCAAAGAGAAGAACACTTTCATCCTTGAAGTGTTGTGTCTACCTCAAAGATTCATTGAAGATCAAACTTTTATTTTTCATTCTTGTGTTATTGTTGTGAAGATCCAAATAATTGTGTCTATTTGGAAGTTGTGTATGTAGTGTGGTTAATACTTAGTCCTTAAAGTATATTGGTGTAGATTGGTCCTAGCTAAGATTAGGGCTCGACTTTTAGATTAGAGTCAGAAATTGGTTGAGCGATGTGTACGGTTTCTCCACCTTAAGGAGCTTGTTGATTAGTGAACTCTTGAGTAAGGAGTACTCGAGGAGTGGAGTAGGAACGAGGAGTGGAGTAGGAACGAGGAGTGAGCTTTGTTGCCGAACCACTATAAATCCTTGGTGTTTGGTTTGATATTTCTTTTCATTATCTCTTTACATTCATTATTCTTTACTTGCATATACTTATAATTATTAGTTTAGTTGCACTATCCCTTGTCCATATTGTGTATAAGACGATTTCACATATTTGCTCAAGTCTAAGTTTTGAAAAGGATTTTTGAAAATACATATTTAACAAGTAAATTTAAGAAACTATTCAACCCCCTTCTAGTTTTTACAATTGGTATCAGAGCGTGGTTGCTCAAGCGTTTTTTTAAATATATTGTATTTTAAAACTTGAATCGATCTATGGATTCCAACAAGTACCTAGAAGGGCAATCTATGCAAAGAGCACCTCTTTTTGAAACCGATAGTTTTATTTATTGGAAAAATAGATTTGAGACTTATGTGAAATCAAAAGATTTAGATCTTTGTCATGTTATTACCAATTGTGACTTTTTGCCTTCTCAATGTAATGAGGTTTCTAAAAGAAAGAGTTAGTCACTTTTGAAAATTCTAATGATGACACTAAAAAGAAGCTTGCTAAAAATAATGAGGCTAAAATGATGTTTTATAATGCTTTACCCAAGAAAGAGTATGGAAGGATTTTCATGCGTAAAACCGCTAAAGATATTTGGAATACTCTTTTAGTAACCCACCAAAGTAATAGCCAAGTCAAAGAAAGTAAAATCGATCTTCTTGTTCAACAATATGAACAATTTGTCATCTTAGAAGATGAAACTATTGATAGTGCATTTTCTAGGTTTAATACTATTATTACTAGTCTAAAAGCACTTGATGAAGGTTTTTCTAGCAAGAACAATGTTAGGAAATTTCTTAGGGCATTGCATCCAAAGTGGAGAGCTAAAGTCACGCCAATTGAAGAATCAAAGGACCTTACTACATTATCACTTGATGAACTTATTGCCAACTTAAAAGTTCGAAAACCAAGAGTGAAAGAAAGTCTCTAGCACTAAAAGCCAAGAAGGTGCAAAGTAACCATGATAGCTCCTCCTCGGAAAGTGATGACAACCAAGCAACGACAAGAAAGTGTTTTCCAAAATCCGACTTGTCAAGAATGACAAAGGTGATAGGAAATGCTTTAGATGTGGTGACCCAAATCGTTTCATCGGTGAATGTCCCAAACCATCTCGCGACAAGAATCACACGGCTTTCGTTGAAGGTTCATGGAGCGATAGTGGTGAAGAATGTGACGACAATGTTAAATACGATAAGTGTCTCATGGCGCATTCTTCCAAAGAGGTACATTCCGAAACCGAATATTATAGCAATGATAGTTCCTCTCTAGATGATTTAGAATTAGAAGGTCAATATAACAACCTATGCAAACTAAGTCTAAAATTCATTGAAAAGAACAAAGTGCTAAAATCAACTAGGATCAAGCTTGAAAATGAGATTAGTGAGCTAAGAGATAAATTAGCTAAGCTTGAGAAAAAAAAGAAGTTGATTTAGGTTGTCTAAGTTGTGAAAGTCTTAGACAAGAGAATGAAGATCTCAAGAGCACCTCCAATAACTTGGAAAAGTTCATGAAAAGTACTAGTGCTCTTGACGATATGCTTAGTAGGCAAATCCATTCTAGGGAAAAACTTGGATTGGGATTTAACACCAATGAAGCATCTACAAGTGAACCAAAACAAGTTAGGTTTGCTAAAAAACGTCTTACTACCCGCAGTGCTCCAAAATATGGGGCGGTTCCATATCAATATGGAACCGCAGGTTGCATTAAGGAACCGCGGACAGAAGACTAATTTTGTGAAAATTCTCAACTTTATGAAAAGTCCATTTTTGGTAAAGGGCCAAAACATCTTGTTGTTAACAATGTTAAATTACCTATAATTGATAAAAAGGAACTTGATAAATTCTACAAGCCTTTAAGTAAACCTCTAATGGGAATGAGAAATTTATCAAGACAATCATCTACTCCTCCAAGAGTACGTAATGATTCAAGGCCTAGAAGTAGAACACCAACACCTAAAAGGAATGATCACTCTAAGTCACGATCTAGGAGTAAAACACCAACTCCTAGAAACAACAATAACTCTAGGTCTAGATCAAAAACTCCTAAGAAAAACAATGGACATCAAAATGCTCATATGAATTGGAATAACTTTCAACAATATTTTTCTCCGTGAGGCATGTGTCCTCAATTCATGCATCCCAACCAAATGCAAGGGATGTTTGGAACTAACAACTTTGGACCCATGAGATATTGGGGACCAAATGTTTGATCTTGTGTGTTGTTACCTAGATATGCTTGGGAATCGATTTGGAGCTCGATGAGTGGATTAAGGATAGTGGTTGTTTTAAACACATGACGGGTAATCGGAATTTGTTCTCATCCTAAAAAGCATATAATGGAGGTAACGTCACTTTTGCTAGTAAGATACGTGGTAACATTATTGGCAAAGGTATGGTTTCTCTTGACTCCATGACCATCGAAAATGTTGAGCACGTAGATAACTTAGGGTTTAACTTACTAAGTATATGTCAAATTTGTGACAATAAGTGTAAGGTCATCTTTTCGGAACATGATAGTGAAATCGTAAAAGATGAAAATATCATTGGAAAAGGTGTTATAAAGCATGGGCTTTATGTCATGAAGGTCAATAGGAAGTCAAAGGACAACTTATGTCTAGCGACTTTAGATGATAGTTCTACTCTTTGGCATAGGAGATTAGGTCACGCTAATATACGTTTAATTCAATCTTTAGTTTCTAAGGAGTTGGTAAGACATCTCCCCAAGATTAAGTTTGATAGTCACTTTTGTGATGCTTGCAAAGTTGGGAAGCAAGTTCACTCAAGTCACAAGGCCAAGAATTTGGTATCGTCTTCTCGGTGCCTAGAGCTCCTACATATGGATCTCTTTGGACCTTCCTCCATACAGAGTTATGGAGTTAACCTTTATACCCTAGTCATAGTTGATGACTTTTCTAGATTCACTTGGACTAGATTTTTGGCTTCTAAGAATGAAGCTTTAGATCATTTCGAAACCTTTAGTCGAAAGATCCAAAATCAACTAGGATGTTCAATTGTCTCAATTATGCCGGAATAGGGAATTTGATAACGAAGTGCAATTTGGTGCCTTTTGTGAAACTCATGGTATTACCCATAACTTCTCGGCTCCTTGCACTCCACAGTCAAATGGGGTAGTTGAAAGGAAGAATAGTACTATCCAAGAGATGAGTAATACAATGTTAAACGAGCAATATTTGCTTCAAAAATGTTGGTGCAATGCCGTGGACACATCGACCTATATTCTCAACCGAATTCTTATTCTACTTTTTCTAGGAATGACCCCTTATGAGATTCTTAAAGGTAAGATACCCTCATTAGAATACTTTAAGGTGTTTTGGAAGAAAGTGCTTCATTCTCAACACCAAATACTACCTTACTAAGTTCGACCCAAAGTCGTACGAAGGTATCTTTTTAGGTTATTCTCAAACTAGTAAAGCCTACATAGTCCTCAATAGAACCTCAGGTGTAATCGAAGAATCACTCAACATGACATTTGATGAAACCCCTCCTTCATCTAAGACACCACCTTTAGTAGATGATGACTTGGATGAAGTAGACATAGTTAAAGCCAAAGAGGTTAGAAAAATAGGAGTTGAAGACCTTAATGTTGAAAAAGGAGTAAACATTAGGGAGTCTAAGGATCATGCTCTCGAAAATGTCATAGGCGACTTAAATCAAAGGACCCTTAGATCTCAAGTCAAGATCAAAGTAACTTCTTTTGTTTCGTCTCATTGATTGAACCAAAAAATGCTAAAGAAGCTTTAATGGATGAGAGTTGGGTCATCGCTATGCAAGAAGAATTGAATTAATTCATTGCTAATGACGTTTGGGAACTTGTTCCTCTACCTAGAAGTACTACCGTTATAGGAACCAAGTGGGTATATAGGAATAAGTTAGATGAGAACGGTGTTGTGTCTCGTAACAAGCCAAGACTTGTAGCTCAAGGCTATAATCAACAAGAAGGGATTAATTATGATGAGACATATGCACCGGTAGCAAGGTTAGAGTCCATTAGGATCCTTTTAGCTTATGCTTGTGCATTAGATTTTAAGCTTCAACAAATGGATGTAAAGAGTGCGTTTCTTAATAGTTTGATCAATGAGGAGGTATATGTGGATCAACCTCCCGGCTTCATTGGTTTTGAGAAACCGAATCATGTTTACAAGCTTAAGAAAGCTCTTTATGGTCTTAAACAAGCACCCAAATCTTGGTATGATAGACTTAAAGCATTTCTTGTAAAACATGAGTATACCATAAGGATGGTAGACAATACACTCTTTACAAAGAAGAAATGTTCCCACCTCATAATCGTACAAATATATGTTGATGACATTATATTTGGTTCAACTTGTCAAAGCTTGTGTGATGACTTTGCCAAAATCATGCATGACGAGTTTGAAATGAGCATGATGGGAGAACTTAACTTCTTTTTAGGACTCCAAATTAGACAAATGGACGATGGTATTTTCTTTAATCAATCTAAGTACGTTAAATAAATGCTAAAGAAATTTGGATTAGAGGACTCTAGGACAATGAAGACCCTATGGCCTCGGATACTAAACTCACCGTAAATGATGATTATGAGTTGGTAGACAACACCAAATATAAAGGTATGATTAGTAGTTTGTTGTACCTAACGGCAAGTCGACCGGATATCATGTTTAGTGTTTGCCTTTGTGCTCGCTTCGAAGAGGCTCCCAAAACCTCTCACATTGAAGCGATTAAGCGTTTCTTCTGATACATTAAGGGCACTATACGTTTAGAATTATGGTATCCTAAAGGGACCGGCGTAGAAACAAAAGTATACGCGGACTCGGATCATGCGAGAGACTATGTGGACCTGAAAAGCAATAGTGGAGTTTTTACCTTCATGGGTTGTTGTTTAACTTCTTGGTTCTCCAAGAAACAAACCGCACTTGATATATTCACCACGGAAGCCGAGTATGTGAATGCCGGTAAAGCTTGTCAACAAGCTCTATGGATGAAGCAAGCGCTTGTTGATTACGAGATTTCACTTAATGATGTTCCCATCATGTGTGACAATAAGGGTGCAATAGACCTTAGCAAGAATCCCGTGCAACATTCGCCAACTAAGCACATAGAGATTCGCCACCATTTCCTTAGGGATAATGTTCAAAAGGGGAACATTTCAATTGAGAAGGTGCCCTCAGTAGAAAACTTAGCCGGCATCTTCACTAAGCCACTTAAGAGGGAACCTTTTAATTACTTGCGTCTAGGTCTAGGTTTATTGGAACATATTCCTTAATTGTGCATTCTATTAATCGAGTCTTTTTCTCTTTTGAGTCTTTTCATTCTTTGAGTCTTTGAGTATCTTAAAATCTTTTTAGAAAATTCCTCCTCTCTTTTTCAAAATTCTCAAAGATCTTTCGAAAATGGTCGAGAAATGTTTTTGCATTGTTAATTCAATCTAAAAACGTTTTTCATAGCGTCTTGCTATTGGTAACGAGCATACATAATTCATATGTATGAGTCTCTCAAATATAGCAAGAACAAAACTGAACTATGGAGGATAATTGTGTCATGACTATGTGTCTAAATTAACACACCTCCAATATCGATTTTATTTTAAATCAATGTATTTTGGTGAAAATCTTGTTTGATGGGTTCTTGTGTGTTTTCTATGTCTATTATTGCTTTTTAGCATGCCTCTGTGATAAGTTAGACTAGAAAATTAGGTTCTGCTGAATTGAAAAATTCTCCTTATCCACCAAAACCAAGCTTCTATGGGCGGTTCTCCAAATACCCCGCGAATCCATATATATATGGAACCGTAGGTTGAGATAAGGAACCGTGGGCAGAGCTTCTGATTTCGAGTTTTTTGTAACTCCAAATTTGTTCCAACACTTTTTGGAATCTTTGTTTCAAACCTCTGACCACCCCAAAATTGTCTTGTGCTTTCTCTATTTAACCCTAAGCATTTTGCATCCTTTCTCGAATCAAAATCTCTTATTCACCAAAGGAAAGCCTTGATTCTCCTCTATTTCCCCCAATCTCTTTCAATCCAAATTCACCCAAGAACACTCAAAATTAGGGATGAGCATTTGGACCCGAATCCCGAATTGAACCCGAACCGTTCCCGGAACCGTACCGATTCCCGATACCCGAATCCCGTTCGGTACGGTACCGGGACTACGAAATAAGGTGAAAAAAAATTCGGGACCACTAATTCGGGACGGGACCGGTACCAAATCGGGAAATTCCCGAAAAAGAACGGGAAAATCCCGATTTCCCGGTACCGGTACCGATTCCCGTACCGGTACCGATACCCGAATCCCGTTCGGTACGGTACCGGTACCATAAATTTATGCTCGGGAAATAATCGGTACCACTAATTCGGGACGGGTTCGGGACGGGACCGGTACTGAGCTCATCCCTACTCAAAATCATATTTCTTCTTCTAAGAGTATTGAATGTGGAACCTCTTGTCTTCCTCCACAAGCCTTCTGTGTTCTTCCTCCCTCACATAATAATGTCATGCATCATGGAACGTATTGCCATTGTTGTCAATATCAACATATTGCTATGGCTCATATCTCTGAGGGATTGAATTACATCAAGAGTTTCCTAGTCAAACATTGTAGAACCTTGGTAATCTATGATCTATCAAGAGGGTTGATATTTCTAGAGAGAGAAAGTAGAGAGATAGATGAGAGAAAATGTGTGAAATGTATTAAGTGAAAATTAAACAACCAACACCCCTTTCCATGAAGGAAAGGGGTTTATATACCCAAGTCCATTAGTGGACTTGGGCCTCCGGCCCATGAACATGCTCATGGGTCAGACTAATATAAAATGTAGCTAAACTATACTACGAGCCCTTAACTATATTGTTGGAGTGACCGAGACTTTCTAAATACGAAAAACGTATTTCCAACAATCTCCCCCAAAGGGAGGTCACTCCAAATTATAAATTCATAATCTCGCATGTTAGATCTTCGTTCTCGTGTTCGTAGTCCACTTTCTGTTTACTTCTTTTTCTTTTCTTCATTCTTGTGAATATGTGTTAGTTACCATCAGGCTTTGGCTTAGAACATGTTATTTTGGCTTTTCACGTGTAGTCTTTACCTTCTTGTGATGTTCGCCTCTTTGTGACTTCATTTCCCACTTACCTATCCTTTGTTGAATTCTTGAAAGTTTCAGAATTGATACATCGGAAGACTTTTATGTCAGACTTTCTTGAATTTGCTGAAATATTTGATGCAAAAGGAATAAGTATGTGAGGACGACTTCTGCTGGTACACCGCAACGCCACCGTCTTCAAATGCAGCAACATAATAAGACACGAATAAAATGGCTTTGATATGTTATTCTGATTCGGTAGCATTTACCTCGGGTCGGTAAATACCGTTGGACGATAATAAATATCATACTTGTGACAGGTAGCTCTAATTAAAGATCTCCTTGACAAGATTTCGCGGGTAAACCCGTTCTCTT
This sequence comes from Glebionis coronaria, assembly GCA_025667525.1. NCBI lineage: Eukaryota > Viridiplantae > Streptophyta > Magnoliopsida > Asterales > Asteraceae > Glebionis > Glebionis coronaria. The sequence goes on along the minus strand of CM046876.1, from coordinate 463,536,872 downwards.
TATTCGACCGTCCAAAGCTGACTGCGAACATAAAGAGTGAATCATTTGGATAAGAAATATCCTTATGATTGAAGCCGTCAATTCATGAACCTGGAACAAGTGAATTTCAGTTAAGATGTTCACCATTGTTTCTTTCCAGTTGTCACGAGCTTGATTATAATATAATCTTGCTTGTCGCCTACCGCAGTGCTGTTTGATGTTGACACTAGAAGGATTTCCACTCTTCACTGTGAACACTAAAGAGTGACACTCTGAGTGTTCTGGCAAGATCACTTGGATTTTGCATAGAGGCCCTGGAACAAGTTTAATCTCAATTCAGAGTTAAACCATAGTTTCTTTCTAGTTATCACAAGATTAGTTCTTAAAGAACCGCACGTGTCACCTACCATGAGCTTGTTTAATGTTGGCTCAAGCAGGATTTCCATCTTCATTGTAATACTTTCGTATCACTCAAATGTTCTGGCAATATTACAAGAATATTGCGTAGGACTCATAAAAATCTTTCTTTTTATAAAATTGTGTCCTAATAAGACTTTTGATGATCTCGTGGCTCTAGACTCAATGGTGCATTTTGTTTTAGTAAGCGGAGGCTGGAGAGGATTTCCACCTTTTCAATATCAATTTATTCGGAGTGGATAAACCAATAGATAACGTGTTGAACTCCGTGACATTAAAACAAATATCTTTTGAGAGATATTTGAGTTGGCTGGGAGGGGTTGTGCATCGCATCACTGGGTCCATGATACTTTCATCTTCAAGATGAGTTGACCCGGTTTCTGCCTAAGTTGTAAGGAGGGATTCTTTCTTTACACCCTTTATCTTTACATTTCTTTTTCATTCTTCAACCCCTTAAACGCTTACCAATATATCATCACTAGCACCTTGTTGTGATTGTTCTAGTGCTAGCATCAGTACTTGGTCGGCATTCAGCTACGTTCATAATCCATTCCCATCTTTCCTAAGGACTTCTATTTTCTAACTATGGAATTGTCATTGGGAAGATTCCTTCGGTTCTGAAAGAATCATTGGACTAGTACCTAATCCTACCACCATTTTGTCACCACAACCGTCGTGAGTTAAGTGTGTTTTGGGTAAGTATTCGTCTTCATGAAAATTCCTTAAAATCACTGAGGTACTTGTGATATAAATATCAAGAGTTTGTGTACCTTCAGTGTTTTTGACAACAAAATGCTCCCCCTTAACATATGCATAACACATATCAAGTTGGATTTTCTATTAAGCCTTTTTTCATTTTTAGCCACGTATATTTACAAGTCTCCTTAATCCCATTTTCTCCCCTTATACAAAATGTTAACCATCAATATTTTGGATATTAATGGATTAACTGGTCTTTGGGTAACAAAATGAAATTGGTCTATGGCCATAAAACATAGTAATGCTCCCCCTAAATTTAATGAGGGTTAGTCGTAGTGCTTGAGTACGATATATTTTAAAAGATTTAGAATCTCGTGAGAAATTCTTGATTCACACTACAACAAGCCACAAAAGCCTAATGCACATATTATATATATACATATTGACAAGTGAGTGTATGGAGTTGACCTGATGTAGTACGATCACCATGTTTAAATGGATCATTCCATAAGCCTATGGTGAACTCCGTATGGTCTGCCACCCACGAATCGTTCCAGACTGCGGATCATCTGTCTTTCCCTTAATTTCTCCTCAATCTTCGGGATGGTGTAAGTGGCACTCTTTTTAAACCTGCCTGTCCATTGATACTTCACTTTTGGAAGGCCTTGGTTGAAATTGAGCGTCAGCGGCTTGTCACGAACATGCTTAATTGTACCCTCCCTGAATTTGTGCAGTTCAGAGATTCTCATGTATTGCTTGACTTCTGCCTCATTCAGGTAGAATATGCCCATCTCCGGTTTGAGTGTACCCATATATGGCTTCTTGTCTTGGTGATAACGACTCAAAGGCTTCAACCCGATGCTTGATCACAACTTGTAAGTCTTCAACCCGATGCTTGATCACAACTTGTTAGCCTCAAAATATTGAGTCAAACAAGAATGCTCGCTCATATGTTTATTATGTATCATATATTAGAACGTTGTAATAGGTAGTAGGTTAGTCGTGTATTACGAGCTTAACTTTAAGCTAAGGTTCATTCATAAGTAACCAAAGCCCAAAAGGAAAGCCCGGCCCATAATCATATAGCCCATTATGCCACATGTAGGCAAAGGCTATAAATACCCTTCCTAGCATGTTAGGAAGGGTTTTGGTCATTTTCATTTTCTCTCACTAATCTAATCCTCCAAAAGTTCCAACCATTCTCTCTACTTTCTCTCACTACTTTCTCTCTCTAGAATTCATCTATCTTCTACCTTTATTTCTTGTTTAATCATCACGTAATCTATGGGACAACAATTGGTATCAATCGCCATGGGGTAGATTCGTGATTGATTGTTGTGTCTTTGTTTGATTCGTATCATTTCATCTCTTTAACATCTCTCGAATTCAAATTTTTTGTGTTTTCCGTGCTCTAAATCTTAATATACATCTCCTACATAGTTGTGGTAGGGATTTGGTTGCTTTCGGTTGGTTAAAATCACGGATTTCTTGTCAAAAATCTCACTTTTTTACCTAAAGTTTCGGAACTACACAATTATTCCGACAAAATTCCATCGGAAAAGAGTTTTATATTCCGACAGTTATTCCGACGGAATTCCATCGGAAAAGGGTTTATTATTCCGACAGTTATTCCGACAGTGATTCCGACAGCTAATATTCTGACAGTTATACATTCCGACAGCATTCTGATACTACATTCCGACAGCATTCCGATACTACATTCTAACAGCATTCCGATACTACATTCTGACAACACTCCGATGGATATTCCGATAGCACATTCCGATGGACATTCCGATGATATGTTTCGCTATATTTTTTTCGAGTACTTTTTAGACTTAGCCACTATCTAGACTTGTCCCGGAACATAGTTTACATGAAGATTAAAAAAAAAGAGTTAAAGTTTCCCGTCAAGTAAATTCAAACTTTTTCCATACTAGTTTTAGGAAATTTATAGCTCTATTTCAAAATTTGGTGAAACAAATTTTTTTCAGCTTACCGTTTTGTCAGACTGAGGAATTTATTGTCGGACTGAGAAAAAAAATCGGAATTTTCGAAATTTCAACTTCAACAACAATCAACACATCTACTTAAGATCCATATTCACTTCATCATTTCAAAGAATATTGAGATGGATTCTATTGCAGAATATCGTGTGACGAACAACAACATAATAGTGACGGGTAACAAAGAGAGACCACCAATGCTTGTGTCGGGTCGATATGATCAATGGCAAATCCCGTTTTCTACGTTATCTTGACACAAAACCTAATGGTGATGCTTTAATACAATGAACTTTTGATGGACCGTATAAACTCGCAAGGATAAACGTTCCTACACAACCAGCCACAGATACAACTGAAGAACAACCAGCTTATGAAAGTGATGAAAAAAGAAACGATCTCACACCAGAGAACCGTGCTTGGTTTGATGCGGAAAAGGAAGCAATCTACTTAATTCTCAGTGGCATTGGAGATGATATTTATTCCACGATTGATGCATGTTCTACTGCTAAAGAAATGTGGACGACTATTGAAAGATTGCAACAAGGTGAATCACTTAACAAACAAGACATGAAAACTAAGATGTTTTGGGACTTTGGCAAGTTTAAATCAAAGGATGGGGAATCAACTGATTTGTATTACTCCCGATTCTACAAAATGATGAATGACATGACCCAAAACAACTTGCAAGTTTCCACCATGCAAGTCAATGTCCAATTTCTACAGCAACTTCAACCAGAGTGGACACGGTTTGTCACCTTGGTTAAACAACAAAAAAAGTTAGATGAAGTTTCATATCACACGCTCTTTGATGTTTTGAAACAATTTCAAAATGAAGCAAATGAACTTCGAGCTGAACGTGCTGCAAAAGTTTCAAATCCACTTGCTTTGGTGTCTACCACTCAACATTACCCAGATTATCGTTCTTGTGTTCCAAAGACCTACTCCACTCAATCACCATCAACACGATCATCCACTGTCTCCAAGTCACATGCTCCAACAATATCCCGAGGCAAAGAAGTTGCAAGAGCACCATCACCCACACCTGAGCAATCATCTGAAGAAGACAGTGATGAAGAACTTGCTCAAAAGGATAGGGAATTCAAGCAACAAATGGCTTTTATTATCAAACAATACAGAAAAATCTACAAACCTACCAACAACAACCTCAGAACATCATCTAACATGAGGAACAACTATGCTCAGAGTCCTCCAAGGTATGACACATGAAGACGTGCTGAGAGTCCTCCAAAGTATGATCGACAACCTGCAAAGTATGATAATCAGAGGGTTGCTACTGTTGTTGGAAATAGAGAAACTGTTGGTACTTAAGTTGTGCAACAAACTAGGATTTAGTGTTTTAACTGACGAGGTTATGGGCATTTGGCTAGGGAATGCAGACAGCCAAAGAGGGTCAAAGATTATGGTTATCATAAGGAAAATATGCTGCTATGCAAGAAAATGGAAGTTGGGCTCAAGTTATCAGATGAGGAAGGAGAAATGATTGACGACACAGATGATGAACTCTCCGACCAAGAGCTCGAGGCACATTATTCATACATGGCAAAGATTCATGAGGTCCTTAACATCACTTAAGATGACAATGGTCCTGTCTTTGATACCGAGCCAATTGATAAGGTACAACATGATGATGAATATAATGTGTTTGGTGATACACATGAGCATAGTGATCTACCAACAACAATTTCTGACACGTGTATGATGGAAACGGTTAATAGCAATACCACACCCGATTCATCAGACATGTGCAATAATGAGTTTGAGGATGATCAACATGCTAATGAGTATGATGACGAGGAGCGTGTCGCGCTTGCTAATTTAATAGCTAGTTTACAAAAAGATGTCAATGAAAATAGAAAGAGTCAAAAGCAATTAAAGAAGGCAAACGCAGCGCTAACTCAAAACTTTGAAGAATGCAAAGCCGCTCTTATAAAATCTAGTGAGACAATTGATAGTTATAGGGCTGAGCTTCTTCAAAAGACCAAAGAGCTTGAGGGGTAAAAAAGTCGTGTTATTAACATTAAAAAGGACGATTTTGAAAATAAATACAACGAATCTCTTGCTTTGTTAACTAAAGAAAAACGTCAATTTAATGTTTTATTAAGTGATGAACGTCAAAAAACGTACCTTGCCACAACAAAAGTTAATGAACTTGAACAGAGGATTTCTATGAATACCACCGATTCTGCTAAAATTCTTGACGAAAAGAAACAAGAGGTTGAAACATTAAAACAAGATTTCAAAAATAGACAAGGCAAAGATACTGAAAAAGTAAAGGATCTCGAAGAACAAGTCGATTTTTTGAAAAAAGTTGTATATAAAACGCATGACTCTATTCAAACCGTTAGAATGATAGCACCTCGATCGTTTTTCAAGGGTCAACCTAGCTTTGCTAGCCCCAAGTACCTCGAACAAGCTCAAGCTGCTAACCCTCACTTATATCTTGATGAGTCCGAATGGACCGATCATGATTTCCCAGTAGCTAGCCTCGATAATGAAGAGACGTCCCTTTGGGATGAGGAGAGTAGATCACCGGTCAATAAAGATTTTGTGACATCATATAATTATGCTTATGAAAACATTCTTTATGGTCTTTTCACTCCAAAAAAACAGAAGTCTCGTGAGGAATTGTTTTTAGAATGCAAACAAAGACGAATTCAATGGAAGAAAGCTTTTGCCACTAAGAGGAAAACTAATGTTTTTAAATATATTAACTAGTTGCCTCTTGATGCTTCTAAAAGCAAAAGTAGAAAAACACTTGGTTTTCTTAAACACCACATTGATAATGTTCAATCAATTGTTGAAAGCGATTGGAAAAAACGTCAAAAGGATAAGTAGAAACAGAAATTCCTCACGACATAACTGTGCTTGTGAAAGAACTTTTAATACCAAATACTAAGATAATAAAAGAACATGTTCTTGAGTTTGAAAAATTGATTCGGTCTGAAATTAATGATGATTTGAAATATGTTGAGTCTCTTGAAAAAGAAATTGATGAACTTCAAAATGACAAATCAGATTTTTCAAACGAATATGATCTACTCTTAGAAGAATGTCTCTCCAAAGATATTTTTTGTGTTACTCTTCAATCCTATGCTGATATCGATGAATATTCTCATGTTGCATGAAAATATCTTGATAAGATCAAAGAATGTGAGCGTCTTGAACTTGAGCTTTCGAAACGTAAAGAAAATGTTGATAAAAAGGCTTTTGAGTTACTTCAACACAAAACTGATTTCCTTCAAAAATATTGTCATTATCTTGAACTTGCTTTGCAAAAAGACATAGGAAGTTTTCCACATGATAATAAAATGAAAGAAAAACTTTCCTAAATGTGTCGAGAAATGAATGAAAAGAGTTTGGAAATTAAAGAGTTGAAAGCTCAATTACAAGACAGGGAAATATCGATAGCAGAGTTGAAGAAACTCGTTGCTAAGATGGGTGGGAAAATTGTAGGACCTAGTGTTAAGAAACCTGTTGTAAGACAACCCAATGCATACAAAGTGACTAGACCCTCTGTCTTGGGAAAACCATATGTTTTCTCTAATTCTGCATTTGCAAAACCTGGGTTTGCCCCCAAGACGGATGGGAAGGATAGGTTACCATAAAACACTCCCAAAACACATATTCGATCACAAAGCATTACGAACACAAATGTGGTTAAACCAGGGATGTATAGATTGGCCACTAAACCCACACACAACAAAGAAAGTCAATCACCTCAGACTTCTAGAAACACTAATAGACGTGTGTCTTTTACTACAGGAGTAGTCCCCACTGATAGTGTTAGCCGGCCTCAGCTTAAGAGCACTCGCATGAATGAAAAGGTTTAGCAAAACAAAAGTCAAAGGAAGATGAAGACAGTAGAAGACCACCCTAGGATTTTCAATGTTTCTAAGAATCAAACGTCTATAATCGCGTGTAATGACGATTTGAATGATTCGACTTTGAATGCTGTGAATGTTAAGTTTGTTTGTGTGAAATATGGAAAGTGTGCTAATGCTAATCATGCTATGTGTGTTTCGAATAATTTCAAAGGCGTAGATACTAGAACTAAGAAGCAAACTGCGATGCCTATTAGTGCTAGAAAACCCAAACGCAAAGTGAACCATTCTGGTGCAACCCCCCCTGAGAAAAGTATTGCATCAGACTCCACCACTAAGAACCCTAGAAGTAGAATTAGGGAATTATATGAGTCTGCTAGCAAGTCTTGGAAATGGTGGTTTGCTAATCAATGTTCTCCAGGATATAAACGGATGCCTAAGGTTAGGACAGAAAATGTGACTACGTGCGTTAGTGTGCCTCTAAGTGATGAAACTAGGGAAACTAATGAATCGGAAATCATAATTAACATGGAATCCAATTTAGAAAATGCTTCATCGTGTTCTAATTCTTATGCAGGTGATCGAAATAATTCTCTTCATACTGGACTCCGGATACACGAAGCACGTGACGGGGAATCTAAAGCTTCTAATTAACTTCGTGGAGAAGTTCCTAGGTACGGTCCAATTCAGAAATGATCAATTTATACCGATCCTAGGATATGGAGACTTGGTTCAGGGGAATATAACAATCAAAAGGGTTTACTACGTTGAATGACTCAATCATAATCTTTTCTCGGTTGGTCAATTCTATGATGTGGATTTGGAGGTTGCTTTTAGAAAGAAGACATGTTTTGTTCGTGATTATACTAGGAATGACTTACTTACCAGAACACGGGGTACTAATCTCTACACTATTTCACTACAAGACTCCACATCTTCAACTCCAATTTGTTTCATGGCTAAAGCTTCAACGACTCAAGCTTGGTTATGGCATCAACGTTTATCTCATCTTAACTTTGATACCATCAACTTGCTTTCCAAGAAAGATATTGTGCGAGGCCTTCCTAACTTGAAATTCATCAAAGATCATCTTTGTTCTTCTTGTGAGCTTTGTAAAGCTAAACGGAGTAGTTTCAAGACAAAGACTATACCAAACTCTAAAGGATGGTTAGATCTTCTTCATATAGATCTGTGTGGCCCCATGCGTGTTCAAACCATCAATGGGAAGAAATATGTTATGGTAATTGTTGATGACTACTCAAGGTACACGTGGACTCTCTTCTTAAGGTCCAAGGATGAAATACCTGAGGTTCTCATTAACTTCCTTAAGTTGATACAACGTGGTCTTCAAGCTCAAGTAAAAGTGGTACGTACTGACAGAGGCACAAAATTCTTGAATTCAACTCTGAGGAAGTATTTTGAAGCCGAAGGGATTGAACACGAAACATCTGTTGCTAGAACACCTAAACAAAACGGCGTTGTTGAAAGATGAAACCGTACTTTAGTTGAGGCTGCTCGAACATTATTATCTGCTTCAAAACTACCATTATTCTTTTGGGCCGAAGCCGTATCAACCGCATGTTACACACAAAACCGTTCCTTAATTATCTCAAGACACGAAAAGACACCATATCACATAATTAATGATCACAAACCTTCACTCAAACACATTCAAGTTTTTTGATGTACGTGTTACATAATTCGAGATGGTAAAAATCTGGACAAGATGAAAGAGAAAGGTGATGCATGCATTCTAGTGGGATATGCAACTCAGTCTCAGGGATACAGAGTGTACAACAAGAGAACAAAATTGATAGTCGAAACTATTCATATCAGATTATATGAATTGCAAGAGATGACACTTGAACAAAATAGTTTAAGTCCCGTTCTACAACGACAAAATACTTCTGTGCACAACCGCACGAAACTCGGAACTCAAGACCACAACAATGAACCGTCAAGTTCAATGATGGTTCCTGAACATGTTCCTAGAGCAGATATGACCGTCGATACGACACTTGAAGAGTTGGAAATGTTATATGGACCAATGTTTGATGAATATTTCACGGGGGAGAAACAAGTTGTATCAAAGTCTTCTGCTGTCACTCATGATACGAATGATGATACCGATCATCATCAACAAAAGGATACAATTTCATCTACTTCAACACGGGTTGCTGCAGATTTACCTCCTCAGAATATCTCTTCAACAATCGATCCTACTACATCCACATCTACTGTCATTGCTCTAGAGAACACAAATCAAGCAGACGATGCATTATCTGACGATGACGATTTTCACAACCCATTCGGTACATCGGTACACGAAATTGGAGAGTCTTCTACTCGCCATGTTGATCCGTCTAATATGCATACGTTCTATCAATGACATCCTTCAACACATCATTGGACCCGCGAACATCGTTTGGTTCAAGCAACTGGAAACCCTTCACAGCTTGTTCGTACAAGACGACAACTAGCCACCGATGGCGATGTTTGTATGTTCGCACTCGCCGTGAGTACACCCGAACCGAAAAACATCAAAGAAGACACGGCTGATCATGCTTGGATTGAATCGATGACGGAAGAACTTCAACAATTTGAAAGACTTAAAGTCTAGGAACTTGTTGACAGACCATACGATGTGATTCCATTAAATCTTCGTTGGATCTGGAAAAACAAGATGGATGAAGAAAACACGATCATCAAGAACAAAGCTAGGCTAGTGGCTAAGGGGTATGGCCAGAAAGAGGGAATTGATTTTGACGAATCATTTACACCAGTTGTTCTTATAGAAGCAGTCAGGATTTTCCTTGCTTATGCTACACATAAGGGATTCACTGTTTATCAAATGGATGTGAATACAACATTTCTAAACGGTCCTTTGAAGGAAGAAGTCTATGTTACGCAGCCATAAGGATTCGTTAATCCTAATTATCCTGAAAAGGTGTATCGTCTCCACAAAGCACTTTATGGACTCAAGCAAGCTCCAAGGGCGTGGTACGATGAGCTCTCGAAAATTCTGGTATCCAAAGGTTTCTCAAAAGGTTCCATTGATCTAACTCTGTTCACTTATGAATATGGGGATGACATTTTTATCGTGAAAATTTATGTTGATGACATTATTTTTGGGTCTACAAACCCAAAACTTTCAAAATGGTTTGAAAAAGTAATGCACAACAAATTTGAAATGTCAATGATGGGCAAACGAAAATTCTTTCTTGGAATTCAAGTTCACCAATCCCCAAGTGGTATCTTTATAAACCAAGCTAAGTATTGTCAAGAGATAATCAAAAAGCATGGTATGACTTCATGTGACCTCGTTGGGACACCATTATCAACCACATCGCTAGATGCTGACTTGGAGGGAACTGTCATAGATCAAACGAGATATCATTCCATGATCGGCTCCCTCATGTATTTGACAGCAAGCAGACCCAATATTTCACATGCTACGTGTTATTGTGCATGATATCAAGCACAACCCACTGAAAAGCACCTCAAGGAGGTTAAACGGATCTTTCGGTACCTAAAGAATACCATTCATTTGGGACTCTGGTATCCGAGGGAAATCGGTTTCTTTCTAACGGCCTATTCAGATTCTGATCATGCAGGGTGTCTTGATATACACAAAAGTACTTCTGGTGGTGCATAATTTCTAGGTCAAGATAAGCTTGTGGGATGGTCTTCCAAAATGCTGGATAGCACATCACTTTCATCAGCCGAAGCGGAGTATGTGTCTCTATCTACGTGTTGTGCTCAAGTTCTTTGGATGAGAACACAACTCACGGATTATGGCTTCTACTTTGATAAAGTACCTATGTACTATGACTCAAAGTCGGCCATAGCCATCTCCTGCAATCCGGTACAACATTCCCGCACGAAGCACATTGATGTCAGATACCACTTCACAAAAGGAACAAGTTGAAAGAGGTATCGTTGAACTATACTTTGTTGGAACGGATTACAAATTAGCTGACTTGTTTACAAAGGCTCTGTCGAAAGATAGGTTTGAGTACCTCGTTAGGAAAATTGGTATGAGATGTTTGACTCCAGCAGACCTGGAGATTCTGGCAAAGGTGCCTGCTTGATCTATTTATCAAACATCAACTTGTAAATATTATTGAAAAATCAAAATACAAAAATATAAAACATATAAAAGCAAAACACAAAATTAAAAATCTTTCAAAATACAAAAATATTCTTCTCGACATGTCTTTCAGTATCGATAATATGGACGTGCCTAGAAATGTCGCTCAATAACGACACGGGTATGTACATAAAGCTCGAATGAAAGTTGTAAATATTTTTCAAAACATGTCATTTCTACTTTTAATAAAGGAAAAAGTCTATTTTGGACAATTTTTCCAACAACGGGTAGAGCAATCTATCTTGGGTTGAGCATGTCACAAAACATTCAACGTTTTGAGCTCAACACAATGGCTTGTAATAACTTTCATATTGCAACCCGATTCTATATTCACGGGGGAGTGTACGCCTTAGTGCCCGTACCCTCAGCAAAAGAAGAGAAATCTTCTTACACTTGAGTGGATTCGTCAAGACAATCAAAGTCTATGAGTTCAAGTTTATGATTTAGAAAAACCTCTTCGCCAAAAGAAATAGGATTTTTCAAAACGCGTTGAACACAATTTTTTCAAGAATTTCTCAATGATTATTCAAAATCTTTCAAAAATTGTGTGTTCAACAAACTGCCATCCTCAAAAAGCGAAATGAGGATCATATCCTCACAATGACAATTCAATTGGATCAATTTTTGAGGGGGAGCATTTCAACTTCATGCAAAGATTGACTCATCTTTCTCCCAAAGATTTTCAAGACTATTTTTTAAAATATATTTTAATCAAGTTTGGTATCTCTAATATCAAAAGATTTTATATATTAGAGATAGGGGAGAAAATGTGATTAAAATGTGATCTATTTTGCAAGACTTAAGCAGTTTAACTCTTACCCACATGTGCGAAACACTTTCGATTATCGATGCACATGTGAAGGGGGAGCATTTCTGAAACGACAAAACTATCAAGGTGTTAAATGTTTTTCAAAAACTTTGTTAGACTTTTTAAAGTGGTTTTATGGTTACGATCTCATACCCACAACATCTTTAATCCACGACGTTATTGGTTTCAAAAAGGGTGGTTAGGTTTAAGTCCTATGATCCAACCAGAACCGGAGGGATCTTCCCAGGGACAATCCAATAGATTATTAGAAGTCCTTAGGAAAGATAGAGTAGAATGTGAACGTAGCTGAATGCCGACTAAGTACTGATGCTAGCACTGGAACAATCACGGCAAGGTGCTAGTGATGATGTCTTGGTAAGCATTGAAGGGGTTGAAGAATGAAAAAGAAATGTAAGGATAAAGGGTGTAAACAAAGAAGCCCTCCATACAACTTAGGCAGAAACCAGGTCAACACATCATGAAGACAACTCATCATGGACCCAATGATGTATGCACAACATGACTTCTATTGAATTTCTCACTCCGAGATAGTTGATATTGAATAGGTGGCATCTGCTCCAGCCTCCGACCACTAAAAGTGCACAAATCGAGTCTAGAGCCTAGTGATCAATCAAATCTCGTTAGGACACACGGGTGACGTACAAGAGAGTCCTACGCTATATCCTTGTGATTTTGCTAGAACACTCAGAGTGATACTACTTAGTATTCACAATGATGAGTGGAAATCCTTCCGGTGTTAACATCAAACAGCACTGCGGTAGGTCATGTGTAAACTGAAAAGCAACAGTGGTTTGATTCTGAATTGATTCAAACTCGTTTCAGGTCTCTACGCAGTATCTTTATGGTATTGCCAGAACATTCAGAGTGATATTTATTAATATTCACAGTGACAAATGGAAATCCTTCTAGCGTCAACATCAAACAGCGCTACGGTAGGTGACTTGCGAGATTCTTATGAATCAAGCTTGTGTCAACTGGAAAGCAACAATGGTAAGATTCTTAATGAATCACACTTGTTCCAGGAATTTGAATTGACGACTTTAATCAAGCGGATATTTATCCAATGGATTCACTCTTTATGTTCGCAGTCTTGCTTTGAGACGGTCAAGTAAAGAGAACGGCTAGTACAACCGCGAAACCCGGCCAAGGAGACTCTTAATTGAATCTACCTATCACGGGTATGGTATTTAATATCGTATAACGATCTTCATCGACCGGAGGTAAAACGCTATCGATTTAGGACGAATGTCAAAGCCATTCAGTCCATGTCTATGTTTTGTCTCGAGAAGGTGGCGTCACAGTGTAATCAGCAAAGTCAAAGATTAAAAACCACATACTCATGCCTGAAGATATATTCAACAATTAATAGTGTGAGCATGTGGATGAAGACACAAGATCGCAAGATGGCAAAGACAAGTCAAGGATGATTTGAAGATCTCAAGATCAAAAGACAAAGTCGAAAGACAACGACAAAGGCTCAAAGACACAACATGAAGGAAAAAGACTACTATTACACGTTCAAGACTCATTTATGGTGAGATTAGTAATCTCTATAAATCTACAAATGACAAAGGGTAATGACCTCTCATAAAGGGTAATGACCTCTCATTGGGGGAGATTGTTAGCCTCAAAATATTGAGTCAAACAAGAATGCTCGGTCATATGTTTATTATGTATCGTATATTAGAACATTGTAATAGGTAGTAGGTTAGTCGTGTATTACGGGCTTAACTTTAAGCTAAGGTTCATTCATAAGTAACCAAAGCCCAAAAGGAAAGCCCGTCCCATAATCATATAACCCATTATGCCACATGTAGGCAAAGTCTATAAATACCCTTCCTAGCATGTTAGGAAGGGTGTTGGTCATTTTCATTTTCTCTCACTAATCTAATCCTCCAAAAGTTCCAACCATTCTCTCTACTTTCTCTCACTACTTTCTCTCTCTAGAATTTATCTATCTTCTACCTTTCTTTTTTGTTTAATCATCACATAATCTATGGGACAACACAACTCTTCGAGTATATTGGATAATGTTGGAGCTTAAGGCAATGATATCTCCAGGGTCTAGGTGAGGGACCTTGCCTTGAGCCAAGATGAGTAGAAAATCTTCAATATCTTCAAGATGTAGAAATTGGAGATCCCCTTCCCTTACACCATAAATCTTACCGTCTTCTCATTTGAATCTAATCTCTTGCAAGTATGCATACCCGAATATCTGTAGAATAGTAACTCTATGTATGCTTGTAACTCGACGGTCTGAAGTGATAAGTTTACCTTTTTTCTCATGATTAAAGAAGTTGTAAGCCAACCTCTTCTTGCCTCGCCAATGTGAGATACCTAGTTCCGCATATGGATCGTATGCTTTCACAAGCTTTCTACTCCATAGGGTTGGAACCTTATCTTCAATCCAAGGAACATTCTCCAAGTTTACTGCCTTACCCATGGTTAATGATGTAGCGTATTTGTTCGCGCCATTTTCTAAATAATCAAGGTCACGGTTGACAAAGTACTGCATTGGGAGGTGCTTGGCTGCATCAATGACAAACGCTGTTAGTGGAAGAAGTACTAGAGCTTGTTTACCTGAAGCTGTTGATTTCATTGCTTTCATGAGCTCATTGTAGTGATTGCTCCCTCATCTTTGGCAATGTTCATGGAATCCCAAAGGTGTTTATCTTTAAGCGTCTTTTGAAGTGCATTTGGATTCATGGTAGGTACTCCATATCTGTCCATTAGGAATCCAGAGAAGTCGATTGGATTATTGAGAAATTGTGTAAGATCCGCCTTTTCATGGTCAGAGATTGTACGCGCAGTTGCTGCGTGTGTAAGCCATGGCTGCTCTGGAACAGTCTCGTCAACATTGAATGTGTCAGCAAACTCAGGATCTGGTTGATTTATATCTTCAATATCCATATCGGTGTAATGCTGAACAGTTGTTGGTGGTGGAGAGTGATGTATCACAGACGGTATCAGTTCGTCTTCATGCATAGGTTCGTCTTCGTGCATAGGTTCTATAGGTGCTGTTGGAGAAACAATTGTAGGAACCAGTTCAGAGGACATACTTGTGTTTGTGTGATGCTGAACAGGTGTTGGAGGTGGAGAGTGATGTTCCACCGACGGTATCGGTTCATCTTCATGCATAGGTTCGCCTTCGTCATTGTGTTCACTCTCATTTTGTTCTTTATCACCAACCTTTTCTTTGGTACCGGCATCACTTTCTTCCTCATCCTCATCACCTTTCTCAGATTCCTCAGATTCTTCGCCATCAGTACTATCACCTTTACCATCATCACCATTCCCTTTCCCTTACCTCTACCATTCCCATTACCGTCATCATTGTCATCATCTTCATCGTCATCCCCATCACTATCCTCATCCTCGTCTTCCCCGTCATCCTCATCCTCATCCTCTTCCTTGTCATCATCCTCTTCTTCTTCCTCATTCTTATCAGAATGTTCTTCCTCCTCCTCATCCTCTTCCTCATCTTCATTTTCTGGTTCCTGACGTTTCCTTTTCTTTGAAGATTGGGGAAATTCAGTGTCTTCTAATGGTGATGTGTTAGAAGCTTCCAGTATTGCTTTAGCAAGAGCTCTTTGTAGTTTGTGTTGAGCCTTTGTTTTTGGTAACTCGATCTTGGTTAATCAAGTCTCCAAAGTCTTCACTAACTCAAGGTCGGTAAGGCCTTTAATTAGTAGTGCTGGAAGCTCCTGATGAACACATGACTTGACTTCACTCTGAATGATGTTAGTCATAGTATCATTGATGGAGTCGATGAAGGCAAGGTTTTCTTTGTCACGTTCTTCCTTTTCGGCAATTAACTCCTTATGCTGCTCTGTAAGTTTTAAGACGCTGGTGTATGTCTCTTGAAGTTTGGAGTCATCACGTTTCTATTCTCTGTGGGCTAGTGTGTCAGGGTTAGTTATCCTTCCATTCATCTTTTCAATCTGTTTTGCCTGAACCTCTAATTGTTTTTGAAGGTTCTGAATGAGTGGATCATTGACCGTGAGAAATGGATTGGAGGTGGATAGTACTTGTTGTACTGTGGATGGTGGAGGTGTAACCATAAGTGGTAGAGAGGTGGTGGATAGTACAAGTTGTGGGGTGGTGGTTAGTACATGTTGTTGGATGATCGGTGGCGATGTCAGGACGGTCATTTGGGCGGTGGTTGGTACGGGTTGTTGGATGACCGGTGGCGGTGTTGGGATAATCGTTTGGGCGCTGGTTGGTACGGGTTGTTGGATGAACGGTGGCAGTGTTGGGATAATCGTTTGGGCGGTGGTTGGTACGAGTTGTTGGGTGGTGGTTGATACTGGTTGTAGGGTTTCGATTGTGGGTTCAATCAGGGGAACTGTTGTCACGATAGTGCTAAACAATGGTGGTGGAGGAGGTGTTTGTTGTTTGGTAGGAATCACCGTTAGATGAGCATCGTCTGATGCAATCATTGCTGAAGGAGTAGGATGTGGTTTGCTAAGGTTGACATCATCGTACAAGAGTGTTTCCATATCTTCTTCTCCCCCATCTCCTAAACTTTGGTCTTCATAATCATAGTTTATAAAATCATCAACGATATCATCATCTTGGTTTGATTGGTATTTGGATCTTTCCTCTATTCTGAAATCTTGTTCTTCTTCAGCAGTTGAACTGTCTGGATTTCTAAAAGCTTCAAGGGCTAGTTCTGCAGGAGTCTTTGATCTAGAACCACTACCTTTTTTCTTGGCAAGTTTTTCCATCCGACTCTGCTAAAGAGCAATTCTCATCTGTTTTTCGTTAGACATTGATGCTGTGGTATCTTCTTCCTCTGCATCTTCATCACAGAGTTTCTCTTTCCTTTTAGCCTTGCCTTTGGCTTTGGGTGAAGAAGTCTTTTGGCGCTTTGAAACAATTTTCTTCCTTTTACCCTTTTGCTTAGCAGATAGATCTTCGTTTGCTCTTTTTATATGTGCTTCAATATCCCTGAGCATTTGTTTATATGGTTCAGTCTCCTTGATCCCTTCATTGATCATTACATCGGGCACTAGAGCTGGACGCAATGAGTACTTAGTAGAATAACCGTCTTCATTCATATGCTCCATCACGTAGTCTCTATATCGTGTATGGTAGAAAAAGTTCCCACGCTTATCAGTAGATGGGAAACTCTTCATGTAATTATTGATGATGAGTTTTGTGAACCGTGGAAATGGAAGATGCATAGACTTCTTCTTGGTACTGGTGAACTGGTAGCAAAATTTATCCCATAGTAGTAGGGCGTAATCCACTTTAGCTGTAGTGTAGAGACCCCAAAATATATGAGCCCGAGGGTGTCTCATTGTGTCTGATCCACGAACCTTTGAAGTGAATCACTTGATGATGATAGTAAAGATTGCTTTCCACGGTTGCCCGATTTGTGGAGTGTGAAATTGAGACAAATTAAGAATCTCACCCTCATAGTTCAGATCTCGAATTACTCTAAGCAATTCAACTGTTTCTGGGTTAGGAACTTGCTTTTCATCTTTGGCTAACTTAGGGAATTTGAACAGCTTCCTGAACCGACTTAAGTCAAAAGTCATTGTCTTCTTGTTCATCTTGTAGGTGATAATCTTGTTTGATAATTGTTTTCCTTGTGAGATTGACGCTGTGGCCCAAAACTCGTGCATATAAACTTCAGGAACTGATGCAGTGGCTCTTAGGGCATCCTTCAGGGGTGACATATCCAGGATATCCATTGCGACTTTGAAGGCTGCAAAAGATGGATCAAAGTCCTGTTTTAGACGACAGTTGTTCTCTACAGGTAGCAGCCTGGCACTGAGTGGAATGAGTGCAATATCGAGTTGTAGTTGTTCTTCTTCGGTGATAGACATTTTCCTGTTTAGATAAACAACATATGCAAATGATAGATAAAGAATTATATATCATACATTATATAGTCATTTAGAATAGAAAAACGTGTCAAGTCACATCAATCTGCATGATGACGTTATCTAAGAGTAAATCCTAACTCATTTTATACTTATCATATCAAATGTTGTCGGATTAATCTTGGAGAGACATTCATTATGTTAATTTTGAGAAGAAACAACACTTAGCAATTTTTTATGTTTTACAACTCTTAAACTTGCAATGTTCAAATTAGTTCTACATATCGCAATGTATATTAGTCCATGTCACTATGTTGTCATATGAAATGTATCGCAATGTTTAACAATATGTCGTAAAGCCAATCATGTCGCAATGTCAATATGTCACATGTGTCGTAATGTTTATCATTCGATCATGTCGCAGTGAAAGTGTTGAAGCATAGTTTGGCTAGACCGGTTCAACGACTCTCCTGGGCCGTTCGTCGTGCTTCCCGGTCCCTAGTGATGCTGCAAACATAGAAGAACCGGTTAGACGTGGACCCGAGGCCGGAGCCCCAGGGTCCACCTCTAACGGTCAAGTTAGTATCGGTGCGATATATAGTAAAAGTGGTGTGGTTGAGAGAAATAACCTGATGATGTAGAATGAGCCCCTACCCCTGTTTATATAGGATTAGGGTTTCTTGAAGAATAAGTAAGGTCTATGGGCCGCGGGCTTGTTGGGTCGTGGGCTTGTTGGGTCGCGCGCCCTTTAGGTCAGGCCTTATACCGACTATACGTCGACATGTCCCCCAGTCTAGTATGATATGGTTCCTGACCATGCTATGCTAGACTCATTCATATGTCACGCTTTACCAAATAACCGCGTATGGCGTGCTGCTAGGACACCCTCGTGGTGGGCTACCTTTAGCAAAAAGATGATGGGAAAACTATGTGAATAGTGAGCGCAACTACTATACGTCATCATGTCCCCCTAGCCTAGTATGCGAAGTTTTTACCAAGGTTACTAGACTCTACACCATATCCGCTACCTGTAAGTGTATCCACGTCAAAAGAAATGGGGAATCCGTATACGTAAGACGGATGGTTGTGCTAGAATGCTTGGTTTCCTGTGATTAGACGGTAAGGACCCCGTAAAAAGAAAACATGTTCTATAGCCGGGGTAACACTGGCATCAGCAAGGTATAATTCTTATTCCTCTCTAATGTGAGGATGATAAGAAGGTTTTGTAAAGGTGGAGGTGGAACCCATAAGTTGCATCGTAAATACTTTGAAGGCATACTTCTTGTACCCACTTATGATGCAACATAGTGCGAATATTGCATTCGGCTTAAGGCCAACAAAAGACGCACTTCATATGGCATAGCGCAAGGCTTTATGGTAATCAACTTTAACACAGGGCTCGCGATACCTCTTACGTGATAATTGTGAATATGATATCCGACTTTAGCACACATAGGTTAGCAAGACCTCTTGCATGCTAAGTGCGAATACGAAGTTTAGCATATAATGTAACACCATTGATACCGTATGCAGTATCGTTTGCACACGTACCTGACATGCGTGCTCTGGAGAGTCTTGTGGTGGCGGATAACCACACAAGATACCTGATCTTGAAGAAAAATAGTAGTTACGATACGTCTGCAGTGCGCCTTAATGCTCGTGCGGAGGCTTAGATACTCGTATCATTGATAACGCTGGGGTTGCAACCCTCTTACGCGGGAGGCAGGTTCATGTCCTGCATGAACCTACGGCGGATACCTGATCTGTCATTTTGTGAACGCGTGATTCGGCTTAGTACCGGGCTTGCAATGCCTCTTACATACTTTGTAACACCCCATTTTGGTAAATGGAATGTCACGCGTGATTATGGCGTGCCATCAAAGCATACAAGGAAAAATGTCTTAAACATTACATGACCACCAAGGAAATACCGAAAACAAACATCGGTACCCCAAAGTATAAGCTCATCACACACAAACATAAGTACTATAAAGGAAAAGGACTAAACGATGTCCAAAGAAATAAGTAGCAAAATGTATGATGAAATGCATACAGTAATGAAGGCTAGAAAGCTTCCAATCCATATGCACGTACGCTTTAAAGTCTACGAGCGCCCTTGAGTACCTGCCTTTTTGGGAACATGAAATAAAAACGGTTGAGCATAACGCTCAGTGCACGGATATACAAGCATAGAATAAATAACATAAGCATATACGACATATAGCAGCGGAATTGATTAAGTCCTGGAAAACCTGGTATAACTTAGTAAAACTGGTTTTATAGTTTAAAAAGCCTTATGTTTATCTTATAAAAATTGTTTAACATGTTAACCATTAAGCCAATATAGGTCATGAAATATCAATGTGCATGAATACTTGGAGGGGTGACCTCATCATGCAATTAGAGGGGTTGCCTCTAATTAATATATGTTTAGGTAGGAGGGATCAACTCCTTGTGAAGGATGCAAGGCACACACCACATTCACCTGAATAATCTGCTAAAACATGTAACCTAGGATGCACCCATACGCCCCATGTGATAATATAATAATATGGCCAAAAGCTGAAAGGGACGCCACGAGCTATCACTCCGCCGTGGTGAAGTCATAACACTGGTGCCTCCAGTGTTAGGGTTATGGTACCTTTATAACTAGGTGGAACTGGTCATGCATGTATATGACTTAGGCATTTAAATTAAACATAAGCAAATCAAAACATATAAAACATATACTGGGAAAATAGTTGGCTGCATACGCGAATCCTAATAAGGAAAGAATGTCCATACTGAAGGATGGAGAATCCGTACCTTGTGTCCAGTGAACGGAAAAGAAGAACGAAAGGAAGTCCTACTCCGATCTCACTAATGCTACATAAAAGGGTACATGTATAAGTATTCTGTTTACTACGTACGTAACTGATTATAGTGTGTCTTGACTTGTTTTATATGTTTTAGTGTTGTTTTACTGATTTTGATGTTGTACTGTATTTATCATGTGTTTAAAGTATTCTGATTAAGTATTAACTGATATCCTTGTATTATTATACTTGTTGTGTAATAATAAGTAATTTTCTAAAAATAGCAGGTTTTCTAAAATAGAAAGTTTCCAAAAATATATTAACTGCTTAAAATAGATAAGTTTTTAAAAATAGAAAGTTTCTAAAAATAGTAAGTTCCCTGAAATAGAAATTTTCCATAATTAGAAATAAGCTGGATTAACAAGCTAATAAGATAAGCTTAAGTTTTACTGATTAAATATACTAAGTCATGTGATTAATAGTATAGTTTATTAATTATAACATGTTAATTAAATAAACTATATGTTATACGATTTAATTAAATATAATCATGATTTAATTAAATTAAAGTGTATAAAATACTTAGGTTAAACATGTATTAATTTTTATATCAATATAACCTAATCGTGATAATTAATTACTTATATGTCATGTTTTAATAATTAATTAATTACTATAGTCTAGATTACATAAATAAATACTTAGGTTAAAATCATGCATTATTAAATATTAATAATAAACCTAAGTCCATGTTGTAATTAAATTAATAATATGCCCTGTTAAATTAATTTAATTAACTTGTAAAATAAATATACTTGTAAAACTATTAAACTTGTAAAAATAATAAACCGAACCCATGTATGATTGTATTAAAACATATCGTGAACCGGCCCGTGAACCGGCCAAACCAAACCTACCCGAAAACAGTGGCAAACTGGCTCAAGCCGGTTGCCCCTGCTCTCGGCAAACTGCCACCGGCTGCTGCCAGTGGTCTTGTCCTTCTCGGCCAGCCGCTGACACCACTAGGGTTCCCACCGACAGTGCGTCGGAGGCCACTGCTGCCTGCGCGTGGTTCCCCCTGCTTGCCTAAAATAGCCACCGGCTTAAGCCGGTGGTGGGGCTGTGGATACCGAGACCAAAACAAACACCGAGACACCCCCGACGCATATCAGGGTGTCTTGTCCCTGCTGTTGACCGAGCCAAACACCACCAAGACCTAGGTCTTGGTTGGTGTTCCGAACCAAACGGCGCCGAGAGTCTTGGGACTCTCGGTTTATATGGCGGCCGAACAACCAAACCCGAAAACACCCTAATTAATTTTCCCACCATGATTATTAGCATGTTATTAATCTTGTTTTTAAACCCCCATGATCATATGTGCATAAAAACATAAAAAGAATTAAAAAGAAAGGTTTTCGGATTACCAAAACACGTGGAATAAATGGAGGATGAATACACGAACACGTTCTTATGATTTGTTTAATCAAAATTAACCAATCACCCACCTTTGGTGATGTAGCAGCCGGCCAAGAGAGAGAGAGAGAGAGAGAGAGAGAGAGAGAGAGAGAGAGAGAGAGAGAGAGAGCGAGAGAGAGAGAGAAAGAGAGAGAGAGAGAGAGAGAGAGAGAGAAGGTAGGGTTTTGAGATTTCTTAAAATTCTTCTGTGAATGAAAATATGTTTTCCTTAATTTGTTATTTTAGTAAAATTAAACATAGGTTGGGCCCCCTCTTCTCTTGTTGCCGCGGCTTGTAGGGCCCACCAAGGGAAACCCGTAGCTTTTCCGTGTTCTAATTATTTACGTGTTCGTGTGCTCGTATTTACGTTACGTTATTATTCAATATTCGTGTTATTATAAATACTTGTACGTAATCGTAATAATAATATACGTAAATACATAATTATATGTTCGTGATTCTTACGTTCATGATTTCATGTTCTTGATTATAATTATTAATGATAATAATTATCGTGTATTAACATGTACTTAATACTTATCGTGTAATAACAAGTACGTAGTTCTTGTAATTTATATCCGTGAAATGTATTTATGTTATAAAAGGAAAGTTTTAATCTTGTACGTACAATTATAAGTGTACTGTTCATGGTAAAAGCATGCGGGTTTTACATACTTAGTTGTGGATAGCTGATCCACAACAACACGTTCCTGACCTGACGGATACCTGACCCACACAATAATATTTATATTGCATAAAGTAGTATTCTACATGCTTATAAATGCTAAATTATAATAAAATAAGATCATGTCAATGGTATTGTGATACCCTATAGCCCCCCAAGTTTAATGATGCTATATTTACTAGTAGTATTTAAATTATATGTAAAGTATCCGAAAAATTTGAACAATTTTTAACTCTTACCCCTATGGGACATGACCCACGTTGCTTAGGCATACTAGAAAGGTGGTGGATCCCACCTTAATTTAGGAAAGATTTATAAAATAAAACACATGACGTGTGTTTATTATAAGATTAAACTTGGCACATTAATATGGCGAATATATATGAAATTCGGTTTAAGCAACAATAGGCATAAGGTGTTGTCAACAAATGTAGAAATGCGTAAGTCATAATCATGACCGAGGTACGGTTATTTATGGAAAATGTTTAGACGGGCAGTCCAAAATAATCCGTTTGAATGCGCAGATCACTGTGACGAAATTTAATCAAAGTAATACGCTTGATCGCGCGGATTGCCACGACCAAACTAAATAATACGTCCGACGGGCGGATCGCCGTGACCGAACTAAATAAAATAATATGTTTGGTCGCGCGGATCGCAACGACCAAATTAAAATATTATGTTTGATCGCGTGAATCGCAGCGACCAAACTAAATAAATAATACGTTTGGCACGCGGATCGCAGCGACCAAACTAAATAAAATAATACGTTTGGTCGCGCGGATCACAACGACCAAATTAAAATATTATGTTTGATCGCGCGGATCGCAGCGACCAAACTAAATAAAATAATACGTTTGGCGCGCGGATCGCAGCGACCAAACTAAATAAAATAATACGTTTGGTCGTGCGGCTCGCAGCGACCAAACTAAATAAAATAAGACTTTCGTTGCGTGACTCGCAGCGACCAAACTAAATAAAATAATATGTTTGGTCGCGCGGCTCGCAGCGACCAAACTAAATAAGATAAGACGTTTGGTCGAGCAGATCGCAACGACCAAATTAACATATTATGTGTGATCGCGTGGATCGCAGCGACCAAACTAAATAAATCAATATGTTTGGCGCGCGGCTCGCAACGACCAAACTTAATAATACGTCCGGACGGGCGGATAACCGCGACCGAACTAAATAAAATAATATGTTTGGTCGGGCGGATCGCAACGACCAAATTAAAATATTATGTTTGATCGCGCGGATCGCAGCAACCAAACTAAATAAAATAATACGTTTGGCGCGCGGATCGTAGCGACCAAACTATATAAAATAATACGTTTGACGCGCGGCTCGCAACGACCAAACTAAATAATACATCCGGACGGGCGAATAACCGCGACAGAACTAAATAAAACAATATGTTTGGTCGCGCAGATTGCAACGACCAAAATAAAATATTATTTTTAATAGGGCGGAATAACGTGAAAGGACGCGACTCATAACTCCAGATTTTAAAAAATAAAATATTCTAAAAACGTGCGGATGAGTGCGGCTGGACGTACCATGACCGCGGATAAAGAGGTCGGGTCGCGGCATATGCGAAAAATTAAATTAAAAGATATATACAATATCTTCTTGCCAATTTTAAAAGATATACGCAATATCATTTATTAATATGAAAAATATTAATAGTATATTTTCTGAAATTTTAAAAGATATGGGTAATATTTTGTTACCTATTTAAGAATAAGATATTGAAAAATATCTTTATATAAATTTAAAAGATCACGTAATATTTTTTTAATATAAACAATATCTCCAGACGTGCGGACTATCGTAAAAGGACGCGGCTTATAACCGCGGATAAAATTAAATGTCCAAGAAAACATTTAGCGATATAGTAACAAAGCAAAATGCTTTGATTTGAAATTTACCAGTATGTCACTGAGAAGATTCGCAAATAACCAGATATTCTATACCTTTTTTCTTTTGACGTACTAGTATCTCACAAAAAAGGAAAAGATCCATATGTTTAAACAATGGATATCTCCTCAATAAAAACAGAATATTTATATAATTTTTTGCATGACTTGATGCATATCACACTTGATATATTTAAAAAATATTTTTATTACTTGTTGTCATATCCTAAAAGTTAATAGACATGCTATACCCATATACGGAGTATTTTTTTCTTTTGCATAAAAAATCGCATAATCTTTTTATCAGATAATATTTGCAGAGATATGGTTTTGCAAAATAATCGCACCATCTTTTCCAAAATATTTATGTGTCACGCTACGGTTTTTCAGCCATGCAAATCAAAGTATAACCTAACAAATTTAAGCAAAAGTAACATGTTTTCCCAAATCATAGTAAAGCTATGGTTTACGCAGTGATAGTTCATACACATGGCAAAGGTATAATACCACGAGTGGTGAACAAAAATGGAAAAGAGATCAGTGTTACCGATTTTCCGCATAGATCTTTGCTTTTTGGTAGTATGAGACCATGAACATAGTTTTGTTCAGGGTCCCACGGATGACGCCAACTTGTTGAAGCATAGTTTGGCTAGACCGGTTCAACGACTCTCCTGGGCCGTTCGTCGTGCTTCCTGGTCCTGAGTGATGCTGCAAGCAATAGAAGAACCAGTTAGACGTGGACCCGAGGCCGGAGCCCTGGGGTCCACCTCCGACGGTCAAGTTAGTATCGATGCGATATATAGTAAAAGTGGTGTGGTTGGGAGAAATAACCTGCTGATGTAGAATGATCCCCCTACCCCTGTTTATATAGGACTAGGGTTTCTTGAAGAATAAGTAAGGTCTATGGGCCACAGGCCTGTTGGGTCGCGGGCTTCTTGGGTCGTGCGCCCTTTAGGTCGGGCCTTATACCGACTATACGTCGACAGACAGTCAATCAGTTCCATCGCAATAACATACAAGCGTTTTCATCGCAATAACAATACAATTTCCATCGCAATGCTATATCAAAATCTATCGCAATACCTAAATCCATCGCAATACTACACCATCGCAATACCACAATCATCGCAATGCTACAACCATCACAATGAGCCATCGCAATGTACCATCGCAATGAGCCATCGCAATGACAAACCCATCACAATGTCACTAGTGACATGTCGCAATGGGCCATCGCAATGACACATCGCAATCTCGTCGCAATGTTCATCGCAAAGTGTACCGATATTACAAGGCAAGACTATAGGATTCGATTATGATTTCGATACTGGGTTTTAAGCAAAGCCATTCAAAACCTATGTTTATACATGCTAGATAGAGATTTCCCCTAAATCAATTTCAACTTTTAAACACAAATCATGTCGAAACCCTAAACTGATTAAATCGATATGTAGGGTTCAATTGTCATGAAAAAGCACAAGTGATATAGATAAGCTTTAAGCAGATAAATACCTAGATGAGATCACAGAAAGAATCACAAGAAAGAACGAGGCTTGAGGATATATGTCCTGGTGGCTGGGATAGATGGGTATGTGTGAGTTTTGCGATGAAAATGAGACACAGGGGGGGGGTTGACTAAGGTCAAAAATTAACCATCATTTTTGCAAGTTTGCACATATGGTCCCCCCTTTTTGCAAGTATTTGCTTTTATAAACTTGTATAAACAAGTTAACAAAAACACATAACCCCGTAACCTCTTATCTTTCATGAAAACACGAACACACAACTAACGCACTTAAGGCATGAGATTTTACCTAAAGCCAAATCAGTTCCACATTTATAAGGCACACATAGCACATAAGGCACACATAAATCATTTTTCTGAAAATACATTTTGAAGATCAATTTGAAATTCAAGATGAAAAAATATTTTCTCCCCCTTAAACTCTGACCCGTTTTCTATTTAAAGAGCTGTAGTCATTGTTTAAAGAGTCAAACACCGATGAAGACATTTTCCGAAAAGTGATTTTAAGAAACGATTCTGGTGGCAATAAGATTTCTCTTAATTTTACAAAATAAGTGCACTAAAGCGTACACTGATTTGTGTTAGACAAAGTTATAAAGTAAACTTGATCCCTTACAAGGTTTAAAGTAAACCTTGCCCGAGAAAATTAATTCCCGTTGTGAGCAAACGTTTTCAAAAGAAATACGTGACTTTAATACCAAAAGCGGGTTGCAGTTATAGATAACTACAAGCCACGTGGGCATGTTTTAAAATATGTACAAATTTTATACGGACTCTATTTATGGCGCCGTGTCAATATTAATCAATATTTCAAAGGCCGTAAATATTACCGTACTAAAAGACATGCCTGATTTAAAATGAAAAATATTTTTGGATTTTCTTGATTTTATATTTTTTTATGGTTTTTGTAGGTTTTATATTTTTGTCTTTTTCTTTTGGTGGTTAAAATATATACGATAATATACACGATCACGATAAAAGGATACTCTAGAATAGTTTACCATCACTATTCTGCAGATTCTTCTGCCAACTCCTTAAGAGTCGCCGGTGAGAATGATTTCATGCCCAACTTTTCGATCAAAAACTCGATACGTCCTCGATCTAAAGCCTTTGTGAATATATCCGCCAGCTGATACTTAGTGTTGACAAAATACAGCTCGATCACTCCATTTTCCACTTGCTCTTTGATAAAATGGTAGCGTATGTCAATATGCTTCGCCCGGGAGTGTTGAACGTAGTTGCAGCAAAGGGCAATGGCGCTTTTGTTGTCACAGTACATCGGAATTTTGTTGAAGCCAAGACCGTAGTCAGTTAATTGTGATCTCATCCATAGAACTTGAGCCCAACAACCGGACATGGTAATGTATTCAGCCTATGTACTTGATATCGTAGCGCTTTTCTGCCTTTTAGATGCCCAACTAATCAGTCTATCTCTAAGAAGTTGCACACTGCCAGAAGTGCTACGTCTAGTATCTTGACACCCAGCATAATCCGCATCTGCATATGATATTAGAGCAATAGAAGAATCCTTCGGATACCACAAACTACGATGAAGTATTCCTTTAAGATATCAAAAGATCCTTTTCACAACATGTAAGTGCTTTTTGGTAGGCCGAGCCTGATACCGGGCACACATGCATATACAAATTGCAAATCAGGCCTGCTAGCAGTCAGATAGAGAAGGGTGCCGATCATTCCACGATAAAGTTTAGGATCGACAGCAATCCCATCCCTACTCATCCAACTTGGATCTCTCCACCATTAGACTATCCACGGGGTCATAGTTTTCAAAGTGATACTTTTTCAAAGATTCAAGAGCATATTTGGACTGATTAATGAAGATGCCTCTGGGATATTGAGAAATTTGTAACCCTAAGAAAAATGAAAATTTTCCTATCATCGACATCTTAAAGCGTGTGGAAATGATTTTCTCAAAATGATCAGACAGTCTTTGAGAAGTGGCAGCAAATATTATATCATCAACATAAATTTGTACCAGTATCATGTCGTTGTCCTCCTTGAGAATGAACAATGTTGGGTCCACTTTGCCTTTGGAGAAGCCTTCCGAGAAGAGATAAGACGATAGGAGATCGTACCACGCGCGTGGAGCTTGTTTCAACCCATAAAGAGCCTTCTTGAGCTTGCACACGTGATTAGGATACTCCGAGTTGACGAATCCATTTGGCTGGCTTACGTAGACATCTTCCATTAATTCACCATTAAGAAATTCTGTCTTAACATCCATTTGGTAGACGATCATATTCATGTGAGCGGCATAAGCAAGGAATAGTCTAATATCCTCCAATCTTGCAATAGGAGCCAAGGATTCTTCAAAGTCAATACCCAATGCTTGTTTGTAACCTCGCGCAACCAATCTAGCCTTGCTCTTTAACATACCACCCAACTCATCGAGCTTAACCTTAAAAACCCACAGCAAAGTAAGAATGTCGACTTTGTACGGTAAAGGAACTAATTCCCATACTTCAAGTCGCTGAAATTCATTAAGTTCCTCTTGCAAGGCTTCAATCCAAGATGATTGTATCATGGCTTGTTGCCAAGTTTTAGGTTCAACCTTTGAGAGAAATGCATCAAAGTAGCAGTATAATGCATGTTCTTGTATTTGATGTCGTGTTGAGACTAGTCGATCGACTTCACCAATAATATTACGGATTGGGTGATCCTTTGTCTATTTGGTGTTGTGATTTTCAATCTGTGGTGGTCTGGAGTGAACGATTGCAGGAGCTTCCTCTGAGGTAGACGCACCATTAGGGTTTTCGGGTATTTGTAAACCAAAGAACAGAAGCTCTTGTAGGTGAGGAATTTCCAAATCGTGATCATCATAATCCTCTTCAACATCATCAGGAACGAGTGGGGATGTTAATTCGGGTGTACTTTGAGAATTGTTGGGGGATGGTGCTCCGGTTCATTAGTGACTGTAGATGCATCGAATTGATTTCCATTATCTTGAGAAACAACTTTTGGAATCAGAGCTATTACTGCAGGTGCTGGAGAATCATAACTTGGAGGATCAAAGAATTCATCAAACATTGGTTGAAATAACTCATCCTACTCGAGCCTTTTTGGTTGTGTAAATGATGGAGAAGTAGGATTATTGGGAGTTAATCCGGAACTGATAGTACCGGGTCCCATCTCATGAAGTACGTGTTCAGAGCTGCGTTACTCAGAAGCCATCGTTGTTAGCTCATCAAAATCGACATCAATAGTTTCTATTATCATGCTAAGACGACGGTTATAAATTCGGTAAGCTTTCTTTGTGTGGGAGTAACCAATAAAAATACCTATATCAGCCTTTGGTTGAATTTTTCCCAAGTTCTCACTGTTTGTATTTGGATAACAAAGTGCACCAAACACATGAAGAAATGATATATCGGGTTTACGTCCATGAAGAAGCTCATACGATGTTTTTCCATGTCGCTTACGAATGATAGAGCGGTTTTGGGTGTAACATGTTGTTGCCACTGCTTCAGCCCATAAAAATAAAGGAGCATTCGCATAAATCAACATAGTTCTTGCAGCTTCCATAAGTGTACGATTACGTTTTTCCACGACATCGTTTTGTTGTGGAGTGCGAGCAACTGATGTTTCGTGTGAAATGCCAACCTCTTCATAATAATCCCGTAGAGTCTGATTAACGAACTCAGTTCCATTATCAGTTCGAATACGACGAAGAGTAGCATTGAGACGCACTTGAATCATCTTAAGAAATTTGATAATAAATCCAGGTGCTTGATCCTTTGTTGCTAAGAACTTTACCCATGTAAACCTAGAAAAATCATCCACCATGACGAGGATGTATTTTCTTCCACTCACACTAGCCGTACGCATTGGCCCGTAAAGATCCATGTGCAAAATATGTAGAATTTCCTGGTTGGTATCTTCAGCTTTAGGTTTGTAAGACTTCTTGGTGCTTTTCCCCAATGAACACGCGGAACATAAATGATCCTTGTTAAACTTGAGCTTTGGAAGACCACGAACAAGTTCGTTTTTAGCTAAATGGTTAATTGCATCAAAGTTAAGATGAGATAATCGTCGATGCCACAACCATGACTTGGTCTTAGATGCTTTGGAGAGAAGGCATATTGGAGAAGCGGCCATCATGTTTTGAATAGACAATGTGTAGAGATTATCCCCTCGAGAACCTTTTAACAAATCATTTCCTGCAAGATCACGAATGAAGAAAGTATGTTGTCGAAAAGCAACCTCAAGGTTTGAATCACAAAATTGCCCTACTGAGAATAAGTTATGACCAAGTCCCTCCACGTAATACACCCTTGAAATCGTAAGATTTCTAATTTGATATTGACCATAACCCATGATCTTTGCAATGTGGTCATTACCAAATTTCACCGTCCCTAGAAACTTGCTGACGAAATTTTTGAGCATCGAGCGATCTCCGGTCATATGCTTTGAGCATCCAGAGTCCAAGTACCAGAGGATGATTTGGACCACCTAAAAATATCACCAGACAAAGACAATGTATCGGAATCTAATTGTTCCTCTGTGTTAGCAGCCACAGATATATTTATCTTAGATTTGCTATCAGAAGAACTCTTAGGCTTCCAAATTTTCTTCCTAGATGCCGACTTAGATTCTAGTTGTCTAAGATCCCGAGGTACTTCTTCACTAGTAGGCACAGTAGTGGACGCAGACCTAGTTAAAAGGCGCTTTTCCATTTCTTAGTGCGAGAGTTCCTATTTGAAGGACGTTGACACCTAACTTTAGTGGATGTGATCCTAGTTAAAGGGCACTTAGTTCCATTTGCAGTGAAGGTCCTACCAGTGGGTAACCATTGTCATCCAACTTGGGTGAATTTCTTCCCCGTTGGTTTCCATTCAAGATTGTTCCTAATGGCATACATTTCATTAACATGGTCAACAAGGCATAAAACATGATGCTGAGAAAACATGCATTCATTACAATTCCAACATCTCAAATTAGAATTCACATTTTGCTTAGGCTTCCGCATAGAGGCAGAACCTTTTGTCTTAGCTACATGATTCCTTTTATTTAAATCTGAAATAACATTCCTAGGATGAACTTCTACTTTCTTCTTCATAGTGCTACTAGTGGAAGGCTTGATCCTATCTTTCTTTACTCGAGATCCTTTAGCCTTAGTAGATGCAGTTACTCCTGTAGAAGCCAAGGGAACATTAGTGACAGATTTTGATTTAGCCTTGATGGGTGTGTTTAAAGTAGGCTTAGCTTCTGGGGTCTTATGGATTGGAGTCATGGCAATGTTGGTGGGGGGGGGGGGGGGGGGGGGGTTGTTGTTTAAGTGGTGCAGGTATCGGTTGACCAATATATTCTAAGTTTGCCAAAAAATCTTGAATGCGATCCACATATAGGAAAAGCTCATATAGAAGATGACTTGTGGGATCTAGTTTACGCATATCATCAATGGTATCTCTAGCTAGATCAGAATGTTCTAAGGCATTTTTCATATAGGTTGCAAACTTAGTTGGACTATGCTTAAATTTTGGGTCCCGATAAAGCATACGTGGGTTGGGTGTGGGAGCACTAGAGGACGGTGCAGAGATTGTAGCTGTGTTATCAACAACTTCTTGTCCTTTGAGTTGCAGTGTCTCCTTTAATTAAGCTAAAACCATGTTTTTGTCTATGAGCTGAATATTTAGGTCAGAGATTTCCTCACATTTCTTGTTCAGTTGGTCAATAAGTGACTTTTGCTCTGCTGCATTAAAAGCGAAGCGTTCTTCTATTGAACTCGAAACTTGTGAGACACCATGCCTTACTTTTTCAAACTCCTCTAGCATAGAAGTAATTCTATTTTCTAGAGCATGGTTTTTATTCTCTGCAGCCTCTAGTTCCACTTTCTCTGCTAATAACTCTCTCTTAAGTCTCATGATTTATTCCTCTAATACCTGAACCGCCTGAATCATCTTGTCACTTGTCTCAACGTTATTTTCACAATCATTTTTTTGAAAGAGTTTCATTTTTATATTTTTGTTCAATTTCAAGTGATATACAATGTTGTTAAAGCTCGTCAAAACGTTTTGAAAGTGAGTTATAAGAATCTTGAAGCTTTAAAAATTCAGCGTTAAATTCGTGACAAGAATGATTATCTACATTATTCACAAGCTCAACAATATTCACATAGAGATCATGCACCTCATCACATTTATTCACAACAGATGTAATCTCAATAGCACATTTAATAGTCACAACTTGCATCACATCGATAGACATCACTTGTTCCAAGAATCGGTCATATTCGGACAAAATCTTTTCTTTCTCTATTAAATGTTCCTCATAAGCATCATCCATTTCATGGAAAACCTTTTGAACTTCAGCCATTTCGAAATTAAGATTATCCCCGATCTAGAAATCCCTCTTTAAGATTGTTCACAAATGGAACGATCTCATTCTGAAACACCGATTTCATGTGTTCGAAAGCCCATTCTCCAACGGTTTGATCCGTTGAAGTCGTACATTCCTTAATGACCTTGTCAAACCGGTAAAGTATCATCTAATCTCTTTAAATCTTTCCAATACTGTACTTATCGGTGGAAGACCCTTAGGAATTTCCTTAGGTTCATTCGGGTTGACAAGTGTAGGAAATATACTAGGGTTTTCTCTAGTGGACACGAAATTTGGTGTATGGATAAATTCCCTTTGTATATTAAAGCGAGTTCTAAAACCCGTTTTAGCATTCTCTTGATTTTGTTTATCATAATCAAACTTAGGATATTCCAAAAGCATTTTTGACCGATTCTTATCAGTTAGTGATATATACTCGGAATAGTTCGAATTACCAATCGGGTCTAAGACCAAGCCTAGCTTTGTTGCATCATAAAGTCGTGGGTTGTGGTTAAGAGCTTGCTTTGCATAACCGGGTTAGGTGGCAGGTCTGTTAGACGCGATAGACTAAATTCCTTTAAAGATAAATGAAGCAAGTGTACTAAATGAGAAGCGGAGTATTGTTTTAAAAGCAAAACTTCAGTCTTTTTAATTTTCTCAGACGTCTTAATTTTTGTTTCAACCCTTTAAGACTCGAGAGTTTCGAAATCCGTTAGTAGTTTTTGAAAATTTGTAACGACTGACTCTTTTTTTAATTTCTTTTGAAAGATTTGCTCTTAAATGTTCAATTTCTAGCAAGTTATCCATTTGGACTTTCCTAAACCTATCAAACTCTGGATTGGTTAAGGTATTGGTCAGTGGAGTTAATTCCAAGGTTTGAACCTTTTCCTTGTACAAAGCAAGCTCGGCAGATAATGTCTGATTAACACTGAGGGTTTCAAGGACCACAGTATTCATTTGGCCAAGCATAGATGCCGACACCATAACCAAATCTTGTTGAGCAGACGAGTTCGTAGACGTAATAGCTCCCGGTTGTGTTTCACTCAAAGTCGGGGGACTTGCATTGATATCGCTATCAATGTTTGTCTCCTCGTTTAAATTACTAACTACTGGAGGCTGTTCTGGATACTCAGACACTTGCTCAACTTGATAAGGTACAATACTAGTATCATTGACAGTATTTGGTACCTCAGATATTTGGTCAGACCCATAGAGTGAAAGATTTGCCATGAGAGCTGCCTTGGCGGTGTTGAAGTCATCACAGTCTGAATCATATGCATCAAGATCATCGCACTGATATGCTGCATTTTGAGTGAAAGACGCTGTGAGTCCCTCATTTTTCGTAACTCATGGATCTGCAAGAAATGCTAACTCCTCCTCATCGAGCTATCGACCTTGTGCTTGAGCATTAACCAAGTAAATCTTTTCTTGAAACCATGTACCATCCCTCTTCCTCTTTTGTTGCTTACACTCCCGAGCCATATGTCCTTCCCCTTTGCAGTTGTAGTAGATGATCATCTTCACTTTGCCAATGTTATTTCCTCTTGGAGTAGTGTGAAATGGGCGTGCACCGATATTGGATGAACTTGGTCTCCCTTGAAGTGGTTGCACAGTAACTCTACCATCTTGAATACTTACTTGTTGACGAGAGTTAGAAGAATTTCTCAACTGATTATTTGTTGGAGATGGTCCTCTGTAACCTCTTTTGTTCAACGTTTGAGTTGTGTAGGCATAAATTTGTGCTAGTACATCGTAGGATTATCCCCTTGTTTGAACTCAGGAACTGGAACCTCATCATCATTGCAGTAGAAAACTGGTGTTGGTGGAGCTACATACACACTTGAAGGAGTACTGACATGTTGTGAATAGTGGGGTTTAGGAACTTTTTGTTGCTGGTAGGTGATAGCAGGATTTGTTGGTGGTTGATAAGGATAGTATGGTTGTTGAGCATAAGGTGATTGATGTGAGTCACGTTGTGATGATGATGCTGGTTGCTGATATTGTTGCTGATAAGATGTAGGTGGTTGTGGTAATATCGAATATTGTGGAAAGCTTGGAGTCTGAAACATGGGCTTGTGATAAGATTGTTGTCCCATAGCATACGGAGTATTGTTGTATGACAATGTTGGATGATTTGCCATTAACGCCAATGGTTCGGAATAAGATCCTTATGCATGCGTTTCTGGAGCACATGCTTCTCGTGTTGCTGCAAGAAAGCATAGAGTTGATCTAAATTTGATTTGTGCAAATCTCGAATCAATTTAACATCAGTGACGTATTGGCTCCACTCTAGGGGGTAACGTGTTCAAAAACTTGGTGTTGAGCTGAAACTGAGCAATCGTAAGATTATACACATTCAAATCATTCATTAATGTAGTGAATCGCCAGTAGTAGTGATGGTTGTAAATTTAGTCAACTTACCTTTAGGAAAAAGTAAGCAACTAAAAATAGGGTAAGCGTGCACGATTTAGGAAAACCGTGTGTAAATGACCCTTAAGAAGGTGAGTTCGTTCTCTCGAGGAGGCACGTGTGTTGTGTAATGAATGATTGATTATGTTTTTGATTATTAATGAGAAGAAAAGAAGAGAAAATGACGAAGACGAAAAAAATAGAAAAATAAGGCGAAAACACTACTAGAAAGTTACGACGTAAAACGTAAAAAGCACACAATTTAAAATTTTAACCTAAAAATTCCTAAAAATTACTAAAAATCCCAAATAATATTCTAAGAGTTTACAAAAAATCCAAAATTGCCAAAACCTTTTAATTAATTTAATAATGACTTTTTAATGCTAATTAAAGCCCTAAAAATCACTTTTAAATATTAAAAAGCCCTAAACAAGATTTTATAGTTTGTAAACCTTAAAAACAACCTAATTAAGCTAAAAACTATTTTTAAAAATTTTAAAACCAATTTAAACTATTTTTAAACTCCTAAAAACTATTAAAAACTATTAAATCTTAAATTAATTCTAAAAATTAATTGAAAAGCCTAAAAATTATTTGGAAAGTGACAAAGGTCCTATTTTAATGTCTAGTATCTAGGAAAAATGAAAAAAAGTTAAAAATAAAACTTTTAATTTTAATGAATAAAATAATAATAAAATAATCCAAAAAATTAAAAGTTCTTAAATAAATTCTAAAAAATTCTCAAAAATCCTAAATAATCTAACTAAGAAGAAAATGTAAATTAAAGTTCCTAAAACCTTTTATTTAATTTTATATTAATTTTTAAATTTGCCAAAAAACCCTAAAATTAAATAAAATCAAAAATTAAAGTTTTTGAAAACTTTTTTATATGTAAACCTCAAAAATAAGAATTAAAACCTAAAAACTATTTTTTTGTATTTTTTAACTACTGTTTAATATTTTTAAATGACTTTTTAAATTTAAAACTAAAAATAATCCTATTAAATAATTAAATAAAAGGAAAAATAAAACTTTTAGCCAGAAAAATCCTAAAACCTATTTAAAACCTAGGAAAAATGGAAAGAAGCTAGAAAGCTTAATAAATAAGCTAAAATAAGCCAAATAAGCCACGGCTTATTTAAACAGGCTCAAACCAAAACGCCCTTAAATATAATTCAAAACCAAATCTCTCAGTCAAAGTCCCTAGGGCGCAATGGTTAGAGCGTATGTGTGTGAGAGGAGTGGCGCAGGTTCGAGTCCTGGCCACGTCCTTTTTGGCAATTTTTTTTTTTTTTTAATTTAAAAACCTTGAATCCAGAAACTTAATTGAACACAAAAACACAAACAAAATACAAAATGGATCAAGATTAAGCCAATTAGAAGGCAAATTGTGCCCAGGTCTGGGTATATTTCTGATGAACAAGTGACAACCAAGAGGACTTGGTTGTTTGCTTTGTTTGTGGTGTTTTCTTGGAACAAAGGGCACCCCTACACTCTTTCTGAGTGTAGGGAGTCACAATAAGCAGAAATCAACAACAATTAAGCACAAAATGCAACCCACAAATCAAATCCAATCATATGAATGTTTATGAGGTCTAGCAGGGGGTCTGGTGGATTTTATTGAGCTATCAAATGCACAAAAGTGAAATTCAAATGCTCAAATTTATCACACAAACTCACAAGATGATGCACAAGCAGTTACAAACTCTCAAATACCCTAACACTAACAAGCAACCAAGATTTCATGCACAAAAAATCAACAAAACAGGCAGATTATGGAGCATGCAGTTTTCTAACTAGCTATATCCTTTTTTAACACACCACCAGGCTGCAAACTTGCACCAAATGAGTAATTAACTAGCTAGAAACTAAATGCAATCATAACAAACCTATCTAACACCTTTTTAAAACACTACAATGATTTTATGCCCTGCTTAAATGCTAATCCAAACACCCTGTTATATTTTTGAAAACTAATTTTTCAAACAAAATCTCTTAAAAACTTAACCAATCAGATCCAATTAGCATCAAACATGCATACAAACTCAAATGAACACCACTCAAACCAGATTTACTCACTTTCTAACACTTAGCATTCAAAATCACATAATCATCACTTTTTCTGAAATTTGAAAAAGGAAAAGAATTTTTACCTAAGAACCCTACAATCCAGGGTCCTTTGTGGTTGCAATACCACCTCCTTACCAACTGGGGTTGGTGCAGAACTGAATCAACAAACAAATCAAACCTGCAAAGAAAAATCAAAAAGAAAAACACAAATATATGGATATTCTGTTTTTACCTTTTTTCTTTCTTAAAAACCTTACACAAACTTTTTAAAACCTTTCAAACACGTTTTAAAACCTCTTTCAATATCAAACCTCCAAAAAGTCAGTCCACTTTCACTTCTTAACTTTTTGGATTTTTGAAGATTAAAAGGACTTTTTCAAAACCCTTTTTTTTGAAACTTCAACACAAGAAATCTTTAATGGAACTCAGCTCAAACTTTTAACACAACACACAACTTTAAAAACATAAAAAGGGATTACACTTGACTTCACAAATACCAAACTTTTATTTCTTAAAAGGAATTACAAGTGCAAAAGTTTAAAACTGGAACCAGGGCTTATGAACAGGCTCATATCCCTTTTATACTACAAGTAGAACATTCTAGGAGCTAAAACCCTAAGATATGAATTGCCAAAAAGGCCCTTGAGTCCTTGACTGAAAACGGGTCAAATTTGTGCTCCCATGTGACTTGACAGCTGGAATCTTCAATATGGAACGTTGGATGAACCTTTGGGACCAAGGGGATGATCTGGGGTGTTAAACTTGTCGGATTTGGGGTTTTGGTGGAAAGAGACGTTGCAGGGGAAGGCTGGGGAGGGGTCCACAGTCCATGTGAGTGTGTTGGGTGAGGTGGGAAAGGTTGAGAGTGACGTTAATCAATGTTCTGGAAGTTTTTAGGGTTTAACCCTTTGTTTTTGGATTAATTGAAACTGGGTGGTGTTAGGGTTTATGGGGTGATGAAGGGGGGTTTAGATTCGTTTTGGGTTAATTAACTTTTTAAATTAATGTTATGGAGGGAATGGGGTAGGGTTTGACTGGGGTGTTGACCCAGTTTAAGTTAATAAACTTGGGTTGGGTAATGGGTAATGGACGGGTAGGTTAATGGGTTTGGGTTGGTGGGTGGGTAGGGTTGACGTGGCACTGGTTGGTTGGTTGTGGGAGTTTGGTGGTTAGGCAGGTTTGGTCCCCAAGGTTTCCACTTTCTTTCAAGTTGTAATAAATGTCCAACAGCGCTTGTTTTTGCCTTGTCAACTTTTGACAAATTGTCAAAAGTGGCACAAAACTTTTATAAACTTTATCCAAGGGCCTTATATGTATATTCTTCAAATTCCAGGGACTGGTCTTGAACAATCTTCAAACATTAAGGATTATACTTATACATTTGATATGTTGAGGGTCAAATGTGACAAGTTCTTCAAAGATGAGGGGCCATTCTTGCCAATTCTTCAAACTTCAAGGGTATTTTTGCAAAATCCAAACTTGGGCCCGGTTCATTGTGCGACTTCATTTCCCGTGTTCGTTTTTGATTGATTCTTGTGATCTTTTGCCAATTCCTCAATATCCGTACCTAAAAATACACAAGTAACAAACACGAGCATATATTTGGCATGTTTTATGATATTTTATGCAATTTAAGGCCGATTTGGACGATGAGACCATGTATAAAAGCAGTCTCATCACTCCCCCATACTAACCATTGCCGTGCCCTCACGCAATGCTAGAATAAAGTATCAAAGCATCTCCAAAATTTAATTTTATGACTTTTATTGAAATGATAACTAGCTATACTATACTATTGCTACTACTTGCGTTTTTAGACATAATGTATGATTTTCATCGCAAAATGGGACGTTTAGGTTCATAGAATAAGAACACGTGAATGCTTCGTTAGAAATAATTTCATCGTCCTCGATTTTCACCCCAATTCCATGCCAAGCGTGCAACGAGATCATTGTCATTATAAGTTAGTAATGCTAACACTACTCATATGCCCTAATCACGTACTTATTCTCCCATTATTCCTAAGTTGTATCTCTTATATTTTATTATGTCTTAATGATCACGAGGATGCATCATTGACTTATGCGATAATAGAGATTTAGGTCTAAAAATAGAGTCCTAACGGTGTAACTAAGACCATCAACCCAATAACCCTTCCTAATAGACAACGATGTTAAAAAATTAAGTTGACAAGAAGAATCGATAAACACGGTTTTATAACGGTTTTGAACATGAGACTTATTACCAAGACTTTTATACGCCCCCTAACGGAAGGACCTTATTATCTTTGGTTTACCTCCATCTTTTATTCAACTTCGCCATGAAGCTTTTATTATGACTTCGGTCTTGCCTTGCCTTTTATTATCCGCCATCATCGGTGGTTTTATTAGCCAAAGACGTATATCCTCACGCTAAAGCGAATTTTGGATCTTTAAAGCTTCGAAGATTAAGGCTTGATTCACTTTCAATTTTGCATAGATTTTAGGCCTTGTGGGGCTTCAAATTGTTTGCTAGATTTAGGTGAGCACTTGAAATCTTATTATTGGGTGAAGCTTTCGATTATTAGGGTGCCAATACTTCAAAACCGTGACGCTGGCGATACCTTAATGTCTTCCCAATTTAATTACACGGAAGCTACTAGAAAAGACTAGAAACCCAACAATCAAAACTAAACCGCTAAATCAATATTTATTAAGCAAAAAATATTTACATGCGAAGGGAGAATAAGCAAACAACGAGAACACATGAGTTTTTGAAAGAATACGAGTACTCTACGTTTAGCATAGTAACTTATAATTAACTCTATCATTTCTCGTCCTCATTTAAGAGACTTAGCCTAATGTGTAGTTAAGGAACCAAAGCTAAGTGCTCAA
Organism: Glebionis coronaria; assembly: GCA_025667525.1. Classification (NCBI taxonomy): domain Eukaryota; kingdom Viridiplantae; phylum Streptophyta; class Magnoliopsida; order Asterales; family Asteraceae; genus Glebionis; species Glebionis coronaria. The sequence continues at coordinate 463,497,052 of CM046876.1, read as the reverse complement.
CACGCACGGTCGAGTCAAAAATTACTCTTATTCTCGCCATCGGAAAATCTACATTCGTGTCTTCAAACACTTATGAAACATGAGAAAATTTTTAAAATTTGGCCATTTTTAGCCTTATTTTGCAAGAAAAACGATAAACAAAACGATAAACTTTGGAAAACGTGAAGGTTTGGCAAGGCAAGTATCTATTCGCCCCCCCATACTAAAGTTAAACATTGTCCTCAATGTTTCGAGTCTAGGGGTGCAAACACCCCCATACTAGAGACGTAGTCGAATGCCTAATCTAGCATGGAAAGGGTGTAACCATTAAGTAATAGCCGTTTATGAAGTGTGCTAAAAACCTAAGGTTAGAACATAAAAGGATATATCATATATGGATATTGGGAATGGCCTCCAAAGCAAACGATCGAGTGCTCCCATGAAACGAACACGAGAGGCTCCAATCGTGAAGATGATGATCTAAAAGACATAATGCACAAACAACCACGGAACAAAGGTTGGAAGGGCACAAATCCCCTCACATTACACTAATTAGAAAGCAATAATATGTACATGGATAAGCATGGGTCTCCCCCACGAGGCACCTTGTTTTTGATAACCGAGTCAAAAGCTCGACTCGAATCCCCTTAAATGTGATCATTTAGGGATAATCATGGTTTGGTCAATTTTTGGTGGGGCTTACATGATAAACAAGGCCCAAAAGTACGTGGAGTACTTTAAAAATCCGATAAACGTATACCAGGGTCAAAGATAGCGTCCTCGTTTTCGGATGAAAGACGAGACAACACAACTCCAACACAAATCCCAATGGGATAGAAGAAAATAGGAGAGAAGAAATAGAAGGGTGGGACAATGGGTAAGTCATAACATTGAGCTACTCGAGGTAGACTCGCACCAATCAAATGAAAAGATTTTCCATTTATTGCATCGGTGGAAGACCGAGATTTCCCTATAAAAGCAATTCCAGGATCAAATATCTCGTCCTCGGTGGAGAAAGAGGAGGGAACATAAGGGGCTTCCCCCACACTAGGTCCACACAAAGCATCGTCAAAAGGAGAAGACGAGCTTGTAGTACTCAATAAACGCGGTGATGACGGAGTTAGAATTGTAGAAAAATCTTTTAAATTAGATTCAAAATCTTTCCCTTTTTCATCTTTAAAACTCTCTTTGTGAAAACCCGATTTAATTATGTCAAAAATATTTGGTGTATCTAAAACAATGTTAGTCACACTAAAAATTCTCACATTTTGAAAGCGTTTTGGTTTAGGTGGTGGCAAGTTTTCAAATCTTTTGTCAACAAAGAAAACCTCCCCATCGGGATCAACGTATTCATCATCCGAAGAATCACTCGAGATTGGAATCATAGGCTTAACACTCTTAACCTCCATCGGCGGAGGGGACGAAACTTCGTTTTTATCAACTCCTAAAACTCTATTTGAAATCTTTTGACACATGTTTTTGGTGGAATTGACATTGTACAAAGATGTGATCGAATAAACATGAGAAAGAGTGGAGTTTTGGGTTGCATTAATGACGAGTTCTTCCTCATTGAAACGAAGAGTGATTTTTCTTGCATGCACATCGATAAGTGCTCTCGAGGTATCCAAAAAAGATCGACCTAAAATTAACGGAACTTTAGGATCGATGGGAATATCAACAACTATGAAGTCCACGGGATAATAGAATTTCCCAACTTTCACAAAGACGTCCTCGGCAACTCCACAAGCTAGAATCGTAGAATGATCGGCCATTTCGATTGACATTCTTGAAGGAGTGAGATTTGGAAGATTGAGCGATTTAAAAATCTCAAGAGGCATCAAATTAATACTAGCACCAAGATCGGCCAAGGCGTAGCATTCTTCCATGTCTTGGATAGCACATGGGATTAAAAACTTTCCAGGATCACCGACTTTTTGAGGTATGCGGCTTAGAAAAACCGATGAACAACTAGACGATTTTTGCAATTTTTCTTTGTTATTCAACATATTTTTGAAGTTCGCGGCAAATCGAGGCATCATGACTAAGGCGTCGGCAAAACTTATATTAAAATGCAAGTCACGAAACATTTTCATAAAAAGTTCAAATTGATAATTATTTCGTTCTTGTGCCTTTTCCTTGTTTCGTCTTGATGGGTAGGGTAAAGGTGGTGTGGGTTGGGGCAAATTAGGCATAGGCATCGACCTTGGAATCTCGGGTTCCATTATGGGTATTGGTTCAACCGTAGGTGTGGTTTGAGCGGTACTTCGTGGGATTGTAATGTGCTCCTTTTCAACCACGACCTCGGGCTCTTTCTCTTTTTCCTTCTCCATAGAAGTACTTGGACGAGAAATCGGTTCTTTGAAAGTTTTACCACTACGAGTAGTAATAACCTTCAATTCTCCTTTCGGGTTCACGATGGTATCACTAGGAAGACCACCCGAAGAGGAGGGCTTACACATGATAGCTTCAAACATTTTAGCCATTCGGTCTTCAAACTTAGATTGCCTAGCATCCGCTTTCAACAATTCTTGCTTAATCTCATGTTGTCCTTGCTCCATTTTTTGTTGATTTTGTTGGAGTCGTGTGACATTTCCTTCCATTTTATTAGCATGAGTTTTAAGTTCATTAGCAAGTTCGGTTTTAAGCTCGTTTTTCAACTCGGATCTTAAGCTAATCATCTCACGTTGCATGTTGTCAAACTTAGCATCATTAGCCTTAGCATAATCTAAAAATTCTCCTTGCAAATTTTTAGTGTGAGCATTTTGAAAACCTTGAGTAGGAGTTTGAAAATCACGGTTTTGGTTTTGGTTAGAGATTTGCCCATTTCCACTTTGGTAATTACCCTTGTTATAATTCCTTTGATTTCCTTGGTAATTTCCACCTTGATTGTTGTTTCGATAGTTATTAGCATTTTGATTTTGTGGAGCTTGATTTTGGCGGGAACCTTGACCGATTTGGTTATAAGTTCCCGTGGCTACATAAGCATTCGAAGTGTTACCATCCGCGGTAATGCACTCGGAAAAATCATGAGCTCCACCACATGAAATACAACTCTTAGCAACCGCTTTAACCGAAGCGGTGTTTGAAGCTTCTTGAGCTTTCCAATGAGACATAAGAGTCGAAAACCTATCGAAAAATCGATTCTCCTCATTTGCTTCATCTTGCAAGGCATTAATGGAACGAGACGATGACGAGCCCAAATTGGCAACACTCGGTGTGTTACGAGGGCTATAGACCTTAGACCTATTTTCTATGATTTTCAAAGCCTCATTGGTCGTTTTGCACAAAAAATTACCACCCACGGCGACATTTAAATAATCTCGTTCATGTTCATTAAGCCCATTATAAAAAGTGTCAATTTGATGCAATTTGGAAAAATCATGGTGTGGACATTCATGTAGCATTTCTTTGAATCTTTCCCAAGCCATTGAAAAACTTTCATTTGGTCTTTGTGTAAAACGTGAAATCTCGTTTTTCAAATGTGTTGTCTTAGATGGTGGAAAAAATTGATTCACAAATTTAGACACGAGATCGGCCCATGTCAAAATCGAATTCGGCGGTTCTTTCTCAAGCCATATCTTGGCGGGTCCATCTAACGAGTAAGGAAACAACATCATCTTAATGGCATCGTGTGGTACATCCTTAAACTTGCTTGTCGCGGTGAGACGATTAAATTGCCTAATGTGATAATGTGGGTTGTCTTTTTCATGACCGCGAAACTTGTTTGCTTGAAGCATAGACATTAAACCCGTTTTGATCTCAAAGTTCTCCGCAAGGATGGCGGGAATCACAATGGCCTCTCCAAAACCCTCGGTGGGTGCTTGAAGCAACTCCATCATAGTACGATTAGCCATGATAGCTTCTTGTTCTACAATAGGTTCCTCACTTGGAGACTCCTCACTAGATTGAGTGAGTGATTTGTTTCTTCGTTTACGAGCACGTCTAGCTTTAGAGCGAGTTTGCATAAACGTCACGTACAACGAGAAGGCGAGCAAAGAAGATTCTTTTTGGTATTTTGTGTTTTTTCAAAATTTTTTTTTTTTTTTTTTTTTTGTGGTTTTTGATTGTATTAACCTTTTTTGGAATTGGGTGAATGTATTGAGTAGACAATGAGTCCACAAATCTCCTCACTAATCAAATCTCTTGATTAAAAAGGCCTCAAGGAATGAAAACGATCACGTGGAGTGAACGCCTTCGATGACTTTAGAACGATGGTGGAACACCAAATCGTTCAAGAGGGTTTAATCAAATGGAAACCAAGAAAATATATATGATATGTAGTAATACTTTGGGCGGCAAAACCCTCGATTCACTCTCAAAATCAAATACGCACAAGCAAGCGGAGGAAACGAGGCGGCGCGAAGCACTTAAGAGCCTTTTTCCTTTAGGTTGTGAAATACAACCGCCTTATACCCACCTTATAGTTTGTATTATCAAGATTAAGCTTCACGAAAGTATTTATCTATTTTTGCCTTTTTTTCTTTGGTTTGAGATTCGAATACAATGATCGAGTGATGAAATCCCGAATCAAGGTTGTGATTGCTCACGTATTTAGAGTACTTGTGTATTTATTGTTCTACGTATACAATATAGTAATAGTATTCACACAAAAACCGAAAAAACGATAATACGTATTAATAGAGTGCTATTAATACAATTACTATTATGGCTATTATAGAAAAACAACAATGTTTCAATCAAAACACAACACGCCTCCCCGGCAGCGGCGCCAAAATGATGGTTGTAAATTTAGTCAACTTACCTTTAGGAAAAAGTAAGCAACTAAAAATAGGGTAAGCGTGCACGATTTAGGAAAACCGTGTGTAAATGACCCTTAAGAAGGTGAGTTCGTTCTCTCGAGGAGGCACGTGTGTTGTGTAATGAATGATTGATTATGTATTTGATTATTAATGAGAAGAAAAGAAGAGAAAATGACGAAGACGAAAAAAATAGAAAAATAAGGCGAAAACACTACTAGAAAGTTACGACGTAAAACGTAAAAAGCACACAATTTAAAATTTTAACCTAAAAATTCCTAAAAATTACTAAAAATTACTAAAAATCCCAAATAATATTCTAAGAGTTTACAAAAAATCCAAAATTGCCAAAACCTTTTAATTAATTTAATAATGACTTTTTAATGCTAATTAAAGCCCTAAAAATCACTTTTAAATATTAAAAAGCCCTAAACAAGATTTTATAGTTTGTAAACCTTAAAAACAACCTAATTAAGCTAAAAACTATTTTTAAAAATTTTAAAACCAATTTAAACTATTTTTAAACTCCTAAAAACTATTAAAAACTATTAAATCTTAAATTAATTCTAAAAATTAATTGAAAAGCCTAAAAATTATTTGGAAAGTGACAAAGGTCCTATTTTAATGTCTAGTATCTAGGAAAAATGAAAAAAAGTTAAAAATAAAACTTTTAATTTTAATGAATAAAATAATAATAAAATAATCCAAAAAATTAAAAGTTCTTAAATAAATTCTAAAAAATTCTCAAAAATCCTAAATAATCTAACTAAGAAGAAAATGTAAATTAAAGTTCCTAAAACCTTTTAGTTAATTTTATATTAATTTTTAAAGTTGCCAAAAAACCCTAAAATTAAATAAAATCAAAAATTAAAGTTTTTGAAAACTTTTTTATATGTAAACCTCAAAAATAAGAATTAAAACCTAAAAACTATTTTTTTGTATTTTTTAACTACTGTTTAATATTTTTAAATGACTTTTTAAATTTAAAACTAAAAATAATCCTATTAAATAATTAAATAAAAGGAAAAATAAAACTTTTAGCCAGAAAAATCCTAAAACCTATTTAAAACCTAGGAAAAATGGAAAGAAGCTAGAAAGCTTAATAAATAAGCTAAAATAAGCCAAATAAGCCACGGCTTATTTAAACAGGCTCAAACCAAAACGCCCTTAAATATAATTCAAAACCAAATCTCTCAGTCAAAGTCCCTAGGGCGCAATGGTTAGAGCGTATGTGTGTGAGAGGAGTGGCGCAGGTTCGAGTCCTGGCCACGTCCTTTTTGGCAATTTTTTTTTTTTTTTAATTTAAAAACCTTGAATCCAGAAACTTAATTGAACACAAAAACACAAACAAAATACAAAATGGATCAAGATTAAGCCAATTAGAAGGCAAATTGTGCCCAGGTCTGGGTATATTTCTGATGAACAAGTGACAACCAAGAGGACTTGGTTGTTTGCTTTGTTTGTGGTGTTTTCTTGGAACAAAGGGCACCCCTACACTCTTTCTGAGTGTAGGGAGTCACAATAAGCAGAAATCAACAACAATTAAGCACAAAATGCAACCCACAAATCAAATCCAATCATATGAATGTTTCTGAGGTCTAGCAGGGGGTCTGGTGGATTTTATTGAGCTATCAAATGCACAAAAGTGAAATTCAAATGCTCAAATTTATCACACAAACTCACAAGATGATGCACAAGCAGTTACAAACTCTCAAATACCCTAACACTAACAAGCAACCAAGATTTCATGCACAAAAATCAACAAAACAGGCAGATTATGGAGCATGCAGTTTTCTAACTAGCTATATCCTTTTTTAACACACCACCAGGCTGCAAACTTGCACCAAATGAGTAATTAACTAGCTAGAAACTAAATGCAATCATAACAAACCTATCTAACACCTTTTTAAAACACTACAATGATTTTATGCCCTGCTTAAATGCTAATCCAAACACCCTGTTATATTTTTGAAAACTAATTTTTCAAACAAAATCTCTTAAAAACTTAACCAATCAGATCCAATTAGCATCAAACATGCATACAAACTCAAATGAACACCACTCAAACCAGATTTACTCACTTTCTAACACTTAGCATTCAAAATCACATAATCATCACTTTTTCTGAAATTTGAAAAAGGAAAAGAATTTTTACCTAAGAACCCTACAATCCAGGGTCCTTTGTGGTTGCAATACCACCTCCTTACCAACTGGGGTTGGTGCAGAACTGAATCAACAAACAAATCAAACCTGCAAAGAAAAATCAAAAAGAAAAACACAAATATATGGATATTCTGTTTTTACCTTTTTTCTTTCTTAAAAACCTTACACAAACTTTTTAAAACCTTTCAAACACGTTTTAAAACCTCTTTCAATATCAAACCTCCAAAAAGTCAGTCCACTTTCACTTCTTAACTTTTTGGATTTTTGAAGATTAAAAGGACTTTTTCAAAACCCTTTTTTTTGAAACTTCAACACAAGAAATCTTTAATGGAACTCAGCTCAAACTTTTAACACAACACACAACTTTAAAAACATAAAAAGGGATTACACTTGACTTCACAAATACCAAACTTTTATTTCTTAAAAGGAATTACAAGTGCAAAAGTTTAAAACTGGAACCAGGGCTTATGAACAGGCTCATATCCCATTTATACTACAAGTAGAACATTCTAGGAGCTAAAACCCTAAGATATGAATTGCCAAAAAGGCCCTTGAGTCCTTGACTGAAAACGGGTCAAATTTGTGCTCCCATGTGACTTGACAGCTGGAATCTTCAATATGGAACGTTGGATGAACCTTTGGGACCAAGGGGATGATCTGGGGTGTTAAACTTGTCGGATTTGGGGTTTTGGTGGAAAGAGACGTTGCAGGGGAAGGCTGGGGAGGGGTCCACAGTCCATGTGAGTGTGTTGGGTGAGGTGGGAAAGGTTGAGAGTGACGTTAATCAATGTTCTGGAAGTTTTTAGGGTTTAACCCTTTGTTTTTGGATTAATTGAAACTGGGTGGTGTTAGGGTTTATGGGGTGATGAAGGGGGGTTTAGATTCGTTTTGGGTTAATTAACTTTTTAAATTAATGTTATGGAGGGAATGGGGTAGGGTTTGACTGGGGTGTTGACCCAGTTTAAGTTAATAAACTTGGGTTGGGTAATGGGTAATGGACGGGTAGGTTAATGGGTTTGGGTTGGTGGGTGGGTAGGGTTGACGTGGCACTGGTTGGTTGGTTGTGGGAGTTTGGTGGTTAGGCAGGTTTGGTCCCCAAGGTTTCCACTTTCTTTCAAGTTGTAATAAATGTCCAACAGCGCTTGTTTTTGCCTTGTCAACTTTTGACAAATTGTCAAAAGTGGCACAAAACTTTTATAAACTTTATCCAAGGGCCTTATATGTATATTCTTCAAATTCCAGGGACTGGTCTTGAACAATCTTCAAACATTAAGGATTATACTTGTACATTTGATATGTTGAGGGTCAAATGTGACAAGTTCTTCAAAGATGAGGGGCCATTCTTGCCAGTTCTTCAAACTTCAAGGGTATTTTTGCAAAATCCAAACTTGGGCCCAGTTCATTGTGCGACTTCATTTCCCGTGTTCGTTTTTGATTGATTCTTGTGATCTTTTGCCAATTCCTCAATATCCGTACCTAAAAATACACAAGTAACAAACACGAGCATATATTTGGCATGTTTTATGATATTTTATGCAATTTAAGGCCGATTTGGACGATGAGACCATGTATAAAAGCAGTCTCATCACTCCCCCATACTAAACCATTGCCGTGCCCTCACGCAATGCTAGAATAAAGTATCAAAGCATCTCCAAAATTTAATTTTATGACTTTTATTGAAATGATAACTAGCTATACTATACTATTGCTACTACTTGCGTTTTTAGACATAATGTATGATTTTCATCGCAAAATGGGACGTTTAGGTTCATAGAATAAGAACACGTGAATGCTTCGTTAGAAATAATTTCATCGTCCTCGATTTTCACCCCAATTCCATGCCAAGCGTGCAACGAGATCATTGTCATTATAAGTTAGTAATGCTAACACTACTCATATGCCCTAATCACGTACTTATTCTCCCATTATTCCTAAGTTGTATCTCTTATATTTTATTATGTCTTAATGATCACGAGGATGCATCATTGACTTATGCGATAATAGAGATTTAGGTCTAAAAATAGAGTCCTAACGGTGTAACTAAGACCATCAACCCAATAACCCTTCCTAATAGACAACGATGTTAAAAAATTAAGTTGACAAGAAGAATCGATAAACACGGTTTTATAACGGTTTTGAACATGAGACTTATTACCAAGACTTTTATACGCCCCCTAACGGAAGGACCTTATTATCTTTGGTTTACCTCCATCTTTTATTCAACTTCGCCATGAAGCTTTTATTATGACTTCGGTCTTGCCTTGCCTTTTATTATCCGCCATCATCGGTGGTTTTATTAGCCAAAGACGTATATCCTCACGCTAAAGCGAATTTTGGATCTTTAAAGCTTCGAAGATTAAGGCTTGATTCACTTTCAATTTTGCATAGATTTTAGGCCTTGTGGGGCTTCAAATTGTTTGCTAGATTTAGGTGAGCACTTGAAATCTTATTATTGGGTGAAGCTTTCGATTATTAGGGTGCCAATACTTCAAAACCGTGACGCTGGCGATACCTTAATGTCTTCCCAATTTAATTACACGGAAGCTACTAGAAAAGACTAGAAACCCAACAATCAAAACTAAACCGCTAAATCAATATTTATTAAGCAAAAAATATTTACATGCGAAGGGAGAATAAGCAAACAACGAGAACACATGAGTTTTTGAAAGAATACGAGTACTCTACGTTTAGCATAGTAACTTATAATTAACTCTATCATTTCTCGTCCTCATTTAAGAGACTTAGCCTAATGTGTAGTTAAGGAACCAAAGCTAAGTGCTCAACACGCACGGTCGAGTCAAAAATTACTCTTATTCTCGCCATCGGAAAATCTACATTCGTGTCTTCAAACACTTATGAAACATGAGAAAATTTTTAAAATTTGGCCATTTTTAGCCTTATTTTGCAAGAAAAACGATAAACAAAACGATAAACTTTGGAAAACGTGAAGGTTTGGCAAGGCAAGTATCTATTCACCCCCCCATACTAAAGTTAAACATTGTCCTCAATGTTTCGAGTCTAGGGGTGCAAACACCCCCATACTAGAGACGTAGTCGAATGCCTAATCTAGCATGGAAAGGGTGTAACCATTAAGTAATAGCCGTTTATGAAGTGTGCTAAAAACCTAAGGTTAGAACATAAAAGGATATATCATATATGGATATTGGGAATGGCCTCCAAAGCAAACGATCGAGTGCTCCCATGAAACGAACACGAGAGGCTCCAATCGTGAAGATGATGATCTAAAAGACACAATGCACAAACAACCACGGAACAAAGGTTGGAAGGGCACAAATCCCCTCACATTACACTAATTAGAAAGCAATAATATGTACATGGATAAGCATGGGTCTCCCCCACGAGGCACCTTGTTTTTGATAACCGAGTCAAAAGCTCGACTCGAATCCCCTTAAATGTGATCATTTAGGGATAATCATGGTTTGGTCAATTTTTGGTGGGGCTTACATGATAAACAAGGCCCAAAAGTACGTGGAGTACTTTAAAAATCCGATAAACGTATACCAGGGTCAAAGATAGCGTCCTCGTTTTCGGATGAAAGACGAGACAACACAACTCCAACACAAATCCCAATGGGATAGAAGAAAATAGGAGAGAAGAAATAGAAGGGTGGGACAATGGGTAAGTCATAACATTGAGCTACTCGAGGTAGACTCGCACCAATCAAATGAAAAGATTTTCCATTTATTGCATCGGTGGAAGACCGAGATTTCCCTATAAAAGCAATTCCAGGATCAAATATCTCGTCCTCGGTGGAGAAAGAGGAGGGAACATAAGGGGCTTCCCCCACACTAGGTCCACACAAAGCATTCTCTTGATTTTGTTTGTCATAATCAAACTTAGGATATTCCAAAAGCATTTTTGACCGATTCTCGTCAGTCAGTGATATATACTCGGAATCATTCGAATTACCAATCGGGTCTAAGACCAAGCCTAGCTTTGTTGCATCATAAAGTCGTGGGTTGTGGTTAAGAGCTTGCTTTGCATAACCCGGGTTAGGGGGCAGGTCTGTTAGACGCGATAGACTAAATTCCTTAAAAGATAAATGAAGCAAGTGTACTAAATGAGAAGCAGAGTATTGTTTTAAAAGAAAAACTTCAGTCTTTTTAATTTTCTCAGACGCCTTAATTTTCGTTTCAACCCTTTAAGACTCGAGAGTTTCGAAATCCGTTAGTAGTTTTTGAAAATTTGTAACGACTGACTCTTTTTTTAATTTCTTTTGAAAGATTTGCTCTTAAATGTTCAATTTCTAGCAAGTTATCCATTTGGACTTTCCTAAACCTATCAAACACTGGATTGGTTAAGGTATTGGTCAGTGGAGTTAATTCCAAGGTTTGAACCTTTTCCTTGTACAAAGCAAGCTCGGCAGATAATGTCTGATTAACACTGAGGGTTTCAAGGACCACAGTATTCATTTGGCCAAGCATAGATGCCGTAACCAAATCTTGTTGAGCAGACGAGTTCGTAGACGTAATAGCTCCCGGTTGTGTTTCACTCAAAGTCTGGGGACTTGCATTGATATCGATATCAATGTTTGTCTCCTCGTTTAAATTACTAACTACTGGAGGCTGTTCCGGATACTCATACACTTGCTTAACTTGATAAGGTACAATACTAGTATCATTGACAGTATTTGGTACCTCAGATATTTGGTCAGACCCATAGAGTGAAAGATTTTCCATGAGAGCTGCCTTGGCGGTGTTGAAGTCATCACAGTCTGAATCATATGCATCAAGATCATCGCACTGATATGCTGCATTTTGAGTGAAAGACGCTATGAGTCCCTCATTTTTTATAACTCATGGATCTGCAAGAAATGCTAACTCCTCCTCATCGAGCTCTCGACCTTGTGCTTGAGCATTAACCAAGTAAATCTTTTCTTGGAACCATGTACCATCCCTCTTCCTCTTTGGTTGCTTACAATCCCGAGCCATATGTCCTTCCCCTTTGTAGTTGTAGCAGATGATCATCTTCACTTTGCCAGTGTTATTTCCTCTTGGAGTAGTGTGAAATGGACGTGCACCGATATTGGATGAACTTGGTCTCCCTTGAAGTGGTTGCACAGTAACTCTACCATCTTGAATTCTTGCTTGTTGACGAGAGTTAGAAGAATTTCTCAACTGATTATTTGTTGGAGATGGTCCTCTGTAACCTCTTTTGTTCAACGTTTGAGTTATGTAGGCATAAATTTGTGCTAGTACATCAGTAGGATTATCCCCTTGTTTGAACTCAGGAACTAGAACCTCATCATCATTGCAGTAGAAAACTGGTGTTGGTGGAGCTACATACACACTTGAAGGAGTACTGACATGTTGTGAATAGTGGGGTTTAGGAACTTTTTGTTGCTGGTAGGTGATAGCAGGATTTGTTGGTGGTTGATAAGGATAGTATGGTTGTTGAGCATAAGGTGATTGATGTGAGTCACGTTGTGATGATGATGCTGGTTGCTGATATTGTTGTTGATAAGATGTAGGTGGTTGTGGTAATATCGAATATTGTGGAAATCTTGGAGTCGGAAACATGGGCTTGTGATAAGATTGTTGTCCCATAGCATACGGAGTATTGTTGTATGACAATGTTGGATGATTTGCCATTAACGCCAATGGTTCGGAATAAGATCCTTATGCATGCGTTTCTAGAGCACATGCTTCTCGTGTTGCTGCAAGAAAGCATAGAGTTGATCTAAATTTGATTTGTGCAAATCCCGAATCAATTTAACATCAGTGACGTATTAGCTCCACTCTAGGGGGTAACGTGTTCAAAAACTTGGTGTTGAGCTGAAACTGAGCATCGTAAGATTTTACACATTCAAATCATTCATTAATGTAGTGAATCGCCAGTAGTAGTCATGAAGTGTTTCCCCTGGAATGTATGAGAACCTATCGAACAAGTCATATAGTTGATATTCTCGTTCCTGCTTAGAAAGTGAAGTCCCTTGTAACAAAACCGTTAAGCGATTCAAAGTTCCTTTGCTACCTTGTGTTTGTTTACCATACGATAAATATCGGGTGGAAGAGCTTGAAGTATGGTCTGAACAGCCTTCTCATCCACACCGGCAATGATTTGGTTGCTAGCCGTTAATTCATGAAATATCCTCGGCTGACTCACATTGTCTACAGTAACTTCGCCCCAATCGAGTGGACCTTGCTCAATGGATTGAACCATAAGTCTCCCACTGGGTCTACCCATAATATAAGACATCATGCGACCTTGCCATGCTTCAAATAGCTCTTTGATAAGCAACGGTGGATGGGTATCGGCACCCGAGATGATAGAAAGGTCAATAAGCGATGTCATTGTAGGCATGTATGAATGTGAATTCATTTTTGATCACTTGAAGAAAGATTACCAAAATGATCGAGCAATGAAATAAGGTTAAGTGTTTTAGTGTTGTTTAAACAAGATGTTGTTATCTTTTTGTTATGTGTTTTTGTGAAAGTCTACCAATAAATGCAAAGTCGAAAAATCCTCTAAATGATCAAAAAGTGTCGCAATAATCCCAATGAGTATTTTGTTGCAATATCAAAACAATCCGTCGCAATGCAGAAAACTCAATATGTCGCAATGTCTCAAAGAACTTCTATCGCAATGCACACTTATGATTCTATCGCAATACACAAAAGAATACTCTGTCGCAATATCACAACAATATGTCGCAATGCACAAAACTCAATCTGTCGCAATGTCACAAACAAGTTCTATCACAATACCTTAAACAAGAATCTATCGCAATATTGGTCGCAATATTGATCGCAATACATAAACCCTAGCCTTTGCAATGGAAATCAAGGCAAAGTTGTCAATGTTGATACTGTTCCGAAACTTTAGATCAAAAAATGAGATTTTTGCCTAGAAATCCGTGATTTTAACCAAATCAAAGCACCTAAATCTCTATCACAACTATGTAGAAGATATATGGATAATAAGTGTGTAAACACTTATCCTTTTGCCACTAAAATCAAGTAAAAACAAGACCAAATCATGTGTTTTATATCATAAATGTCGGAATTACGCGTGGTTTTGTGTTTTGTGTGTTAAATAGGTACAAATGATCAAAAGAAGAGAAAACACGGGATTTCACGGTCAAATGTCGAAGAAAAGTCAAAGACAAGATCAAAAGACCTAAAGTGTGCCGAAGATCACGAAAACCGGCTTAACCGACACGAGATTTTGAAAATAATTTCAAGAAAGCTGAAATCAAGCTCGTTTTAGTGGATTAAATATTTTTCGAAGATTTCGAGCTTTGTGGGTCCTATATTCGGGAAATGGGCCTTTAAGCCCATGAAGATATCCAAGATGCTTTTAAAAAGCCCATTTTAGGCCCAAATGTAAACAAGTTAGTTTGGAATGGATTGTTTAAATGGATTTGAGATTAAAATGGGCCACAAGCCCATAGATGGGACGGATAAAATAAAAACGGGGCAATTGTTTTTACTAGGTCAACTCTTTCCAATCACACAAACGAAAATATGTATTTACTTTGAGAAGGTCAAACCGTTCCAATCCATTCCCCTTTTTTTAACTCCACGTGTAACCCACCATCCCCAACTAAATAAACAATTTACCCACACCTCATTTACAAAACGATACAAACAAGAAAAATTCTCTCACCTACCACCTTCCTCTCCACAAAACACGCCCTATCCCTTCAAACCCTAAATTTTTACAGTAGAAATTACCCAATCAAGAAAAGGGCTTTTTACCTCAAAAGTTAATTCACACCAAGGGGATTAAATCCCCCCAGTTTTCGGATTAATCCACCAAATATGAAGTGTTTCTCTCTCCATACGTGGCCAAATCATGGGATTTGATTGGCTATGCCACCTCTCCATCACCAATCCCCCCAATGATATCACTCCACATCATCATAGAGAAAGCACAAGTAACACAAAAATCGCCATGCTGGCAATCCATGTGGAGAATGACTTATAGGCACATGGAGAGGTGGCATAGCCAATCAAATCCCTTAGACCCCCTTATTCCTACGGTGTATCTCTTGTATTTTAATTTTGTCTTGAATGATCACGAGGATGCATTTTTGACTTATTTCGATAATTTATTAAGGCCGAAAATAAAGTGGGACGATTTAATCAATAGTTAGCTAAAGGACAAAATCTTTTAAAACTGCTTCTCGAAACCTCAAAAAGTTCATATCTTGGCATAACTCGTTTCACGATTTGAGACCTTTCTCGGACCGATATTTGGCTTGTACTTCAAACTTCAAATCTTGAGAGACGATCTTGAAATTATGGTCTTCTCTTCATTTTGGTATACATCTTCATAAGGAGTGAAAGATGCTTCAAACGTTGACCACGACTTCTTCATTTATCCTCTTCTTTATTTAGGATTTTGATATACAACGATCCGCCTCCTTTTCGGACTTGGATCTATTTATCCTCATACCTTGTTAGGGTCTTTTTGGATAGACTTCTCCATGATCTTTAGGGGAGTAATTGCTTCTCGTCGTGTGTCTTGATCCTTCATATTGATTTGGATTAATGATCTTCACATCATCTTAGGATCTTTAGCAAAAAGTGAATCCTCATGCCTTGTTAGGGCCTTTTTGGACTCGGGTATCCTCATGCCTTGTTAGGGCCTTTTTGGATAAGCCAATCTTCGCGTCCCGTTTCAATAAGTTATGCCTTGGCTATGAACTCTAATTAATACCGAGCAACTTTTAAACGATCTTGTGCTAGAAGCTAAGTAACCTTTTAAATCGTACAACCTTATTTATTGCAAATATATTTATTAACAAGTGATGGGAGAAAAAGCTCATAACTAACTCACATAAGTTAATGAAAGAATACCAAACTTATAATTAACTCTATCATCTCTCGTTCTCCACAATTTAAAATCTCAAGGAATGAGACTCGTGGATGCTTAGCCTAATAAACCAATTAAGGTCCATATGGTTAAGGATACTAGCTAGAGTAAACTTAGATAAGTAAACTCGGGTTGAGTCAAAATATTCACAACGGGCCTAATATATCAAAGACAACTAAACTTGATAAACCATTTTATTTATTTATTTATTATTTATTTATATATTTTTTTTAACTTTATTCTTAAAATGGAAATTGTTATGATGCGATAATAAAAGGAAAGAAAATAAATAAAAATACTACTAGGCCAAAATAGATCAAAAATTTGAAAAACGTTGAATTTTTTTTTTTTAAATTTTCCGGCAAAATGGGGTCAAATTCATGGAAAAGGCCACTAAAATTCGATAGAAGGACCCCCTACACTTAACATAAACATTGTCCTCAATGTTTAAGCATGTGGGCGAATAAACTCCCCTACACTTAGGACATTGAGTACGTTGTTTAAAATCGAGCTAAGGAAGGGACAACTAAAGTGATTACATTTATTTGTTTTATTTATATACAAGTATGAATCACAATAGTTTTGATAGAACCGGGTACACGGGAACACGGGATCACAGGTCTCATCAAAAGTACCAAAAGTGGATCATCAAAGCACATGTCCCTGCACACAATCACCACACACAAACAACCTACTTGGCTCCCCCCTACACTTATTGGTGGACAATGGATGAAGGTGAAAAAGGGTGGAAAGGATGGTAAAGGTAAAAATCTAACCTAGTTATACGATGCTTGATTTATTTATCACGAGTCTCTAGCTCGACTCGATTTCCCGAATTAATTCAAGGGAAATGTGGAGAGGGATGGAATCATCTCGTGAGAGATGTCCTCTCCATAGTACAACTTAACCCGCTGGCCATTCACCTTAAAGTTGGGCCCATTTGGTTGGGATAACTCAATGGTGCCATAAGGGAAGACTTGGGCCACGGTGAATGGACCGGACCAACGGCTCTTATGTTTACCCGAAAAGATTTTCAACCGAGAGTTAAATAATAAAACTTGATCACCAACAAGGAACTCTCGGTTTTTAATCTTGGAATCATGAATGAGCTTAGTTTTCTCCTTGTAGATTAATGAATTTTCATAAGCCTCATTCCTAAGTTCATTGAGTTCATTGAGTTGGATTTTCCTATGATCACCGGCTTTGTTAAGATCAAAATTAGCCCATTTTAAGGCCCAATAAGCCTTATGCTCCAACTCAATGGGGAGGTGGCACGCCTTTCCGTACACAAGGCGATAAGGGGTACAACCTATAGGTGTCTTATAAGCGGTACGGAAAGCCCACAAAGCATCATCTAATTTATCGGCCCATGAGGCACGATGCTCTCCCACGGTTCGCTCTAAGATTCTCTTAAGACCACGGTTAGAAACCTCGGCTTGTCCATTAGTTTGAGGATGATACGCGGTGGAAAGTCGGTGATTGACACCATACTTAGCCATGACTCGTGCGAATTGATCATTGCAAAAATGAGTCCCGCGATCACTAATAATAGCACGAGGCACACCGAATCGAGCAAATAATTGTTTCAAGAAGTTAACAACCACCCTCGCATCATTAGTAGGTAAAGCTTTTGCTTCAACCCATTTTGAGACGTAGTCAACGGCTACGAGGATGTACTTGTTTCCCTTCGATGATGGAAACGGCCCCATAAAGTCGATGCCCCATACGTCAAAGATTTCACATTCTTGGATGAAATTTTGAGGCATCTCATCTTTATGTGTGATCTTGCCTTGCCTTTGGCAAGCATCACAATGTTTAACCATTTCATGTGCATCATGATAAATGGAGGGCCAATAGAATCCGGAGTCGAACACTTTCTTAGCGGTGTAATTAGGACCAAAGTGACCACCAGTAGGTCCTTTATGGCAAGCTTCAAGGATTTGTAAAGCCGCCGGCCCATCAACACATCTACGAATGATTAAGTCCGCACATTGCTTGAAAAGATAAGGGTCGTTCCAATAGTACGTTTTAACGTCCTTGAAGAATTTTTTCTTTTGTTGGGACGTTAACCCTTCGATAAGAACACCACCCGCCAAATAGTTTGCAATGTCGGCAAACCATGGGGTATCATCAAGATTGGAATTAATAGACATTAAGGTCTCAAGGGGAAAGGATTCATTAATCTCTTGATTTGGAGATTCCCCTTGATATGGATCCTCAAGTCTACTAAGGTGATCCGCGGCTAGGTTTTCCGCTCCCTTTTTATCATGAATTTTGATTTTAAATTCTTGTAGGAGCAAAACCCAACGAAGGAGTCTCGGTTTAGCATCTTGCTTGGTCAACAAGTATTTCAAGGCGGAATGGTCGGTGTAAACGATGGTGGTGGAAAGCACAAGATAGGGGCGGAATTTCTCAAAAGCATACACTACAGCTAAAAGCTCTTTTTCGGTAGTGGTATAATGCAATTGAGCCCCCGTCATTGTCTTACTAGCATAATGAATGGGTTGGAAATGTTTGTTAACTCGTTGACCTAAAACCGCTCCTACCGCGAAATCACTAGCATCGCACATGAGCTCGAAAGGTAACTCCCAATTTGGAGAGACTAAGACCGGTGCCTTAGTTAATTTACCTTTAAGAAGTTCGAAAGAGTCGAGACATTCTTGAGAGAAGATGAAAGGAGCATCCTTTTCTAAGAGATGAGTCATTGGACGAGCTATTTTCGAGAAATCTTGGATGAAACGTCGATAAAATCCCGCATGGCCTAAAAAACTTCTAACTCCTTTGACGGTGGTAGGCGGAGGTAACTTAGCAATGATGTCAACTTTAGCACGGTCGACTTCGATACCGGCTTTGGAAATTTTATGCCTTCTTTTACCATGAAATGGCATTTTTCCCATTAAGAACGAGACGAGTGTCTTCACACCGTTGGAGCATACGTTCTAAATTAGCAAGGCAAGAAGAGAAAGAATCACCATAGACCGAGAAATCTTCCATAAAGACTTCCATAGTTTCTTCAACCATGTCATGAAATATCGCCATCATACACCTTTAGAAAGTCCCGGGAGCATTGCATAAGCCGAAAGGCATTCTTTTGTAAGCGAATGTTCCATAGGGACAAGTGAATGTGGTTTTCTCTTGGTCTTTTGGATCGATAGGGATTTGAAAATATCTGGAAAAGCCATCTAAGAAACAATAGAAATCATTACCCGCTAAACGCTCGAGCATTTGATCCATGAAAGGAAGAGGGAAATGATCCTTACGAGTGGCATCATTGAGTTTACGATAGTCGATGCAAACTCGCCAACCCATTACGAGTCGAGTAGGAATCAACTCGTTGTTTTCCTTGGGAACAACGGTGATTCCGCCTTTCTTAGGCACACAATGGACGGGACTAACCCATGGCGAATCCGAGATAGGGTAAATCATTCCGGCATCGAGAAGTTTGATAACTTCTTTCTTAATGACTTCATGAATTTTTGGATTAACCCTTCTTTGATTTTGGATCGCGGGTTTAAAGTCATCTTCCATGAGAATTTTACGAGTACAAAAATTAGGATCAATTCCGCGAATGTCGGAGATTTTCCAAGCAATTGCTTTCTTATGATTCTTAAGCACATCTATAAGTCGGGATTTTTCATCTTCTTTTAAGTCCTTAGCAATAATGACGGGCAACTTATTATCCTCCTCTAAGAAAACGTACTCTAGATGAGACGGCAAATCTTTAAGCTCTAAATCCGGCGGATTGTCAATGGAAGGCTTGGTCAAAGTAGGATCATTGTTTGTAACTTCTTTAGGAGTAGGTGGAGAGATATTGTCCTCATTGAGAAGTCTCTCAATGGTACGAATGTCTTCATCCCAATTGGTGGGAGGATTATCATAGTTAATCTCGAGAGGACCCAAGCTAGCTTCAAACTCATCTAAATCATTTTCTCCAAATGGAGTCAATGAAGGAGCAATAGAAGCTACGGTCTCAACATGAGGTAAAGGAGAAATCCCGCTCTTACAAGCCTCATGAAAATGTTCTTCGCATGCTTCGTCGAGCACATCGATGAAATTCACGGATTCGGGCTCATCGGGAAGTTTGGAAAGTTTACCCATGTTAAAGACGATTTTGTCATCCCCGACCCTAATGATAAGTTCACCCGCGGCTACATCGATTAATGTACGCCCGGTTCTCAAGAAAGGTCGTCCCACAATTAAGGGAACACGGGGATCCATTTCATAGTCGACGACGACGAAATCGGCGGGAAAAGTGAATTTGTCGAATCCTACGAAAACATCCTCGGCTATCCACACCGGATAAGCAATCGTACGGTTAGCTAATTCCAATGTCATACGAGTGGGGACTAGCTCGGGTAAAGATAATTGTTTCCACACGGACAATGGCATAAGATTGATACTCGCTCCGAGATCCGCCAAGGCCATACAATTCTCAACACCTGGAAAATTACAAGGAATAAGGAATCGACCGGGATCTCCTAACTTAACCGGTAATTTTCTCAAAAGAAACGCGGAACAATTCTCATTCAATTGGGTATTGGCGATATCAAGCAACTTTTCCTTATCACTTAAAAGATCCTTAAACATCTTAGCGTACTTAGGCATGTGAGCGAGCGCCTCGGCAAAGGTGATATTAAAATTCAATTGTTTGAACATTTTTAGGAAGTTCGAAACTTGAATATCATCCTTATTCTTCAATGGATCACTTGGAATAACAAAAACACGAAAAGTGTAGGAAATATACTAGGGTTTTCTCTAGTGGACACGGAATTTGGTATCGTCTAATCTCTTTAAAGCTTTCCAATACTGTACTTACCGGTGGAAGACCCTTAGGAATTTCCTTAGGTTCATTCGGGTTGACAAGTGTAGGAAATATACTAGGGTTTTTTCTGGTGGACATGGAATTTGGTGTATGGATAAATTCCCTTTGTATATTAAAGAGAGTTCTAAAACCCGTTTTAGCATTCTCTTGATTTTGTTTATCATAATCAAACTTAGGATATTCCAAAAGCATTTTTGACCGATTCTCGTCAGTTAGTGATATATACTCGGAATAGTTCGAATTACCAATCGGGTCTAAGACCAAGCCTAGCTTTGTTGCATCATAAAGTCGTGGGTTGTGGTTAAGAGCTTGATTTGCATAACCCGGGTTAGGTGGCAGGTCTGTTAGACGCGATAGACTAAATTCCTTAAAAGATAAATGAAGCAAGTGTACTAAATGAGAAGCGGAGTATTGTTTTAAAAGCAAAACTCCAGTCTTTTTAATTTTCTCAGACGCCTTAATTTTCGTTTCAACCCTTTAAGACTCGAGAGTTTCGAAATCCGTTAGTAGTTTTTGAAAATTTGTAACAACTGACTCTTTTTCTAATTTCTTTTGAAAGATTTGCTCTTAAATGTTCAATTTCTAGCAAGTTATCCATTTGGACTTTCCTAAACCTATCAAACTCTGGATTGGTTAAGGTATTGGTCAGTGGAGTTAATTCTAAGGTTTGAACCTTTTCCTTGTACAAAGCAAGCTCGGCAGATAATGTCTGATTAACACTGAGGGTTTCAAGGACCACAGTATTCATTTGGCCAAGCATAGATGCCGACACCATAACCAAATCTTGTTGAGCAGACGAGTTCGTAGACGTAATAGCTCCCGGTTGTGTTTCACTCAAAGTCGGGGGACTTGCATTGATATCGATATCAATGTTTGTCTCCTTGTTTAAATTACTAACTACTTGAGGCTGTTCCAGATACTCAGACACTTGCTCAACTTGATAAGGTACAATACTAGTATCATTGACAGTATTTGGTACCTCAGATATTTGGTCAGACCCATAGAGTGAAAGATTTGCCATGAGAGCTGCCTTGGCGGTGTTGAAGTCATCACAGTCTGAATCATATGCATCAAGATCATCGCATTGATATGCTGCATTTTGAGTGAAAGACGCTGTGAGTCCCTCATTTTTCGT
Organism: Glebionis coronaria; assembly: GCA_025667525.1. Lineage (NCBI taxonomy): Eukaryota > Viridiplantae > Streptophyta > Magnoliopsida > Asterales > Asteraceae > Glebionis > Glebionis coronaria. The sequence goes on along the minus strand of CM046876.1, from coordinate 463,475,355 downwards.
AACTCATGGATCTGCAAGAAATGCTAACTCCTCCTCATCGAGCTCTCGACCTTGTGCTTGAGCATTAACCAAGTAAATCTTTTCTTGAAACCATGTACCATCCCTCTTCCTCTTTGGTTGCTTACACTCCCGAGCCATATGTCCTTCCCCTTTGCAGTTGTAGCAGATGATCATCTTCACTTTGCCAGTGTTATTTCCTCTTGGAGTAGTGTGAAATGGGCGTGCACCGATATTGGATGAACTTGGTCTCCCTTGAAGTGGTTGTACAGTAACTCTACCATCTTGAATTGTTGCTTGTTGACGAGAGTTAGAAGAATTTCTCAACTGATTATTTGTTGGAGATGGTCCTCTGTAACCTCTTTTGTTCAACGTTTGATTTATGTAGGCAAACATTTGTGATAGTACATCAGTAGGATTATCCCCTTGTTTGAACTCAGGAACTGAAACCTCATCATCATTGCAGTAGAAAACTGGTGTTGGTAGAGCTACATACACACTTGAAGGAGTACTGACATGTTGTGAATAGTGGGGTTTAGGAACTTTTTGTTGCTGGTAGGTGATAGCAGGATTTGTTGGTGGTTGATAAGGATAGTATGGTTGTTGAGCATAAGGTGATTGATGTGAGTCACGTTGTGATGATGATGCTGGTTGCTGATATTGTTGCTGATAAGATGTAGGTGGTTGTGGTAATATCGAATACTGTGGAAAGCTTGGAGTCTGAAACATGGGCTTGTGATAAGATTGTTGTCCCATAGCATACGGAGTATTGTTGTATGACAATGTTGGATGAGTTGCCATTAACGCCAATGGTTTGGAATAAGATCCTTGAGACATGCGTTTCTGGAGCACATGCTTCTCGTGTTGCTGCAAGAAAGCATAGAGTTGATCTAAATTTGATTTGTGCAAATCCCGAATCAATTTAACGTCAGTGACGTATTGGCTCCACTCTGGGGTTAACGTGTTCAAAAACTTGGTGTTGAGTTAAAACTGAGCAATCGTAAGATTATACACATTCAAATCATTCATCAATGTAATGAATCGCCAGTAGTAGTCATGAAGTGTTTCCCCTGGAATGTATGAGAACCTATCGAACAAGTCATATAGTTGACATTCTCGTTCCTGCTTGGAAAGTGAAGTCCCTTGTAACAAAACCGTTAAGCGATCCCAAAGCTCCTTTCCTACCTTGTGTTTGCTTACCATACGATAAATATCGGGTGGAAGAGCTTGAAGTATGGTCTGAACAGCCTTCTCATCCGCATCGGCGATGATTTGGTTGCTAGCCCTTAATTCATGAAATATCCTCGGCCGACTCACATTGTCTACAGTAACTTCGCCCCAATCGAGTGGACCTTGCTCAATGGATTGAACCATAAGTCTCCAACTGGGTCTACCCATAATATAAGACATCATGCGACCTTGCCATGCTTCAAATAGCTCTTTGATAAGCAACGGTGGACGGGTATCGGTACCCGAGATGATAGAAAGGTCAGTAAGCGATGTCATTGTAGGCATGTATGAATGTGAATTCATTTTTGATCACTTGAAGAAAGATTACCAAAATGATCGAGCAATGAAATAAGGTTAAGTGTTTTAGTGTTGTTTAAACAAGATGTTGTTATCTTTTTGTTGTGTGTTTTTGTGAAAGTCTACCAATAAATGCAAAGTCGAAAAATCCTCTAAGTGATCAAAAAGTGTCGCAATAATCCCAATGAGTATTTTGTTGCAATATCAAAACAATCCGTCGCAATGCAGAAAACTCAATCTATCGCAATGTCTCAAAGAACTTCTATCGCAATGTACACTTATGATTCTATCGCAATACACAAAAGAATACTCTGTCGCAATATCACAACAATCTGTCGCAATGCACAAAACTCAATATGTCGCAATGTCACAAACAAGTTCTATCACAATACCTCAAACAAGAATTTATCGCAATACTGGTCGCAATATTGATCGCAATACATAAACCCTAGCCTTTGCAACGGAAATCAAGGCAAAGTTGTCGCAATGTTGGTACTGTTCCGAAACTTTAGATCAAAAAATGAGATTTTTGCCTAGAAATTCGTGATTTTAACCAAATCAAAGCACCCAAATCTCTATCACAACTATGTAGAAGATATATGGATTACTTGGAATAACAAAAACACGAAAAAATCTTGAAACTTGGGTAAAAATCAATAAAAAACACATGAACACACTAAAATAAGCTTGAACAACACAAAACCAACCTCTATTTCATCCCATAGCTCTTAATACCAATTATAGAACCTTGGTAATCTATGATCTATCAAAAGGGTTGATGTTTCTAGAGAGAGAAAGTAGAGAGAAAGATGATAGAAAATGTGTGAAATGTATTAAGTGAAAATGAAACAACCAACACCCCTTTCCATGAAGGAAAGGGGTTTATATACCCATGTCCATTAGTGGACTTGGGCCTCCGGCCCATGAACATGCTCATGGTTTGGGCTAATATAAAATGTAACTAAACTATACTACGAGCCCTTAACTATATTGTTGGAGTGACCGAGACATTCTAAATACAAAAAACGTCTAATTTAAGCAAATCTTAGAGTTCTAGTTTAACTAGGAATAGATTTATGCTTTTCTTTTGGCTTGTTTTGTTTTTTCATACATCTTTGTATGACTTTTTTTCCTTGTATCTTTATCCATGTCTTCTTTTAACATGACTTATCATGGATCTTTTTTAACTTATCTTTTTCTTATCTTATCTCTCTTTTTGTGTGACCTTTGCTATATCTTGTTGGGTGTTTCTTCTCTTCTACTAACCCTTCTATGTAGCTTATCACCATAGCTCGATTCCTTGGTGCCCCAAGCAAGGGGAGTAAGCACCAAGGGGGAGCACTTGCAAAGTCTGATTCTTTTCTTCTACAAAGACTTTTGCAACCTTTTTGCTTCGACAAAGGGGGAGAAATGAAATAAACTCGTCTTCGAAAATCTTGTTTTTCATATGATTGAGTTTATGTATTGTTGAAATCAAAAAGGGGGAGATTTTTAATGCAGTGATGCCTAAAAACGTTACTTGCATTTTTTGGTCTCACTTTGTTTTGATTACGACAATATATAAAAACTAGCATTTACGAAAAAAACGAAAAACGAATTCTTGAGTTCAACTATTTTTCATTTCAACCATTATCACTTAAGGTATGAACAAACAAGTTTTCATTCTAATTAATTGATCAAGGATTTAAGTTTTCTTAAAACTCACCTTTTATTAAATGTGACAAAGTTTTTTATTAAACTTTATTTTTAAGAAAATGTTTTATTAAATTAAATATTTGAAAATTTGAAAATGGCATATTCCATATGGTTTAGGAATATCCCTTGGGGATAAATATTCCACCAGATGTGGTTCCCCCACTAAAAGACAAAATGGAGCAAAGTCAACTCCCATAGTTCCTTAAATACATATGCGGCTCCTTATCAATACGGAACCGCGGGCAACTTTAAGGAACCGCGCCCAGAAATAGGCGTTGGGGCTTTATCTTATAAATAGTGGACCATTCTCATATTTTCTTCTCACCACTTTTGCACATATAGTTTTAGATTGAATCATACTTCTTAAATCATTTAAATCATTGATTATTTGGTTGATTACTACTTGTTTAGAAATGAATCTTTCTCCTCCCATCTCTTCCTCTCAAGTGCAAAGAGAAGAACACTTTCATCCTTGAAGTGTTGTGTCTACCTCAAGATCCATTGAAGATCAAACTTTTATTTTTCTTTATTGTATTATTGTTGTGAAGATCCAAATAGTTGTGTCTATTTGGAAGTTGTGTATGTAGTGTGGTTAATACTTAGTCCGTAAAGTATATTGGTGTAGATTGGTCCTAGCTAAGATTAGGACTCGACTTTTAGCTTCGAGTCGGAAATTGGTTAAGCGATGTGTACGGTATCTCCACCTTAAGGAGCTTGTTGATTAGTGAACTCTCGAGTAAGCAGTACTCGAGGAGTGGAGTAGGAACGAGGAGTGAGTTTCGTTGCCGAACCACTATAAATCCTTGGTGTTTGGTTTGATCTTTCTTTTCTTTATCTCTTTACATTCATTATTCTTTACTTGCATATACTTGTGATTATTAGTTTAGTTGGACTATCCCTTGTCCATATTGTGTATAAGAAGATTTCACATATTTTCTCAAATATAAGTTTTTGAAAAGGATTTTTGAAAACACATATTTAACAAGTAAACTTAAGAAACTATTCAACCCCCTTCTAGTTTCTACAATCTTCAAACTTTTTTCTTATGTAATGAGGGAGGTACCGGCTGATGTCTTTGAAGACCGTTCGAGATATGGAGGGGTGCTTTGCGTTTGATCTAAGTAAGTTGGGTGCAGTGGTAAGGAAAGATTTAATAACCATCATCTCGAGGAGTACGCCCAGACTTCTGTGAGACCCCTGAAATCAGGCATGGAACAACTAGGCAACAAGGGGGTACCACGTCATGGTACAAGTGACAATGAACTATAAATGACTCAAAAATGACATAATAAAAGATATATATATTATATCACGATATATCATAGTTTTAAAGAATAGGTCCCAATAGTTTTAAAACATAATAAAGTACCATTACATCATGGTTTTAAAGTTTATAGATACCAAAAGACAAGCGGAAGATTTTGACAACTATAGCTACATCAAATTAAAACATGTAAATCCGTCAATAAAAGTTGCGTGATATTCATAGGTTTAGTAAACTAAGTAATGGAACACAATAAAGTTTGTAAAACAAGTAATGCAGGGGGATGACTATGTACATTATCCATAGTCATGGTGTATATTATTGCTATTTAGATCGTGAAACCGAAGCTTAACAATCATTGTAAGTTCCTCTAGTAATTATTTAGCCTAAATACTCAAGTATAAACAAATGAAATGCGTCCAAGTAATACAAGACGGGGATTTTCAATCCCGATGGATCCACCCACAACATTCGCGCTTAGCATAAAGTATATGGGACAATTAAAGGTTCATGATCAAGAGAGGAAACTTAAGGCTATAGACTAAAAGAAATAATATCAACGAATTCATCTTGCAACATACATTTCAGGATAGCATATAGTTTAAAAGATTTTGTTCCAACATGATAATCTCACCCCGTATTTTGAAACAATGTACAAGTAGTAAAAGTGTAAGAACTCGTGTTATTATTTTATTCTTTTATTCGTGCTGCTTGAATTTTCCAACGTATTATATTTTCTTGTATTCTTATATGTAAATCCTGAGATCATGATAATTCTAATAAATTATACTTTTTAAGTATTTTCTGAACATTGATAATACTTTACTTGGAATTATAAAAAATTTATTTTATTTTTCCATATTTATTTATATCAAAGTTTTTGATTTAAAATCACTCGCGTGTATTTTAAAAAGAGTTTACTAAAATAAGTGAATAACGAGAGTTACTAATGATCGCGATGCCGATGGATGCCCAATATTTACATTTCATTGTCGATTATTTCAATGTTTGACGTTTTCGATGTTTTCTTTAAATGACGTGTTAGGTCGAGTCGGGAGACTATAATATCATATTTATGATGTGTTTTAACTTTTGAAAAGTATTTTTACGAAACCCGAGTCCCGTAAATATTTGTAAAATTGTACCAATAGTCATTTTCTGCTTTTTAACTAAGTATTTACTTTTTAGTCCAAAGGTTTCAAAATTTGCATGTATAACCCCTCCACCTATCACCATATATATACTTATTTTCTTCCACAAAACACATAGTAACCAAATCATAAAAAAAAATTCATCACTCTTCTCTCCCACCCCTCCATGTGCCGTGAGCCATCAAGCCAAAAACCACCCAAGATCATCACTTTTTACCTTGAATACTTTAAAACTAAATCAATACCACACATTGGAATTTAAAGGTGATTCCATTTATGTAAAAATTTTACACATGCATCAAGATTTCATGTTCTTATGATTTTTATGGTTGTTATGAGTTTGATCATCATGCATGTGATAATCATGGTTAGATCTTCATCTTTTGATGTTAAAAAGATAAAGTTTTTTATCTTGATTTTTGGTTTTGGTACATGCAAGTGTTAGGATTGATAAAGGGTTGATTATAAGGTGTTAATATTGGTAGAAAAATGAGAAATTGGTGTTGAAAAAGTGTTTTGATATGATTTTTATAGTGGTGATTTTAGGCAATAGGTTGAGGCTGATTTTGGGTATTTTAAGCTTGGATTATTGCTAAACTAACTGGATAATGTTGTAGAGATTTTCGTTACCTTCGATTTGATATGAACTAGAACTTCTAACTCAGAACGAGGAAGAAGTTACGTTAGTTTGATTATTCGTGTACCGGTAGACGAGTATCGACACAATCCGAATTTGTTGTCGATATTTGGATTGAATCTCGGGGACTATAAAATGAGTTTTACAAATGTTCAAGGGCTGTTCTCAGGCCCTAAAGTTATCACTTTGAGTCTATTTTCAAAGTCAAGTGTCGGTTTTGCTAATGGCAAAGGTTAGGATGGTCAAAATGGTTTCACAAGTCAAGTATACAAATCTGTCCGCTTTTTCAAGTCTAGAAATGTGTCGAGCAGGTGGTTCTAAAATGTAAATCATTGAATAAAATTTAAACTGAGTTTTATTCAGGTTATGATTGAGTTTTTCATCAAGTTTCATTAAAATCCGAGTTGTCTAAGTAAGGGAAATGAGCTTGTACAATGGGTATGTACCGACAGATTTTTATCGAAGAAGTAGTTAATAAAGTGAACATCTAGAAGTGTATCGTAGTACCACTTGAATTGTTGCTCTTTCAGGTTTGTCGTGGTTTTTTAAAGTTGAGTTTTATGATTATTAAGTATGATTATTACTTGAGTCAATTATTAATAAAGTGCGCGCTTTATTTGGTAGGTTGCGGCTTTCGTGTTTACCGGGCATCCATATCGTCGGTGATCGTCATGCTACTACTTTTTCTACTCAACTTCTGAGTTCAATGATTCACTTACCTCATGGCAAAGGTGAGTTCATAGCCCATTTTTTACTTTCACATTGTTTCTAAACGCGGGGTGAGATTTTAAATGGTGGAACACAACCATTTAAAAACTGTATGCTATCCAGAACTTGTATGCTATCCAGACTTGTATGCTTTTCAAACATTTTTCATTGTTATTATTGCTTTTAGTCAATAGTCTTAAGTTGCCTCTCTTGATAATGAACCGCTAATTTACTTGTGTTGCTAAGCGCGAATGTTGTGGGTGGTTCCATCGGCATTGACAATCCCCGTCCCGATTACCTTGACGCATTTAACATTTGATTTATTACTTGAGTATTTAGGCTGAATACTCACTAGAGGAACTTACATGAGTTAAGCTTCGGTTCATGAACTAAACAACAATAATAATGTTTCCGACTATGGCTAATGTACATAACCATTTCCCATATTTCTTGTTTACAAATGAATGCTTGTGTTCCACACCTTTACTACTAAACCTATGAATATCACTCAACTTTATGTTGACTATTTTACATGTTTAATCTCAGGTATTATTATTTAGCTTTGCTTGGATGGGAGCCCGCAGGATATTATCGCAGTTTGAAGATTTCTGTGTATATTTTAAACTTTGGTTTTATCTAAAAATTGTCAGAAGTTTATCATGTATCTTGGTAACTATAAGTTACAAAACCATAATGAAATAATAAATTTTTCTGCATATAAAACTCTGGGACTTATGTTTAAAACTATGATCTTTTATGATGTAATGTATATGTTTTATTACGTCAACTTTGTGTCAACAACATTTCATTGTTTTTTGTACCATAACGTGGAACCCCCTTGTTGCCTAGTTGTTTCCTTGCCTGATTTTGGGGGTCTCACAGATTGGTATCAGAGAGATGGTTATAGGGAACTGAGTCATTTTTCAAAACTTAGTCTATAACCGAATATTCAAATATTTCATGTTTCTAAGTGTCATTCACATAATCTACCATGTTGTTCGATATCTGCGCAGGTAACTCTCTAATCATTATTATTTACTTTTAATTATCGTTGTAGTATTTCATCTCTTGATTACATTTTGAAATATTACGTTACCCTAATGACGATATTTACTATCTCTTTTCAAAGCCTATGTGCTTCATGAATTATCATTGAATATTACTTGATTACATATGCTCTTACTGCATTTCTTGAATTCTTGTTATTGTGAATTGATCTTGTTGCAATTATTTTATATTATTGTGACGTTACATACTTGTATTCGGAGCGCGTATGCTGCCGACTTTTCCTACTCACTTTTCGGAGTACTATTGCTACCTTGTTTATGCGTGATATGACTGACCTTATATACTCGTTCGTTTTGAACCGCCTACTTTTCTCAACTCACTGTTACATGTTATGCGTATTCTCATGATACCATTGTTTGGGATTAAATAAGTGTTGCTTTCAATGAACCTTCTGATTTTTATTTTACTACCGTGCGTGTTACTTTCATTGTTAAACCTCTTTTAAGTTATCTATTTAGATATCCAAATTGCTTCCGACCATTCGTAATTGAATGCCTAGTCTATAGACCATTGTGTAGCTCAATGTGTCTCCAAAATGACTAAAGGACATCGTGTGAGTCACACATCTCGAAGCATTCCTTGAATCCGTGTTGAATAATATCGTGGGTTTTCGTAACCTTGATTGACCTTTACGTCACCGTTTTACATGACACTTGTATATTGATTTAATATTACTTTATTGACCATTTTACGTTTCGACTTCGAATTACAACGTCCGTTTGTACCTTGAAAACACCATCGCCATCTTGTAATTCATCCTCTATTATGTGGCGATTGTTTGGAATACGATTCTATTTCAATAAACATGTACCTTCCCCTGTCATTAAACCTCCTCGCTCCAGGAGTGCGACTTGTAAATGTTCCGTTTCTTTCTCGTTATTTCTTATGATTTTGGAAAATCACACTGCCAAGAGACCTTCCTGCATTGCATCTTGAAATCGAAGGCACGGATGTCATGCGCAGTTTTTGATTTCTTAGATTATTGTTGGTATTCTTTAACCATTTGATACTATGTTTTCTTTACATGATTAATTTTACAATCCATTCTCTTTTGTCTTTATGGAACCCACAAGTCATGAAATCCACAAGTCATGTACGTAAGTTCTGGGTCGGTATAAAATTTGATTTAATTTCAAGGTATGTCGAAAAAATATACTTTCTGCAGAAAAGTTACATGTAATTTAACGATTCGAGAAAATATTTTTATAACTTTGGAAATAAAAATATATTTCTACTTGTCGAGACATTCATTTAGGACGTAAAATTTGACCCGTAAATCTTAAAAACGAGCAAGTTACGCTCATTTGAAATTGTAAAGTTTAACAACTTATTTCTACGTAATTCTAAAATGTCATGTTGACAGATTTAATGTAAGGGCATTTTCGTCTATTTTTTATCCGTTTCAAGTCTCGAGTAAAACTAGAAAGTTGTTCAAAACATCGTTTTACATCGAATTGCTTTAGACTTCGAGTCTTAGAATGTCATTTAGTGAGTCAATTAGTCTGGTCAAACCCAAAAGTCAAATTTGACTAAAAAGTGATAGAAATTTTGAAACATGGTTTTCAGGCGTTTTTGAGTTCGTTTGAGCTCGTAAAACTCTAATGAACGGAATATTACAACTAAAAGACATTGATTACGTTTGAAAACGTTTACAAATAGTAACTTGAACTCGGGCATACATAAAACTTGAACTGTTAGGAACCAAGTGATTTGATAAATGTTGATACAAAAGTTGGATGGATCGAGCTAGACCCAAATTAGGCTTAATTCGGGGTCTTGTGGACTCCGGCTCTTGCACCAAGTGAAACTTGTTAGAAGACCATGCACACTAAAAAGAGACACCTTTAGGCTTACCCTGGGCGCTTGTCCCACGATTAGACTCCGGCGTGAGAGTAAGTAATCGGTTTGAGTGTTATGTGAGGGTTTAGATAATTGTGTGTATCGTACCTTTGTGGAACCTTGGGGGTTCCTTTTATCCCCGAGAGAGTCCTGGCTGGGCTCTCCTACTCTTGCGGCCTAAGGAAGAGATAACGACCCAGAATAGCTTGATCCTTATCGCATAACCTAGGTAAGTGTATATCTCTTCCCTTTAGGAGAATATATCCACATGATAGATTATATTCTTGTCTGATCTTATCGCAGTGCGACGAGGACACGGTTAAGCAATAACCCGTATGTGTGACAGCGACTTACTGGGCCTCCTGGGTTGTGCGCACATCGCATAATTATTAATCCATTCCTGATGGATACGGGTAGTACCCGTGAGTCGGACTATCCAATCCCGGCTAGGGACTATACCTCATCATGTCCCCCCAGTCTAGTGGTCGCAGGTCTAATCGCGGATACTAGACTATTAACCTCTAAAGCCCCTTCACAAAAATACCGCATACAAAAAAGGTTCGTACGCAACATTAATGCAAACGAAATGATTTTGAATGTACCCGCGAACATGCAGCCACGTCATACACTACTAGTACCAACCTACGTTGGGAACTGGGAAAGGCATCAACCACGTCAGAGGATCCAACTAGTTAACAACGTAGGATGAACTAATCCCTTTGACACACGTCGCATGATCCCATGCCTGGAAAGTGGATATAAATGCAGTCCTGTTGATCTTCAATCTTCTTCACATCATTTCAAAAAACAACGAGAAACAACCATTCAAGCATAAAAAGTAGGGTCTATGGGAGGTCTGTTGATGACCATATGCCTCTGGATGTGTTATCTTTGTATGGTATTACTTGGTAACTTTCAGAGCTACTCTTCCTTCGTGTTGAATATGGGTGAGAGCTTGTGCTAAATTCGCTTTCTCCGACATCTTTTCTCTTCCTACTATTGGTAGAAACGTTGTTGATTTCCTCAAGTGTGTCCACGTTACGGATTGTAACTATTCCCTCATTTACTAGAAATTTCAGCATGCCGTGAATTGTGGATGGTACAACGCGCAATATTAAGAGGGCAGGCTGTCCAATGATACCGATGTATGACGACTGGGATCGCACAACCATAAAGTCCATCCACATAGTAGTCGAATGTCCAATAGGTCCCACTGTTACTTTCGTACAGAGGTGTCCTAAGGGTCGAGTCTTGTCGCCGTTGAATCCTGTGAGTACTGACGAGGTCTCTTTTAGCTCCCTCTTAATCTCCATTAGAAATTGCACGAAGCAATGCTCATTCAGGATGTTCGTTGCGGATCCTCCGTCAACACACATGTCGCCTATGACATGACTTCCGAGCATTATGTTGATCGATAGTGAACCTATCCTATAATCCGTATCGGTAAGAACGGGGAACGATATCTCCTTGTCGTGCGAGAACTCTTGTATCGTTCTCCTCTGCATGTGCGACTTCCCCTTTTGTACCATGTAGATGGTTATGGGCTTTTCTTTTGGAACTTTGGCTTCATTCTTCTTTGCATCAATCCCCTTTCTCTAGTCCCGTATGAGGTGGTTCAATTTACCATCCTTAACAAGACACTCAATGTGCCTTTTTAGTTGGATACACTCATCCGTAGCGTGTCCCTTATCATTGTGATACTCACAGTGCTTGTTGTTGTCCTTTTTGTCTGATGGACCTATCATTGGGCTGGGCTTCGGGAAATTTACGCCTTCAGAGAGGAATATCTCCCTAGTGGTTTTTTCCAATGGGGTAAATTTACTGTTGTTATTGCGCGCAAGCTTCGCTATAATGCGGAAGTCCAAGGTACGGCTAATGTTCTGGCCATACGACTGCTTCCTCGATCGATCTTGGAATTTGAAATTCGAGGCCGCTTGTCAGCTATCTACTGCTGCCGCTTCTTCTTGAATAAACGCGCTGACCCTCTTCGTCACTCCGTCAAAGGTTTCTGGGGTCCTATCGTTTAGTTTTCTTATTAGGTCTGGATTAGTGATGCCTGCAAGGAACCCTAAAATCTTCAGGATTTCTGGGCACTCCTTAATCTGGTTGCACTCAGATTTGAAGCGCTCCATAAAATGTTCCAAACATTGTGCCTCTACTTCACCCTCGCGAGTGACACGGGGCTCTTGTCGCACTTCTTTTGCTGGACATAGTTCCTTCTGAACGCCTTCCTTAACTCCTCGAAATCATTGACGCTTCTTCGTGGAAGTCTATCAAACCAGTTTCGAGCATTCCCAATTAGGGTTGAATTAAACATGTGGCACCACACTGCTTCCGGCCATTGCTCTATTCCTGCCTGGGATTCGAATACCTTCAGGTGGTCATCCGGGTTTGTTGTTCCATCATATGTTTTGACATTGGACGACATTCGTCTTTTCTTGCTATCCTTAAACATAGTTATGCGTTTTGAAAACGCACTTCCTTTGTCACGAAGCCATGGTAGAGACCATTCTTCCTCCGTGCACATTCTCGGATGCTTGGTCATTCTATGACGTTTCCTATCGCGCCCCAAGGATTCGGAGGTTTCTGAGGATGAAGAAACAATTGTTAATCCCTTTGATTATATCTATATTCTGTTAAGAACTAGTATAGTAGTTTGTAATCAAACTAAAACACTTTGAGAACTCTTACTCAAGCTAAATAAGTTATGTAGAATCTAACTTATAAAGCAGAGAAGAACAAAATTACTTTTAACTATTCGATTCTCTTATTAATCGACTTGAATGAGGTACATGAATGAAATTGTACCTATGTTCCTTTTATAGAGTAAGGAACCATAGAAACCTTAGAATATTCTATAAAGATAACTATATCACAGACGATATATTATCAATATTCTAACTATTTAAGTATATCACATAAGATATACTCTAACTATAACTATGACATATCTTATACAAAGATATATTCGTCCTAATCAATATAGCAGTACTTACTTTATAAGTAGCAGTACTTACTATGTATCGCGTTAACACTAACGGTACTTGAAAGATAACTAACAGTACTTGAACAATACTAACGGTACTTGACACTTAACAAATAATTCCCAACAATCCTCCCCTAAACAAGAATGATAACTTGTTGTCTTCTTGTTTCTCTTGTACTGGATGTATTTAGAATACATGTCTTCAGTCTTTCCTTCATCCTTGGATTGAACATGGTAATTTGTATTTGTATCCAACTGAATGTAGCCAAACACTTCAATGTAGATCTTCTTCTGATAAGATAATCTTCAAACAACATGAACATCATCTTTGTCTTCAAACTATGATCTTCTGGTGTCTTGTAAACATTCATTTATCTTTGCAGCATCAGTAATTGTCTTCTTGAGTTAAATCTATGAACTCTGAATCATGATCTTCAGTCTTGATTTGATAAGACAAAACCTTCTAAGTATTTTCTTCTTGAATACTTCTTTGATTGAAATCTTCATACCTGAAATAAAACAGTTAACAACAAAAACCAATATGTATTGGCTTCATGATTTTTAGCAAATCACCAACTATCAACGGATTTGATATATTCTTTACCAGTTAGCCGTTCACTCTAGAATAGCCAATACTTATTCATAAAAAATAAGGTGTACTGATAACCCTACAATTTTTGGTAAATTGTCAACCATCAATGGATTTGATGAAGTCTTTACCTAGTACCGTTTGTATAGGACTAGCCAACTCTTTGTCTCGAAACAAGGTGAGTCAGAACCATATAGTTTTTAGCAAACTACCAGCTTTCAACAGATTTGAGAAGTCTTTACCACAAACCGTTTGCTTATGGACTAGCCAGTTCATATGTGTGTTAGACATGGTGAACTGAGAACCATTTGTGAAGTGTGACTGAAAGTCAAACACTTAAGGCTCTTTCTCAGCTTCTTCCTCATCTTTCAAATCCTTGATTTGTTGTTTAACCATTCTGATCAACTCCAAAGCATCAACAGATTCTTCTGTAACTTCCAATTGTTGTTCCAACATTCTATCCAACAATCTTCTTTTGAATGGATAACTCTTCTCTTGTAGCATATAGTATGTAACATCATCTATACCCAAAATATGCAATCCACATGACCTATAATATCTCCAGTAACTAGGAACCTGATTCTTTAATACCTTAAACATTTCTTGATCACAGTTGTATGGTTCATACATGAAGAGCATTTCCCTGTACAATAGTGATACTTCAGTTTTACCTGCACTGGCTTCTTGAACTAACCTGAAAAGATCCTGAATATATTGTCTGTCAAGAAAGTGAAGAATATCTTCCAAAAGTCTGAATATTCTTGTTGTGCCATCAGTTCTTTGAATTCCATGAGCTTCAATTTCTTTGCTCTATAGAGTATATCCATTTAGCAATAGATGATCTCTTTCCAAAAATCTCTGTATCAATACATTGATCTTCAAGTTTTACTATCTTCAAGTACTTCTTCAAGCTCTCATCATCATCACTATCTTCTGCTGTTGACTTAGCTCTCTTAGCTTTCTGCTTTCTCTTTCTTGATCTTTTTATTTTAACACCCTTGCAGGTTCCCTCAAAATCTGTTGAACACTCTTCCAAGTTTGTATGTACCGTCTCTTCAGTATGTACTGTTGATTGTGTATGTGCTGCTTGTACATTTTCAGTCTAAGCAATATCTTGAGCTTTATCTCCTTCATTCATTCTTTGAGCAGTCTCTTCCTCCTTTAAACTTACCTTCTCCTTTCTATTCTTCCTCACATAAGTGGTCTTGATAGTTGGAGATGAATTTGTAGGTTCAGCAGTACTTGGCTCAATTCTAGGAGTGCTTCCAAATTGTCTTTGTTGTTGCATATGTCTTCTATGTATTTCAACAGCCATTCTATCTGCTTCAGATCCAATCTCAACAAAATTTAATTCAGTTCTCTTATTTTGCTCATACAAAGTCCTGATTTCTTCAAAAAATTTCTTGACCAGCTGAATATGTGTGAAACCCTTAACTTTCTTGAGAAACTTCATCATTTGATTTCTAATCTGCATAGTAGTTGGAGGCTTAATCTTTTATCTTCTTCTCTTTTCAGCAAAGAATCTTTGTTGCTCCCTTACCAGATAATCAATCAACTTGGATTTCTCTTCTTCATCATAAGCATCTCTCTCTTCAGCTATCAATGAGTCTGCAAGAAGCTCACTTGCATGTAATTCAGCTTCAATCCTATCATACTCTTGTATGTTCGATTCTTGCTGTATTCTCTTAGCTTCAAGCAAATGCTGCTTTGCTGCAAGTTCCTCTTGTAATTCATCTTCACGAATTTGTGCTTGCATTCTGAAAGCATATTCCTCATCATGGTCTAGTTGATTAAATCTATACATGACTTTGCTTATGTCATCATCTGAATCACTTTCATTTTCAGATTCTGATAGTATTTGCTTCTTTCCCTTATCCTTTGGATTAATCTTAGGTAGCTTCTTCTTCAGCTTGGAAGGTCTTTCCTCATCATCTTGCTGTTGAATAACTATACCTTTAGTAGGGTGTGAAGCTTGAACTTTCTTACCTTTAATTTGATCCTTTTTGGCAAGAACTTCTTGTTGTGTCTTCTTCTCTGCCTCTGCTTGTTTTGCTTTCTCAGCTGAATTCTTCTTTCTTAAGTCAAGCAGTAAAAGGGCTAAAGTCTCATCCTCTCCAAAAGGAGTTTGACTTTCTAGTGAAGGATGATCTCCAACGGTACTTTCAATCGGCTTAGTTGGCTTAGCAGTACTTGGGTCTTCAACAATGTCAGTAGTACTTGCAGTGGGTTTATTTGGCTTAGTAGTACTTGGATCTTCAACAATGTTGACTTCACCAGTATTAGACACACTTGTTTCTTCAATCACTTGTGTATCTCCAGATACCCTTTCTTCCACTGAAGCTATCATTTCAACTTGCACCTCTTCAGTCTTGTCTGATCCATAGCTCATTCTTGACCTAGACAGTACTTGCAAAGACTGTTTCCTGTGAAACCATATTTGTCTTTGTGGTGGTGGAGTTGAAGATACACTTGAAGTGGTGATTGAGGTGTTGGTGCTGGCTGAGTTACCATCATTTCTTCAATTTGTGGCTCCTCATGAGTAGGTTGTGGTTCTTCCTGTTGATACTCCATATTTGTAGGTTCATCCACACCAGTCTCTAAACCAGTTCCATCTTCATAAGTCCCAATGACATCTTCATCCAACTCAAAATTGATGTCGTTTCTAGAGATCCTTGTTTGATTATCAGAAGAAGGTGGTTGTTCTTCATAATTCCTCCCCTGCTTGGTTGCATTCAGTTGCCTTTTCTTGTGGTTTCTGAATCTTTGATTTTTGAGTGCAGCCTTCTGAATAGATCTATGTTTCCTCATCCAAGGTGATACTTTATTCCTCAACTTGATTAGGCTAGCTTCCAATTCAACAATTTTCTTGTCTTGAACAAGTTTTTCTTTTTGCAACACCTGTACCTGTTAGGACAAACTAGTACACAAAGCAATCAAATTTGCAACATCCACCACCTCTGGTGACTGGTGGTGAACCACTAGCAGCAATAGAAGCAGCAGGTATTTGGATCATTTCATCCGTATTTGGTGGAGCACCAACATTGTGAGAAGAAGATTGTGAATCTTCTAGGGAATGGGAACTCTGGTGAGAAGGATTTTGCTGAGAAGCACTAGCATTGCTAGGTTCCTCACCTTCTTGATTGGCAGGTTGGGCTAACAAATAAGCAAACAATGGTGTAACTATTCCTGTAAAGGCATTTCCTTGTTTGGTCAAGAAAGAGAAAGTTCTCTTTGTGAATGTAGGAACATCCCATGTATCAGTTAACTCTGGTAGGTTAGATATTTGGTCACTAACTAAAGCCTAATTGAATCTAGGATACATCAAAAACTTCTTAGTTCCTTCCATATTCCTAGTCATGCCTTCAAAAATTAATCTTGAAAAATTAAAAACCCTGTTATTTGCTAGACAAATACCAGCTGATGCCAATGCAACAAGAATTTGATCAAAAGATGTACTTTTAGAGCTTAAACAGTGAATAATAGCATGAAAAAGCAATTTCCATTGAGGTGAAAATAAAGCTCTAAAGAAAGTAAGACTTTCCCTACCACTGATAGCCCATGGCTGCAAGGTTATCATGAATCTCTGTGTTATTAAGCATACTAAGTCCATTTTTCATCATTTAATCTCAAACTTGCCCTTAGCAGTACCTCAGTTACATATATATTTCTATGATTCACCCTAGCCTTAATGCAAGGTTGATCAAACTGAGTACCTAATACAACAGTGTTCCAAAATTGTTCAACAATGGAAATAGAGACAATGGGACTTACAATAAGTTCAAAACGAACATGACTTCAAGATAAGAAACCAAGAATCTCATGGAATCCAAGGGAGTCATCATTCACAGCATAATTCGCAACCAAATTATGCTTAGAGATCACTTGTAAAGCAGCCATTAGTATTTTTGATAATCGAAAAATTAGAGAGAAGGTTATAGAATCAAGAGATAAAAATAAAAGATTAGGTGAATCAATTGTGTAATTGGAGTAAGTATTTAAGTAAATAACAAACCCAAGCGCGAAGAAACTGCCAAATTTACAAAAGAGACCCTTAACGGTACAATGGACATGTAGCGGTACATCAAACATACTCGGTACTTGAATTTGTGCTAGCGGTACTCGGAGTTATAACGGTACCTCACAATTTTGACCAGTTCATGCATTCCACTATAATTATATCCTCTTTTATCTTTCCCTATTAACCTGCAATCACATCAAAAACACAAAACATAGACTATACAATAAAAATTAGTATAAAAAGTTGTATAACTATTACCTCCCCTCAACATATGCAGCAGTCTATTGGTTGAGCATACCAATATGTGTCACCAAGAATTCAAATCTCTTTGCATCAAATGCCTTGGTTAGCAAATCAGCTACATTGTTGTCTGTATGAATCTTCAAGACTTGAATAAGCTTCTTGTCATAGGCATCTCTTATAAAGTGATGTCTTATTACAATATGCTTGGTCTTGGAGTGAAATACTGGATTCTTGACAATGCATATAGTACTTTCATTACCAATGTAAATCTTGGTGTTCATGAAGTTAAACCCATAATCTAACAATTGATTTTGAATCAAAAGTACTTTTCTACAGCAATGAGCAGCAGCTACATATTCAGCTTCAGTTGTAGAAGTAGCAACAATGGTTTGCTTCTTACACTGTCATGATATGAGTCTTCTGCCTAGGAATTGACAACCTCCTGTTGTGGATTTCCTATCATGATTAGCTCCAGCATAATCACTGTCTGAGTAAGCTTCCAAATCAAAGGTGGAATCTCTAGGATACCATAATCCTAAATTGGGTTGACTTTTAAGATACTTAAAAATCTTCTTAACAACATGTAGATGTGACACCTTTAGATTGACTTGGAACCTTGAACAGGCACACACAACAAACATAATATCTGGTCTTGAAGCAGTAAGATACATCAATGAACCAATCATTGATCTGTATAGATGAATATTAACATTTTCTCCATGTTCATCTTTTGATAAAGACTTCTTAGCTTCAAATGGTGTGCTTGTACTCCTTATATCCATACATGAAAATTTCTTCAAGATTTCAGCAACATACTTATCTTGGCTGATAAATATTCCATCTTTCCTTTGTTTGACTTGGAGTCCCAAAAAGAAAGTTAGTTCTCCCATAGAACTCATCTAAAATCTTCCTTTCATCAAAGCCTCAAACTCTTCACACCATGACTTCTTGGTAGAACCAAAAATAATGTCATCAACATAGACTTGAACTAGAATAATATCCTTAGCATTATTCTTGATGAACAGAGTTTTGTCAATGGTCCCTCTCCTATATCCATGCTCTAACAGAAAATTGGATAAAGTTGCATACCATGCCCTGGGAGCTTGATGCAGACCATAAAGTGCTTTGATAACCTGGTAGACTCTGTTGGGGAAATTAGGATCTACAAAACCTGGAGGTTGTGAGACATATATCTCCTCTGAAATAGTACCATATAGAAAGGCACTTTTCACATCCATCTGATAGACTATAAAACCCATATATGATGCAAAGGCCAAAAATAACCTAATGGCTTCTATCCTTGTCAGTGGTGCAAAAACCTCATCATAGTCTATACCTTCTTCCTGTCTATATCCTTGAGCAACAAGTCTTGCCTTGTTCCTCACAACAACTCCTCTTTCATCCTTCTTGTTCCTGAAAACCCATCTAGTACCAATTACTCTCTTACCTGAGGGAAGATCCACAAGAATCCAAACCTTTTGTAGCTCAAATTGTGTTAATTCTTCTTCCATTGCATCTACCCAACTTTCTTCATCAAAAGCCTGAGAAATGTTTTTGGGCTCTACTTGTGATAAGAAACAGGCAAACAAACAATGCTGAATATCTTTATGATTGGTTCTCTGTTGTTGTTTGACATAACTCACAAGTGCATGAGTTTCAGTATTGGTTTGAGGTTGTCTTCTAGTTTGTACAGCAGACTTGGGATCTCCAATGATCTATGTAGTAGGATGGTTGTTGTTGACTTTATGAGTGGGAATAGAACTAACTAGAATTTCTGTTTCCAAATTGTTGAAATCAGTTACTGCACCCTGCTTCATAGGAAGCTTTGGAGAAGATTCCTTCAGCTGGACTAGCATACACGTCTTCATCGTCCATAGCTTGTAAAATATCTTCTAATGAATCAACAGACTTTGCAGATTTTGACTTAGCAGTACTTGCAGATGAAGTACCGCTAGGCGTAGTATGTACTGCTGAGTGTTGTGACTCAAAAGATTCTTCTCCTGAATGCTTATTAGCAGATGTAGCATTCTTTTCTTGATCTTGAAGCCTCTGAAGCTCTTGGAGGCTTGATCATATTTTGATGAGATGTTTTGCTTCTTGGGAGTAGCAGACATGGGAGTAACAGTAGGCATATTAGGCACATAGATATGAACATCATCATCTGATGAAGAAACTACTTCTTGAGTACCTGCATTAGTTGCACTAGACTCCTCACCTGCATTGTTAGTTTGACAATCCTTTTGCACAGAATAGTAATCCATGGAGTTAGTTAGATAATCTAAATCAAACATCCAAGCATAACCTATTCCTGGGACATTGGGTTTATTTTCTAAGAAATTAACATGGGCATTTTCTTCAACCTTTTTAGATGCCAAATTATAAACCCTATATGCTTTACTATGCAATGAATATCCTACAAGATATCCTGGATCAGACTTTCCATCAAACTTTCCCAAATGATCAAAAGTATTTAATATAGACACATGACACCCAAAAGGTCTTAAATGACTTATGGTTGGCTTAACACCAGTCAAAAGTTCATAAGGTGTTTTGTTTTGAGGCTTGGTCACTAAGACTCTATTTAACACATAACATGCAGTGTTGATTGCTTCTGCCCAAAAGGTATTTGGCAAAAGAGAATCAGCCAGCATAGTTCTAGCAGCCTTAATTAGTGTCCTATTCTTCCTTTCAGCTACTCCTTTTTGTTGTGGAGTCCTAGGATTACTAAATTGTCTCTTAATGCCTACAGAATTCATCAAATTTAGCATTCTTGGATTCTGTACCATTATCTGTTGTAATAACCCGAACTTGACGTTATTATTTTATCCTAATTATATAACGGATTTTTAATTTCTAAGTAATAATAAGTATTATTATATTTGACGGTTTTAGTTGAAACCGATAATGTGTGACTATATTCAATTGTTGTGACGATTGAAGAGTACTAATAGTGATCGCGATGCCAATGAATGCCCAAATATTATATTTTGATATCGATTATTTCAATATTTAATATTTCTGAAATTTTTATTTCATTACGTATTAAGTCGAGTCGAACTTTATTATTTCGTTTTGTGTGCGTTTAATTATTAAAACGATCGATTTAACAAACGAGATTTATATTTTTATGAACCCGGGACAAAACCCGACTCTCGTAAATATTTTTAAAATTGATTGTTAGTCATTTCCCGCTTTTTAACTAATATTTATAACAAAAGCCAAAAGATAGCCTTATTTACACACTTGGTCCTCCTTCCACTATATATAAACAACAATTTCACACACACTCTCATTTCTTACACTTGGAAAATTTTGTCTTCCCTTTTTCTTCTCTCTATGTCACGGCACCACCACCACCACCCAAATCCACCATCAAATTTCATGATCTTGCAAATCCAATCAAAGTCCCATTCCCCAAATTCAATGAAGATTCTAATGGTATGATTTTTACATACATGCATTAACTTTTAATTTTCAAATATTTTCATGATGATCAAGTAATGTTTGATCTATTTTTATTGTTGTAGGATGTGTTATTATTATTATATAATTTATTTTTGTTATTGCATGCTTGATTTTTGATGTGGGTTTTAAAGTATTAATCATGCAAGTGATTTAGGGATGATATGAGATGTTGTAGATGATGGGTATAGCATATTTGAAGTGTTGATGTTGATAAAAATGGGTCAAAATGGTTGTTGGTATGATTTTTAAAGAGTCATTTTAGATCAGTAGGTTTGAGGCCGATTTTCATACAGTAGATGTTGGATAAAGTTTGATATTATTAGATATTGTTGTAGTAGTCATCGAGACGCTCGTTTCGATATAAGATAGAGCTTTTAACTCCTAACGAGTCAAAAGTTATGCTAGTTTGATTATTCGTGTACCGGGAGACGAGTATTGACACAATACGAAATTGTTGTCGATATTTGGATCGAATCTCGGGGACTATAAGTTGAGTTTTTAAAACTGATCAAAGGCTGTTGTTAGGTTCTAAACTTATCATTTTGAGTCTATTTTAAAAGTCAAGTGGCGATTTTGTAAATGGAAATGTTTAACAAGGTCAAAATGGTTTTACGATACAAGTGTGCAAAACTGTCCGGTTTTTAATGTCTAAAGATGTATCGAGCAGGTGGTTCTAAAATGTGAATCATTTGATGAAATTTAAACTGAGTCTTCTACAGATATTAAGTGAGTTTGTCACCAAGTTTCGTCGAAAACGGAGTTGTTTAGGTAGGGGAAAACATCGTGTACTTTTGGTAAGTACCGGCTGAGTACTTTTTGGGAGGTACTTAACCTCGCGTTATAGTTTGAGGCGAGAGGCTAATCTATTAGCTTCTCAAAGTTCTAAAAGGATATAAGTCTTAAGTGTGGGTGTATATTCTGATATTGGAGACCCATTTAGAGTACTTGAACCGTATTGATTTAGCATCGTGAGATGGATCAATATCGAAGGTGCTAGTCTTGAAAAGCTAGTACTTGTCGTGGATTTAGAAGAAATCACTTGCATTGATTGGTCATGTCTATGTACATACTATTTTGAGTCATTGATTTTATTATACTAAGTATGATTTGAAATACTTAAGTATGTTGCTAAGCGCGCACCTTATTTGTTAGGTGGCGGCTTTTGACGTGTATATTTGGGAGGCATCTTCACTTCGGCGATCCCTACTACTACTAGCTTTGTGTATTAACTAAGGTAAGTCTATAGCCTCATTTTATACTATCTTGTAAATGATTTTTAAACCCGCGAGGGGGAATACATGCTTGTTTTTATAAAAGGAACACAAGTTGTTTTCGGTATGCTGGACCCGAATATGATGATAAATGCCTAAGTACCATTGTCTTATGAAGTCCCTGAATTTCATGTGCTGTTAGTTACCTTGCGAGGTAAACGTTAATACATATGGTAGATCTATTTGAGTTTGATAAACCTTATCCTAGGGTATGTATCCTTGTGAGCACCTGAAAGGGGTATTATGTATAAGAGGTCGCTGGTATATGACAATATTACCTTTCAGTAGGGGCGCCGTAAGTGAGACGGTTTGACGTGTTGGTTAAGGTTCAGTAGCATGAGCTTAAGACATTTATCGATATATATATATATATATATATATATATGACTTATCTGTGTGATAAGCTTGAGATGATTAAAATTCTTGTGTTCAAATTATTATTTTTAAAACCTATAGACTTGCTCAACCTTTGTGTTGATGATTTTTAGCATGTATTTCAAGTAATCAAGATGGATAGCAGCGGAGCATGTAGGGAGGAAGTTGGTGCGTACTTGTGTAAACTTTATATTATTTTTCCATCCTTTGAAATGAAATAAATGACTTTTAAAGTCTTTAATAAATGTGATGTATTGGTAACGGTTTTTGGGACTAAACGCTACTCTGATTTAATATATTAGGATGGGAAATACTTTTTAGACAAGATTGTATAACATTTTAACGTCTCTTTTGAGGTCGTTTTCTATGATTGTGTGTGATGTGCTATTAGTAGCGCCCCAAAGTGGTATTCCGCTGCGTGGTAATTTGGGGGTGTTACATCTGTCCTAATGATTAAAACTTGTTTAGTGAACTGCTTTTCAACTAAAGTGATAAAATCCTTAAGTAATTCATTGGTTTCACTTTTAAGAGCTAAAAAGAAAATCCAACTGAATCTGCTATAATCATCAGTTATGACTAGACAAAAGGTTTTATGACTAATGCTTCTTACAGATTCTGGACCAAACAAATCCATATGCAAGAGTTGCAAAGGTTTTGTCACAATATTGACAATCTTGGTCTTACAAGAGGCTCTATGTTGTTTACCTTTTTGACAAGCAGCACATGTGAAATCATTTTGAAAAGATTTGTTAGGTAACCCTCTAACCAAATTCCTATTCACTAATATGTTAAGATTCTTGAAATTCACATGACCTAACCTTCTATGCCATAAATTAGACTCATCATAAGAAGCCTTAGCTAGCAAACATGTAATACCACCTGTTGGAGTAATAATATGAAGATTAAAGGTGTACATATTTTCTTGCTTGGGTACTTTGAGTAGTACTTGAGATTCTTTAGGCATCTCAAAGTCTTTAGATAGTACCAAGTAGTCTTTGTCTGTGAAAAACACCTTGTTCTTATTATCACACATTTGTGATACAGAAAAGGGATTGAACTCATTCAATTCTTTCACAAAGAACACATCTTCAAATTCCAACTTCCCTGTATTGATTTTCCCTTTGCCAGTAATTCTACATTTGCTACCTCCAAAGGCTACTGGTCTTCCTCTGAATTCTTCAAATTCAGCAAGAAAATCTTTATTTCCTGTCATGTGTCTTGAGCATCCACTATCTACTATACCTTTGTCTTTCAGTTCATCAATTAGATGCCCCTACACATACACAAAACTTTTTAGTTTTTAACAGGGACCCAAGCCACATTTGGCTCGGATCGTGTGGGACCTACACACTTAAGAGTTTGTTCAGAAGCATTCCCAGTGATACTGCTTTTACTCTTATACTTAATGGTTTTAGTTATATAGTCAAAGACATAGGGTGACTCTATGTGTTCAGACTTCTTTGCCTTAAGTACTGCCTTAGCGGTACTTGCTTTAACACATGATTTTTCTCTTTTAGGAACCTACATTTGCACTGGTTTGTTATTAAACCCGCTTCTAGATGTTTTGGCTTTTTCAACAACATTCTTAGAAGTCTTAGAGAACTTTGGTTTGACAAACTTTGAACCAACAGTACTTAAGTTTGGTCTAGCAGTACTTGCAGGTCTAGACTTGCTGGTACATGGTTTACCAGACTTCAAAGGTACTAGACCTTGTTTCATAAGGACTGCTCTAGGAACAAAACTTTTGGTAGAGTTATTTTTAACCTGTTTAGCTACCCTCGAGTGATCAAACTTAGGTTTTTCATTCTTAAGTTTCTAATTCCTATTATACTGTTCATTTTTCCCATTACTGTTTTTCATGACCTTTTGTGCAGCCTTTTTGTTTCACAATTTTATCTTCATGCAAAGTACAATCTTTGATAAAATGACTTAGACTACCACACACATAACATCCTTTTCTTCTCAAAGAAGACCCAAAAGGTTTTTTTGACTTAACTTTCTCAAAACCTAACCCACCCCTCTTGGTTTTATTATGTTTTACATTGTTTTCCAACATCTTGCTTGGAGTTTTTACCTGCTTGGGAGCAGAACTAGTCTTAGATTCTTTAGAAACAAAATTGTTCATTAAAGGTGGATAAACAATGTTCTTGGTCACTACAGTCTTATCTTGAGACAAAGTACTAGAGTTTGAGGTATTTTTAACCTTTGGTTCTTCTAACTCTATACTTGTATCATTACTAGGGGGCATGAAAATTCCAGACAGTGGTGGAGGAACTACCTTCATTCCTTCAGTATATCTATCATTCTCAAGTGTATTATCTGACTCATTAGAACTATCAAAAATCCTCTTTGATAAGTCCTTGCCAGTTAAAATTATCCCAGGTTGGTCCTCAATATATCCTAGGCCTGACTTATCATAATACCCCATTTGTGAATTAATTAGTTTTCCCAATCCTTTAAAGGACTTTTGCCAATGATTAATCACTTCCCTTTCAATATAAAGACTGGCTTTTAAAGCTTCATTTTCTGCTGACACTTTCAAAAGTTGTCTTTCAAAGGCTTTAATTTCCACATCTTTTTCCCTCATTTGAAGAGTTAAAATTCTTATTTTCTGTTCATAGTTTTGTTGAGCCTTTTTATACAAAACTATATTTTCTTCTAACTTAGAAACACCATGTTTAAAAGCATTTAGTTCTAAAGTGCATGTGTTCACTTTTTGATACTGTTCCTCTAGGTCTACTTTTAAGCTATTAAATCCCTTCATTTATGTGCCAGAATAAAGAGAGATTTGCTAGTATCTTCATGTGAGAGAGCCATTAAACCAAGCTCTTCTTCTTCTTCATCTTAGCCTAGTTCACCACTCCATCTACAGTCACCAATGCTTTGGTTCCTTTAGGACTCCTGCTGTTTCCTTTTGGAAAACTTTAAGTTATTCTTGGACTGGTTCTATAGTTGTTCTTGGACTTTTGACTGCTACTCTCAGCTTTGTCTCTAGTGCATTCTCTTGCGAAGTGTCCATTCCTTCCACAGTTATAGCATTCAACTTTGGATTTGTCATATCCTAATGGCTCATTAGGATCAACAGTCATCTTTCTTCCAGTCTTCTTGAAGAACCTGTTAGATCTTACTGACAACATAACAACTTGCCATTTAAGATCCATCTCTTCAACATCAGCATCATCCATTTGGAACAAGTCATTGAGTGTTAATCTTGGCCTGTTGTCTTGTCCAGCAAAGAATGAGAAGGCATCATTGTCACTAAACAATGGTGAAGATCTTCCATGTGGATTTTGAAAGACTATGGGGCTGCCTTCAGTACTTTGTGGGTAAGTACCGCTTGTAAGTCCTCCAGCGGTATTTGTGAAGTATGTACCGGTGCTTGATCCACTAGCGGTATTATGAAAATAAGTATCGCTGTTTCCTTCTGACACAAAAGCCAAATTAGACTTTGTTGTAGTCGTTGCCTTGCTCACCTCAATGCCTTTCACATCCATCTCATATGCTCTAAGATTGTTGTAGAGATGATCTAAAGGAATTGTTTCCAGATCATCTCTTGTGATGAAGTGCATAGCCATTGCTTTCCATTCTTATGGAACACTCCTTAAGAATTTTAGGTTAGCTTCTTTATTAGGAATTACTTGTCCATAAACTGCCAATTGAATAAGCAGCTTACTGAATCTTCCATAGCCACCATGTATTCCCTCTATACTGGAAATTGAGAAGTTATCAAATTCTTGCTTAAGAACAATCTTCTTCATCTTCTTAGATTTTTCATTACCTCCAAATCTAAGTTTTATGGCATCCCACATAGCTTGCATCCTTATAATGATGAAAGCTGGGCAAGATGTCTTCTAAAAGAGCCATATCCAAAGCAGTTCTGGCTTTTTCTCTTTGATCTCTGCTTGTACCTCCTCAGCAGTCACAACAGGTATAGCATAGCATGTACCATCAGGAAACCAGTGTAGCTTCTTAGGTGTATTCCCATTCTTGATAACTTGCCACACAGTGTGATCTATGTGATTCAAGTAATGTTCCATCTGCATAGCCCATGTCTTATAATTGTCACCTTTGAGCGCTGGGAGTTTGACAGCAGAAAGAGTGTGAGAAGGTGTTGTAGTTGTAGAGGTAGCTACAACATTCACGGCTTGACCACCTTGTGCTGGTGCAGGATGAAAAACTTGTGGTTGTCCCTGTGGTATTGGATCAGGGTTTTCAACATCATCTAAGTGAGCGTCATCACCATGTTGAGACATTGAGTTTTGGTGTGAGTGGAGTGTATGGGGTTGTGTTCTTCTTTTTCAAAGTTTCTCAACAAGCTTTGATACCACTTGTTAATCCCTTTGATAGGATCTATATTCTGTTAAGAACTAGTATAGTAGTTTGTAATCAAACTAAAACACTTTGAGAACTCTTACTCAAGCTAAATAAGTTATGCGGAATCTAACTTATAAAGCACAGAAGAACAGAATTACTTTTAACTATTCGATTCTCTTATTAATCGACTTGAATGAGGTACATGAATGACATTGTACCTATGTTCCTTTTATAGAGTAAGGAACCCTAGAAACCTTAGAATGTTCTATAAAGATAACTATATCACAGACGATATATTATCCATATTCTAACTATTTAAGTATATCACATAAGATATACTCTAACTATAACTATGACATATCTTATACAAAAATATATTCGTCCTAATCAATATAGCAGTACTTACTTTATAAGTAGCAGTACTTACTATGTACCGCATTAACACTAACGGTACTTGAAAGATAACTAACAGTACTTCAACAATACTAATGGTACTTGACACTTAACAAATAATTCCCAACAACAACCCTCTTTCGTCGTGGATGACAGTCGCTGAGATCAGACTCTGATGACTTTTCACTTGAGAAAGTTTTTCGCTGAGTTTTTCTAGTGCTCCTGCTCCGTTCCTACATGTAGGATTATGAGGAAGGACTTCTTTCTAGTGACCCTAACCTTTTAAGGGCGCTTTTCTGGCGCGAGTATGGCTCAACCGATGCGTTGAATCCCCTTGGGTTGGGTCCTAACCTATCCTTTACATTAGTATGTCGCCTGTTGTTCGCGGGTGTGAGGAAAACATCCTCCCTTCTCGAACTATCAGAGTTGTGTAGAGACAGCGCGCTTTCGATCAACGGCTCGTCAGTGCGAGGTGTCGATACATATAGTTCTTCTTCCTTCCTTCTTTTCTTTTATTCTTTTCGGAGTTCCTTCTTGAACTTGATCCTTTCAGAGCTTTAAGCTCTCTATCAAATTCCAGGCTGACCTTAAATCCCTTACCGGGTTTGCCTTCATTTGTGCTTTCATGAGTGGCACTAGGGCTGCGAAGTTCTTTGCCACGTACTCGCTCATGTCCTGGCTAGGTTCAGGAGTGGTTTATACTACGGTTTGTATTGTTGGCTCAGTCCTTGTGTTTAAGGCTTCGCTAAGCGGTACAACAGGGGTTTCACCTGAATACGCGACATCTCTTGCTGCCTGCGGGATGGGGGAATACAGTGAGGGGGTAGGCACTTGTGGTGCTTTTCCTCCCAACCCCCGCCCTGGGTTGTTGAGTGATTCGTTTCCCAAGGGTGGGCCTTGTGGCTTCTTAGGTCCGCCCTTTGGATGGGATGGGTTTGTGCCGCCTTTTTTCATCCTTCAGAGTTCAGTGTAGGGTCCCACGAATGGCGACAACTTGTTGATACAAAAGTTGGATGGATCGAGCTAGACCCGAATTAGGCTAAATTCGGGGTCTTGTGGACTCCGGCTCTTGCACCAAGTGAAACTTGTTTGAAGACTCTGCACACTAAAAAGAGACACCATTAGGCTTACCGTGGGTGCTTGTCCCACGATTAGACTCCGGCGTGAGAGTAAGTAACCGGTTTGAGTGTTATGTGAGGGTTTAGAGTATTGTGTGTATCGTACCTTTGTGGAACCTTGGGGGTTCCTTTTATACCCAAGAGAGTCCTGGCTGGGCTCTCCTACTCTTGCGGCCTAAGGAAGAGATAACGACCCATAATAGCTTGATCCTTATCGCATAACCTAGGTAAGTGTATATTTCTTCCTTTTAGGCGAATATATCCACATGATAGATTATATTCTTGTCTGATCCTGTCGCAGTGCGACGAGGAGACGGTTAAACAATAACTCGTATGTGCGACAACGACTTACTGTGCCTCCTAGGTTGTACGCACATCGCATAAGTATTAATCCATTCCTGATGGATACGGGTAGTACCCGTGAGTCAGACTATCCAATCCCGACTAGGGACTATACATCATCAATAAACCAATGATGAACTACATGTTTCAAAAATGTGTACATTTTTTATGTGTCACTATTTACGTGTTAAATTCCTAAATTTTCCTAAAATAGAAACTTTTCGAAAAAATTGTACTATTTGGGAACTGATGCCCTACTTCTTTAAAAGCATATTTATGTCAAATAAATTACAATGTGAATACATATGGATTCTTCTATCCTTTCTTTTATATATAACTTAATTGTCATTCTAAGTTGTCTTTCTTTGCTTCTATCATACCACTGATTTGGGCCGAGTTTGAAGTTCTTGCTTTCATATCGTTCGTTATCATCTTGACACGTGTCTCATGACGATTCCGGCTAAATCTCTTGAAACTTTATCAACTTGTAACCATTTCATTGATTGTGTTGAACTACTCTTTACTACCCTCGAGTAACCCACGCTATTTTATTATGATATTATCATGTCACCATATAAACTCAAACTGGTATTGTTTGCGAATCATTTTACAAAATGTTCCACTTGGGCCTTATTAAATACTTAAATGTTATCTTATAAAATTAATTTATATTACTTTTACGATGTAATTTCACAAATTTTTCAACAACTGGTCTTGTAAAGAATTCTTGTAACAATAAAATTGTTGATTTAAACATCTAGCCAATTAATTATTGGCGAAGAGTTTCATAAATTATTTTGACTCCTGCTTTTATAAATGACATTATATACATATTTTAAATCTTATGACATGTAATACTGGTTTGACGAAGCTGAGCATTGCATTGCTAGTCCTAAATTATGCATGGCCTGATCACCTATGCGTAATTTAGAAAGAGTCATGACATGCCAAATAGTAGTCACCTTAAATATTTGACCAAGAATCAACTTTTTAATTATGTTCCTTAAAAAGTTAGATAAAATAAAGTTTTGAAAACTTTTACATCTTATGCGAGTAGAACCAGTTCGCGACATACACATATGAACCCTTATCTTTTCTTGAACAAAGTACATGCCTCAAGTACATATTTTCTTACGCAATGGTCCTTGCTTTACTTGTTACCTCATTTTCATTCGTGATATAATTCTTGTTACCACACGTCTAATTTCTTACCATTGATACCAGAATTGAAAGTTTCAACATTGTTATGCTACTACATCGATCGACATTCTCTATCTATTTTGGTAGACCTTCGAAACGTCTCTAGACACGGATAATGATTTATGACTAGAAGTGAACAATGATTTCATGTACTGGTCATGATGTTTGTTAAACTCTATCGTCTTGAAATTCATTCGTGTGAACCATGTATTGATTTCACCTCTCATTGCTAATGTTGCTCATTATACTGGAATTACTCTCAAGTGACTTCTTAAGAACTTTCTTTGATTCGCAAATTTATAGTGTGGTTTTTCTCTTTCGATCGTGTATCGACCATCAAGAACTTAATAAGCCATTGTTGGTGAGACCAACCATACTCGTGAGTTAATCTTGTTAAATATTTTTTTTCTATTGTCCTTATCATTGATGCATCTACTCTATCATGTTCGATGAGAGATTTATATGAATTTCATTTTATTCCCTCGTGCCATTGCTCGCATACTAATTATTGATTATTATTTGTTTCATACTCGTTTGCTATTTTGTCACATTTTGAAAACTCGGATATGTCACATGTTTACCATTTGATACATTCAACAACTTCTTTGATTATTATTTGTTTCATACTCGTTTGCTATTTTGTCACATTTTAAAAATTATTATAAATTTTTAAGAACATTTTACACAATATATCAAGTGGTTAAATTACCAAAATACATGTTTCAAGTTTAATGTCGGATCTATACGTCCTCTTTGGTAAATTTATAACCCGTGTTTAAAAGGATGTCAATCTTTATCTTTTAAAAGTATTTGATTATATCATACTTTACTTTCAACCTAATGAAATTATCAATTTAATTTATAATTTCTAACAATGATTCTAAATAATTTGGAAACTTGATTTTCTCTAATGGTAATGATAAACCTGAGTTTTTAACAATAATTTCATACAATCATCCAAAAGTGCTTAAGTCAATCAAGATAACTATTTTGAAATGTTCTACTTATTGGCTTTGAAATCCTGATCAAGAAAAAGATTTAGCAATTGCTTACCCACTAAATATATTATAGTTTGATTTCAAATCACTAAACCCTATAAAATTTCTTTTAATTAAGAAAATATTTAATCTAGATTTGAAAGTAATACCAAATCCTAGACAAATAATTGTGACAACTAATCCAAAGGTCTATATGTAATTCATATTTCCCCTCTATTTTTCTAATAAGTAAAGTGTCATGTTCTACAGTTGCATGTCCAAGTTTGAAATTTAATTTGAAAAGGAGTTAAGAAACTGAAGCATAGTGAATTCTAAATGTTAAGGTACACCGTGGTGCAGAAATTACCTGGGAAGCAATGAATCAGTTCTAAACTATGCATCTCCTTGTGTTTGCCTTTTCTTCTGTCTCCAGTTGAACTATGAGGGACCAGAGTTCCTTTAGGGGGTAGACTGTAAGAACTCGTATTTTTCCCGGCATTATTTTATTCTTTTATTCGTGCTGCTTGAATTTTCCAACGTATTATACTTTTTTGTATTCTTATATGTAAATCCTGAGATCATGATAATTCTAATAAATTATACTTTTTAAGTATTTTCTTAACATTGATAATAATTTACTTGGAATTATAAAAAATTTATTTAATTTTTCCATATTTATTTAAATCAAAGTTTTTGATTTAAAATCACCAGCGTGCATTTTACAAAGAGTTTACTAAAATCAATGAATAACGAGAGTTACAAATGATCGTGATGCCGAAGTGTGACAATCCGTCAATTTATGGTTGATATTTTATTCTCGAATATTATTTAAAAACATTATTTTAATGTTACAATATGAACTCACTTATTTTTTTGGGAATTAATTTGGATTTACGTCTTGAAGTAGCGTCGACTACGTCTAAACCGGAGGATTCTACGTTACGTGCTTACGTTTACATACACCGTCTTTGGTGACAGTCCGACATTTCAGAAAATAAATTTATCCGTGAATATTATTTTGGAGTTTTAAATTTGTGTTGGTTCATAAACTCACAAATTTACGAGAAGAGATTAGGACTTACGATTTTATTTTAACGTCCTTTACGACTAAACCAGAAACCCTAGGATTACGTATTTACGTTTTCGAACTCCGTTTTTGATGAGACAATTTTTATTAGATTCGTTTTGTGACGTTGATTCATAATTTATAAAAACGTTTTTCGTAAAACGACCCGAGGGCACGCAAATCGAGGAAACTAGAATCGAGGAGCACCCGTAAATAAATGGGGATGAGACAAGTGGGAAACTTGTCCCACCCCACTCAAAACTGGCCATAACAAGCTCATCAACACCATGAGGTGTCAAAATCTCATGAACAAGTTATACACTTGTTACTTTGTGCTTACAAAGTAAGCAAGCTTACAACAAAAACCATTAGCTAGACAAATCTTCCCATTTCAACATGCAAAACAACTCAAGTTTCTCTCTTCCTCCTCCATTTGTGCCGTCCCATTTCTCCCCTTAAACACCACTTTTGATCAAAATTCAACCATGAAATCTTATGTTATATACACATATGTTGAAGCCCTCTTGAAGCTCTCTTGAATGGTGGTGATTATAAAATCCATGGAGGAGTTTCCTTGGTTTCTTGGGGCTGATTTTCCACAAGGAGTTTATGAAGATTGGTGGTCATGAAGATGGTCTTGGTGCATCACAAGTTTCTCCATCAAAATCCATGTTTTGATCACAACCTATATCATCATGGTGGTATAAAGATTGTCCTCCTCATCTTCTTTTTATTTTGATTATGTAAACATGTATTTTATTTCCTATTGTATATGTATATGATGATTATATGATGATAAAAATGTTATGTGGGGATTTGGTGTTGATAAACATGCTTAAAAAGGTGAAAAACTATAAGAAACAAGGCTAAAATCTTGCTAAAAATGGTGGCTGTATAAAACAGTAAAGAAACATGTCATGAACTGATAAAATGATGAAGTAGAATTGATATACAGTAAGCTATGAGTCTTGTACACATGTGAGAGTTGGTCATGCAATGGAATCATTGTAATGAGTGAGATATGATCAAAACAAGTTTAAAGTACAAATCTGAGTTCAATGTTTTGGACGATTTTTAGAAAATACTTAGAGGATGATTCAACAGTAGCTATACAAGAGTTAAATGGAGCACATATCATGTAGTTTATGTTATAAAAATTTGAGCTTCTATCTCCATGTAGAACTCTAGATATGGCAGTTTTGGTGAAAGTGAAGATAAAAATCAAATTTTGGAAATTAAAGTATAATACTATTATATAAGCACTCAAAATTTAATAGTATAAAATATAAATTAAAACCCACTAACTTATATAATACATTTATATAAATATGTACAATGGTAAATAAGTGGACATTTTGTAAAAAAAAATGATAACTTGTTAAGTTTTATAAGTTATAAAACTATAAACATGATTTTTACGACTTTTTCGGCTAATACCGTAAAATTAACGTTTTTGTTAAATAAAAACTTAGATGGTTGGACCCGTCTAATGTAAACTTTGTAAGACTTTTATACTGATATATAAACATGTATAACAAGTAAAAACCGATAAAAGCCGAACTATAGGACATACGGACATTAACGAGCTAAGTAAACATATTGGACTAATAATTGGACTAAATAAGTTAAACTCTTATAAAAAGAACTTATTGGGCTTAACCCATTTAGGCCCAACTTGTAAAGTTTAAATACTGATAAATTAAGTATAAAATGGATTAAAACAAGTTAAATAACCTATAATAAGTTTATTGTACCTAAAACACGTAAATAGGTAAAACTAGTAAACTAGTATAAAAGTTATCGACACATAACACTAAAATGAGTAAACGAGAATATGTAAACCCACTTGATCATCATATATATATAATCATCATATGTATACAGAATTGTTATTTTTATAAAGTCATTGGACAAGAGTCTAAGACGAGTATTAATTGTCTAGGTTTCCGTGATTGAAGCACGTATCGTACGTCCGAATTGTCGATAACCCGCCTTCCCACATCAACGTGAGTTCATAGCCTCGCACTCTTTTAAATGTTTTTATGAAATGTTTTATAAACCCGCGAGGGAGATAACATGTTAGTTTTTATAAAATAGGACACCATTTGTCCCGATTGTTTGTTTATTGATTTGGACCCGAATGATTGAATGACCCGATTGTATGACCCGATAAATGATTAAAGGACCCGATAGATGAAATTAAATGGATTATTAAAGTTAGGTTATGTCACTAAAAGTCCCCTTAGCATGAATTGTGAACTACCGGGATTTGGTAGACGCTTGTGCATATAATAGTACTATTTGGGGACGATCACCCCAGTTCGCGCCTTGACGGTTGATCCCCGTCGTGCCACATTGATTGGTAAGCGAATTTATGTATGAGAAGATTTCCATAGCGTGACCTTTGTGACGACACGCTACTTTAGAGGGCAAATTGAGTATCGGGTTAGCTACCCGTTGTTGGTTTAGTAAGGTAACAATGTCATGCGGCTTATAATAATCCAAAACTAACGAAATACTATAAGACGCACCGAATTACGAAGTATTGCCTGACTAGCAATACGGGGTCATACTATTGATATTATGTTCGTGTTTTGGTTTTCATAACCATATTCATATAACGGTTTTTATTTTCATACAACGTTATAAGACGTATTGTATGATTGTTTTTACGGCATTGGCTCGTATAATGATTTTTAAGGCAAATGCCTATATTATGATTTTCGATAAGGATTTGTATAAAAATGACTTTGGCTATTTTATGGCCTATTAAAATGATTTGTACAAAATGATTTTCGGTAATCGCTGACCTTTTCTTTTAACATGTTTTATCTCAGGTACTTGAAGGTAATTCTCGGGAAGACAACAAGAATTCATGGCCCGCACTTAAATAATCATTTTCCATTCAAATGCTTTGTAAAACTTTGTTTGAAATAATGTGACTTGGGACCTATGTAAATTTGATATTTATGAATGGAAATGCTTTATTAATAAATGACGCGATTTTTAAGCGTTGTCTATGATGTGAGTAATGTGCTATCCCGTAACACCAACTAGTCTTCCGCTGTATTGAGTTGTATAAATTTGGGGGTGTTACAGTTTGGTACCAGAGCTCTCGTTATAGAGAACGAAAGATTTTTAAAACTAAGGTTTTGAATAAAACATTTCAAAATCTTTTAACTAAAAACATTTTTCTAAAAATGTCTAAAAATCTTTTGACTATAACGGTGCCGAAGAATTCCCGAGTTACTGACAAGGCCAGACTGAGAAGTGTTATTTTAATATATATATAACTTGGAGTATATATATATATATGATGTAATTTTATTACATGATTGTTTGATGATTATTTTAATATTTATACGAGGTATTTATACGACGTCGATTGTCACAAGGAACCCTAAATCCCCTAGTAAATTAATCGAAGCTATTCTCGTAGGAATTCTAGCTATCCTAGATCTAAACCAAGTTGCGGATATTTATGATCCCAACAAAATGGTTAATATTCGTAGAAATGTAGATATTAGTTGATTGTGATATTGAAAGAAGAATTGGCGAGATTAAAACTGATATCGATGTCATGACGATCTTTCCTTATAGAGTGGAGTTTTACAAAACGTTACCACCTAGAAAGATGTCATCTGATTCGTTGTCATCAAATTCTTAAATTGAAATCGAAAGGATGAATGTTTCACTTGAGGCTGTCATTGGAACCATTACCCAAAAGCCCCATGCCACTAGTACCTTTCCGAGAAATCTGATTGAATGTGTGAGTCATCTCATGCTAGTGACTCATTTGATAATTGTTGTTGTAAGAGTTATAGGATTGGAAATTAAGTGTTGATCATATCGAGCTTTTATTGCCCTATTAAGGTTTATAAATAAGGTTGAAAGTATTGGAAAATAAGGTAGGATATCGAATTGAGTATAAAATTGGTTGAAACTTGAATAAAGTAAAAATTTAACTTGTATGGAATATGAGATTGTTAAGAGGAAGTCGTTAAGTTCTTTGATTGAAATATAAGGTTTTAATTGTTTGTTAGTTTGTGATAAGTGTTGTTCCTAGGCCATTTTCCACTAACGAGGATGCCCAGTGTCCAAGAAATAAATTGAAGAAATCTTCTTCTGAAATTGAGACCGATGGATCTTCTGGGACATGTGGAACACCTAATGACTCTTGTAGATTAGTATTCATTGTGGTATCTTTTCAATATCCCTAACTTAACTGAGATATCAGTTGGTAGGATGAGTTCTGAGGATTGTATGACATAGTGACACGTAATGTGTTACGGTACAATTTTGACTTGTTTGTGATTAATGAAAAAGACTACCTTTGATTGCTAAATTCTACATGTACCGATGTTATCTATCTTTTCTTGCTTCATCCTAATGTTCGCATTAGTGATGCAACCATTGAATAAGTACTCATCTTGAATTGAGTTACGTTGTGGATTATTCTTTTAAGTGCCATCGAGATCATGAACCTTATGATTATTTGGCTAAGCTCATTTCCTATTATATTGTAGTTAGTTCTTGATGAGCAACTCTTCATCACTTTTCTGCAGATCACTCATTTTTTTTATAAGTTAAAACGGTATCCTTTGAGAAAATTTAATTTTCATCACTATAAGGATCATTCAAAGTAAGATTTATAAGTGATTGTTATCAAAATGAAGTTGTTTATGAAACGCTTTGGAAAACTTAATTGTTTTCATAACAAAGAAAATCTTTGTAAAATTATTTTTGATTCTTATTTAAGAATTAAGCATGAAAATGTTTTTTATTAAAAACATGATGATAAAATTTTGACGAACTGAGTATTGCATCGTTAATCTTGAAATTGTATATAGTTGCGCGCCTACGTATAATTTGGAATGGACCATGCAAGACTGATTATTAGTCACCATAAAACTAATGAATAAACACTACATTTTCTTTGAAGATTGTGAAAGATTAAATTTTATGAGATCTGCAAAAAGTGAAAAATATGGACATAGTGTTAGGGACACCTACATATGTGCCTGTAGCATCTATTCTTCTGAGTTGAATCTACTCATTTGTGGAAATTGTCTTATTTGACAATTGACAATTCTTTCTTGTCCAATTCTCCCGTAGTGAGATTCTTAGGAAAAGAATCTGATTACCGAGTGTTGATACCCGACTGGATGTATTGACGTTCTTATCATTTCTTATGATTTGATTTCATTATAATGACCTGGGTAACGATCCGAGGAGCTTTCGAATGCCTACTCAAGTTAGGAAAACATGGAATATATTCATATTCGTTAAATGTTTTCGTCTGTATCTGATCTGAAATTCTCTCGCATAGATTATGCGTTGACCTTAATCTTTTAATAGTAGTTGTGTCTCCATATATCCTTGAATTTGTGAAGGATTATGAATTATTATTAGTCTTTTGAGAAGTTCACATCTTATCAACGGCAATAAAACTGGAAGGTTGATAGTGCCAGTAGAATGGATTGATTGATTATGACATGACGACATTGTCACCATTCCGTGCGTACGCGCCAAAGGCCAGGCGCCATACCGGCCAACCCACGCCATTTGATTTTTTTGATGGGAACTCGAGTAGAA
Organism: Glebionis coronaria; assembly: GCA_025667525.1. Classification (NCBI taxonomy): domain Eukaryota; kingdom Viridiplantae; phylum Streptophyta; class Magnoliopsida; order Asterales; family Asteraceae; genus Glebionis; species Glebionis coronaria. The sequence goes on along the minus strand of CM046876.1, from coordinate 463,437,517 downwards.
TTCCCCTAAATGATAAGATGTTGATTATCAAAAGTGATCTAAATAATTCTTGATGGATGACCATATCCTGCATTTAGACTTGAAATTATACCGTGAATAGTTGTGAATTAGTCATAGATTTTGTAACCTAGAAGAACTTAAAATAAATGTATTAAAAGGTGTATATGTTATCTAAAACTTTAGTAAGTATTTGTTGATGAATTACCTAGAATTTTGCCATTAAGGCAAGTTGAAATTGGTATTGATCATATTCCCGGTGCCGCACTTGTGGCTTGTGCACTATACGTCAGCACCATCTGAATTAAAGGAATCACCGTACAACTGAGAGAGTTGTCGGAGAAAGATTTTATTCTACCAAGCTCGTCATTATGAAGAGCTATGGTGTTATCATTCCTTATATTTATAGATTACTGTGAACTGAGTAAATTGACAATTGAAAACGATATCCATAACTCGAAATGGAAGATTTGTTCGATCATTTACAAGGTTTTTGATCCTCAGCATGGTTATCATCAACTTCGCATCTGCGAAAAGGACTATCTATTCCAATCACTACATCCGGTACTTGTAATGAACGTTATGAGTTTCACGTGATGTCGTTTGGATTGACTAATACACATGTAGCATTCATAAATTTGGTGAATCACGTGTGAAGGCTGTAATTTGATAAATTCATGCTCGTGATCATTAAGGACCATTTGTTTGTTTTAAGAATAAGAAGGAGTTAGAAAGTAATTATAGATTGCCCTGAATTGGCCGAACAATTAAGACTTGTACCTTGAATATTTAATATAAGACTTAAGACTTAAACCTTTACATTATTTGACTATGTGATAATAGATAATGGAATCTATATTGACTTTTCAAAGGTTTGAGCCATTAAGGCTTAGGGTTATAACAAAAAAAAGTGCAAATATATTTTGACAAATGTTTTAACAAAGGATTTTAAGGGATTATTCCCTTATAAACAAACCATTTAACTAAACTTCTGTTTAGGGGTAAATGTTTGTGTATACCTTAAGACAACCTAAGAAGGAATTGAGGAAAAACATTTAAACCATAACTTGAAATTTGAAACGACAATTTTTGCTTTTCAACTAAAATTTTTTTGACCAAAGTTTAACCAAAGATTTCTCGAACATTTTCGGATCTTATTAAGTATTTTAATTATTTTCGATAAATCAACAAAAATCTTGTTAATTAAATTCAAATTTATTTTGAACATTTTATATAATTGGTCGAACCAAGAAATTTAAAATTTTTACGCTTACGTTTCATAAAAATTGAATATTTAATATTTAAATAGTTGTAATAATTATCGACGCTTTAAACGTCGGATTGAGTAAAAACAGATAAAGATAATAGTAAAGAAGAAACTAAAACTCAGAAAATGTGAAGAAATAATTTTTGAATAAATATGGACATGATAATTATATCATCAAGAAAAATGAATATAAATACTGACACATTATGTAGAAAATATAAAGAACCAATTAGGATGTGTTCCTTAATAATGAAGGTGCAAAATAAATTGCTAAACGATATAAAAATAAACGATGTTTGTAAGAAGGATAATATAAATAATAAAGGAGTTCGCGGCTAATGTGAACCATTAGAATTGAGAAGCCAATGGCGTTAGATGTATAAAAGGCCACTTGTGGTTGCCTAAATATGGAGAGTGTGAGATATAGTTATGTTGGAATTTGGAAGTATAAGTATTCTATTTATGTCATTTATGACTAAAAGTATCTTTGTCTGAAGAAGTTGTACTGATGGCAATTATGAAGGCAGACATCGCCTCATACATTAGTAAACGTCTAGCTATTGCAAAGGTCATCATCTGAATTTAATTCGATTTGGGTCATCGTCGACAGACTGACCAAATCTGCTAATATCATTCCCGTTAATGATAAATGCAAAAGAGTTATGTAAACATAGTGTGCCTGTATCGAACATCTTTATCAAGATCCTCGCTTCGCATCGAATTTCTAGAGATTTGCTCAGAAATCATTGAGAACGAACCTTGATGAGAATACTATGTACCACCCCAAATCGAAGGGACGAGGTAAAGTAACGATACAAAGTAATATAAGTGTTGTTTTATGTTTGAATGATTGACCTTTGGTAATAGACCGTATAATCGTTTTCCTTTGGAGATATTATCATTGATAACTATCGTGTTAGGATCGAGATCGAATCTTGTTAAGATTTAGAAATTAGAGCATATGTGAGGAAGAGTTGAGATGAAGACACCCGACATACACCCACTGTGAGTTGGACATGTCTTTTAGGTTTAAGGTTTCCTATGATGGCAAACCTAACCTTGCAAAATACCCGACCCGCGAGATCGGAAATGATTGTTGAAATTAGAATCTGATTATTGATAGCCGGTAGTGGGCAAGAGGTTATGTGAATATGAAATGTAGATCTTGAAGTGCCAAATGGGTAGCGAAGTTATGCCACAATTTTTAACCTTGGAAAATGAATTCATGATCTGACAAATCATGGGATATAAGTCCCCGTTGTATGGGACCATTGAGATGATGTAAAAGTTGGGATTGAAAGGCATATAAGCTGGATCTACCCTAGGACTTCAAGAACTGCGTGAATTATGTTTCGTAAACCGAACTTGATGGAATATCTATCAAGTGAAAATCTGATTGTTCTTAGTAAAGCTTAGATCAGCGAAAAGTTGCATTCATCAGAAACCCGTGAACATCACGGATAGAGAAAGTAAGTCAACATTTAGCCTGATCTTATTCCCGTAGTTATGTTTGATGAAACTCGCGTATTATAATGGATTACACTTGTGAGAAAAGACCGAATGTGGAGGAAATACCCACATGGCTTTAACTCAATAAGAAGCGAGTAGTAAGATGATCTTTGAGGACAAAGATCCTGTTTAGGGGTAAATGCTGTGACAATCCGTCAATTTATGGTTGATATTTTATTCTCAAATATTATTTAAAAACATTATTTTAATGTTACAATATGAACTCACTTATTTTTTTGGGAAGTAATTTGGATTTACGTCTTGAAGTAGCGTCGACTACGTCTAAACCGGAGGATTCTACGTTACGTGCTTACGTTTACATACACCGTCTTTGGTGACAGTCCGACATTTCAGAAAATAAATTTATCCGTGAATATTATTTTGGAGTTTTAAATTTGTGTTGGTTCATAAAATCACAAATTTACGAGAAGAGATTAGGACTTACGATTTTATTTTAACGTCCTTTACGACTAAACCGGAAACCCTAGGATTACGTATTTACGTTTTCGAACTCCGTTTTTGATGAGATAATTTTTATTAGATTCTTTTTGTAACGTTGATTCATAATTTATAAAAACGTTTTTCGTAAAACGACCCGAGGGCACGCAAATCGAGGAAACTAGAATCGAGGAGTACCCGTAAATAAATGGGGATAAGACAAGTGGGACACTTGTCCCATCCCACTCAAAACCGGCCATAACAAGCTCATCAACACCATGAGGTGTCAAAACCTTATGAACAAGTTATACACTTGTTACTTTGTGCTTACAAAGTAAGCAAGCTTACAACAAAAACCATTAGCTAGACAAATCTTCCCATTTCAACATGCAAAACAACTCAAGTTTCTCTCTTCCTCCTCCATTTGTGCCGTCCCATTTCTCCCCTTAAACACCACTTTTGATCAAAATTCAACCATGAAATCTTATGTTATATACACATATGTTGAAGCCCTCTTGAAGCTCTCTTGAATGGTGGTGATTATAACATCCATGGAGGAGTTTCCTTGGTGTCTTGGGGCTGATTTTCCACAAGGAGTTTATGAAGATTGGTGGTCATGAAGATGGTCTTGGTGCATCACAAGTTTCTCCATCAAAATCCATGTTTTGATCACAACCTACATCATCATGGTGGTATAAAGATTGTCCTCCTCATCTTCTTGTTATTTTGATTATGTAAACATGTATTTTATTTCCTATTGTATATGTATATGATGATTATATGATGATAAAAATGTTATGTGGGGATTTGGTGTTGATAAACATGCTTAAAAAAGTGAAAAACTATAAGAAACAAGGCTAAAATCTTGCTTAAAAATGGTGGCTGTATAAAACAGTAAAGAAACATGTCATGAACTGATAAAATGATGAAGTAGAATTGATATACAGTAATCTATGAGTCTTGTACACATGTGAGAGTTGGCCATGCAATGGAATCATTGTAATGAGTGAGATATGATCAAAACAAGTTTAAAGTACAAATCTGAGTTTACTGTTTTGGACGATTTTTAGAAAATACTTAGAGGATGATTAAACAGTAGCTATAGAAGAGTTAAATGGAGCACATATCATTTAGTTTATGTTATAAAAATTTGAGCTTCTATCTCCATATAGAACTCTAGATATGGCAGTTTTGGTGAAAGTGAAGATAAAAATCAGATTTTGGAAATTAAAGTATAATACTATTATATAAGCACTCAAAATTTAATAGTATAAAATATAAATTAAAACCCACTAACTTATATAATACATTTATATAAATATGTACAATGGTAAATAAGTGGAAATTTTATAAAAAAAATGATAACTTGTTAAGTTTTATAAGTTATAAAACTATAAACATGATTTTTACGACTTTTTCGGCTAATACCGTAAAATTAACGTTTTTGTTAAATAAAAACTTAGATGGTTGGACCCGTCTAATGTAAACTTTGTAAAACTTTTATACTGATATATAAACATGTATAACAAGTAAAAACCGATAAAACCTGAACTATAGGACATACGGACATTAACGAGCTAAGTAAACATATTGGACTAATAATTGGACTAAATAAGTTAAACTCTTATAAAAAGAACTTATTGGGCTTAACCCATTTAGGCCCAACTTGTAAAGTTTAAATACTGATAAAATAAGTATAAAATGGATTAAAACAAGTTAAATAACTTATAATAAGTTTATTGGACCTAAAACACGTAAATAGGTAAAACTAGTAAACTAGTATAAAAGTTATCGACACATAACACTAAAATGAGTAAACTAGAATATGTAAACCCACTTGATCATCATATATATATAATCATAATATGTATACATAATTGTTATTTTTATAAAGTCATTGGACAAGAGTCTAAGACGAGTATTAATTGTCTAGGTTTCCGTGATTGAAGCACGTACCGTACGTTCGAATTGCCGATAACCCGCCTTCCCACATCAACGTGAGTTCATAGCCTCGCACTCTTTTAAATGTTTTTATGAAATGTTTTATACACCCGCGAGGGAGATAACATGTTAGTTTTTATAAAATAGGACATCATTTGTCCCGATTGTTTGTTTATTGATTTGGACCCGAATGATTGAATGACCCGATTGTATGACTCGATAAATGATTAAAGGACCCGATAGATGAAATTAAATGGATTATTAATGTTAGGTTATGTCACTCAAAGTCCCATTAGCATGAATTGTGAACTACCGGGATTTTGTAGACGCTTGTGCATATAATAGTACTATTTGGGGACGATCACCCCAGTTCGCGCCTTGACGGTTGATCCCCGTCGTGCCACATTGATTGGTAAGCGAATTTATGTATGAGAAGATTTCCATAGCGTGACCTTTGTGACGACACGCTACTTTAGATGGGCAAATTGAGTATCGGGTTAGCTACCCGTTGTTGGTTTAGTAAGGTAACAATGTCATGCGGCTTATAATAATCCAAAACTAACGAAATACTGTTAGACGCACCGAATTACGAAGTATTGCCTGACTAGCAATACGGGGTCATACTATTGATATTATGTTCGTGTTTTGGTTTTCATAACCATATTCATATAACGGTTTTTATTTTCATACAACGTTATAAGACGTATTGTATGATTGTTTTTACGACATTGGCTCGTATAATGATTTTTAAGGCAAATGCCTATATTATGATTTTCGATAAGGATTTGTATAAAAATGACTTTGGCTATTTTATGGCCTATTAAAATGATTTGTACAAAATGATTTTCGGTAATAATTTTATGCCGATATTATATGATGGTTTATTAAACTCTATGAATTCACTCGGCGTTATCGCTGACCTTTTCTTTTAACATGTTTTATCTCAGGTACTTGAAGGTAATTCTCGGGAAGACAACAAGAATTCATGGCCCGCACTTAAATAATCATTTTCCATTCAAATGCTTTGTAAAACTTTGTATGAAATAATGTGACTTGGGACCTATGTAAATTTGATATTTATGAATGGAAATGCTTTATTAATAAATGACGCGATTTTTAAGCGTTGTCTATGATGTGAGTAATGTGCTATCCCGTAACACCAACTAGTCTTCCGCTGTATTGAGTTGTATAAATTTGGGGGTGTTACACGAAGAATGCCCAATATTTACATTTAATTGTCAATTGTTTCAATGTTTGACGTTTTCGATGTTTCTTTAAATGACGTGTTAAGTCGAGTCGGGAGACTATAATATCACATTTATGATGCGTTTTAACTTTTGAAAAGTATTTTTATGAAACCCGAGTCCTGTAAATATTTGTAAAATTGACCAATAGTCATTTCCCGCTTTTTTACTAAGTATTTACTTTTTAGTCCAATGGTTTCAAAATTTGCAAGTATAACCCCTCCACCTACCACCATATATATACTTATTTTCTTCCACATAACACATAGTAACCAAATCATAAAAAAAATTCATCACTATTCTCTCCCACCCCTCCCCTTGCCGTGAGCCATCAAGTGAAAACCCCCCAAGATCATTACTTTTTACCTTGAATCTTTTAAAACCAAATCAAGACCACACCTTAGAATTTAAAGGTGATCCCATTCATGTAAAAATCTTACAAATGCATCAAGATTTCTTGTTCTTATGATTTTTATGGTTTTTATGAGTTTGATCATCATGCATGTGATAATCATGGTTAGATCTTCAGGTTTTGATGTTAAAAAGATAAAGTTTTTTAGCTTGATTTTTTGGTACATGCAAGTGTTAGGATTGATAAGGGTTGATTATAAGGTGTTAATATTGGTAGAAAAATGAGAACTTGGTGTTGAAAAAGTGTTTTGATATGATTTTTTGAGTGGTGATTTTAGGCAGTAGGTTGAGGCTGATTTTGGGTATTTTAAGCTTGGATTATTGATAAACTAAATAGATAGTGTTGTAGAGATTTTCGTTACCTTCGATTTGATATGAATTAGATCTTCTAACTCAAAACAAGGAAGAATTTACGTTAGTTTGATTATTCGTGTACCGGGAGACGAGTATCGACACAATCCGAATTTGTTGTAGATATTTGGATCGCATCTCAGGGACTATAAAATGAGTTTTACAAATGGTCAAGGACTGTTCTCAGACCCTAAACTTAGCACTTTGAGTATATTTTCAAAATCAAGTGTCTGTTTTGCTAATGGTAAAGGTTAGGATGGTCAAAATGGTTTCATAAGTCAAGTAGACAAATCTATCCGCTTTTTCAAGTCTAGAAATGTGTCGAGCAGTTGATTCTAATATGTAAATCATTGAATGAAATTTAAAATGAGTTTTATTCAGGTTATGATTGATTTTTTCACCAACTTTCATAAAAATCCGAGTTGTCTATGTAAGGAAAATGAGCTTGTACATTTGGTATGTACCGGCAGATTTTTATCAAAGAAGTAGTTAATAAAGTGAACATCTAGAAGGGTATCGTACTACCACTTGCATTGTTTCTCTTTCGGGTTTGTCATGGTTTTGTATAGTTGAGTTTTATGATTATCAAGTATGATTATTACTTGAGTCAATTATTAATAAAGTGCGCGCCTTATTTTGTAGGTTGCGGCTTTCGTGTTTACCGGGCATTCATATCGTCGGTGATCGTCATGCTAATACTTCTTCTACTCAACTTATGAGTTCAATGATTCACTTACCTCATGGATAAGGTGAGTTCATAGCCCCTTTTTTACTTGCATATTGTTTCTAAATGCGGGGTGAGATTTTACATGGTGGAACACAACCATTTAAAAACTGTATGCTATCCAGAACTTGTATGCTATCCAGACTTGTATTCTTTTTAAATAGTTTTCATTGATATTATTTCTTTTATTCAATAGCCTTAAGTTGCATCTTGATCATGAACCGTTAATTTACTTATGTTGCTAAGCGCGAATGTTGTGGGTGGATCCATCGGATTGACAATCCCCGTCCTGTTGGGAATAAAATATAGCCAGTCTACTTGAGTGCTGACAAGAGTAAAACAAGCGTTGATAGGAAGAAAACAAACGCTGACAGATCAAGCGTTGACAAGAAGAAGTCAAGCGTTGATACATTGAAGACAAGCACTGATGGAAGGATATGATCTACGCATTTATTATGTTCTAGATTACTTCTAGTAAAGATAGGAACAACAATGTATTTTCTATATTTATCTTTACCTATAATAGTTGATACGTAGATTATTGTACAAGGCTTCTTATGTCTATAAAAGTAGACCTTTAGGTTATTGTTCAATATAAGTTTTCATTCGTTAAACACTTTCATTGTAAGCAAGTTTGTTATCATTAATCAAGTGAAAGTTTGTTTACATCTTTGTGTTCTTGTTTAAGTGTTAATTCCGCATAACACTTAGATTGTCATATACATATACAAAGGTTTCTCTAAGTGTATAGCTTGATCTAATCTCGTATACATAAAGCTAAATCGATCTAAGTTTGGGATCAACAAGTGGTATTAGAGCTTGTTGAGGAACTTTTGATCTTAAAGAACACAAGAACCCTAAAATTACCAAAAACCCTAATTTTCTCAGAAAGACATTAAAACATCATGTCAAATCCAGAAGTAACCTCCTCCTCCTCACCTTTACCAAACATCAAGATTACCATGCTTGATGCAACCAACTTTGAATTGTGGAAATTCAACTTTGAGCAATATCTGGGGATCTATGACTACACTCTCTGGGAAATTATTAAATATGGAAACACATTCAATAAAGCTCAAAAGATTGTTGATGCCATTGCTGGAAGAGCAGCTGTTGCTGGACGTTCAAAAGCAGATAAGAAAGAAAAGCCTGATGATGGTAGAGCTGTGTCTGCTGAAGACATAGCAAAGAAAAGGGTTGATATGAAAACCCTAAATATTATGAAACTCTCTTTGGGACAAGAGAACCAGCATAAATACTGAGGTTATAAATCTGCTAAGGACCTTTGGGCAGCCCTTGAAGTTGCATATGGTGGCAATGATGATACTAAGGAAGAGAAGAAGAAGCAACTCATGCATGATTATGCTGTTTTCAAAGCTCAACCTAATGAGAAGCTTAGCAGTGTGAGAAGCAGACTGCTTGACATTACAAGCAAGTTGTCCTTCATGGGGACCCAACTTGGTGATGTTGATATTAATGCCACTTTTCTTAAAAGCCTTGGTGAAGCATGGAAGATTGAGGCAAGATCTATACTTGCCAATAACACTCACAAAAGTTCTTCTTTTGATGACACCTACAACAAACTGAGGCTGTTGGAGAATGAAACTCTTTTGGAGCATGGAAGTAAGTCTACCAACAGTAACATGGCCTTCTTCTCACATAGTGAAGGTCAATTTAATCAGAATGACTCTTACATGCATCCAGTTACTGGATCATCATGTGTCAACGCTAGAACATGTCCTGTCAACGCCTCATATTCAGACGCTGACACATACAAAAGTGACTCACCAAGAGTTAAACCTGCTGGCTTGGATCTGGATACTGTATGTGCTTATATTGCTTCTTTGCCCAATGGTTCAGTGATTACATATGAGGACCTTGAGCAAATAAGTGATGAGCACTTGGAAGAGATGGATATTAAGTGGAACATGGCTCTTGCTAGTATAAGAGCAAACAGGTGGAATATAAGGTTTAAGAAGAAAATGACCTTTAATGCAAAGGACACTGCTGGATTTGATAAATCCAAAGTTGAGTGCTACAACTGTCATCGTATGGGGCACTTCATGAGGGAATGCAGATCTCCAAGAAGATCTGATGCTGGCAAACCCTCAAGCAAGAACTTGATGGTATGGGATGGGATTGGAGCTATTTGGCTAAGGATGTGGAAGAGGATAAAGCTTTGGTTGCTGAAATAGAAGAAGAAGAGCATGTTCAATATGCTCTCATGGCACACTCCTCCTCTTCATCAGATAATGAGGTATACGATGATGCTTTTTGTAGTAAGGGTTGTAGGTTAAATACTGAGAAACTTAACAAAGAGGTGTTAAGATTATTAGATGATGTGAGTACTGAAAGATGCAAACTGTCTAATTATCAACTTGCTCTCACTCAAACTGAGAAGACAGTTTCTGAGTACAAGAAAATGGAATTTGATTTAAAAGACAAAATAAACATCTTAAAACATGAGTTAAATGCTAGCAAAGCTATTAGGAGCATCATGGAAAGGGTTAATGGTGAGTTACAGGCTAAGTTAGATGAGGCCATTAAGAATAAGGATAATGTTGGCTTCAAAAATTCAGAGATTTGATAAGGCCACACAAACCCTAGGAGAATGTGTTAATAAACAAAGGGATCCTAAGGACATGACTGGGATTGGGATGAAAGACTATACTGTGGTTCCACCACCAGCTGGGGACTTCTATGGTGTCCAAAGAAAGGACCTATCTTGGACTGGTCTACCAGAACTCCAAGAGGAGGAATTTATTCCTCCACCAAGAGTCATTACCCCAGTTGAAGAGTATCAACAGAAGTTGACTGACTTGAATGAATGGAAGAAAGCCAACCCCACCTTATTTGTTAAGGGTGGCTTGTTATGTGAAAGTCCAAATGAGTCAACCCCTATTAAAGTAACAAACCCAATCACTGGTAAAGCTGTTGACCTTGGCTCAAACACTGTTAGAAAACCTAGTGTCAAGTATGCAGAAATGTATAGGAATACTAGGTCACCTAAAAGCCAAGTTAGTAATGATGGAACAGGCTTCTTCTCTTCTAGACCTAGAGTTGTGTCTAGAAAAGCCTGTTACACTTGTGGTAGCTTTTCACATTTAGCATATAAGTGTGTCAACGCTTCCAAGGTCAACGCTGTTAAAAAGTCAAACGTTGTCAGACCCAAACCTTGTGTGCAGCAAAGTCCATAAGTTATTAGACCAGCCCCTTTCTTTACTAGAGGGTCTAACACTCATGGACAAAGATCATTTCAAAAGACAAATACTTGGTCTAATAGGCAATGGGTTTCTGTAGCAAACCCTAGGTTCAACGCTGACAGGGGTAATTTCAGTGTTGACAAGACCAAATCCAACGCTGACAGAAACGTAACCAGACCTAAATATTTGCAACCACAGGGTAAGGGGTCTAAAGCTTCTTCAAGTTTGACATGGAGACCTAAGAAAGATCAAAACCCTAATGATAATGGGATTTCAATAACCTGCAACAGATTTAATTATATTTCAAAGGTCATTACAAAACCTATTGGGGTTAACTGGGTATTTCATCCAAAGAGGGATGAACAAGGGGTTGTTATGAGAACTAAGTCTGTTCTTATTGAACAACCAGATGAATCCAAGTCTGCTAAGGCTTGGGTTCCCAAAGAAAACTAACTTGTTTTCTTTATGTGCAGGGCATTCAAAAACAGGTCAATGATTATGGATCTTGGGACAGTGGATGCTCAAGGCACATGACAGGGAAGGAAGATTATATAACTAACTTCACTCCCATTAAGGATGGTGATAAGGTTTACTTTGGAGGCGGATATAGTACTATCACTGGCAAAGGAACTCTTCTCACCAAGAACCTGCGTTTTGAGAACGTATTTTTGGTAAAGGAACATGATTACAACCTTTTTAGTGTATCACAAGTTTGTGATAACAAAAATAAAGTTCTGTTTACTGATACTGAATGCTTGGTGTTAAGCAAGGATTATAAAATCCCTGATGAGAAATATATTGACTATAGAACACCTAGACATAAAGACATCTATAATGTGAATCTTAATGGGATTAGGATGAATAACAATATGTCATGTTTTTATGCTAAAGCTTCAGTAGATGAGAGTAATCTATGGCACAGGAGACTAGGGCACATAAACTTTAAGAATATAAACAGGCTTGTGAGACTTGGTTTGGTTGATGGCTTGCCTGAAAAGGCTTTCCACAATGACCACTCTTGTGTTGCATGTCTTAAAGGCAAGCAGCACAAGGTCTCATTCAAGTCTAAACAGGTGCACTCTAGTACTAGACCACTTCACTTGCTTCATATGGATCTGTTTGGTCCAACTAATATAGAGAGTTTAGATGGTAAATCATACTGCTTTGTTATCACAGATGACTTTTCTAGGTTTACTTGGACTTTCTTCTTAGCTATGAAGAGTGATACAACTGACATTTTAATTGATTTTATTACCCAGATTGAAAAGAAAACAGGTAATGAAGTTAAAATGCTTAGAAGTAACAATGGTGGTGAGTTTAGAAATAAACTTTTAGATGATTTTTGTGCCAAGAAAGGGATTACTGGGCAGTTTAGTGTTGCAAGAACCCCACAGCAAAATGGGGTTGCTGAGAGGAAAAATAGAACCCTAATTGAAGCAGCCAGAACTATGTTGGCTGATGCTCATTTCCCCATAGCTTTTTGGGCTGAGGCTGTGAATACAGCATTCTATGTTCAAAATAGATCATTGGTCAACAAGATACAGAACAAAACACCTTATGAATTACTTTGGGGAAGAAAACATAATATTGGTTTTCTTAGACCTTTTGGTTGTCATGTAGTTGTCATTGATACTAGTGATGCCTTAGGTAAACTTAGTGCAAAAGGTGATGAAGGCTATTTCATTGGGTATTCAGTGCAGAGCAAGGGATATAGGGTTTACCTTAAGAAGGAAAAACGTATTCTTGAGAGAGTACATGTTAGGTTTTTAGAGAGTAAACCTAGTGATCCTGAAAGTGGTCCAAATTGGTTCTTTGACTTGGAACCTCTATCTAGAACTTTAAATTATATGCCCGTTACTAATCCAGACATTGTGAAGGTAACTTCAAATGTTGTGGAAGAACAAGTTTTTGATGTTTCAGGTACACAGGTTAATGAAGAGGTTGGATCACAAGCAGAAAAGTCATCTCCTATACAAGAGTATGTTACAATTCCCATATGGACAGATGCTTTTGCTGCTGCTGCTGCTACTGGAAAGGATAATGGTGGTCCCCAAGTATCACCAGTTAACAACATGCATGGTCCTTCAGGCGCTGACAAAGGCAAATCTAGCGCTGACAGGACAAATTCAGGCGTTGATGGCTCAAACGTTGACAACACCAGTTCAGGCGTTGACAACCCAAACGCTGACAACCAAGGTTCAGGCGTCGACAACACTTTTGGGCATCTTTTCTCTTCTACTTTTGAACAGGGTGAACCTCCCAATTTATATGAAGAGGTTCATCCTCATGTTGATGAAAGAGAGTCTGAAGAAAAAGATATTGGCAACTTGGAGAATGAGATTGAGGACAACAGACTTTTTGAAGGAGGAGTTCTCACTTCTACTATGAAGAATCACCCCACTTCTCAAATCATTGGTGATATTATGACTCCTGTTCAGACTAGAAGATCTCATCAGAATCTTGGTGGATTCATTGCCAATATACACAAGAAGGTTGATACCCCTCTTGTGCAATCATGCTTGTTTGCCTGTTTTCTATCACAACAGGAACCCAAGAAGATATTTGATGCTCTCAAAGAACCAAGTTGGGTGGAAGCAATACAGGATGAGCTTCACCAATTTGCAATTCAGGATGTTTGGGAGCTGGTTGATTGTCCTAGGTATGTCAGACCTATTGGGACAAGATGGGTTCTAAGGAACAAGAGAGATGAAAGAGGCACTGTGGTCAGAAACAAGGCATGTTTGGTGGCTCAGGGATATACAAAAGAGGAGGGGATAGACTCTGAGGAGGTCTTTGCACCAGTTGCAAGGATTGAAGCTATAAGAATATTTCTAGCCTATGCTTCCTGCATGGGCTTCACTATCTATCAAATGGATGTGAAGAGTGCCTTCCTCTATGGAACAATTGTTGAGGATGTGTATGTGATGCAGCCTCCTGGTTTTGAAGATCCAGAGAATCCAGACAAGGTGTATAGAGTCAAGAAGGCTATGTATGGACTTCATCAAGCCCCAAGAGCATGGTATGGTACATTGTCCACTTATTTGGTGGAAAATGGATTCAAAAGGGGTACCATAGACCAGACATTGTTTACAAAGAAGGATGGTAAGGATGTCTTACTTGTTCAGGTCTATATTGATGATATTATCTTTGGATCCACCAATCCAAAGATGAGTGAAGATTTCTCCAAGCTTATGACAGACAAATTCAAGATGAGTGCAATGGGGGAGATTAACTTCTTTCAAGGGTTACAAGTTCAGCAGAAAGAAGATGGTATCTTCATCTCCCAGGATAAATATGTGGCAGAGATCTTGAAGAAGTTTGGCTTTTCTACACATGAAAAGAGGGCTACTACTCCTATAGATAGAGAACACCCTTGGGGAAAGATTGGAGATGGAAAAGATGTGGATGTCAGGCACTATAGATCAATGATTGGTTCATTGATGTATCTTACAGCCTCCAGACCTGACATCATGTTTGCTGTGTGTGCATGTGCACGCCATCAAGTGACTCCCAAAGAATGTCACCTTTATGCTGTCAAGAGAATCTTTAGGTACCTAAGATGTTATCCTAGTCTTGGCTTGTGGTACCCAAAAGATTCACCATTAGAGCTTATTGCATATTCAGACAGTGACTATGGAGGTGATAAGTTTGATAGAAAATCCACAACTGGTGGATGTCAGTTTCTTGGGAGCAGGTTGATATCTTGGCAATGCAAGAAACAAACAGTGGTGGCCAATTCTACAACTGAAGAAGAATATGTAGCAGCAGCTGCTTGTTGTGGACAAGTTTTATGGATTCAGAACCAGCTGTTGGATTATGGGTATAATTTCATGCATACCAAGATATTTGTTGACAATAACAACACTTTATGTATTATTAAGAATCATGTACATCATTCTAAAACAAAACACATAGAAATTAGACACCATTTTATAAGAGATTGTTTTGAAAAGGGTTTAATACAACCAAATAGGGTGGACACAGAAGAAAATGTGTCAGATTTACTAACTAAACCTTTTGATGCTGGAAGGTTTCAATACTTGGTAACAAGTATTGGAATGATCAATCTCACATAATATGTGTTTTGGAGTCTTTTTGTAAAAGTATGTACAGGATAATGCATTGTTATTGGTCTTTTTGAGGATTTAGATTTTCCACTATATTTTTCTAACACTGACAAAGGTTGCTTTAAAGCTGATAAGTGTTATTGTGACGTTGTCAGCAATATATTTGTCTAACGCTGACGAAGCTTTTCTTAACGCTGTCAAGTGTTATCGGGGCGTTGTCAGCAACAATGTTAGTTTTGTGGTTTTCAATCTAAATGTGCAGGTGGCGTTAGCATTATACCATTGGATACAGAGTTGCTTATGGATCATTGGAGAAGCATTTGAGCATGTTTTTATTTATGGATGATGGTTGGAATTTTCTAGTCCTATCTTGACATAAATTTTTTATGTTCATGCATATTTTTAGCAACATATGTATCACAGTTTAAGGGGAGGTTTTAAGAACCTTTAGTTATTTTGGGTATCCTTATGATACTCTTATCACAATTCTAGATTGTGTCCACAAGTGAGTATGAGTTAGTTTTACTAAATCATAAGGCACTGTAGCATGCAAAGTTGATATACTATGCATGCTGCCAAGATATTTTTGGCCTAGAATTGGTTGTGGTCTGTTGGGAGACTTGGGAATGATTTTATCATTGGGTTTTACCAGGGTGTAACAAGGAATTTTATAAGGTAACTTAGTTGTTAAGAGTTTTTGTTAGCAAGGGACACTAGAGGACTGTTATGTCTATCTTGCATAAGCAAGTGTGCATAACTGGACAGTGCTTGCCGCCCTATAATAATTATCAACTTATAGGTTATCTTCTCTAGGATAAATTACTTTGTTAAGGTCATTTTTTTTTCATTTTTATAAATTTTTATTTTTGGACGCTGACAAGTATTTTTCCAAGCGTTGTTGTGACCAATTTAGACGCTGACATGGCTTTGGCAAACGTTGACAAGAATATAGCCGTTGGGCATTGATGGGTTATTTTTGACCGTTGACACTCAATGGGACCTACCCAGTTGTTACTTTTTGACATATTTTTAGGCCGTAATTTTGGGAGCAGATAACTCTCATTTAATGCATGAGATAAACTTATTTCTTTTCAATATTTTCATGATTGTATTTTGAAAATAGTTGCCTAATTTTTGACCAATCACATGCATTTTTCTCTCATATATATTTGGCTCCTATTTTAAACAGGGTACCTATCATTCTTGTCTAACAATATTTTCTCCTATAACTTCATCTTTATCAATTCTTTAAACAGCTTTCAACAATGGCACCAAAATTTAAACCTAGTGATTTAGAGTTGGGATTCAGGAGTCAACACAACATGGTAGCATATTTGGACGCTGATGACACTCTGTTTCCCCAATATACACAAATGGTGGCGTATTTGAATGCATCCTCCATTAGGTATGCTCTTTCTCATGCTCCACTCATTCGTGTCACACATATTAAACAGTTTTGGAACAATGTTAGTTCCTCAACCGTTAATAGAGTGACTACATTATCATCTATTGTTCATGGGCGCACATGGGTGGTTACTGAAGCTTTGGTTCGCCAAGCTTTGCATCTTGATGATGCTGATGGTATAACCACCCTCCCCATTAATGAAATAGAACAAGGACTAAGGGCTTTGGGTTATCCTTTCCCTAATGAGGGAACTTTAAATAAATATCATAAACATGAGTTTCCCCCAGCCTGGAAGTACCTAATACATGTCCTCTTGTAAAGTTTGAGTCCCAAGTGTACTGCACACAATGAGATCAATAGATCTATTGCTAGTGCTATTGTGTGCATTGCTACTAGGAAAAAGTTTAATTATTCCAAAATGATTTTTGAGGGCATGTGTAAAAATAAAGGGAACAAAATGACTTTAGCTTATCCCAGATTTTTACAAATGGTTTTTGATGTCCAAAGTTACTGCACAAGGGATCATGATGATTTTTATGAGATCCCTGTGCAAAAGAAAGCAATTTTTACAAAGATGAACTCACCCCCACATCGTGACTTACCCCTCACCCCAGCTATGATTGCTGTCATTGAAGCAGCACAACCCCAACCAGACCCACAACCCCAACTTGACCCAATACCTGAACCATTACCTTCACCACAACACATGCAACTTGACCAAGAACCCTTCGACGCTGACACATTAAATGTTGGCGTTGACATACCTATTCCAAACGTTGACACCAATCCTTCACAGACCCAACCACCCCTTAACCAACCCACATCTACCCAATCCACATCCTCTTCTCCCCCAACACAATATAGGTTGCAAAAACACCAAAGGACTACTGGAGTGTTCTCCTCTAGTGGTCCTAGCCATGTAGCAGAGAGAACCACCACCACAAGTGTGGTTGGTGCTATGGATGAGGCTGGGACTATTGGTTCTGGCTTAGAAGCTGGCCAAGACAGACCTACCATCATTAAGACCTCATCCATGCCCCATGAATCTAACTTGGGAGGTCAAATACCCATTTTAGTAGAGGGCATATTGGAACCAATGACCTTAATGGAATTGACGGTTGTCTACATAAGCTTGCAAAAGCAAAATGCAGACCTGGTACATATTGTCAGTACACAAGGCCTTGAACTCAAGCAATTGAGGGAGAGGATTGTTGTTTTGGAAAATGCTAGCACAAGGAGACGGATGGAGGAATCTTTCAAAGGGGAGGATGAACCGATAAATGTGAGTGATAAGGGCTCCCATGATGGTGAATCTTTGAATGTTGCTGAGGCCCTAACTAGTTTGAAGAAACAGACAAGTTTTGATACGTCTCTAGTCTCTCCTACAAACTTAAATTTGTCATTTACAGCCATGTTGGAGGAAATTACAAGAGGCGCTGAGACAGGTACTTTGGGCGTTGACAAGCAAGATTTGAACGCTGACATGAGTAACTTGGGCGCTGACAAAGCAAAATTGGGCGTTGACAGACCTGCAGATGAGGTTGATGTATTCCAGTCATCATCCATCATCAAAGATGTTTCTTCACAGGTGTTACCATCTTCCTTACCCACCTTGGATCCATTAGATAAGGGTAAGGGTATTATGGTAGAAGTAGACGTTCCAAAGAATGCAGCACAGATTGAGTTTGATAGAAGGTTGGCTGCACAAATTGTGGAACAAGAAAGAAAGAAGGTGGGTGAATCACCTTTTGTTGTCACTTCAGAAGAAGAAGAAGGAAGTGATGAAGCTAGTTCGGACTCAAGTGTAATGATTATAGAACAACCAGAAAGACTTGAGTATGGTGATGAGCTGGCAAAAGAGAAGTTGAATGAGTTGAAATTGCAGGTTGATTTTGATATGCCAGAAGTTGTTTAGATGTACCATGCTTGGGAAGATAGGTGTATGGAGAATCCACATTTGACTATTTCAGACCAGATATGGGGTTTGGAGATTCTTCTAAGAGTACAAAAGGATTGCAAGGTAATTCTGAGACACAAGGCAAGCAATATTCTCTCATTGTTGAGAAGGGATAGAAGGGAGTTGTACTACATGCTACTCAGATGTCATGGAACAGGATGGACTTATAAGAAATTAATTGCTTTAACATTTGAAGAGTTGGAGTTCAAAGCTTATCCCATTTGGGTTAGAGTGCAGGAAGAAAACACTCTAAGACTTCTTTCTGATGAAATAAAAGAAGAACTTGCAGAAGAAATGGAGCTTAAGAAGGCATTGATTGTTCCCAGACCTGTGAAGAAGGGAGTTCCTCTTGAGTTTCCCAAAGATATGGATAGATTAAATCCAAGTGAAGCTGTTATAAGAAAGAGCCTCAAGATCTCACCATTGGAAGCTTCAGATATGGTACAAGTGTTACCACTTGATTCCAGAAACCCTATTATAAGCTATGAAGAAGATGAATGTGGGTTTTGGAAGATTGGCAGGTATGGAAAAGAGGTTCACACTTTTACCACTCTTATATCTTTGTTTGCAGGTTTTGATAGAGAAGACTTGGTAGACCTATGGAGGTTCTTAGAGGCCAAGTATGAGACTGAATCTCCCACTTTAGACAATGCAATAAAATTGTGGTCAACATTCAAGAGAATGTGTGGACCAAGAGATGAAGATCCTGCTATTTGGAAGGATCTTGAAGATGACCTCAGTGGTCTTCAATGGAGATTTTATTCATCTGCTGGTGTATATTACTTGAGTTCTACAAAGTTTGCTGAGTATCTTCTTGTAGATGCTCAGTATTCCATGTCCAAGGAAGTTGATGACGTATAATCCCTAGCCGGGTCAAGAACCCGGCCCACGGGCACTACCCGTATCCGGCCCATCACGGATGGGTGGGAATAATGTCATTTGAGCTTACGGGATTGGATGAACAGTAACCGCACACATGTGTGCGGCCCACGGCCCGGCATGACCGGTACAGGGTTAGACAGAATCATATTCTATCTCTGAATATGATTCACTCCAAAGAAGAGGATATTCACTCACCATAATTAGAAGATAGCAATCAATCTAATTTTGGTGCTTATCTCTTCCTTGGGGCCGAAGCATCAGTGACAGCCCATTAGGGTTTCACTGCCTATAAAAGGAACCCTCAAAGGTTCCACAAAGGTATTACGTTCTATACTCTCAACTCACTCAATTCTCATAAACCCTAAACCGATACTTACTCTAACGCCGGAGTCTAATCGTGGGAAACATTCCCACGGTAAGTCTAACGCGTGCTGTTTAGTGTGCATGATCCCAACCATATAGTTCACTTGGTGCAGGAGCCGGAGCCCAGCCAACCCGAATTAAGCCTAATTCGGGTCTAGCAAGGATCAACCAACTTTTGCATCAACAAGTTGGCGCCATCCATGGGACCCATTACACTAAGCTAGAGCAAAACTTCATCTTGAATTTCCAATGACGAAGGGGTATCCGCAAGCCAATCCCAGGAACACAAATCCTGGAAATCGGAAGTCCCAAGGGGAAGGGATACTCATCCCCAATCAATCCCCTAACCGCCCAACGGGCGGACCTGGTAACCGTGGTGGTTTTCAGTCCATGGGGGTGACGAGCACGATATCCATAACTCCCCCACCTACTTCAACCCTGGACAACCCTGATCCAGGGAGTGCGCCCAATCCCCCTAACAAGGAGCCGCGCAGACCATCGATTGAGGAGGAAGTAGAAGTCCAGCCACTCAGCGAGGAGGATCTCACTCGAGTTCTCACGCAGAACTTTGATATGATCGTCCCAGGGATTGCATCAAGGCTGAATCTAGGGAGGAACCTCCAATCTAGACTCAACTTTGGCAATACCGGACCAATCACTTCTTCCCAAAATCAGAGGAAAAGGAAAACCCTGCCTCAGGAGCAGAGCATCCTTGAGGAAACTCCTCAACCTAGGAATGTGTTCGAGCGCATAGGAGATCGCCTCATACAGGAACTAACGCAGTCTCGAGAAGGGGGAGAGAAGTCCGACGGTTCACCCAAGCGACCAGATCGAGAGCTGACCAGAGCCGCTCGCCGCACAAGTGTGTGGGATAGGATGGACACTGGGAAGAAGGCTCCTGGCTCTTCTCAAAAGAGTGGTCCTCACCCAAGGGATGTGGCACCATCCCCGTCTCCGAATCCATCAGGAGAGGACTCGGATGACCATCCGCCCAAGCGTCGCCGACCTAGGCGTACCCCTCCACCACCACCAAACAATGATGAGTATTATGGTGACCCCTATTATCGAGAGGCAGAAGCGGAGGATCTTTCCCGCCCGTGGTGTGACCCATGGGATGACCCTAGGCTCACCCGACCATGGGCGGATCCCAGGGAAGACCCATTCACTCTTCGTATACGGAACTACTCCGAGGACACCAAACGTCGCATGCCGGCGTGTGTCAAGACCTATGATGGAACAGGTGATCCGGATGATCACCTCAAAATATTTGATACGCAAGCTAAAATTGAGCGATGGCCCATGCCTATATGGTGCCAAATGTTCAATTCGACTTTGATCGGCAATGCCCGTGACTGGTTTGAGGGACTCCCTCCACGAAGCATTGATAGCTTCACGGAACTACGCACTGCGTTCAAGAATAATTATACTCAGCGGAAGAAGTATAATAGGGATCCGGTCTCATTGGCAACTGTCAAGCAACGGCCAGGGGAGTCTACAGAAGCCTTCACTGAACGCTTCAACGACGAGTGCACACGCACAAAGACAATGTCGGAACTCCTGAAAATCTCTGACTACATGCACGCCATAACAGACAGGGAATTGATCAGGCGTCTCAATGACAAGCGTCCAGAGAGATATGATGACCTCATGGAAAGGGTCAGAAATTTCATAGAGGGAGAAACAGCTGTTGCCGCGGCTTACCCTTCTAAAGAAAACGGCTACCGGTCAAACGACCAGTCCCGGAGACAGTCGGGCGGTCAAAGCAATCAGAACAATAGCAAGGGCTCAGACTATAAGAGCCAAAACAAAGGAGGACGGCCGGACGATAAGTTTACCCCCCTAAAGATGTCCTACTGGGAGATCTTGCTGACGGAATGGGCAAATTTTCCGAGGCCTCCCCCAATGACAACTCCGCCGGACCGTCGGCAAGGAAATCGCTTCTGCGAGTTCCATAATGACAAGGGCCATGGTACGGAGGAGTGTATCCAGCTCAAGAAGCACATTGAGTCACTGATCAAATCAGGTAAACTCAAGCATTTGGTTAAGAATTGGAAGGATGGAAAAGACAACAAGAAGTATGACAAGAAGGATCCCCAAAAGGACAAACCTTCGACCATATACATGATCCAATCCAGACAACGCCGCACTAGGCAGAAAATTGGCAAAAAAATTTCACGCGGCAGGGAAATCTCATTCCCTCCCATCACAGCAAGCGATGTGATTGATGCGCCTCTCACTATTGAGATAAGCATTGGAACACAAAATGTCCGTCGCATGTATGTGGACGGAGGGTCATCGGCAGAAGTACTGTACGACCACTGTTTTGTGCAGTTACGGCCAGAAATAAGAAGCCAATTAGTACCGGCCACGGCGCCGCTCACTGGCTTTAGTGGAGACACCATTTGGCCGATAGGGCAACTGCGTCTGCTTGTGACCATTGGGAGAGGAACACTCCACTACTGCGTGGATGAACTTCATGGTGATACGCTCACATTCTCCGTACAATGGGATCATAGGCAGACCAGGTATTCTGGCTATACGGGCGGTACCTTCCACGGCACACGGAATGATCAAGTTCCCTGTTGAGGGAGGAATCGTCACCATTTACAACACAATCGTACCAGCATCCGAGTGTCATACCGTGACAACACCGGCTCCACCTGTTCCACTCAAGGATGGATCACCACCTCCCAATTGGAAGGTGGCAATCCATCCTGACTATCCGGAACCGGAGATATCCATAGGGGAGCGCTCTCGGATGACGGCAAAAGGGCCATGTGCTCTCTTTTAGGTGCAAATCTAGATATATTCGCATGGGAGCCAAAGCATATGACAGGCGTACCACGCGCGATAGCAGAACATAAACTCCAAATCCGCCAGGGGTACCAACCCATCAAGCAAAAGAAGCGCGGCCAGGCGCCTGAGCGCAGCCGAGTGATATTGGAGGAAGTACGGAAACTAGTGGATGCAGGTATCATGCGCGAGGTGTACTACCACGAGTGGTTATCCAATCCGATCATGGTCAAAAAACATGACGGAAGTTGGCGCATGTGTGTGGATTTCACAGACCTGAACAAAGCCTGTCCACAGGATTGTTACCCGTTACCGGAGATTGACTGGAAGGTGGAATCCCTATGTGGGTATCCCTTTAAGTGATTCCTGGATGCATATAAAGGATACCACCAGATCCAGATGGCGGAGGAGGACGCAGAAAAGACGGCGTTCTATACTAGTCAAGGCGTATATTGTTATACGAAAATGTCGTTTGGACTAAAGAACGCCGGTGCTACATACCAGCGGCTTGTGGACAAAGCTTTTGAATCACAGATAGGCCGCAACCTGGAAGTCTATGTGGATGACTTAGTCATAAAAAGTCATACGGAGGATGCACTTCTCCGGGATGTCCAAGAGACATTTGACACACTGAGGAGGATTAACATGAAGCTAAATCCAAAGAAATGCACGTTTGGGGCAACGGAGGGAATGTTCCTTGGATATATGATTGATCCAAATGGTATCAAACCTTGCCCAGAGAAAACGGACGCAGTAATACAGCTGCCATCCCCTCAGACACGGAAGGAGGTGCAATCCTTGAATGGGAAGCTGGCCGGGCTAAATAGGTTCCTATCCAAATCCGCAGAGAAGTCATTACCCCTATTTAAGACACTCAAGAAGTGCATTAGGAAGGGAGACTTCCGGTGGACAAAGGAAGCCGAGGAAGCTTTTGGCCAACTCAAGCAGCACCTTGCATCTCTCCCTATGCTAGTAGCTCCCCGGCCAAAGGAGGAACTCATTATGTATCTCTCAGCCACTCATGGCGCAATAAGTGCGGTACTCATGACAGATAGGGATACGCTACAAACTCCGGTCTACTTCATAAGTAGAACATTGCAAGGGCCGGAGCTGAATTACTCCTCTATGGAAAAATTGGTTTTAGCACTAGTGTTTGCTACAAAGCGGTTGTGCCGATACTTTCAGGCGCACCCAATTGTAGTCATTACGGACCAACTAATAAAGCAGGTCATTTCTAGACCGGATGTGGCAGGGAGGCTACAAAAGTGGAGCATCCTATTGGGGGAACATAATATATCTTATAGGCCAAGGACGGCTGTTAAAGGCCAGATCTTGGCAGATTTCTTGATAGAGAAGCCGGATGAGGAAGGACCAATCGTTAAACAAAACGAGACCCAACAGAACCATGGGTGTTATTCACGGACGGATCTTCGTGTACAGATGGGTCAAGAGCTGGTCTCATCCTCACAAATCCGGAAGGAATGTAGTTTACGTACGCCTTCCGTCTTGAGTTCACAGCCACCAACAACGAAGCGGAATATGAAGCATTAATTGCGGGTTTAAAAATCGCCGCTAGAATGGGAGTCCGCAACCTTGAGGCCTACGTGGACTCACGGCTTGTCGTGAACCACATTCTAGGTGGATATGTGGCTAAGGAGGACAACATGGTCTGATACTTGGAGAAAGTCAAGTCGCTCATCGCGGCTTTCAGCAAGTTTTTCAACAAGCAGGTGCCAAGAGGTGAGAACAAGAAGGCGGACGCTCTTAGCAAGATTGCATCCACGAGCTTCGCCCACTTGTCCAAGCAAGTTTTGGTGGAAATACTCAAGGAGAAGTCTATAACAGAAGGGGAGGTTGCTACTATAGTTGAAGAGGATGGACCTACATGGATGACCCCGATTATCAACTATTTGACTAGTGAAACCCTTCCGGACGATGAAAAAGCGGCGCGACGCATCAGAAGGAAGTCGCAACACTTTGAACTCCGAGAAGGTATCCTTTATAAGCGCTCTTTCTTGCAGCCGTGGTTGCGGTGTGTTGGACCGCGTCAGGCTACCTATGTAATTAGTGAAATACATGAAGGGTTGTGCGGCATGCACGCAGGTCCACGATCCGTGGCAGCTAGAGCCTTACGGACAGGATATTATTGGGCTACCATGCACAGGGACGCGCGCGACATGATTCGCAAGTGTAGTGATTGCCAAGTACATAGACCAGTGCCGCGACATCCGCAGCAAGAGCTCACACCTATCACATCCCCATGGCCATTCTATAAGTGGGGAATCGACATCGCAGGACCATTTCCTGTAGCTGCGGGGGGAGTTAAGTTCTTGATTGTCGCGATGGACTACTTCACACAATGGATAGAAGCCAAGGCAGTCAAATCCATCACAGGCAAACAAGTTAAAAAGTTTGTTTGGGAGCATATTGTGTGCCGTTTTGGCCTACCAGGAGAAATCATCTCGGACAACGGTAAACAGTTCGCGGATAATCCATTCAGGGACTGGTGTACATCATTGAATATCAAGCAGCGCTTCACGTCTGTTAAGCATCCGCAGACAAATGGCCTTGTGGAACGAGCGAATATAAGCTTGGGAAACGACAACAAGGCACGTCTGGATGAACGAAGTGCCAAATGGGTGGACGAGCTACCAAATGTTCTATGGGAACATAGGACTATGATCAAAATAGCCAACGGAGATACTCCATTTGCATTGGCCTACGACACTGAAGCTGTTATACCAGCAGAGATAGGAATGCCTACCATCCGCAGCGGAGGTTAATGTCGTCACGAACGACGAATAGCTGCGAATCAACCTGGATCTGTTGGAAGAAAAAAAGGAGATAGCAGCCATTAATGAGGCTAAGTCCAAGGCTAAAATGAAGGCTTACTACGACGCCAAGGTTAAAGGTGTTTCCTTTCGACCAGGGGATTATGTCTATCGTGCTAACGAAACAAGTCGAGCGGAGAATACAGGAAAGCTGGACCTTAAGTGGGAAGGACCGTATGAGGTCACGGAAGCCTTGGGACGAGGCGCGTACAAGTTACGTGACATGGATGGCCGCGACCTAGAGCGCACATGGAACATCTCCAATCTCAAAAAGTGCTATCTTTGAAAGCTACGGCTTCCGCATGGGTACTTCGCCATATGTGGCTTTGATGAAGATCCGTGCACTCTATTTGTTTTGCTTCTTATGTTTTGTCTAGGTTCCTTTTTTGTTTCTTAGGACTTATCATGCTTGTTCAAAACGAAAAATGTAAACGTTCTAATAAAATGCCGTGGTGCCTAGCTAGCTCCACGGCTTGTTTTGTGCAAATTATCTTTTAGGATTTTGTTAGTCATATGAATTTTAATTATTATTATAATATGCCATGTTCATTCATATGCATTCATTCAATCACCGTACATGTACTATACGCCTCCAGGCGGGGTAAGAGGATTAAGTGAACCTACTAATTCAACTTGTCGCGTAAGAGGGATGCAACCCCAGCGGCGCGGATCATGCATCCTTACTAGACACCTTACTCACAAGACGTTGTGATAAGTTTCCGTATGTCGTACTCATGTAGTGCTTTGCATAATAAAGACGCGCGTCGCATGTCTAGTAAATTATAGACTTGAATGTATTTTCCCTTTTGTGTAAGACGTGACATGTTATGCAGTATCGGTATATGATATTTAAACGAAATAAAAATACACAAGTTTCCAAATAAATAACAAAATGGCCGTGGTTACCACGGACCTATAAACAAAAGACAGTTATCCAACATATCAGTCTTAGCCGTGTACATGCACGGACGAATAAAGCTACGAATATTCAAAGGTTACAAACCAAATTGTCTGAAATAGATAATCAGGTAGGCACCCTACATGGGGGGAGAAACTTACCTATCTCCACTTGTTCCTCAGCCAAGCAATGCAACCCCTCACCACGTTCCCTCCGCTTCAAGGCTTGAGCCGTGTTCCTCTCCAGCACCCCGCTTAAAGGTTCTTCATCAAGCACGATCCTGGTTACGTCCTCATAGATAGGAAGCGTCAGGTGGCTGGGTGATGGAGTGAAGGAAGCACGGGAATGACCCTCATCTTGAGAGAACGCACCAAGACTAAGCTTTTCCATGATCTCCATGTTCGATGCATCCTTTGTGGCCTTCAGCTCTGCCAAGAAGGGATAATGGAGATCTCGCATCGCGGCCATGGAAGCAGTCATCTTGTTGGCAGCTTCAGGATTAAAGAAAGCATGCCTGGTGAAGTTCTCCTTGTTCTTAATTAGCTCTACGGCCTGGATCATTCCTTCATGACGGCTGTGGTCAATACCATCTGACATAAGGCTTGCAAACTGTTGCACAAATTCAGGGGCCTCTAGTACCTTGGTGACGGCCAAACGTGCCCCATGTCCCACCATCCACCTGCGGCCGGCAATGGCTGCTAGTAGTTGGGGGCATAGCATGTCGTTGCGTTCGGCGGTGAGGGAATCTATCATCACATCTTTTTGGGCGGACGCCTCCTTTAGCTCCTTGGTAATAACCCTCTCATAATCAAGCTCCTCTTGTACCTTCTTCATGCTCTGGATTGTCATCTTAGTATCCTCCAGTTTCTTGGTAAGCACGGATACTTGGCTGGAGGAGGACTTGGCAGACGCCTCCGCTGCGGTCACCTATATGGGAGATTAATTGTTATATTATGCTTCTTATGAAATAAGAGTGGTGCGTCACGGATATGTACCTTGGTTGTCGCGGCATCTAGTTTTGCCTCGAGCTCGGTCACTTGTTGGTCATAAGCATTCGCACGAGCTGATTGCTCCTTCACGGTCGCCTCGGCACTAGCAAGTTGGGACTGGAGGGCAGCAATTTGAGCTTCATTCTCCTCGATCATTCTCTCCCTCCGTCCAACTTTCCTCTTGAGGGACTCCACATGCCCAAGCGCGGCTTCGAATCTTACTCTCATTGAGGTTCCCATTGCCATTTGATGCACCAAGGCGCCGTTGTACTCATCCGCCAGGTCGGCATGGCTTAGTGCATTCACTTCTCGTACTAAGCCTGGTGGTATGCAGTTATTGAGGTACTCTCGGCATTCCTCGGCTTCCCTCATTCGTGATGCAGTGGTAATATTCCAAACAGGGTTGAATGATTGAGGGGGGGCGGACGTTGGGAGGTCTTGGGAGGCTGTGGGGGTACCTTCTTCGAATACGGGACCAGATTTCGTAGCGGCCGTATGAAGCATAGGGTTTCTCTCCACTTCCTTTTCTTTTCCCTTCTCCATTTGGGCATCAGGTGGAGGCACGACACCAGCTTGTTCATTCCTGCAAAACAAGCATTTGGATACATATTAAGTAATGCTTAAAAGGTAATTTGTCGCTCTTACGTATCAAGATGGAGCTTTACATGTTATTCCCTGCTAATTCTGATGTGGTCGGAGGAATCTGAGTAACTGGATCGACATGTGCGGCCCGGACCGTCTCGGAAGCCTGGGTGGTGCTCCCAACAGATTTATATAAGGGGTGGTCTTCTCGAAGTTTTTTGGCGGGAGCATTGTGTTCACCAATCTCGGCCGGAGCAGCTCTTCTTACCCGTTTGTTTTTTCTGCGGGTACGCTTAGCGACGGGCTGAGTTGTTGCTTCTTCAACCTCCTCCTCAACTTCTTTTTCAGCTTCCTCATCTTCCTCTTCATTGATTTGTTGTACCTCTTCCTCATCGTCGCCCAGAATCTGGCGAAGGCTGGAGGTGGTCAGGTCGATGTTGTCTCCTTGCTCTTCCCCATGTGCGGGAGTGGCAGTCTTAGGCGACGAGGAGGGCCCAACTCCTCCTTCGATCATCCTATTATCACCGTCCTCGTTGCTGAAATCGACGGGAGTCCTCATCAGAGTTGTTTCTTCTTCGTCCGAGTGGGGGTCCGGCACGGCCTCAAGATCAACCGTCACGTTTCGGGTATGCTCAAGGAGGGGTAACTCGTTCTCACGTCTAGGACGAGAGCCCTCTGGTATGAGCTTTGGGTCGCCTTGACGTAGAAGTCCAAAGAAGTTCATTTCTGCCACAAAACAACAAAATATGTTAGGCATTACAAAGTAATTGAATGCGCTTTTTGGTGTACGGATGCTAGCCTACCTTCACCCTGCCTTCTCCAAAACACAGGATATCTATTGGACGGACCGAAATAGTTGCGGCTAATCCCTAGCAAACATAGAAATGCTTCGGGGAGGTTTCTATGGAATCCTGTCCTGTTCAGATCTATTTCTTGGGAGTGTCGGGGGTTATATGTACTGACGTGCGGCAAGGGGTTGTGGGATACCCTATGTTTGAAGTCATAATCAGCCGGCCATACTATTGAGTCAATGAAAAAGTAATGGTCGTACCAGTTTTTCAGTGAGTCCATGGGCTTATTATGGGACTGGGGGCTGTTAGGAGATCGTTTCTTAAAGGATAACCAACCATTTACTATGCTGGGGGTGTAAAATAGCCGGAATAGTTCTACGGTTGGGGGGATTCTTCTGGCACAACAAAGAATCTCGAATTGACTTATCTTACATGCGCCTATACAGTGAAGCTGACTAATATGTACGTCATAATATCCTAATAGATCTATGAGGAAACGGGTAAATGGAATACGGTAGTTAGCCGCATCAAAAAGGCGAGTGTAAAGGCCAATTTTACCATCCGGAGCCTCAGTTATGAGGTCTCCGGCGCCAGGAAGTGAGGGGTGTAGGTTGGTAGGAATGAAATAATTGGTACAAAAGTGATCCAGTTGCTCCTGGGTCATTACATTAAGCACGGATCCAATTATGAGGTTGTTTCTGTGAGCCATTACTGAATAAAAAGGTAAGGACGTGGTATTCTAACCTTCGGAGGAAGGGATCCGTGCGTGATTAAGTGAAGCTAAGAAGAAAGCTTTAATGGCAGAAATGGAGCTAAGAACTGTGTGTTTCACACAGCCGTAGGGGTGGCTTATTTATAGGGTTGCCTCGTGGGTCATGGCCTGTTGGATGTGTGACACGTGTTTGCCACTATTCTTAATCGTGTGGTTAGGGTGCAAGTGGCAAGTGA
The DNA here is from genome assembly GCA_025667525.1 of Glebionis coronaria. Taxonomy (NCBI): domain Eukaryota; kingdom Viridiplantae; phylum Streptophyta; class Magnoliopsida; order Asterales; family Asteraceae; genus Glebionis; species Glebionis coronaria. Next base: position 463,407,926 of record CM046876.1, on the reverse strand, counting down.
AACGTCAGGTGGGACCCACGGGTCACTTCTGACTCAGACGTTTACGCTGCTCGAGGTTCTGACTGTTTGCACTTTGTCAGTCAAAGTGGCAGATGAACAGTTATTTATGTCGGGATATGCGGCTCTTATGTAAGACTCAAAATTCAATGCTGCATTTAATTTGTCTCGGTCGCCACGAGCGGCTGAGATAATAATGGAATAAATTCCTAAGTCAGGTTGCCACGTGCGGCCAGAACGAATTCTTGGACAACTTATCATTCCCTAGGGCTTTCTTGGTACGTCCGGGGAGCATCTTGATAGTCTAGAGGTTACGCCTACGGCTGTAACAACTAGACTGGGGGGACATGATGACGTATAGTCCCTAGCCGGGTCAGGAACCCGGCCCACGGGTACTACCCGTATCCGGCCCATCACGGATGGGTGGGAATAATGTCATTTGAGCTTACGGGCTTGGATGAACAGTAACCGCACACATGTGTGCGGCCCACGGCCCGGCATGACCGGTACAGGGTTAGACAGAATCATATTCTATCTCTGAATATGATTCACTCCAAAGAAGAGGATATTCACTCACCATAATTAGAAGATAGCAATCAATCTAATTTTGGTGCTTATCTCTTCCTTGGGGCCGAAGCATCAGTGACAGTCCATTAGGGTTTCACTGCCTATAAAAGGAACCCTCAAAGGTTCCACAAAGGTATTACGTTCTATACTCTCAACTCACTCAATTCTCATAAACCCTAAACCGATACTTACTCTCACGCCAGAGTCTAATCGTGGGAAACATTCCCAAGGTAAGTCTAACGTGTGCTGTTTAGTGTGCAGGATCCCAACCATATAGTTCACTTGGTGTAGGAGCCGGAGCCCAGCCAACCCGAATTAAGCCTAATTCGAGTCTAGAAAGGTTCAACCAACTTTTGCATCAAAAGAAGTCTTGGAGAAGATGAGAACTACACAGCTGGAAATTGATTATTCAAGTGACGTGGCCAAAGATTTGATCAGATTTATTTATTACCAATATGAGAAGTGTTGTAAGATTCCTCCTAGTTCTTAATGTTTATTCAGAAACTTGATTACTAGAGTAGATATCAAGTTTAGGGGAGGATTGTTGGGAATAAAATATAGCCAGTCTACTTGAGCGCTGACAAGAGTAAAACAAGCGTTGATAGGAAGAAAACAAACGCTGACAGATCAAGAGTTGACAAGAAGAAGTCAAGCGTTGATACATTGAAGACACGCACAGATGGAAGGATATGATCTACGCGTTTATTATGTTCTAGATTACTTCTAGTAAAGATAGGAACAACAATTTATTTTCTATATTTATCTTTACCTAGAATAGTTGATACGTAGATTATTGTACAAGGCTTCTTATGTCTATAAAAGAAGACCTTTAGGTTATGTTCAATATAAGTTTTCATTCGTTAAACACTTTCATTGTAAGCAAGTTTGTTATCATTAATCAAGTGAAAGTTTGTTTACATCTTTGTGTTCTTGTTTAAGTGTTAATTCCGCATAACACTTAGATTGTCATATACATATACAAAGGTTTCTCTAAGTGTATAACTTGATCTAATCTCGTATACATAAAGCTAAATCGATCTAAGTTTGGGATCAACACGCCCCGATTACATTGACGCATTTAACATTTGATTTGTTACTTGAGTATTTAGGTTGAATACTCACTAGAGGAACTTACATGAGTTAAGCTTCGGTTCATAAACTAAACAACAATAATAATATTTCGGACTATGGTTAATGTACATAACGATTTCCCCTATTTATTGTTTACAAATGAATGCTTGTGTTCCACACCTTTACTGCTAAACCTATAAATATCACTCAACTTTATGTTGACGATTTTACATGTTTAATCTCAGGTATTATTACTTAGCTTTGCTTGGATGGGAGCCCGCAGGATATTATCACAGCTTGGAGATTTCTGTGTATATTTAAAACTTTGGTTTTATCTAAAAACTGTCATAAGTTTATCATGTATCTTGGTAACTATAAGTTACAAAACCATAATGAAATAATAAATTTTTCCGCATATAAAACTCTGATCTTTTATGATGTAATCTATATGTTTAATTACGTCAACTTTGTGTTAAGGTATTTCATTGTTTCTTGTACCATAATGTGGAACCCCTTTGATGCCTAGTTGTTTCATTGCCTGATTCTGGGAGTCTCACAGAAAGGGGCTATGCACTCACCTTAGCTACAAGGCGAATCAACACGGAACTTGAGGGTTGAGTAGTAACAACGGGAAATCAAGCAACTTTAAGTCATCCAAGACCTACAATAACGGGACACGAAAGTTTAGAAGATATGAAAATAATGTTTAGAAAACATTCGAATTTAAATTAGTACATAAACCATGTTATGACACGCAAGAATAAATGCACACAAGTGATACTTCTAGACACCTCTAAATGTACGAGCTGTTATACCTTACTTAGACACATCAAGATTCTATGATACTAACTGTAGAACTTACTTATAACCTGTAGAAAACCCTCAAAAATTTTCATTAAAAGTTTTGACCTCTAAGACCTTCTACTCAATACATCTTTAACTTTCAAAATCTGGACAGTTTTTCGCCTTCGACTTGCAAAACCATTTTGACCTTTCTAACAATTCCGTTTACAAAACCGACACTTGAGTTTGAAAATAGACTCACAACCGTAGGTTTATAGCCCAAGAACAGCCCTTGACTAATTTTAAAACTCATTTTATAGTCCCCGAGATTCGATCCAAATATCAACGACAACTTCGAATTGTGTTGATACTCGTCTCCCGGTACACGAATAATCAAACTATCGTAACTTCCTCTTCATTTTGAGTTAGAAGCTCTAATTTATATCAAAACGAAGCTAATGAAAATCTCTACAATACTATCTCATTAGTACAACAATAATTTAAACTTAAGACTCCCAAATTTAGCTTTCAACCTACTGCCCTATATCACCTCATCAAAACTCATACCAAGTCACTTTTTCAACCCATTTTAACCACTTTTATACTAATTCTAACATCCTATCATTACCCATTTTCAATCTTATCACTTGAATGTTACTTATAACAAAATCAAAATCAAAAAATCAAACTTTTTCTTCATCAAAACAACATGATCCTATGAAGATCATCACATGCATGATCATAAAATACTTCCACCAACCCTAGTTCATAACAAAAAATAAAACTTCATGCATGTGGGAATTTTGGTATAAACATGCTCACCTTTTGATTTCTAGAATGATACTTGGTTTATGTTTAGCTAGATCAAACTCAAAATCAACAAAATTTGGTGTTTGTGGCTTGTGGTGGCTCACGGTAAAGAAAGAAAGTAGAGGGGAGGGGTTGAAATATTTTTTTTAATCTTTTTCTATGTGTTTTTCTATAGTGGGAAAAGTTTATATAGTGGTAGGTAGGGACTAATTTTACCAAATTTGCAATTCTTTGGACTAAAAAGAAAATAGTTGGATAAAGAGCGGGAAGTGAATATTAGTCAATTTTGAAGATATTCCCGGGGCTCGGGTTTCATAAAAATACTTCTCAAAACTTAAAACGCATCATAAATATGATAATATAATCTCCCGACTCGACTTAACACGCCACTAAAAAGAAAACATCGAACATTGAAATAATCGACAATAAAACGTGAAATATAAGGATTTAACACTATCCCTGTTATCGGTCTAGACTTAATACCAAGTAAAGATTAACCTTATTTTCAATTCTTAAGGTCGACACATTTAGCCATCGGTCCTCTTTCCGTTGATTCAAGTAAACTTTTGTAAAAATGCACGCGGGTGCTTTTAAATCAAAAATTTTTATTTAAATAAATATGGAAACATAAAATAATAATAATTTTATAATTCCTAAAAAAATATTATCAATGATTAAAATAATATATAAGAGTAAAATAATTAGAGGGAAATTACGAGATCTCACAGTCGACCCCCTTAAAGGAACTCTGCTCCCTCAGAGTTCAACTAGAGACGGAAAAAGACGAGAACAAATGGGGATACTTAGCCTTGAACTGATCTTCGCTCTCCCAAGTAAACTCAGCACCCCGACATGAATCCCAACAAACCTTAACAATAGGAATACAACTTCGTTTCAGCCTTTTGACTTGACGATCCACGATCTTAATCGGTTTTTCAATGAAGTACATTTTCTCGTCCACCTTTATTTCTTCTAACGGTATTTAAACATCTGATTCGGTTAAGCATTTCTTAAGGTTGGAAACATGGAATACATTGTGAACACAACTTAACTCCTGAGGTAACTTCAGTCGGTAAGCTACCGAACCAACACGCTCAACGATCTCGAATGGTCCTACAAAATGTGGTGCAAGTTTTCCTCTCTTGCCGAACCTCACAATAACCTTCCATGGAGATACTCGTAGCAGCACATGGTCTCCAACTTGAAACTCAAGAGGTCTACGTCTTTTGTCTATGTAACTCCTTTGACGACTTCTAGCAGTTTTCAGTCTTTCCCTAATCTGTACAATCTTTTCTGTAGTTTCTTGGACTAATTCAGGCCCTATTGATAGGTGTGTAAACACCCATCCTTTTTACCACTTAATTACAATAATAACCGGACCAAAACGTGTATTTTATGTCTTTTATGTCGGAATTATGCGTGGTTTGTGTTTTTGTTGTGATTTAGGACGAAATTGTGAAAAGTGGAGAAAACACGACATTTACGGGCTTTTATTGAAGAAAAAGATGAAAGTTGAAGTCGAAAAGTCAAGAGTGGAAAAAGAACGGAAGTCCAAGACCAATTCTGAAGATTTATCGAAGAAAAAGTCAAAAGACGGAAGTTTATCAAAAGCCGAAAAACTCAAGTCTAATTTATTGAAGAATTAAAAGACGAGTTCAAAGAAATCCCGAGCCAAAAGTCATTAAAGTCCAAGATTAAAGAAGATTTAAAGGCTTAAGGACTAATGGTGCAATTAACAAAGAGATTAAGAAGGAAGGGCCTAATGATGCAATTAAGAGAAAATGAAGGAATGGAGGAAGCTTCCTAATCCTCCCCTATATATAGTCATTAGCATTTCATTTTTACACTAGTTGGCTAGTTTGACAAACTATGCTCTTTCACTTTAATTTTTGCACATTTAAATTCATGTCATTTACTTTATTGCACCTTTAATTACCTTGTCTTGCACCTTTAATTTTCAAGTAAGTTTTAATTTTGTGTTCTTTAATCTTTTATCTTTAAGTTTTTAATCATCTTGTTCATCTTCTCTTCTTGCTTATTGTCAATCTTTTTCTTAATCTATGTTTGTTTTGATTTCAAGTTTTCAATCTAAACCTTTTTCATCTTATTTTTATATAAAGTTTAAGTCTTTTTAATTTTCGTGTCTTGTTTTTGTTGGTTTCATACGTTTTATCTTTGATCTAGTGTTTTTATTTAGCTTATTGGTGTTTTACTTTGCTTATTGTCTTCCAAAAGTTAAGATTTTTGAGCTTATTTTCGTACTTTCTGTGTTTTCCTAGTTTTTAGGAAATCTGATTCGATTTAGGAACTTTTTCATTAATTGCGAAATCTTATGCTTTCTCCCCATTGCGAAATCTTGTTCCTGATTCGATTTAGGAACTTTTTCTGCTATTGCGAAATCTTGCCTTTTTCTGCTATTGCGAAATCTTGTTCCTGATTCGATTGAGGAACTTTTTCTGCTATTGCGAAATCTTGTTCCTGATTCGATTTAGGAACTTTTTCTGCTATTGCGAAATCTTCTTCCTGATTCGATTTAGGAACTTTTTCTAGCAATTGCGAAATATTTGATTTCACAATTGCGGAATTGTTCATTTCAATTGCGAAATCTTTTGTTTTTTTTACAATTGCGAATTTAGTTCTTTTAATTGCGAATTTAATTCAGTTTTTACAATTGCGAATTTAATTAGTTTTTAGTCAAATTTTATTTTTAAACTTATTTTCCCGCCATTTTTAATTAACTTTATTTTAATTGTTTCGTCTTATTTTTACGTCAATTTATTTTTACTTGTTTTGTCTTATTTAATTTTCGAATTTACTTTTCGTCAAATTTTAATTTCTCGTCATTTAATTAACTTACTTTTAAAGTCTTAATATTTTGCCATTTACTTTTTAATTAGTTTTAATTTTAATTAACTGCCATTTACTTTTAAAGTTATGCATTTTAAATATACTACAACGACCACAACTATTTGTTTCACCAAAGAACGACTGAGTCGCATAGTTAAACCAGTATCAATTCGAAGAGATCGGAACAACGAACGATATTTTCTTACTAGGTAAAACCGTGTATAAAATGGCGCCGCTGCCGGCTCTTTTCGTAAAGATTAACGGTTTTCTGTGAGAGACGCGTTGCTTTTTGGGATCCGTTCACTTGTGAACGTTATTTTTCGTGTAAAAAATTTTCCAAAAACCCCAAAAACATTTGAAAAATCATAAAAAGCATTTATTTTTCACAAGTTTTGCACCAAAAATATTCCTCTTTATCCTCTATTATGTTTAATTCTTTTCTTTACCCCTCTTCTCTATAATTCTTCATGGATTCGTCTTGCGGCCGGTGTTGGAGACCATGGCATGGTTTTCAAACATGTCAATGGTGTACTTGTGAGCGGTGTGGTTTTGATATCGACGATATACAATTTGGATTTTGTCCATTTTGCAATTCAACAAATTCATACTTCAACTCTTACAATACTTTCCCACCCTCTCCCGTCTATGAAAATCCGTATCCTCAACATGCACCGGGTTTTTCTCCATACCAGTGTTGCTATATTTGTGGGGCCCTCACGATGTTTCTTCTTGTGATCCGTCGAAGATCTTTGAGAAACCACCGTGCTATCATCCCAGTGCATTTAACTTTGAGCCCCCACGTCACACCGTCAATCATCAACCTTCTTTCGAACAATTGAGTACCCAAGAACAATGGCTACTCTTGTTACTCAATTTCAAAACCTCGAAGAAGCTTTCCATAAATACAACGCAAAATGTCAAGCGGATCAGCAACGAGAGCAGGTATCTAACCTTAATGCTTATACTCCTCCTCTTGTGCCTCCATATTATTATGGCAGTGATGATGATGAGAGTCCTATTTCTTGGACCGATGAGAATGCTATTCCTTCTGCCGACTTGCCGGAGCCTAAGGATTCAACCATCCTAAGGGATGAGGATATTAGTATAATTCCTGCAAAGGAATCCGACGAATTCGATACGTCTAGTGCTGATAACCTTGTCCCTATTCCAAGTGAATCTGAGTTGACATCCGACAGTGACGATGAGTATGATGCACTTTCTTCTGATGATGTTTCTTCCACCAACACTTTGGAAGAGAATTCTTTGGCTTTCTCCAATCCTCTTTTTGATCAAGATGATGATTTTACTTCTAGTGATGACGAGTCACTATCTGATGAAGACGTTCCGAAAGAAACTTTCAAGATTTATTCGAACCCTTTATTTGATTTTGATGACGATTACATATCTAGTGAGGTGAATCCTCTCTTTGACGAAGGGATTGACGAAGGACATTCTTTGACGATTACATATTTAGCCATGCCCCCTTCTATCGCAGAGGTGGAGAGTTCTGACTGGAAAGGTATCTCAGGTGGAAGGTAATTCTTCTCTTACTTCTCCTACTATATTGCCCCCTCATCCTACTGAATGCACGCCCAATCGGGTGATGTATCAATTTCCCTCTCCGGGAAATGAGGATGAGTGGTTTGACCCGGGAGGTGAAAATGACCACTCTATGATTGATAACATTACGGCTTTGCCAATTGGTCCGCATCCATTGTCTTTGGAGGATGACAATGTGATTCCTATACCTACCCCACCTCCCAAGGATCATGATTTCACATACTTCTCGTATGTTGAAAGGACCTTTCTACCGTTTAAGACTTATCCTCCTGCCTCTCCTTTGTTATATTCCTCCGGGAATGAGGATAAGGTCTTTGATCCCGGTATTACATTTGAGGCCTCCCCATGGACCATTTAATTCGGGGACGAGTCAGGCTCGTGACTCGGATAACAAAAACAAGCGCTTTTTGGGAGGCAACCCAATTATCTATCTATCTTTTTCTTTGTTTTTACCATAAGTGTAGGGGAGACCCTTTGGTTTGCTATTTCCTCTCCTCTCTTAATCAGGGATTCGAGCTTCAATGATCCACTCTTGATGATTTTTGACGACCCGTGATTCCGTGTTTCATTCTTCCCGGTTCTATCCTAAACTCTTTTCGATTCACTATTTTATATTTTCCAATATTAAAATAGGAATCTCGTTAATTGTCTTTCCCTTAGCGAGATTTAAACAAAGTGCACAATGTCCTAAGTGTAGGGGAGTTTACTCCCACATGCTTAAACATTGAGGACAATGTTTATATTAAGTGTAGGGGGACTTCTATCGAAGTTAAGTGGCTCTTTTCCTTGTATTTGTCCTCATTTTAACCGGAAAATCAACTTTTCGACATTTTTCAAAAATTTTGATCTATTTTGGCCTATTAGTTTTCCCCTTTGGATAGTTATTTTCTTCCTTTGCTAGAATAAATTTTTAATAAAGTGGTTTTAATTTTTAAACGTTGTGAATCTTTTGACTCAACTCGAGCTTACTTATCTAAGTTACTCTAGCTAGTATCCTTAACGTGTTTAGGTCAAGTTTTGCTAGGCTTTTATATAGGGAGCTATAAAACGCGAAAGTCTTAACTCTCACGGGTTAAGAACAAGAACTTTTCGCAAGTTCCTATAATTGATCCTAGAGAGTCGTTTATCAAGGGAACTTTAAAATGCGATTTCTAAACTTGAAAAAGTCTAAGAATTTGCAAGATCCTATAGGCGACTCGAAAACCCAAAACTTTGATTTAATAGGCTAAGAATCCACGAGTCTCATTACTTGAGATTTTAAACTGTGGAGAACGAGAGATGATAGAGCCAATTATAAGTTCGGTATTCTTTCGTGAATTTATGTGAGTTAATTATAAGCCTATTCTCCCATCGCTTGCTAATAAATTTATCTGCAATAAATAAGGTTGTACGATTTGAAAAGTTACTTAGCTTCTAGCCCAAGATCGTTTAAAAGTTGCTCGGTATGGATTAGAGTTCATAGCCAAGGCATAACTTATTGAAGCGGGATGCGAAGATTGTCGAGTCCAAAAAGGTCCTAACAAGACATGAGGGCTATATTTTGTTGCTTAAGATCCAAAGTGATGTGAAGAATCATTTATCGAAAATCAATATAAAGGATCGAGACACACGACGAAAAGCAAAAACTCCCCAAAAGTCATGGAGAAGTGAATCCGAAAAGACCATATAAAGGTATGAGGATAAATAGATCCAAGTCTTAAAGGAGGCGAATCGTTGTATATCAAAGTCCAAAATAATGATTGGAGAAAAATGAAGAAGTCGTGGTCCAAGTATGAATCTCTCAAAACTTCAAGTGAAGAAATTCCTATTATGAAGAGAAGGCCATTATTTCATGAACGTCTCTCAAGATTTGAAGTATGAAGTCGCTGCCAAATATCGGTCCGAGAAAGGTCTCAAATCGCGAAGCGAGTTATGCCAAGATATGAACTTTATGAGGTCCCGAGGAGCAGTTTTAAAATATTTTGTCCTTTAGCTAACTATTGATTAAATCGTTCACTTTATTTTCGGACTAAATAACTATCGAAATAAGTCAACAATGCATCCTCGTGATCATTCGAGACAAATTATAAAATATAAGAGATACCCCTAGGAATAAGGGAGTCTAAGTGAATAATTGGCCCACATGAGTTCGTGTTAGTTTACTAACTTATAATAACAATGATCTCGTTTTTAAGCTTGGTTTGGAGAAAGTGAAAACTTGAGGATGATGATCATTCACAATATTTCCAAAACCCAAGGTATGCTTTTTGATTTCTTTACTTTTAATGTTTATAATTTTCTATCTCTTTAATAAAGGCCAACGTGGATTGATTATGATGAAAAATGTAAACGTGCTTTGTAACTAATGCATTGCATGAGGACATTGCAATGGTCAAGTGTAGGGTATTTGATAGGTGTGTAAACACCCATCCTTTTTACCACTTAATTACAATAATAACCGGACCAAAACGTGTATTTTATGTCTTTTATGTCGGAATTATGCGTGGTTTGTGTTTTTGTTGTGATTTAGGACGCAATTGTGAAAAGTGGAGAAAACACGGCATTTACGGGCTTTTATTGAAGAAAAAGATGAAAGTTGAAGTCGAAAAGTCAAGAGTGGAAAAAGAACGGAAGTCCAAGACCAATTCTGAAGATTTATCGAAGAAAAAGTCAAAAGACGGAAGTTTATCAAAAGCCGAAAAACTCAAGTCTAATTTATTGAAGAATTAAAAGACGAGTTCAAAGAAATCCTGAGCCAAAAGTCATTAAAGTCCAAGATTAAAGAAGATTTAAAGGCTTAAGGACTAATGGTGCAATTAACAAAGAGATTAAGAAGGAAGGGCCTAATGATGCAATTAAGAGAAAATGAAGGAAGGGAGGAAGCTTCCTAATCCTCCCCTATATATAGTCATTAGCATTTCATTTTTACACTGGTTGGCTAGTTTGACAAACTATGCTCTTCCACTTTAATTTTTGCACATTTAAATTCATGTCATTTACTTTATTGCACCTTTAATTACCTTGTCTTGCACCTTTAATTTTCAAGTAAGTTTTAATTTTGTGTTCTTTAATCTTTTATCTTTAAGTTTTTAATCATCTTGTTCTCTTGCTTATTGTCAATCTTTTTCTTAATCTATGTTTGTTTTGATTTCAAGTTTTCAATCTAAACCTTTTTCATCATATTTTTATATAAAGTTTAAGTCTTTTTAATTTTCGTGTCTTGTTTTTGTTGATTTCATACGTTTTATCTTTGATCTAGTGTTTTTATTTAGCTTATTGGTGTTTTACTTTGCTTACTGTCTTCCAAAAGTTAAGATTTTTGAGCTTATTTTCGTACTTTTTGTGTTTTCCTAGTTTTTAGGAAATCTGATTCGATTTAGGAACTTTTTCATTAATTGCGAAATCTTGTACTTTCTCCCCATCGCGAAATCTTGTTCTTGATTCGATTTAGGAACTTTTTCTGCTATTGCGAAATCTTGCCTTTTTCTGCTATTGCGAAATCTTGTTCCTGATTCTATTTAGGAACTTTTTATGCTATTGCGAAATCTTGTTCCTGATTCAATTTAGGAACTTTTTCTGCTATTGCGAAATCTTGCCTTTTTCTGCTATTGTGAAATCTTCTTCCTGATTCGATTTAGGAACTTTTTCTAGCAATTGCGAAATCTTTGATTTCACAATTGCGGAATTGTTCATTTCAATTGCGAAATCTTTTGTTTTTTTTACAATTGCGAATTTAGTTCTTTTAATTGCGAATTTAATTCAGTTTTTACAATTGCGAATTTAATTAGTTTTTAGTCAAATTTTATTTTTAAACTTATTTTCCCGCCATTTTTAATTAACTTTATTTTAATTGTTTCGTCTTATTTTTACGTCAATTTATTTTTACTTGTTTTGTCTTATTTAATTTTCGAATTTACTTTTCGTCAAATTTTAATTTCTCGTCATTTAATTAATTAACTTTTAACGTCTTTAATTTTACACCATTTATGTTTTACTTAGTTTTAGCTTTACTTTAACGTCATTTATTTTAACGTCTTGCGATTTAATTTTAAAAACAACCAAAAAATATTTGTCTCACCAAAAACAATTGAGTCGCATTTTGAACCGGAAATCAATTCGTTAAGATACCGAGAAACGAACAATTGAACCTAGCAAAATCTCAATATTACCTATCAGTTGACTTTCACCCACTTCATTCCATAACGCTTGTGATATGCATTTACGCCCGTATAATGCCTCGAATGGCGAACACTTGACACTTTTATGATAACTATTATTATAGGAGAATTCAACCAAAGGTATATGAGTGTCCCAACTACCTCCAAAATCCATAACACATGCCCGCAACATGTCTTCCAAAGTTTGAATAGTGTGTTCACTCTGTCCATCCGTCTCTGCGTGATATGTCGTACTCATTAATACTTTCGTACCCAACGCCTTCTAAAGTGCCTGCCAGAAATGAGAGGCAAAATGACCATCCCTATCAGAAATAATCAACACCGGTACTCCGTGTTTTACAACAATCTCATTGATGTAATTCGAGCCAATTTATTAGTTTTATAATCCTCACCAATAGGGAGAAAGTGAGCAGATTTGGTTAATCTATCAACAATAACCCAAACGCCTTTGACGCATATTCAAGTGCTTTTGGTCAAAGATATATTGGAGACTCTTATGATCAGTGTATATCACACTTTTTGTCCCAGAAAGATAATGTCTCCATATCTTCAAGGAAAATACTACTGCACCTAACTCTAAATCGTGAGTAGTATAGTTTTGTTCGTGGATTTTAAGTTGTCTGTAAGCAATCACTTTTCCTCTCTGCATTAAGAAATACCCAAAACCTTGATGGGGTGCATCACAATAAACTACAAAATCATTCGGTACGTCTGGAAGTGTTAACATTGGGGCATTACACAACTTCTCCTTTAATAAGCAAAAGGCTTGCTCTTGATCTTCAGCCCATATATATTCCTTGTTCTTTTGTGTAAGCAGGATTAAAGGCTTAGCAATCTTGGAGAAATTTTTGATGAATCTGTGATAGTATCAGGCTAACCTGAGAAATGAACGTGTAAGAACCCGTACTCTCCCAGTATTATTTTATTCTTTTATTCGTGCTTCTTGAATTTTTCAACGTATAATATTTTCTTGTATTCTTATATGTAAATCCTGAGATCATGATAATTTTAATAAATTATACTTTTTAAGTATTTCTGATCATTGGTAATACTTTATTTGGAATTATAAAATTTCTTATTTTATTTTTCCCATATTTATTTAAATCAAGGTTTTTTATTTAAAAACACCCGCGTGCATTTTACAATGAGTTTACTCAAATCGATGATGTTTTCCCCATATTTATTCACTTCACCATGCTTGATTTGATTAATTAATTATGAAAAAAGAAAGAAAGAAGATGATTTATAGAGAGAGAAAGTAGTGAGAAAAAGTAGCGAGAAGATGAAGAAAAACTATGTGAAGATTAGATTAAGAAATGAAATCACCAACCTTTACTAACATGCTAGGAGAGGTATATATAGTCGGGCTCATACATGTAGCCTTAATGGACTATATTGAATAATGGGTCGGGCTTGAATAAAATGCTTAGTACCTTAAAAGAGGCCTTTTAAGCTAGCCATCAAGCCCATAATGTCACGACTATTTTAACTAACTATTACTACGTTCTAATAAATGTTACAATATAAACATATGACCGAACATTCTTGTTTGACTCAAAGTAGTGAGGCTATCAATCTCCCCCAATGTGAGGTCATTCCTCTTTGATATTTGGAGATCAATGGAGATTATGAGTTTCGTCATAAATGAGTCTTGAACGTATAATAGTAATCTTGTTCCTTCATACTGTGATCTTTGAGCCTTTGTCGTTGTCTTTTGATTTTGTCTTTAAACTTGAGATCTTCAAATCATTCTTAACTTGTCTTTTCCATCTTGTGATTTTGTGTCTTTATCCACATACTCATACTTTGCACCATCTTGAAAGCTTGCTAACAATCTCCTTTGAAGAGAGGTCATTCCTCTACATTAATTATTAAGGAAGATTTTGATCATCAGAGTTGTGAAAGTCTTTAGCTTTCTTGATTGTTGAATGTCTTTGGGCATGATTATGTAGTTATTTGAACCTTTGACTTTGCTGATTACACCGTAACGTCACCTTCTTAAGACAAAACATATACACGGACTGAATGGCTTTGACATTCGTCCTAAATCGATAGTGTTTTACCTCCGGTCGGTGAAGACCGTTACACGATATTAAATATCATACCCGTGATTAGGTAGATTCAATTAAGAATCACCTTGACAGGGTTTCGCGGCAGTACTAGCCGTTCTCTTTACTCGACCGTCTCAAAGCAAGACTGCGAACATAAAGAGTGAATCAATTAGATAAATATTCGCTTGATTAAAGTCGTCAATTCAAATTTCTGGATCAAGTTTGATTCATAAAGAATCTTACCATTTTTGCTTTCCAGTTGACACAAGCTTGATTCATAAAGAATCTCTCAAGTTACCTACCATAGCGCTGTTTGATGTTGACGCTAGAAGGATTTCCATTCGTCACTGTGAATATTAGTGAATATCACTCTGAATGTTCTGGCAAGACCATAAAGATATTGCGTAGAAACCTGAAACAAGTTTGAATCGATAAAGAAACAAACCACTCTTGCCTTTTAGTTTACACATGTTCAATTCATAAAGAATCTTACACATGACCTACCGCAGTGCTGTTTGATGTTAACCCTAGAAGGATTTCCACTCATCATTGTGAATAATAATTAGTATCACTCTGAGTGTTCTAGCAATATCACAAGGATATAGCGTAGGTCTCTCTTCATTGTCATTCCGTGTGTCCTAACGAGATTTGATTGATCTCTTGGCTCTAGACTCGATTTGTGCACTTTTAGTGGTCGAAGGCTGGATCAGATGCCACGTATTCAATATCAACTATCTCGGAGTGAGAAAGTCAATAGATGTCGTGTTGATCTCCGTGACAATAAAACAAACTTCTTTTGAGAGAAGCCTGAGTCAGCTGGGGCGGGGTTGTGCAATACATCACTGGGTCCATGATGCGTTGTCTTCCTGATGTGTTGACCCGGTTTCTACCTAAGTTGTATGGAGGGCTAATTTCTTTTCACCCTTTATCCTTACATTTCTTTTTCATTCTTCAACCCCTTCAATGCTTACCTAGACATCTTTACTAGCACCTCGTTGTGATTGTTCCAGTGCTAGCATCAGTACTTAGTCGGCATTCAGCTTCATTCACATTCTACTCCATCTTTCCTAAGGACTTCTAATAATCTATTGGATTGTCCCTTGGAAGATCCCTCCGGTTATGGTTGGATCATATGACTTAAACCTAACCACCCTTTTGACACCAATAACGTCGTGAATTAGAGATGTTGTGGGTATTTGATCGTAACCATAAGTGCTTGAGTCTTTAGATCACATTTTCTCCCCTATCTCTAATATATAAAATCATTTGATATTAGAGATACCAAATTTGATTAAAATATATTGCAAAAAATAGTCTTGAAAATCTTCGGGAGAAAAATGTCTCAAACTTAGCATGAATTAGTGTTGGGAATAAATTAAGGCCATATTACTTGAGCGCTGACAAGAACAAATCAAGCGTTGACAAGAAGAAAACAAGCGCTGATAGCTCAAGCGTTGACAAGTTAAAGTCAAGCGTTGACACATTGAAGACAAGCACTGATGGAAGATATAATCTACACGTTTATTATATTCTAGAATACTTCTAGTAAGGATAGAAACGACAATGTATTTTCTATATTTATCTTTACCTAGAATAGCTGATACGTAGATTATTGTACAAGGCTTCTTATGTCTATAAAAGAAGGCCTTTAGGTTATTGTTTATAATTAAGTTTTATATAAGTTTTCATTCGTAAACATCTTTCATTGTAATCAAGTTCGACATTCATAATCAAAGTGAAAGTTTGTTTACATCTTGTGTGTTCTTGTTTAAGTGTTAAATTCCGCATAACACTTAGATTCACAAAGCATATACAAAGGTTTCTCTACGTGTATTACTTGATCTAATCTCGTATACACAAAGCTAATCGATCTAAGTTTGGGATCAACAAGTGGTATCAGAGCTTGTTGAGGAACTTTTGATCTTTAAAGAACACCATACACGAACACCAAAACCCTAATTTTCTCAGAAACCCTAACAACATCATGTCTGAAGCAATGACCTCCTCCTCCTCACCCTTACCAAACATCAAGATTCCCATGCTTGATGCAACCAACTTTGACCTATGGAAGTTCAACTTTGAACAATATCTGGGGATCTATGACTACACACTCTGGGAGATTATTGAATATGGAAACACATTCAATAAGGCTCAAAAGATTCTTGATGCCATTAGTCAAAGAACAGCCGTTGAAGGATGCCCTGAAGAGGATAAGAAAGAAAAACCTGGAGATGGTAGAGCTGTAGCTGCTGATGATATTGCAAAGAAAAGGGTTGACATGAAAGCCCTAAATATTCTGAAAGTCTCTTTGGTACAAGAAAACCAGCATAAATATAGAGGCTATGAATCTGCTAAGGATCTTTGGGAAGCTCTTGAAGTTGCATATGGTGGCAATGCAGACACTAAGGAAGAAAAGAAAAAGCAACTTATGCATGATTATGCTGTCTTCAAAGCTCAACCCAATGAGAAACTGAGTAGTGTGAGAAGCAGATTGCTTGACATCACAAGTAAGTTGTCCTTCATGGGGACACAAGTTGGTGATGTTGACACCAATGCTACTTTTCTTAAAAGTCTTGGTGAGGCATGGAAGATTGAGGCAAGATCTATTCTTGCCAACAATACTTACAAGAGCTCCTCGTTTGATGACATCTACAACAAACTAAGACTGTTGGAAGATTAAACTCTTTCAGAGCATGGAAGCAAATCCAGCACCAGCAACATGGCCTTCTTCTCTCATAGTGAAGGTCAATTCAATCAGAAGGACTCTTATATGCATCCAGTTACTGGATCATCATATGTCAGCGCTGGAACAAGTCCTGTCAACGTCTCCTTTTCAGACGCTTACACATTCAAGAATGACTCCCCAAGAGTTAAACCTGCTGGTTTGGATTTGGATACTGTTTGTGCTTACATTGCTTCTTTGCCCAATGGTTCAGTGATTACATATGAGGACCTTGAGCAGATAAGTGATGAGCACTTGGAAGAGATGGACATCAAGTGGAACATGGCTCTTGCTAGTATAAGAGCAAATAGGTGGAAAAGAAGGTTCAAGAAGAAAATGACCTTCAATGCTAAAGACATAGCTGGATTTGACAAATCCAAAGTTGAATGCTACAACTGTCATCGTATGGGGCACTTCATGAGGGAATGCAGATCTCCTAGAAGATCTGATGCTGGTAAACCCTCAAGTCAGGTTGTTAAAGCTCAGGATTCCAAAGCCATGGTTGCAGTTCAAGGAATTGATGGTACAGGATGGGATTGGAGCTATCTGGCTAAGGATGTTGAAGAGGATAAAGCTTTGGTTGCTGATATTGAAGAAAAAGAGCATGTTGAATATGCTCTCATGGCACACTCCTCCTCTTCATCTGATAATGAGGTATATGATGATGCTTTTTGTAGCAAAGGTTGTAGGTTAAACACTGAAAGACTTAAAAAAGAGGTGTTAAAACTAAAAGATGATATGAGTACTGAAAGGTGTAAACTGTCTAATTACCAACTAGCTCTTACTGAAACTGAGAAAACCGTTTCTGGATACAAGAAAATGGAATTTGACTTAAAAGATAAGATCAATATCTTAAAACATGAGCTAGAGGGTAGTATGGATGTTAGAAACATCATGAAAAAGGTTAATAGTGAATTACAGGCTAAGTTAGATGAGGCCATTAAGAACAAAGATAATGTTGACCTCAAAATTCAAAGATTTGATAGAGCCACCCAAACCCTAGGAGACTGTGTAGCTAAACAAAGGGATCCTAAGGACATGATTGGGATTGGGATGAATGATTACTCTCTGGTTCCACCACCAGCTGGTGACTTCTATGGTGTCCTTAGAAAGGACTTGTCTTGGACTGGTATACCAGAATGCCAAGAGGAGGAATTCATTCCTCCACCAAGAGTTGTCACTCTAGTGGAAGAGTATCAACAAAAATTGACTGACCTAAATGAGTGGAAGAAAGCTAACCCTACTTTATTTGTTAAGGGAGGTTTGCTATGTGAAAGTCCCAATGAATCACCACCCATTAAGGTTACTAACCCAATCACTGGTAAACCTATTGACCTAGGCTCAAACACTGTTAGAAGACCTACCATTAAATATGCAGAGATGTATAGGAATAATAGGTCACCCAAGAGCCAAGTTAGCAATCGTGGAACAGGTTTCTTCTCTACTAGACCTAAGGTTGTGTCTAAGAAAGCCTGTTACACTTGTGGTAGCTTTTCACATTTGGCATACAAGTGTGTCAACGCTCCCAAAGCCAGCGCTGACAGGAACAATTTCAGCGCTGACAGGAAGAAAGTCAACGTTGTTAGAAAGTCAAACGTTGTCAGACCCAAACCTTGTGTGTAGCAAAGTCCACAAGTGATTAGACCTGCCCCATTCTTTTCTAGAAGGTCTACCACTCATGGACAAAGACCATTTCAAAATACAAACACCTGGTCAAATAGGCAATGGGTTTCTGTAGCAAACCCTAGGTTCAACGCTGACAAGGGTAATTTCAGCGTTGACAGGACAAATTCTAACGCTGACAGAAACGTGACCAGACCTAAATATTTGCAGCCACAAGGTAAGGGGTCTAAAGCTTCTTCAAGCTTAACATGGAGACCCAAGAAAGATCAAAACCCTAATGATAATAAGATTTCGATGACTTGCAATAGATTTAATTGCATTTCAAAGGTCATTACAAAACCTATTGGGGTTAACTGGGTATTTCATCCTAAAAAGGATGAGAATGGGGTTGTTGTGAGAACTAAGTCTGTTCTTATTGAACAACCAGATGAATCCAAGTCTTTTGAGACTTGGGTTCCCAAATAAAACTAATTTGTTTTCTTTATGTGCAGGGCATTCAAAAACAGATCAATGATTATGGATATTGGGATAGTGGATGCTCAAGGCACATGAGAGGGAAGGAAGACTATCTGACGAATTTCACCCCTATTAAAGATGGTGATAAGGTATACTTTGGAGGTGGTTATGGCACCATTACAGGCAAAGGAACCCTTCTCACCAATAATCTGCGTTTTGAGAACGTCTTCTTGTTAAAAGAACTTGATTACAACCTGTTTAGTGTATCACAAGTTTGTGATAACAAAAATAAAGTTCTTTTTACTGATACTGAGTGTTTGGTGTTAAGCAAGGATTTTAAGATCCCTGATGATAAATATATTGAGTATTGAACACCTAGGCATAAGGACATATACAATGTGAATTTAAATGGGATTAAAATGAATACCAATATGTCTTGTTTTTATGCTAAGGCCTCAGTAGATGAGAGTAATTTGTGGCACAGGAGACTAGGGCACATAAATTTTAAAAATATAAATAGACTTGTGAGGCTTGGTTTAGTTGATGGTTTGCCTGAGAAGGCCTTCCACAATGACCACTCTTGTGTTGCATGTCTTAAGGGCAAGCAGCACAAGGTCTCATTCAAGTCCAAACAGGTGCATACTAGTTCCAGACCTCTTCATATGCTTCACATGGACCTCTTTGGTCCAACAAATATAGAAAGTTTGAATGGTAAGTCATATTGCTTTGTTGTCATTAGATGACTTTTCTAGATTTACTTGGACATTCTTTCTAGCTATGAAGAGTGATACAGCTGATGTTCTTATTGATTTTAACACTCAGATTGAGAAAAGGTCTGGCAGTGAGGTCAAAATGCTTAGGAGTGATAATGGTGGAGAATTTAGGAACAAGAAGCTAGATGATTTCTGTGCCAGGAAAGGAATTACTAGGCAATTTAGTATTGCTAGAACCCCACAACAAAATGGGGTTGCTGAGAGGAAAAATAGAACCCTAATTGAAGCAGCCAGAACAATGTTGGCTGATGCTCACTTTCCAATAGCCTTTTGGGCTGAGGCTGTTAATACAGCTTGCTATGTGCAAAATAGAGCATTGGTCAACAAAATTCAGAACAAAACACCTTATGAGTTACTTTGGGGAAGAAAACCTAATATTGGTTTTCTCAGACCTTTTGGATGTCATGTAGTAGTATTGGATACTAGTGATGCCTTAGGGAAATTTAGTGCAAAAGGTGATGAGGGCTATTTCATGGGGTATTCAGTGCAGAGCAAGGGTTATAGGGTTTATCTTAAAGAGGACAAACGTATAGTTGAGAGAGTACATGTTAGGTTCTTAGAGAATAAACCTAGTGATCCTGAAAGTGGTCCTAATTGGTTGTTTGATTTGGAACCCTTATCTAGAACTTTAAATTATATGCCTGTCACTAATCCAGACATTGTGAAGGTAACTTCAAATGTTGTGGAGGAACAAGTTGTTAATGTTTCAGGTACACAGGTTCATGAGAAGGTTGGATCACAAGCAGAAAAGGCATCTCCTACATTAGAATATGTCACAATTCCCATTTGGACAGATGCTTTTGCTGCTGCTGCTGCTGCTGGACAAGATAATGGTGGTTTCCAAATACCAC
The DNA here is from genome assembly GCA_025667525.1 of Glebionis coronaria. Classification (NCBI taxonomy): domain Eukaryota; kingdom Viridiplantae; phylum Streptophyta; class Magnoliopsida; order Asterales; family Asteraceae; genus Glebionis; species Glebionis coronaria. Next base: position 463,387,658 of record CM046876.1, on the reverse strand, counting down.
CAGATACAAACATGCATGGTCCTTCAGGCGCTGACAAAGGCAAATCTAGCGCTGACAAGACCAATTCAGACGTTGATGGCTCAGACGTTGACAACAACATTTCAAGCGCTGTTAACCCAGACGCTGACAACCAAGATTCAGACGTTGACAACACTTATGGGCATCTTTTCTCTTCCAGTTTTGAACAAGGTGGACCTTCCAACATTCTTGAAGAGGTTTCCATTGATCAAAGAGAGTCTGATGAAAAAGATATTGGCAACATGGAGCGTGAGGTTGAGGACACCAGACTTTTTGAACGAGGGGTTCTCACTTCCACAATGAAGAATCACCCTACATCTCAGATCATTGGTGATATTATGACTCCAGTTCAGACTAGAAGATCTCATCAAGGTCTTGGTGGGTTTATTGCCAATATACACAAGAAGGTTGATACCCCTCTTGTGCAAGCATGTTTGTTTGCATGTTTTCTGTCACAAGAAGAACCCAAGAAAATATTTGATGCTCTCAAAGAACCAAGTTGGGTGGAAGTAATGCAGGATGAGCTTCACCAATTTGCAATTCAGGATGTTTGGGAGCTGGTTGATTGTCCTAGATATGTCAGACCTATAGGGACAAGATGGGTTCTAAGGAACAAAAGAGATGAAAGAGGCATTGTGGTCAGAAACAAGGCAAGGTTAGTGGCTCAAGGTTATACACAAGAGGAGGGGATAGACTATGAGGAGGTCTTTGCACCAGTTGCAAGGATTGAAGCTATTAGGATTTTTCTAGCCTATGCTTCCTGCATGGGCTTCACAGTCTATCAAATGGATGTCAAGAGTGCTTTTCTCTATGGAACCATTGTTGAGGAAGTATATGTAATGCAACCTCCTGGTTTTGAGGATCCAGAGCATCCAGATAAAGTGTATAGAGTCAAAAAGGCTATGTATGGCCTTCATCAAGCCCCTAGAGCATGGTATGGTACTTTGTCTACCTATTTGGTGGATAATGGATTCAAGAGGGGCACCATAGATCAGACACTATTTACAAAGAAGAAAGGCAAGGATGTGTTGCTTGTGCAGGTCTATGTTGATGATATCATTTTTGGGTCTACTAATCCAAAGATGAGTGAGGATTTCTCCAAGCTTATGACAGACAAATTCAAGATGAGTGCTATGGGGGAGATGAACTTCTTTCTTGGTTTACAAGTTCAGCAGAAAGAGGATGGTATCTTCATCTCCCAGGACAAATATGTTGCTGAGATCTTGAAGAAGTTTGGCTTTTCTCCACATGAAAAGAGGGCTACTACTCCTATGGATAGAGAACACCCTTGGGGAAAGATTGGAGATGGGAAAGATGTTGATGTCAGGCATTATAGATCCATGATTGGATCCTTGATGTATCTTACTACTTCCAGACCTGACATTATGTTTGCTGTGTGTGCTTGTGCACGCCATCAAGTGACTCCCAAAGAATGTCACCTTTATGCTGTGAAGAGGATCTTTAGGTACCTAAGATGTTACCCTAGTCTTGGTTTGTGGTACCTAAAGGATTCACCATTGGAGCTGATTGCATATTCAGATAGTGATTATGGAGGTGATAAGTTTGATAGGAAATCCACAACTGGTGGATCTCAGTTTCTTGGGAGCAGGTTAATATCTTGGCAATGCAAGAAACAAACAGTGGTGGCTAATTCTACAACTGAAGCAGAGTATGTGGCCGCAGCTACATGTTGTGGTCAAGTGTTGTGGATTCAGAACCAGCTGTTGGACTATGGGTATAATTTCATGCATACTAAGATATTTGTTGACAATAATAGTACTTTATGCATCATTAAGAATCATGTACATCATTCTAAAACTAAACACATAGAAATTAGACACCATTTTATAAGAGATTGTTTTGAGAAAGGTTTAATACAACCAGATAGGGTTGACACTGAGGAAAATGTGTCAGATTTATTAACTAAACCTTTTGATGCTGGGAGATTTCAATACTTGGTAACAAGTATTGGAATGGTCAATCTCACATAATATGTGTTTTGGATTCTTTTTGTAAAAGTATGTACAGGATGATGCATTATTATTGTTGGTTTTATTGATGATTTAGATTTTCCACTATATTTTTCTAACACTGACAAAGGTTGCTTGAACGCTGATAAGTGTTTTTGCAACGTTGTCAGCAATATAATTGTCTAACGCTGACAAAGCTTCCCTCAACGCTGTTATGTGTTATCGGGGCGTTGTCAGCAACAATGTTAGTTTTGTGGTTTTCAATCTAAATGTGCAGATGGTGTTAGCAGTATACCATTGGATACAGAGTTGCTTATGGATCAATGGAGAAGCATTTGGACAAGTTTTTATTTATGGATGATGGGTGGAATGTTTCATTCCTATCTTGACATAAATTTTTTATGTTCATGCATGATTTTAGCAAACCTTTTGTATCATAGTTTAAGGGGAGGTTTTAGGAACCTTTAGGATGTTTGGGTATCCATATGATACTCTTATCACAATTCTAGATTGTGTCCACAGGTGAGTATGAGTTAGTTTTACTAAACCATGAGGCACTGTAGCATGCATAGTATATCAACTTTGCATGCTGCCAAGGCATTTTTGGCCTAGAATTGGTTGTGGTCTGTTGGGAGACTTGGGAATGATTTTGATATGGGATTTACCTGGGAGTAACAAGGATTTTATAAGGTAACTTTGTTGTTAAGAGTTTTGGTTAGCAAGGGACACTAGAGGACTGTTATGTCTATCTTGCTTATGCAAGTGTGCATAACTGGACAATGCTTGCCGCCCTATGATAATTATCAGCTTTTGGTTATCTTCTCTAGGATAAATTACTTGTTAAGGTCATTTTTCACTTTTTAAAATATTTTTATTTTTGGACGCTGACAAGAATTTTCCAAGCGTTGTTGTGACCAAATTGGACGCTGACATGGCTTTAGGCAAGCGTTGACAAGATTATAGCCGTTGGGCGTTGATAGGTTATTTTTGACCGTTGACACTCAATGGGACCTACCCAGTTGTTACTTTTTGACATATTTTCAAGCCGTAATTTTAGGAGTTGTTACTTTCATTTAATGCATGAGATAACTTATAACTTTTTCAATATTTTCATGATTGATTTTTGAAAATCTTTGCCTATTTTTGGGCCAATCACATGCATTCTTTCTCTCCTATAAATTTGGCTCCTATTTTAAACAAGGTATCTATAATTCTTGTCTAACAATTTTCTCTAATCAACTTCATCTTCTACACTTAAAATTAACAGCTTTCATCAATGGCACCAAAGTTTAACTCAGCAGAATTGGCATTGGGGTTCAGATCACAACACAACATGATTACTTATCTTGAAGCTGATGATACTCTGTTTCCCCAATACACACAAATGGTGGCGTATTTGAACGCATCCCCATTAAGGTATGCTTTTTCTCATGCACCACTCATTCCAGTCACACACATTAAGCAGTTTTGGAACACTGTCAGTTCCTCAACAGTTAATGGAGTGACCACATTGACTTCTATTGTTCATGGGAGATCTTGGGTGGTTACTGAGGCTTTGGTACGCCAAGCCTTGCATCTTGATGATGCTGATGGTATAGCCACTCTTCCCATAAATGAAATAGAACAAGGACTTAGGGCTTTGGGATATCCCTTTCCTGATGAAGGTACTCTAAACAAGTATCATAAGCAGGAATTTCCCCCAGCCTGGAAGTACCTCATACACGTCCTCCTTCAATGTTTGAGTCCCAAATGTACTACACACAATGAGATCAATAGATCCATTGCCAGTGCTATTGTGTGCATTGCAACAGGGCAAAAATATAACTATACTAAAATGATTTTTGAGGGGATGTGTAAAAACAAGGGGACAAAAATGACTTTAGCTTATCCCCGTTTTCTGCAAATGGTTTTTGATGATCAAGGTTACTGCTCAAGGGATCACAATGATTTTTATAAGATCCCTGAGCAAAAGAAAGCTATTTTTATGAAGATGGATTCACCACCCCATAGAGACTTACCTTTAACCCCAGCCATGCTTGCTGTTATTGCAGCAGCACAACCCCAACCAGACCCCCAACCTCAAATTGACCCTCAACCACAACTTGAACCCATTCCTGAACCTTTACCCTCACCTGAACAAATGCAAATTGACCAAGAACCCTTTGACGCTGACACATCAAATGTTGGCGTTGATGTGCCTATTTCCAACGCTGACACGCAACCTTCACAATCCCAAACACCCCTTAACCAACCCACATCTACCCATTCTTCCACACCATCTTCCACACCCCCTGAATATAGGTTGATGAAACGCCAAAGGACTACTGGAGTGTTCTCCTCTGGTGGTCCTAGCCATGTAGCAGAGAGAACCACCACCACAAGTGTGGCTGGTGACCTGGATGAGGCTGGGACTATTGGTTCTGACTTAGCAGCTGGCCAAGGCAGTCCCACCATCATTAAGTCCTCATCCATGCCCAATGAATCTGACTTGGGAGGTCAAATCCCCATTTTAGAAGAGGGCAGACTGGAACCAATGACTCTTATGGAATTGACGGCAGTCTGCATTAGCTTGCAAAAGCAAAATGCAGACTTAGTACAAATTGTCAGCTCACAAGGCCTTGAACTCAAGCAATTGAGGGAGAGGATTGTTGTTTTGGAAAGTGATCGTGCTAGGAGGAGTATGGAGGAGTCTTCCAAAGGGGAGGAAGATCAAATAAATCTGAGTGATAAGGGCAGCCAAGATGGTCAATCAATGGATGTTGCTGAGGCCCTTACAACTTTGAAGAAACAAACAGGTTTTGATACGTCCTTAATCTCTCCCACCAATTTAAATTTATCATTTACAGCTATGTTGAGAGAGGTTACACAAGGCGCTGAGGGAAAATATTTGAGCGTTGACAAGGCAAATTTGGACGCTGATAGAAGTATTTTGGGAGCTGATAGGATAAATTTGGGCGTTGACAGACCTGCACATGAAGGTGATGTATCCCAGTCATCATCTATCATCAAGGAAGTTTCTACTCAGGTATTACCATCTACCTTACCAACCATTGCACCATCAGATAAGGGTAAGGGTAAAATGGTAGAAGAGATTGTTCAAAAGATGCAGCCCAAGTTGAATTTGATAGAAGATTGGCTGAAAAAATGATGGAACAAGGTGAAAAGGAAAAGTCACCATTTGTTGTGTCTTCAGAAGAAGAAAGTGATGGAGCTAGCTCAGACTCAAGTGTAATGATTATAGAACCTGAAAGGCTTGAGTATGGAGATGAGTTGGCCAAAGAGAAGCTGAGAGAATTGAAATTGCAGGTTGACTTTGACATGCCAGAGGTGGTTCAAATGTACAATTCTTGGGAAGAAAGCCGCATGGATAATCCAGACTTGACCATTTCAGATCAAATATGGGGTTTGGAGCTTCTTCTTAGAGTTCAGAAGGATTGCCAGGTAATTTTGAAACACAAGGCAAGCAATATTCTCTCAGAGTTGAAAAGGGATAGAAGGGAGCTCTACTTTATGTTGCTCAGATGTCATGGAGTTGGATGGACATATCAGAAGTTGAAGGCTTTGACATTTGATGACTTGGAAAACAGGGCTTATCCCATTTGGGTGAGAGTGCAAGAAGCAAACACTCTCAGACTTCTTTCAGATGAAAGAAAGGAGGAACTTGCAGAAGAAATGGAAATCAAGAAAGCTATGATGGTTCCCAGGCCAGTGAAGAAGGGAATTAAATTTGAGTTTCCAAAAGATATGGATCCACTATATCCAAGTGAAGCAGTTATAAGAAAGAGCCTCAAGCTCTCCCCATTAGAAGCTTCAGATATGGTGCAAGTGTTACCATTAGATTCCAGGAATCCAATTGTGAGCTATGAAGAGGATGAATGTGGATTCTAGAGGATTGGCAGATTTGGCAAGGAGGTACACACTTTTACCACTCTCATATCTTTATTTGCAAGTTGTGATAGAGAAGACTTGGTGGACCTTTGGAGGTTACTAGAGACCAAGTATGAGGCTGAAGCACCAACTTCAGCTAATGGAATAAAACTTTGGACCACATTCAAAAGAATGTGTGGACCAAAAGATGAGGATCCTGCAATATGGAAGGATCTTGAAGATGACCTCAGTGGTCTTCAATGGAGGTTATATTCAGCTGCTGGTGTATACCATTTGAGTTCTACAAAGTTTGCTGAGTATCTACTTGTGGATGATCAGTATTTTATATCCAAGGCTATTTTGGAGAAGATGAAGGACACTCAGCTGGAGATAGATTATTCAAGTGACGTGGCAAAAGATTTGATCAGATTTATTCATTACCAATATGAGAAGGTTTGTCAGACTCCTCCTAGTCCTTAATGCTTATTCAGAAACTTGATCATAAGAGTGGATATCAAGTTTAGGGGAGGATTGTTGGGAATAAATTAAGGCCAGATTACTTGAGTGCTGACAAGAACAAATCAAGCGTTGACAAGAAGAAAACAAGCGCTGATAGCTCAAGCGTTGACAAGTTAAAGTCAAGCGTTGACACATTGAAAACAAGCACTGATGGAAGATATAATCTACACGTTTATTATATTCTAGAATACTTCTAGTAAGGATAGAAACGACAATGTATTTTCTATATTTATCTTTACCTAGAATAGCTGATACGTAGATTATTGTACAAGACTTCTTATGTCTATAAAAGAAGGCCTTTAGGTTATTGTTTATAATTAAGTTTTATATAAGTTTTCATTCGTAAACATCTTTCATTGTAAGCAAGTTCGACATTCATAATCAAAGTGAAAGTTTGTTTACATCTGTGTGTTCTTGTTTAAGTGTTAAATTCCGCATAACACTTAGATTCACAAAGCATATACAAAGGTTTCTCTACGTGTATTACTTGATCTAATCTCGTATACACAAAGCTAATCGATCTAAGTTTGGGATCAACAATTAGGAATGCTCCCCCTCAAAAATTAATCCAATTGAATTGTCATTACGAGGATATGATCCATATTAAACTTTTGAGGATAGGAGTTGTTGAACACACAATTTTTGAAAGATTTTGAATAATCATTGAAAAACTCTTGAAAAAATTGTGTTCAACGCTTTTTAAAAAATCCATTCTTTTTGGCGAAGTGGTTTTTCTAAAGCATAAACTTGAGTTCATAGACTTTGAATGTCTTGATGAATCCACTCAAGTGTAAGAAGATTTCTCTTCTTTTGCTGAGGGTAAGCGCACTAAAGCGTACACTCTCCCGTGAATATTGATCCGGGTTGCAATCTGAAAGTGATTGCAAGCCATTGTGTTGAGCTCAAAAACGTTGAATGTTTTATGACAAGCTCAACCTGTGATAGATTGCTCTACCAATTGTTAGAATAAGTTATCTTTAAAGATACACTTTCCTTTATTGGAAGTTCGAGTTACAGTCTGACATTTAACTATAAGTCGTTTACACGAGCTTAAAAACTTTGAATGACTGAGAAAAAATTAGTTTCCCGTTGTTAAGGATAAGTTATCATCCGTGATCAACTTTCCTTTCTTTGAGGCACGAGTCACAATCTGATGTAATTGTAAATCATAGAAATGACATGTTTTGAAAGATATTTACAACTTTCATTCGAGCTTTATGTACATCCCCGTGTCGTTATTGAGCGACATTTCTAGGCACGTCCATATTATCGATACTAACAGACATGTCGAGAAGAATATTTTTGGTATTTTGAAAGTTTTTCCGTTTTTATTTTGTTTTTCTATTGATATTTACATTTTATTGTATTTTTGTGTTTTCTCAAGTTTTTTGAAAATAACCCAAAATAGACTTTTGTACAACAGAAGAAGGTGATATAGAATGTACAGAATTGGAACCCTTTGAAGAAGAAGAAGAAGTGGGTTCAGAATCCAGTGTTGTACCTACAATAAGAGAAGAAGAGTTTGCACAAATACTAGTGTTATGAGTAACAAATTCATTGTCTATATTCAGAACACTCGCATTAGTGTTGGAGCAGGTTTCAACACTCTTCTCTATGGGAATCCACTTAAGACCAACGTCCTTGAAGATCCTACCCGTTGGTTTCCACTGAAGGCTAGATTTAGGAGTAGTTTCCTCTTGCATAGCGAAAGACTTCTTTGGAGAGAAACTATGTCCTTTTTGAATCCACGTTTCAGATATGGTGTTATTGGTTTTCTTTGCGATGGGTTTGTATCTCCTTGTTGTCTTATGGGATTCTACATTCTTTCTTTGTGCAAAGGCACGAGATTTGACCTCATAAAGGTATTGTAGATGCAATGATCATGGTTATGCCCTTTTTGCAAGTGGGGCATACAGGGAATTTAGGATTCACGAAAGTACTTGTATTCCTTGGTCTTCCAAATCGTTCAGGCGTAGTGTTTGAAACACGACTATTCATGGATGGTTTCCAATTCCTAGATTGCTGGTGAGAAATCCTAGGTTTTGGTTGACTACCATTAGGAGTGTATGGAACTCTAGCGGGATTTGGTGAACTAGGTTTTGAATACACGGGTTTGTCTTTCTAAATCTTCCCTTTTTGCTTAGCATCCTCTAGGTTGTTGGAATGAACGAAGTCATTTGAACCTACAGATTCCTTTGTGAACACGAATGTCACACGTTTTGGAGGAGTCCTAGAAGTACTAGGTGCGTTCACATGGTTGGGTTTAGCAAAAGTGTGCTTTCTAAATGGAGGAACATAGGGTTATATGGATAGTTTTATAACACTTGGTTGCACATCAATCTTAGGGGGTAACCTATAATTTAAAGGAGAAGAATTGGAGAATGGAGTCGGTTTTCCTAAGAAAGATGGCTTTGGATCCTTGTAGGCATTGGGTTGTCGAACAACAGGTTTTATAACTTTAGGTTCCATGGTTTTTCCACCTATTTTGGTAACGAGTTTCTTCAACTCTTCTATCATTATGTCCTTTTCTTGCAACTGAGATTTCAAGTCTGTAATTTCCATACTCTTTTCGTTCATTTCTCGACACAAGGCGGAAAGTTTTACTTGTAAGTTATTATCATTTGGACCTTTTCCGACTTTGTCTTGCAAAGCAAGTTCAAGAGTATGACAGTGTTTTTGAAGGAATTCACATATGTGTTGAATTAACGCAAAAGCCTTTTGATCAACATTATCTATGTGTTTCGAAAGCTCAGTTTCAAGACGTTCACACTCTTTGACTTGATCAAGATATTTGCATGCCACGTCAGAATATTCGTCTATATCTGCACAAGATATAAGAGCAACACACAAAATATCTTTGGAGAGACATTCTTGTAAGAGTAGATCATATGCTGTAGAAAACTCGTCTCTTTCAGGTTGATGATCGTCAAATTATTTTTCAAGAGATTCTACATATTTCAAATCATCAAACATTTCTTGCTCTATTAACTTTTCAAATTCCAAAGCATGTTTCTTTGTCCTTTCTGCAATCGGAATCAAAATATTTTTCACAAGCACAGTTATATCGTGAGGAATTTCTTTGTTGCCTTTCAAACGTTCACGTTCTTTCCAGTCGTCGTCTACAAACTTTTTGAAATTTCCAATGTTACTCTTAAGAATACTAAGTGCTTGCTTACTCTTGCTTATAGAAGCTTGATGCGGCAAGTACCCAATATATTTTGAAACATTAGTTTTCTTAGTGGCAAAAACTTGTCTCCATTTAATTCTTATTTGTTCATATTCGAAAAATATTTGCTCACGAGACTTCTGTGCTTACGGTTTGAAAAGACCATAAAGACTGTTTTCATAAGCATAATCATATGGATTAACAAATTCTTTATTAACTTTTGATCAACTATCTTCTTCTAAATCGTTTGTCTCTTCACTATCGAGCCTAACGACAAGGCAATCAAGATCGGTCCATTGGGACTCATCAAGATATAAGTGCTGGTTCTCAGATTGAGCTTGCTCAAGATATTTAGGATTTGCAAAACTAGGTCTACCCTTGAAAAACGAAAAAGGTGCCAACATTCTCATGGTTTGAATTGATTGATTAGTTTTGTAAACAATTTTCTTGTAAAAATCAATTTGAGTTTCAAGTTCCACCATTTTGTCGATATCTTTTGCTTGTCTAGTTTTGAAATCCTTTTCCAACTTTTCAACCAATGCTTTCTTTTCATTAACAAGTTTAGTTTTATCCTCTTGAAGAAAACCATTTACTTGAGTTAGCTCATTGACTTTAGTGGTAGCAAGATACGTTTTGTGACGTTCAGTACTCAAAGAGGTGTTATGATTACGTTTCTCTTATTCTAGAAGCTTAAGAGTTTCGTTATATTTCTGTTGATAATCGTCCTTTTTGACGTTAATTAAACACCCTTTGTACCCCTCAATCTCGTTGGTCTTTTGAAGAAGCTGAGCTCGATAACTATCGATGGTCTCACTAGATTTTATTAAAGCAGCTTTGCATTCGTCAAAATTTTGAGTGAGCGTAGCGTTTGCCTTCTTTAATTGCTTTTGACTCTTTCTAGTTTCTTTGACATGTTTTTGTAAAGTGGCAATTAAATTAGCAAGCGTAATACGCTCCTCATCATCATACTCATTTGCATGTTGATCATCGTTAGACTCATTATTGCATGTGTCTGAGGGATCAGGTATGGTATTGCTATCAACCTTTTCCGTCATACATGTGTCAATAAGCGTTTGAGTTTGATCACAATGCTCATGTGTATTAGCATTGGCAAACACATTATATCCATCATTGTGTACCTCTTCCAATGGCTCAGAATCGAAAACAGGACCATTGTCGTACGAAGGTGTATTGTTGATGACATTCTTAGAGTCGTTCCCTTGTTTGCCATAGCTGATGTTGTCTTCATTCCCTGAACTATGAGTGGGAGTCTCATATCCGCAGCTTGTATTCTCAATATCTGATGCGATACCACAACTGGCATTGAGTCTTTCATCAATCGTTTATTGCGTCTGTATTGTGTGGTTCACATAGGTTACAATGAAGTCGATGTTACTGGTTATCAGATCTTTGTATGATAAAGCATCCATTTCATTATTTCCCTTGAAGCAGTCCTTTGTACGCGAAGACTTGATGAATTCAGAAGTAAATGTCTTTTTAAGTGTCGTCTTGAGATCAGTGAAAGTGGTCTTGCATTCACTAGCAATGATTCTTTCGTTGACAAGTTATGCTTCAAGTGTATCCATGGCATGAGTGAATGTTTGTCTGAATGTGCCATTGGATTCACCTAAGTCGAGCAATTCTTTTGAAAGGTACTTAAAAGACTCTTGAAGTACTCTAAAACCGTCCATGGAGTTATTTCTCAAGATACATATCTGCTGTTGTAGTCTTTCCATCTCTACGTTAGTTACGTCGGAACACTTATTGCTCCTGTCCATGATGATGGTGTATCAGTAGGTGAAGTGACGTCGGATCTTAAGTAGATATGGTGTGATTAGGTTGTGGTTGATATTCCGAGAAACCTTGTGAAAACCATTAACAATGTCTTCGTAAGGAACCAAAAAATTCTAAGACCAAAAAACTCGGAATGTTAAAAAATTTCAAAAACACATTTTTTTTTTGAAAAGAAAAATTCTTAACAAATGATTTCGGAATATGGGAAATCAAAAATGATTTTCAGAATGATGCACTGATGATCTTCGGAATAATGCACTGATGATCTTCGCTTTGGAATCCCAAAAAAAATCTCTTCACTTCGGAATAAACCAAAATGGTTTATTAACTTCGGAATCTCAAATGATAACTTCTGAATTCCAAAATGATTTATTAACTTCGGATTCCCAAAATGATAACTTCGGAATCCAAAAATGATTTATTAACTTCGGAATCCCAAAATGAATATCTTCGGAATCTCTAAAAAACTATCTTCGGAATCCTCCCATAAACTATCTTCGGAATACCCCAAAACACTATCTTCGGAATATACCAAATGGTATCTTCGGAATATACTTAAAAAATAAACTTCCGAATAATGTTAAAACAAAGTTCACTTCGGAAAAATGTTAAAAAAAAGTTCACTTCGGAATCAAGTGTCACTTCGGAATAAAATTGCACTTCAGAATAAATTTAACTTTGGAATAAGTTTAACTTTGGAATCATTTCCTTTGCACTTTGGAATAGACTTGGACTTCGGAATCTTGAAAACAAAACAATCTTCGGAATTGTTATTGTGGACTTCGGAATAAACTTTGGTGGACTTCGGAATGTGATAGTTTTTGACTTTGGAATAACTGAGAATGTAACTTTGGAATATGCAATGACCAAAATGTAGTTCGGAATAAGACAAAAATTAGTGAACCAACAAAGTAATCTTCAGAATCCAATCAAGTTAACTTCGCAATCCAAGTTACAAGCTAACTTCGGAATGTATTGCTTTGTTAACTTCGGAATATCAAAAAATACAAATGAGTTTCGGAATATAAATACTAGGTAGCTTCGGAATACAGAAACCCTAACGATTGCTTTGGAAAAACACAATTATTTCGAAAATGATGCACACCGTAGCGACTGTTCTTCGAAAAACACCACCAAAATCAATCCAACTCCCTAAAATCTTACGAGTTAACCACAATAACTAACCCAAATCCCTACCACAACTATGTAGGTGATTTGTATGAAGATTTAGAGCCTGAAAACACTAAAAAAAATTCAATCTGATATGATTTTTAGATCAAATCACACGAATCAAATTTAAAAACCAAACAACCAATCACTAATCTACCCCGTGGCGATTGATACCAAATGTTGTCCCCATATTTATTCACTTCACCATGGTTAATTTGATTAATTAATTATGAAAGAAGAACGAAAGAAGATGATTTCTAGAGAGAGAAAGTAGAGAGAAGATGGAGAAAAACTATGTGAAGATTAGATTAAGAAATAAAATCACCAACCTCTCCTAACATGCTAGGAGAGGTATATATAGTCGGGCTCATACATGTAGCCTTAATGGACTATATTGTTTAATGGGTCGGGCTTGAATAAAATGCTTAGTACCTTCAAAGAGGCCTTTTAAGCTAGCTATCAAGCCCGTAATGTCACGACTATTTTAACTAACTATTACAACGTTATGATAAATGTTACAATATAAACCTTTGACCGAACATTCTTGTTTGACTCAAAATATTGAGGCTAACAAACGAATAACTATAACTACTAGTTATCGCAATACCGACGGATGCCCGATATTTTACATTTTATTATCGATTGTTTCGATAATTAATATTTTCAACGATTATCGTTTTAATTACTTGTTAAGTCGTGTCGGGAAACCATATTATCACATTTATGATGCATTTAACTTTTAAAAAGTATTTTTACGACACCCGAGCCTCGTAAATATTTTCAAAATTTACTAATAGTCATTTTCTACCTTTAAACTATTAAATTGTTTTTAGGTCCAAAACTATTCAATAAATACAATCCCTACCCTAACCATACTATATAAACAAAATCCACCTAACACTCCTCATTTTTATCACATAAAAACACACACAAAAAAGTTTGTTCCCCTCTCACATTCTTCTCTCTATAAATCATGACCTCCATCCCCCCTAAACATCAAATCATTTTAATTTTGATCTTGTTTAAATCAAATCTAAGCAAAGAACAATGTTTGGAATCAAGAAGTTATGGTTTTGGTACAAAAATTTATCACATACATCAAGTTACAAGATTTTTATGATTTTATGGTTAGTATGTGTTTTGATCATCATGCATGTGTTGTTTATGCTATGATCTTGATGTTTTGATCATAAAACGTTTTATTTTTTATCTTTGATTTTTGTTAAATTTGACATGCAAGTGTTATGGGTTAATAAGGAATGCTTAGGATGATGTATGGATGATATTAGGAATGGGGGATTTGTGAAAATGGGTCAAAATAATCATCTAATGTGATTTTCTAAAAAGTATTTTTGGACAGCAGGTTTAGAGCAGATATTCGTGGGTTTAAGTTTCGATATAGGTTGAGATTATTTGATTTTGTTGTAAATTTTTTCGATACCTTCGTTTTGATATAACGTAGGCCTTCTAACTCAAAACGATCCTTCTAACTCAAAACGAGGAGGAAGTTACGCTAGTTTGATTATTCATGTACCGGGAGACGAGTGTCGGCACAATCCGAATTTGTTGTCGATATTTGGATCGAATCTCGGGGATTATAAAATGAGTTTTACAAATGCTCAAGGGCTGTTCTCAGGCCCTAAACTTAGCACTTTGAGTCTATTTTCAAAGTCAAATATCGGTTTTGCTAATGGTAAAGGTTAGGATGGTCAAAATGGTTTCACGAGTCAATTACTCAAATCTGTCCGGTTTTTCAAGTCTAGAGATGTGTCGAGTAGGTGGTTCTAAAATGTCAATCAATGAGTGAAATTTAAACTGAGTTTTATACGGGATATGATTGAGTTTTTCCCCAAGTTTCATAAAAATCCAAGTTGTCTAAGTAAGGGAAACGAGCTTGCACATTTGGTATGTACCGGCAGATTTTTATCGAGCAAGTAGTTTAATAAAGTAAACATATAGAAGGGTATTGTAGTACACTTGCATTGTTGTTGATGACGTATAGTCCCTAGTCGGGCTGGATAGTCCGACTCACAGGTACTACCCGCATCCATCAGGAATGGACTGGATACTTGTGCGATGTGCGCACATGGCCCATAAAGCCCGGTAAGCCGTTGTCGCACAAGAGGTTGGTTACTTAGCCAGGTCCTCGTCGCAGTGCGACAGGATCAGACCGAATATAACTTATATTACATTTATATTCGCCTAAGGAAAAAGGATATACACTTGCCTTGGTTGGATAATAAAGATCAAGCTATTTTGAGTCATTATCTCTTCCTTAGGCCGCAAGAACAGGGAGCCCAGTCTAGACTCTCTCAAGTATAAAAGGAACCCCTTCGGTTCCACAAAGGTACGATACACACAATACCCTAAACACTAATATACTCAAATCGATTACTTACTCTCATGCCGGAGTCTAATCGTGGGTAACAAACCCACAGTAAGCCTAATGCGCAGGGTCCAAAAGCAAGTTTCACTTGGTGCGAGAGCCAGAGTCCACAAGACCCCAAATTAAGCCTAATTTGGGTTAAGCTCGGTCTACCCCAACTTTTGCATCAACAAGTTGGCGCCATCCGTGGGACCCAAACTAAACTCCAGCCAATGACGAAAAACGGCGCAAACCCGCCCCCACCCAAAGGTGGAGCCAAGAAGACAACATGTACTTACTCAAGCCTTGAGCCCAATAACCCAAGTCGTGGAGGGAAAGGTAATAAGTGTGAAAACACTTATCCTTTTACCACTTATTTCTAATAATAACAAGACCAAAACGTGTATTTAATGTCGTAAAAGGTGGAATTATGCGTGGTTTGTGTTTTTATTGTGTTTTTGGACAGAAATATGAAAAAGGAAGAAAACACGGGCTTTTACGAGCTTTTATCGAAGAAAAAGACAAAAGTCGAAGTCAAAAGATCAAAAGTGTAAGAAGAACGGAAGTCAAAGGCCTATTCTGAAGATTTATCGAAGAAAAAGTCTAAAGACGGAAGCTTAACGAAGTCGAAGAACCAAGTCTACTAAAAGAAGAAAATTAGAAGACGAGTTCAAGTTATCATTTGACTAATCCCGAGACAAAGTCGAGAAAGACGAGTTATTTAAAAGACGAGAAGACATGAAGAAACAGAGAAGAAACAACACGCTCCCCTTCCCCTATATATAGTGTCCTAATATGTCATTAGGAGGCTAGTCTTTAATTGTTAGTTAGTTTTATTTTTAGTGTGTGTTTTACTTTCTCTCTCTAGCTTTTCTTTCAAGCTTATTAATCTTTTATCTTAATCTTGTAATTTTGGATCTTAATCTTCAATCGAATCAAGCTTTTTAATTAATTCTCATTCTACCTTTCTTAATCATAATCTACTATTTTGCTTTATCAATCATGTAGTTGGTTTAATCTTGTTGATTGTGTAATTGATTGCTTGTTGGATTGTGCTTATTGATTTGGTCTGTTTGAGGTTTTTAGATTATTATGCTTATTGCTTTTTTTATGCTTTTCTAGTTTTTAAATAAGTGTTTTAATAGTTTAATTTTATAAAAAGTTGATTTTAAATAATTTGATTATTTAGTATTTTTAAAAGTTTTTAAATTTTGGCTTATTAACTTTTTCTTAAAGTTTATTTGGTTAAATTTTTGATAAGTGCTTATTTGTTTTTAGCTTATTTTCATCTAGATTATTTTTTTATCTTATTCGGGTTTTCAAAACCCTTTTATCCCGACTTATGTATTGTATGCATTATTGCGAATTAAATTGCAAATCTTCATATTCCGACTTAAGTGTTTCACACCATATTCCGAACTAAGTTAAGATCACGTATTCCGGATTACTTGCAAGACTTGAATTCCGAATTAAGTGCACAATCCGTATTCCGGATTGTGCGTGGATGTTTGTATTCCGGATTGTGCTAAGTCGTGGATTCCGGATTAGTTCTTGCATACTTGATTCCGGATTGTGACGAGATTAGGGTATTCCGGATTATATCCGGAACACATATTCCGGATTAAGTGCATGATTCGCATTCCGAATTGAGTGTAAACTCATATTCCGGATTAGGACTTGACTTAGGATTCCGGATTAGGTTAGGTATTTATTATTCCGACTTAGTGTTTGAATCTGGATTCCAAATTATGTTCAGTTTCTGCATTCCGAATAAGGTTTGGTTTTTGGTTTCCCGACTTAGGTTTTGGTTCTTGTTTCCCGACTTATTTTCAAACCTAATTTTTCCCGCCAATTTTTACCTAGTTTAATTTTTAAACATATTAACTTAGTTTAATTTTCAAGTTATTTTTATCAAGTTTACATTTTTATCAATTTTTAATCTTTTGTCGATTATTTTAAGAGTCTTAATTTTTAGTTTATTCATTTCAAGTTTACAACTTTATTTAAAAATAGACAATTACCTTTAGTTAGTTTCACTTTTATCTACTATGCAGCATTCACTCTGGATAAGCAATCGAGGTTAGACATCCTTCTTTATTTTTATGTTTAAAATCTTTACGTTTATATTATTAGTAGACTTAGATAATTAAAAGCTCCCCCTTTTAGTTACCAACACCAACAATTCCACTTTAAATCGTAATCAATTCGATTAGATACCGAGAACGATTGAGTACACATATGCAAAACCCGATTAAATCAAATGGCGCTGCTGCCGGCTCTTTTCGTAAAGGTTAAAGGTTTTTAGTGAGAAAAATTGGATTTTGGGATCCGTTTTTTGTGAACGTTATTTTCAAGCATAAAAATTTCCAAAAAAAATCCTAAAAAATATAAAATTTTCAAAAATCCAAAAAAAAAAAACGATAAAAAAATAAAAAATATTGTAGCTCATTTTTAGTGTATGCGTACTCAATCTTCGTCTTATTCTGAGCCCGAGACTCATAGAGACTTAGATATGGCCGGTGTGCATAATAATAACAACCCACCTCACCCAAATTTGAAAAATAACAACAATAACAACCATGTCCCTCAACCCGACCTTCGTACGATGGAGGAGCTATGTCAACCAACTATGAACGGACGTGGAGGACCGATTGCGCCGATGCAAATCACGGCTCCCGAATTTTCGTTAAAGCATCACATGATCGAACAAGTTCAAAACGCTTTTCCATTTCGCAGATTACCGGATGATGATGCCAACAAACACCTCGATAAATTCATAACCGTCACTCAAAGCATGAAATTGCCCGGTGTTTCCATGGATTTTCTTCGCTTTCATTTTTTTCCACACACTTTATCCCACCATGCCGAAAAATGGTTTGATCGTCTTCCTAAAAACTCAATTCATACATGGGACAAGATGACTCAAAAAATTTTGTCGCGCTATTTTCCACCATCCATGGTCACTAGTCTTCCAATCAAATCAGTGGTTTCACTCAAGAACCTGATGAGTCGCTTTTTATGCTTGGGAACGTTATAATATCTTGATCGATCGTTGTCCTAACCATAATATGCTCCCCGTCACTTTGATTGACACTTTCTATAATGGTTTAACTTTTCGTGATCGTGATACGATTAATGCTGTCGCTGGTGGTACGTTTATGAAAAGAAGACCCGAGGAGTGTAGAGAACTTATAGAGAACATGACCACTCATCACAAAAATTGGGATTCATCCACATCTTCAAGAAATAACCCGAGGGTCAATGTTTCTTCTACTTCATCAAACCCCGAGATAGCCGAACTCACCCAACTCACCCGTCAACTAGCCAAGATGAACAAAAATTTCTTAACCATGGCTACAAACCAATTTCAACAAGTTAAAGCTGTAACACCTTCTTGTGAGATTTGCGGTGGTTCTCATTCATACACTGATTGTCCTTCTACTCATGACAATCCGGAATACGTGTATGCGGCTAACGCTAACTTTTCCACGGGAGGCTATCAAGCACGTCCTTAAGGTGACCGCAATTTGCTAAGTTATCATTCAAACAACTTCCTTTCACCATCCGGTTTTCCTCCTCAAAACCAAACCAACTTCAATCGCAACAATCAAAACCAACCTCGAGCTCTTAATCAATATCAAACCCAAAGAAATCCATATCCACCTCAAGGAAATAATCAAGTTTACCAACAACCCACTTATCAACCACCCGCTTACCAAGTTCCTCCTCCCAACCAACCCACGGCATATAATCAAGAGGTTGAAACTTACATGAGGACTAATGACGCGCTGGCGAAGAATCTTCAGAGCCAAATTATTAACTTGAAAGGTGACATGGCGAAGCAAGGGAATGATCTTCGAGCCGAGCTTAGGAATAACATGCGAAACTCTTTAAGCAGTCAAACGAATGACTTAAGGGATATGATGGCTAGTTTCTTCCCAAGTAATCAAACCTATGGTTCGGGTTCTCTTCCGAGTAACACCGTTGCTAATACAAGAGGGGAGATGAAAGCAATCACCACCCAAAGAGGAAAAGGTTATAAGGAACCCGAGATTCCTAAACCTACTCCGGTGATTGTGACAAAGGATAATGAGCCCCCTTCACCAATTCCTCCATCTTCTACTTCTACCCCTCCACCACCCAAGGATGTGAGTGAGAATTCCATTCCAAAGCCTTCATCTCAACCTGACATACCTTATCCATCAAGGTTGAGGAAAGAGAAGTTGAAGAACAAGGATGATATTCATGTTTCAAGCTTTCTTAAAATGTTTAAACAATTGAATTTCAACATCTCCTTTGCCGAGGCGCTCGCTCACATGCCTAAATATGCTAAAATGTTCAAAGATCTTCTCAGTGATAAGGAAAAACTCCTTGATATTGCTCAAACCCAACTTAATAAGAATTGCTCCGCGGTTCTCTTAAGGAAATTACTAACCAAACTTGGTGATCCGGGTCGCTTTCTCATTCCTTGCAACTTTCCCGCGATAGAGAATTGTATGGCCCTAGCCGATCTAGGTGCTAGTATTAACTTAATGCCATTAAGCGTTTGGAAACAATTATCTCTACCCGAGCTAGTCCCCACATGAATGACATTGGAGTTAGCTAACCGTACGGTTGCTTATCCGGTAGGGATAGCCGAAGATGTCTTCGTCGGTGTCGACAAATTCACCTTTCCGGTGGATTTTGTTGTCGTTGACTACGAGATGGATCACCGTGTTCCATTAATCGTTGAACGTCCATTCTTGAGGACCGGTCGCACTCTCATTGATGTATCCGCGGTCGAATTAATCATGAGAGTTGGTGACGACAAAATCGTCTTCAACATGGGTAAACTTTATAAGCAACCTAATGAACACTAGAGCGTTAATTTCATTGACGTACTTGATGAGGCTTGTGAAGAACATTTCAAAGACGTTTGTAAAAGTGGTTTTTATTCTCTACCCATTGTTGAGACCATTGCCTCTATTGCTCCCTCATTGACTCCATTTGGAGAAAGAGACTTTCTTTTGAAAGAATTTGAAGCAAATTTAGGGGACGTGGACATAAAATATGACGATTCTCCCTCCGATTGGGACGAATACATTCGTACCATTGATAAACTTCTCAATGAGGACCATATTTCTCCACCTTCTCCTATGGATATTACAAACGATGATCAGAATTTGACTACGCCTTCCATTGACAATCCTCCGGGTTTAGAGCTTAAGGATTTACCGTCTCATCTTGAATACGTTTTCCTAGAAGAAAATAAAAAGTTACCCGTCATCATTGCAAAGGACTTAAAAGAGGATGAAAAATCTCGACTTATCAATGTGCTCAAAAATCATAAGAAAGCAATTGCTTGGAAAATTTCCGATATCTGTGGAATTGATCCTAACTTTTGTACTCATAAAATTCTCATGGAAGATGACTTTAAACCCGCAATCCAAAGCTAAAGAAGGGTTAATCCAAAAATTCATGAAATCATCAAGAAAGAAGTTATTAAACTTCTAGATGCCGGAATGATTTACCCTATTTCGGACTCACCATGGGTTAGTCCCGTCCATTGTGTGCCTATGAAAGGCGGAATAACTGTTGTTCCCAATGAAAACAACGAGTTGATTCCTACTCGACTTGTCACGGGTTGGCGAGTTTGCATAGACTATCGCAAGCTCAATGATGCCACTCGCAAGGATCATTTTCCTCTTCCTTTCATGGATCAAATGCTCGAGCGTTTAGCGGGTAATGACTACTATTGCTTCTTAGACGGTTTCTCCGGGTATTTTCAAATTCCTATCGATCCAAAAGACCAAGAGAAAACTACATTCACTTGTCCTTATGGAACATTTGCTTACAAAAGAATGCCTTTCGGCTTATGCAATGCTCCTAGGACTTTCCAAAGGTGTATGATGGCTATATTCCATGACATGGTTGAAGAAACTATGGAAGTCTTTATGGATGATTTCTCGGTCTATGGTGATTCTTTCTCTACTTGGCTTGCCAATTTAGAACGTATGCTTAAACGGTGTGAAGACACTCGTCTCGTTCTTAATTGAGAAAAATGCAATTTCATGGTAATAGGATTTATTGTTCTAGGTCATAAATTCTCCAAATCCGGTCTTGAAGTCGACCGTGCTAAAGTCGATGTGATTGCTAAATTACCTCCACCTTCAACCGTGAAGGGTGTGAGAAGTTTTCTTGGTCATGCGGGCTTCTATCGTCGATTCATTCAAGATTTTTCTAAGATAGCTCGCCCGATGACCTGCCTCTTGGAAAAAGATACTCCTTTTATCTTTTCTAAAGAGTGTATCGAATCTTTCAATCTTCTTAAGGATAAATTAACTAAGGCACCGGTCTTAGTTACCCCTAATTGGGAGTTAACTTTTGAATTGATGTGTGATGCTAGCGACTTTGCTATTGGAGCGGTTTTGGGAAAAAAAATCAACAAACATTTCCAACCAATCCATTACGCTAGCAAGATAATGACGGGCGCTCAATTGCATTATACTACAACCGAAAAAGAGCTTTTATCCGTTTTATATGCTTTTGAAAAATTTCGCCCCTATCTTGTCCTTTCCACTACCATTGTGTACACCGATCATTCCGCGTTGAGGTACTTGTTAACAAAACAAGATTCTAAACCAAGACTTCTTCGTTGGGTTTTACTCCTTCAAGAATTCAAAATTGAAATTAGTGATAAAAAGGGAGTGGAAAACCTAGCCGCGGATCACCCTAGTAGACTCGAGGATCCTTATCAAGGGGAGCTCCCAAATCAAGAGATTAATGAATCTTTTCCCCTTGAGACCTTGATGTCTATTAATTCCAATCTTGATGAGACCCCATGGTTTGCGGACTTTGTAAACTACTTAGCAGGTGGAATTCTCATCGAAGGGTTATCGTCCCAACAAAAGAAGAAATACTTCAAGGATGTGAAAACTTACTATTGGGACGACCCTTACCTCTTCAAACAATGTGCTGACTTGATCCTTAGTCGGTGTGTTGACGGACCCGCAGCTTTACAAATCCTTGAAGCTTGCCATAAAGGACCAACCGGTGGTCACTTTGGTCCTAACTACACCGCTAAGAAAGTTTTCGATTTTGGATTTTATTGGCCCACCATTTATCGTTATGCACACGAAATGGTTAAGTGTTGTGATGCTTGCTAACGACAAGGCAAGATCACACATAAAGATGAGATGCCTCAAAATTTCATCCAAGAAGTGTGAAATCTTTGACGTATGGGGCATCGACTTTATGGGGACATTTCCATCATCTAAAGGGAACAAGTACATCCTCGTAGCCGTTGACTACGTATCTAAATGGGTTGAAGCAAAAGCTTTACCTACGAACGATGCGAGGGTGGTTGTGAACTTTCTAAAACAATTATTTGCTCGATTCGGTGTTCCTCGTGCTATCATTAGTGATCGCGGACTCATTTTTGTAATGATCAATTTGCTCGAGTCATGGCTAAGTATGGTGTCAATCACCGTCTTTCCATCACCTATCATCCACAAACTAATGGTCAAGCCGAGATTTTTAACCGTGGACTTAAGAGAATCTTAGAGTGTACCGTGGGATAGCATCGTGCCTCAGGGGCTGATAAGTTAGATGATGCTTTGTGGGTTTTCCGTACCGCATATAAGACACCTATTGGTTGCACTCACTATCGTCTTGTGTACGGAAAGGCTTGCCACCTCCCCATTGAGTTGGAGCATAAGGCTTATTGGGCCTTAAAATGGGCTAATTTTGATATCAACAAAGTCAGTGATCTTAGGAAGATCCAACTCAATGAACTTAATGAACTGAGGAATGAAGCTTATGAGAATCCATTGATCTACAAGGAGAAAACCAAGCTCATTCATGATTCTAGGATTAAGAACCGAGAGTTTCACATAGGTGATCAAGTTTTACTCTTTAACTCTCGGTTGAAAATATTTTCGAGCAAGCTTAAGAGTCGTTGGTCTGGTCCATTCACCGTCGCCAAAGTCTTCCCTTATGGCACCATTGAGCTATCTCAACAAAATGGGCCAAACTTTAAGGTGAATAGCCAGCGTGTTAAGTTGTACTTTGGTGAGGACATCTCTCATGAGATGATTCCATCCCTCACCACGTTTCCCTTGAATTATTTCTGGGTCGAGTCAGGCTCGTGACTCGGTTAACAAAAACAAGTGCTTCTCGGGAGACAACCCGTTGATCTATCCTTTACCCATTTTCATAATAAGTGTAGGGGGAGGTACATAGGTGTTTGTTGTCTTTTTTCTTATGATGTGCAGGGATTAAAGCTTCAAAGAGCACTTTTGATGATATTTGACGACCCGTGATCCCGTGTACCCGTCTTCCTGGTTCTATCCTAAACTTTTGTGATTCAATATTTCATATCTTATATGTTGACATTGAAATCACTATAGTTGTCTCTTCCTAAGCAAGATTTAAACAAAGTGCACAATGTCCTAAGTGTAGGGGAGTTTACTCCCACATGCTTAAACATTGAGGACAATGTTTATATCAAGTGTAAGGGGACTTCTATCGAAGTTAAGTGGGCTTTTCCATGAATATGTCCTCATTTTAACCGGAAAATCTAATTTTTCGAAATTTTCAAAATTTTTGATCTATTTTGGCCAAGAAGTATTTTTCATTTATTCTCTTTTATGTTCTTTCCTTTTGTCATCGCATCGTATGTATATATTTCATTTCAAGAATAAAGTCAAAATAAAAATAAAGGAATAAAATAGTTTTAACAAGTTTTGATGTCTTTGATATATTAGGCCCGTCATGAATCTTTTGACTCAACCCGAGTTTACTTATCTAAGTTTACTCTAGCTAGTATCCTTAACGTGTTTAAGTCAAGTTTTGCTACGCTTTTATATAGGGAACTTTAAAATGTGAATTCTAAACTTGAAAAAGTCTAAGAAGTTGCAAGATCCTATAGATGACTTGAAAACCCAAAAAATAGATTTAATTGGCTAAGCATCCATGAGTCTCATTCCTTGAGATTTGAAATTGTGGAGAACGAGAGATGATAGAGTCAATTATAAGTTTGGTATTCTTTCATGAATTTATGTGAGTTGATTATGAGCTTTTTCTTCCATCGCTTGTTAATAAATATATTTGCAATAAATAAGGTTGTACGATATTAAAAGTTACTTAGCTTCTAGCACAAGATCGTTTAAAAGTTGCTCGGTATTAATTAGAGTTCATAGCCAAGGCATAACTTATTGAAGCGGGATGTGAAGATTGGCGAGTCCGGAAAGGCCCTAACAAGGCATGAGGGCTACATTTTGTTGCTAAAGATCCCAAGTGATGTGAAGAATCATTTATCAAAAATCAATATGAAGGATCAAGACACACGACGAAAAGCAAATACTCCCCTAAAGATCATGGAGAAGTCTATCCGAAAAGACCCTAGCAAGGTATGAGGATAAATAGATCCAAGTCCTAAAAGGAGGTGGAACATTGTATATCAAAATCCAAAATAAATATTGGAGAAAAATGAAGAAGTCGTGGTCCAAGTATGAAGAATCTCTCAAAAACTTCAAGTAAAGAAATTCCTATTATGAAGAGAAGACCATTATTTCAAGATCATCTCTCAAAGATTCGAAGTATGAAGTCAATGCCAAATATCGGTCCGAGAAAGTTCTCAAATCGTGAAGCGAGTTATGCCAAGATATGAACTTTATGAGGTCCCGAGAAGCAGTTTTAAAAGATTTTGTCCTTTAGCTAAATATTGATTAAATCGTCCTACTTAATTTTCAGCCTAAATAAACTATCGAAATAAGTCAAACAATGCATCCTCGTGCTCATTCAAGACAACAATAAAATATAAGAGATACACCTAGGAATAAGGGAGTCTAAGTGAATAATTAGGCCACATAAGTGAGTGTTAGCTTACTAACTTATAATAACAATGATCTCGTTTCTAAGCTTGGTGTGAGGAACGTGAAACTTGAGGGTGATAAACATTCATGACAACCAAAGCCCTAATGTAAGTCTTAGATTTCTTTACTTGTTCTTCCTTCAAGCACTTTGTATATATTTCTATCTTTTTAGTTTCCTTAGTGTTTAGTATTTAATAAAGGCCAAACGTGGGTTAATTATAATGAAAAATGTAAATCGTGCTTTGAAATTAATGCATTGCATGAGGGCATTGCAATGGTCAAGTGTAGGGGATTTAATAAGTGTGAAAACACTTATCCTTTTACCACTTATTTCTAATAATAACAAGACCAAAACGTGTATTTAATGTCGTAAAAGGTGGAATTATGCGTGGTTTATGTTTTTATTGTGTTTTAGGACAATAATATGAAAAAGGAAGAAAACATGGGCTTTCACGGGATTTTATCGAAGACAAAGACAAAAGACGAAGTCAAAAGATCAAAAGTGCAAGAAGAACGGAAGTCAAAGGCCTATTCTAAAGATTTATCGAAGAAAAAGTCTAAAGACGGAAGTTTAACGAAGTCGAAGAACCAAGGCCTACTAAAAGAAGAAAATTAGAAGACGAGTTCAAGTTATCATTTGACTAATCCCGAGACAAATTCGAGAAAGACGAGTTATTTAAAAGACGAGAAGACATAAAGAAAGAGAGAAGAAACAACACTCTCCGCTTCCCCTATATATAGTGTCCTAATATATCATTAGGAGGCTAGTCTTTAATTGTTAGTTAGTTTTATATTTAGTGTGTGTTTTACTTTCTCTCTCTAGCTTTTCTTTCAAGCTTATTAATCGTTTATCTTAATCTTGTAATTTTGGATCTTAATCTTCAATCGAATCAAGCTTTTTAATTAATTCTCATTCTACTTTTCTTAATCATAATCTACTATTTTGCTTTATCAATCATGTAGTTGGTTTAATCTTGTTCATTGTGTAATTGATTTGCTTGTTGGATTGTGCTTATTGATTTGGTGTGTTTGAGGTTTTTAGATTATTGTGCTTATTGCTTATTTTTTTTATGCTTTTCTAGTTTTTAAATAAGTGTTTTAATAGTTTAATTTTATAAAAAGTTGATTTTAAATAATTTGATTATTTAGTATTTTTAAAAGTTTTTAAATTTTGGCTTATTAGCTTTTTCTTAAAGTTTATTTGGTTAAGTTTTTTATAGGTGCTTATTTGTTTTTAGCTTATTTTCATCTAGATTTTTTTTTATCTTATTTGGGTTTTCAAAACCCTTTTATCCTGACTTATGTACAGTATGCATTATTCCGAATTAAATTGCAAATCTTCATATTCCGACTTAAGTGTTTCACACCATATTCTGAACTAAGTTAAGATCACGTATTCCGGATTACTTGCAAGACTTAAATTCCGAATTAAGTGCACAATCCGTATTCCGGATTGTGGGTGGATGTTTGTATTCCGGATTGTGCTAAGTCGTGGATTTCAGATTAGTTCTTGCATACTTGATTCCGGATTGTGAAGAGATTAGGGTATTCCGGATTATATCCGGAACACATATTCCGGATTAAGTGCAGGATTCGCATTCCGAATTGAGTGTAAACTCATATTCCGGATTAGGACTTGACTTAGGATTCCGGATTAGGTTAGGGATTGATTATTCCGACTTAGTGTTTGAATCTGGATTTAGAATTATGTTCAGTTTCTGCATTCCGAATTAGGTTTGGTTTTTGGTTTCCCGACTTAGGTTTTGGTTCTTGTTTCCCGACTTATTTTCAAACTTAATTTTTCCCGCCAATTTTAGCCTAGTTTAATTTTTAAACATTTTCACTTAGTTTAATTTTCAAGTTATTTTTATCAAGTTTACATTTTTATCAAGTTTTAATCTTTTGTCGATTATTTTAAGAGTCTTAATTTTTAGTTTAATCATTTCAAGTTTACAACTTTATTTTAAAATAGACAATTAGCTTTAGTTATTTTCACTTTTATCTACTGTGCAGCATTCACTCTGGATAAGCAATCGAGGTTAGACATCCTTCTTTATTTTCATGTTTAAAAGCTTTACGTTTATATATTAGTAGACTTAGATAATTAAAAGCTCCCCCTTTTAGTTACCAACACCAACAATTCCACCTTAAACCGTAATCAATTCGATTAGATACCGAGAACGATTGAGTACACATATGTAAAACCCGATTAAATTAAAAGGACTGCAAGTATCTTTCTCTCCGCTGGTCACTCCGACCCTACAGACGGTCGGAACCACATCGTTCTCTCAGAAAATCCCTAATCAAGGTCGCAAGGATACTCTGGACGCAAGGGCTGTGACAGATCCGTAGGTGGAAACAGAAACTTCCCCCGCGGCGAAGCAAAGTATGAGCGACTATGTCGCAGAAAACTATGAGGTGATAATCCCACTAATGAGGGCGCAAATGAGGGAAAATCTAGCGAGAGACCTTCGGATCAGTTTAGACTTTGATAAAGAATTCAAGTCTAAGGGAGGCTCAAGATCCAGTAAGGAAGCTAGGAAGGAAAAGAGAAGGAAGCAGAGAGTGACTGAGATCCCAGCATCCACTTCAGATGCGCCTCTCATTGAGGACGCATCGTCCTCAAATAGCTCCAGGGACTCAGGAGAAGAGGATGGTTTCATGACACCAGTCAATGACCACCGGCGCACAAGTGTGAAGGACAGACTAGGGCCTAACCCTACTAGTAGACAAAGTGCCCTAAAGAGGCTAGGCCCCTTAGAAGGAGATGAATCTCAGGATCTGCGAGTTCAGGAAAGGAGTAAGAGTACTGAAAGGAGGCGCAAGAGTAACTCGTCGAGCGAAGGTTCCTCGGACTCTAGTCATAGCAACCGCCACCCCCCCCCCCCCCCCCCGTAAAAGGGCCTCTCCTTCATCCAACGAGGACTCTGACTCCCCTGACTACAAAAGAAAACACTGCAGGGCGCCAAAAAGGCAAAGGGTACAAGGTGAAGATCAATGGACCATGCCATGGCGTCGAGAAAAAGGAAGCGCGTTTTCAGAACGCATAACTACTTTCAGGGATAACGGGAAAAGACGCATGTCGTCTAATGCTAAGACCTACGACGGCACGACGGACCCGGATGATCACCTGAAAGTATTCGAATCACAGGCAGGGATAGAGCAATGGCCGGAAGCCGTATGGTGCCATATGTTCAACTCGACGCTCATCGGGAACGCTCGGACGTGGTTTGACCGTCTTCCGCGAAGGAGCATCCATGGGTTTGAAGAACTTCGAAGAGCGTTCCGTAGGAACTATGTGCAGCAGAAGAAGTATGACAAAAATCCGGTTTCACTTGCAAGAGTGAAGCAGAGGCACAACAAGAGCCTAGAAGACTTCATGGAATGCTTCAAATCTGAGTGCAAGCAGATTAAGGATTGCCCGGAAATTCTAAATATTTATGGATTCCTCGCAGGCATCACAAATCCGGACCTAATAAAAAAGTTGAACGACAGAACCCCGACAACGTTTGACGGGGTAATGAAAAAGGTCCGAGCGTTTATTCAAGGAGAAACTGCAGCAGCAGATAGCCGACAAGGGGCGTCGGGTTTCAGATACCAAGATAGGCCCAAGAAACAAACACATGGGCAAAATATCAGTCGCACGTTGGACTTCCAAGGAGCGGCAAAGCAAGGGCGCAACAACAACAACAACAACAACAACAACAACAACAACAACAAGTTCACCCCGCTCCAAAAAAA
The DNA here is from genome assembly GCA_025667525.1 of Glebionis coronaria. NCBI lineage: Eukaryota > Viridiplantae > Streptophyta > Magnoliopsida > Asterales > Asteraceae > Glebionis > Glebionis coronaria. The sequence continues at coordinate 463,359,194 of CM046876.1, read as the reverse complement.
CCTCTAAAGAGATATTTTATCAGAAGGAGCAAACTTTCCAAAGCCTAGCCCCATGTTGGGACCAGTAGATAAGAGGGATAACACAAAGCACTACGAGTACCATGATGATAAAGGGCATGCTACGGATGAGTGTATTCATTTGAAAAGACACATTGAAAGCCTGGTAAATGCAGGAAAGCTGAACCACCTAATAAGGGATTGGAGATAGAACGCGGATGCGAAGAAGGTCGAAGTGAAAAAACAGAAAGATAAGCCTATAACCACATACATGGTAGAGATGGAAAAATCTTTCATGCAAAGAAGAGTGGTCGCAGATTTTTTGCACGATAAGGAAATAGCGTTCCCCATCCTTTCGGATACGGACTATAGAGTCGGCTCGTTGACGGTTGACATAACCTTCGGCGACCACATTATACGAACATTGCTTCGCACGGTTGCCATGGGAAATAAGGAAGGAATTAGAAGAGACAACACATATTCTCACAGGGTTTGGTGATAAGACTCGACCACTGGGGCATCTCTGCACACAGGTGACCATTGGGAATGCGGAACACTCGGCGACGGTATGGATGGACTTCATGGTTGTGCGCTCTCAATCCTCGTTCAACGGGATAATCGGACAACCGGCGCTAAAGACACTGCGCGCAGTACCTTCCACGGCACACGGTATGTTCAAATTCCCGATGCAAAATGGAGTAGTTACCATCCGTAATATACACACAATCGAAGGAGGTAACATTATTTCTAGCACCAACACTAAAAGGAAGCAGGCGGACAGGTGTCAACATAATATAGAGCCCAGTCCACAGATGAGTAGAAGGAGGCGTGTCTTAGAGGAATCCCAGGCGCCAAGCATATCTGTGCGCGCTGAATCGCTGCCATGACTCTCATGGGTCTTTTTCTCAACAGGCTTCGTAGGAGAATGGGGGCAGATGCAGGATTCATCCTCACGAACCAGGGCGACATAAAAATAATGTATGCATTGCTGTTTGACTTCCCCGCTACCAGCATGGAAGCAGAACTTGAAGCCCTCATAGCAGGTCTTGGGTTAGCGCTAAGAATGGACATAAAACGCCTAGTTGCCTACACCTACAACCCTCTTGTGGCAAGTAGAGTCAATGGGTCATGCGAGCCACGAGGGCGGGTTCTAATCGAGTATACGGACAAGATACGAGACATGACGGCACGGTTCGCGGAGTTTGCTATACGAAGGGTTGAAGAAGAGGAAGACGAAATATCATTGGACATGGACCAACTTTCCGTTGTAAACATGAACAAGCCTCCTGGTCACGTTCTCGTCGATTTTATATTGCACAAAAATGTGAGTACGAACATGGATGACACCCATTCGAAAGTTTTTGTCACATAACAAATTGCCAAGCAGCAAAAAGAAGGCTAAGCAGATACAAGTGCGAGCTAGGCATTTTCAAATTGTCAAAGGGACACTGTATAGGCAAACAGGCAAGGGTCAGATGTTGCAATGCTTAGCACCAGATCAGGCGCGGGCAGTAGTAGAAGTCGCTCATAGAAGAGTGTGTCCTCGCGGCCCGGTCGCTATGGTGGAGGAAATCACTCGCTCAGGGTACTTTTGGCCATTTGCGCATAAAGATGCGCGTAAAAGAGTGGCGCGTTGTTAGAAATGCCAAACGGACTCAAGACGTCAGACGAATTCTAACATGGTTACTGGCCCAATCTCAACCAAAGGTGCAGTAGAAGGGGGACTATTCTCAAAGCTGGGACGCACTCTATGTTCTATAGCAACGTCAACTGGAAATATGGCGCGACATGCGGTAATGGCTCCTGACTAAAGGTAACCATCAACAGCAGCGCAGGGGATCAGTTGTCCCTGCAGCAAGGATACCTTCACTCGCTAAGCGATAGCGGCTTCGTATGGGCGTACTACCAGCAACACGAAGCATGAAGCAGCGCGGTCAGGCGATCAAAGGTTCCTCACAAACTAGGATATATGTGCATGGCTATGCAGAATCGCTATCTACAAGGAATGATTTAAGAGACGACTTGAGTTCTGGATGATATTCTCCTTGAGATATCGCATAATTGGCATGGACCAATACCTTGGCTGATAGTAGCCCCAATAAGGATCCATGTATTTTTTTTATTTTTAATCGTTTTTTTGGTTTTTGTTATTTGTTTCAAAACATTTGCAAAAGGGGTATGAATAAAACACTGCGGTTCCTAGCTAGTTCCGCAGTCCAAATGATGTTTTTTCTTTCTCATCTTTAATGCATGCATGCAAGTATTATTTCTTTAATATATATTGGGCCTTTAGATGTACATGTACAATAACGTTTCCAGGTGTAATAAGAGGAATAAGTTTACCCTAATAATTAGACTTGTTGTGTAAGAGGGATGCACCCCCAGCAGCGCCGGATCAGGTATCCTTTGTTACACAACTTTTCACAAGACGTTGTGGTAAGTATAGCAGTCCTCATACTTTATGACGGATGCGCACAGTGTGCACGCCTAACAAACATGTCATTTTCAATGATATTACTTAAGGTAGTAGTGGCAGGACCACACGTAATGACTTTTAGACTCACCCATAAGTGTAGAGTCGCACCCCAACGGGCGTACTCATTAACAGGTGTTCTCCCTCACCATCTCAAGTGTAGGCGTAGGAACCTGGACACACATATATGTGACTATACATGGATATGACACAGGACGCTATTATTATTGAAAAAATTATTAATTTACAAGATCAGTTAGCATCATATACAACAATAAATATGGTGGGGCAGGACAACCTCTATAGAAGGTCGTTCGTGGAAAGCGGCCTCTTTAATCTGCGATGTTGTGGGTTCTGCGATGTGTGATGCTGTGACCATGCCTCTTTCATATATTGAAGCACACGAGTGTGGTATACGTCAATGGATGGAAGACTCACGGGTACACCGTCAGACCGGCTAGGGTGTGCTAAGCCTAGGCCGATGACAGCGCCTTTGGCGGAGGTGTGATTCTTCTTGGCGACACGACGCACGTGTTGCTTTAACTTATCTTCCAGCGGAACCAATATTGGATTCCTAGGAATGTACAAGGGGACTTGTAGTTGGGATAGTTTCGGCTCGCCAGTGGTTTCAGGGTCTCCTTTTGTCGAGTCTGCACTATTACTCGGAAGCATAAGGCCTGTCATGGTCACGCTTATTGGGAGGTCCTGACCTTTCTCGATTAGATCTATGGTTGGCATAGGGAGGCTCTCTAATCTGTGGAAAGCGGCGTCAAACGTCTCCTGCACATATTTGGAATAGATCTCATTTCCCTTCAAAGGAACCCTTAGTAAACTTTCTTTGGAAACGCGTTCCATTGCGAGACTGGATCCAAGCAGGAGCGCGGCATCATATACATCCTTGATCGCTTTTTCAAAAGGGGGTAAGTTCATAACACCTTTGGCAGCAAGTGGAAGACCATGTTTTATTAGCCATCGATTCTCAGCGCGCACTGCGGTGAGGTGAAGATATAGCTCTTCATGAAAGTCCGTACTCATATACTTCAGAACTTCCGACTTCTTGGCCATGTCCTTCTGATAGTTAGTGACAAAATTGTCACGATTCAAAGCAAGGGCATTCATGCCTTCTTCTAGTTTTGCCATGGCCCAGCAGTTTTCATCCCCTTGCTTTGCTCGCAGGCGGCGCGCGTGGTCTAGGGACTCAGAGAGCGAGGAGTTTTCGTCCTCTAAATATTGAATGGACCCGGCATTTATATTGGACACGGCGTGTAAGCGGGCAAATTCGATCTTCGTATTTACAAGCTTGAGGTCTTTCTGTTATGTAACCTGGCGGACCTCTTCGTTTACTTGTGCTAAATGCTCGGACAGCTGAGATATCTTCTGTTTCAAGTGGGCAGCTAAAGTTACTTCTTGGGCGGCAATTGTGTCTAGCTCCTTCATTAGTAGTTCGTTGGACAGCTGGTATAAATGTTGAGCGCGGCCAAGGGGAGTTATGTGTTGTAGGAAGTCCCTACAAGCGTCTGCGCCATCAAGAGCGCAGGAGCGAGTGCATTGCCAGGGAAGAGTAAATCTGGTGGACTTAGAGGTACATGCGTCCGTCCCGATCGTAGAAGCACGAGAGCTACAAATTTGATGTTTTACGATTATTAGAGGTGTGCGGATTATTTATTTTTACGAAATACTAAAGAGGGGCGTATGAAGATACCTTGACAGTCATATGTTTTCCCGTGGCCTTGATAGGGCTCCCCACGACGTTGCGTTAGCACGTGGCCTTGTTTGCAGTGTTCTCCCCCTTCTTGGAATTTGCTGCGTAGGGGAGCACGGTAATTTTTTAAAACTTGGCACAGGTATGTCCTCTGCAGATGGGCCGGTGTGTGAATCCTCTGCGGCACCATGTTCTTCTTCGTCCCTCATTGACTCATTTCCTCTGACGGAGACTCTACGATGTATGGTACGCTTCGGATAAGGGTAGCATTTATGGCGGTTGTCATCTCTGCATTCCCACTAGGTGTGGGATAAGGAAACTCCAGAGCTACCGTTCGTTGACCAATGCGCCAAAAGTTTGATATCTCGATTAATGTGAAGGGTCGGGCGCGCATGGTCATGGCACATGGATTCCCGCGCTTCACGAGCTGTGTGTAAGTTAACTCTACATTCATATGAAGGACGAGTAAGTATGCGTACAAGAATGGTTTTTTCGGAGGCTAAGTAAAAAAACACAACCATAAGAAGAGGGGAAGTGAACGAAATGAAGGTTTCTTACCATGGTCAAAGTCATCAAAGTACTGCGGAAGGTGGTTGGCAGGAAGAATTGGTGTGTGGCTCAAACCTACGGCGTATAGCAGTGTCTCTGGATATTCTTGCATTGGTATCCGGTCAGCATTGATTGATTGTGCGTCTACCTCGTTATACGAACCGACAATGGTGCGGTCATCCTTTATCATTGTCTCGGGGGTGATGAAGTCATGGTCAAATGGGAACACAACCTTGTCTACCCAGAAGAACTTGTCGGTCCACTTCTTCAGGGAATCTATTTTTTCTGAATAACATTGAAGTTGACCAGGGCGTTTCGCGAAGGTTATCCATCCGTTCATCCATGTGGGTCTATAGAAGGCGCGGAACAGGTTTATGGTTGGGTCAACATTTTTGAGTAAGCAGTTAATCTCAAAATTTAAGATTTTGGCGGCTCCTATCCAATGTAGCTGGGAGAGGTGTATACTATAATAATTTAGTATGTCTGTCAGAAAGCGGCTTAGAGGTATGCGATTGTTGGAAAACTCAATGAACCTGGTGTATATACCAATTTTTTCGTCAGGAAAATTCCCAATATGTGCTTGTGGATCTGGCACAGTCGGATGAGATCTGAAGGAACGTGATATTTAGTGGTAAAACAGGAGATCTCTTGTTCGGATATACGAGATGTCACGTCAAATAGTTGGGCTACCATTTTTTGCTCTTGTGGGTGTTTTAAGCGAGGGCGAAGGTGGTATGTTTTGTTGCGGATAGTGGTTTTTACAGTTTTTAACAATGGAAGAAAAGGATTTTTTGGAAAAGTGAAGTAGATGACTATCATACTGCATTTATATACCCGGTGGATGTAATGGTTCTTATGGCACATGTCTGTGACGTTTGGTTCGTCCTATGGTGTCCGCTGATTTCTTCTTCTGACATGATTAAATATTTTTCACGGTTTCCAATAAAGGACTGTGATAGTGGAATATGACATGGATGCTTATTTGTTGTAATGACTGTGTGGTTTTACTTTTTTGTTGGGCATCTATGAGAGCGGGCCTTGTAGATTAATAGTCTAGTAGCCGCGGTTGGAACCTACGACCACTAGACTGGGGGGACATGATAACGTATAGTCCCTAGTCGGGCTGGATAGTCCGACTCACGGGTACTACCCGCATCCATCAGGAATGGGTTGGATACTTGTGCGATGTGCGCACATGGCCCATAAAGCCCGGTAAGCTGTTGCCGCACAAGAGGTTGGTTACTTAGCCAGGTCCTCGTCGCAGTGCGATAGGATCAGACCGAATATAACTTATATTATAGTTATATTCGCCTAAGGAAAAGGGATATACACTTGCCTTGGTTGGATAATGAAGATCAAGCTATTTCGAGTCATTATCTCTTCCTTAGGTCGCAAGAACAGGGAGCCCAGCCTGGGCTCTCTCGAGTATAAAAGGAACCCCTTCGGTTCCACAAAGGTACGATACACACAATACCCTAAACACTAATATACTCAAATCGATTACTTACTCTCACGCTGGAGTCTAACCGTGGGTAACAAACCCACGGTAAGCCTAACGGTGTCTGTTTAGTGCGTAGGGTCCTAAAGTAAGTTTCACTTGGTGCGAGAGCCGGAGTCCACAAGACCCCAAATTAAGCCTAATTTGGGTTAAGCTCGGTCTACCCCAACTTTTGCACCAACATTTGTTCTTTCGAGTTTGTAATGTTTTCACAATGTTGGAGTTCATGTTATTAAGTATGATTATAACTTGAGTCATTTATTAACGAGCGCGACTTATTTGGTAGGTTGCGGATTTCGTGTTTACCGGGCATCCATATCGTCGGTAATTGTCATGCTACTACTTTTCTACTCAACTTCCGAGTACAATGATTCACTTACCTCGTGGCTAAGGTGAGTTCATAGCCCCTTTTTACTTGCACATTGTTTCTAAACGCGGGGTGAGATTTTACATGGTGGAACACAACCATTCAAAAACTGTATGCTATCCAAAACTTGTATGCTATCCAGACTTGTATGCTTTCCAACAGTTTTCATTGATATTATTACTTTTGGTGAATAGCCTTAAGTTTCCTCTCTTGAACATGAACCATTAGTTTACTTCTGTTGCTAAGCGCGAATGTTGTGGGTGGTTCCATCGGGATTGACAATCCCCGTCCCGATTACCTTGACGCATTTAACATTTGATTTGTTACTTGAGTATTTAGGCTGAATACTCACTAGAGGAACTTACATGAGTTAAGCTTCGGTTCATGAACTAAACAACAATAATAATGTTTCGGACTATGGTTACTGTACATAACCATTTCCCCTATTTCTTATTTACAAATGAATGCTTGTGTTTCACACCTTTACTACTAAACCTATGAATATCACTCAACTTTATGTTGACGATTTTACATGTTTAATCTCATGTATTATTACTTAGCTCTGCTTGGATGGGAGCCCGTAGGATATTATCGCATCTTAGAGATTTCTGTGTATCTTCAAACTTTGGTTTTATCTAAAAACTGTCAGAAGTTTATCATGTATTCTTGGTAACTATTAGTTACAAAACCATAATGAAATAATAAATTTTTCCGCTTATAAAACTCTGGGATCTATGTTTAAAACTCTGATCTTTTATGATGTAATATATATGTTTTTATTACGTCAACTTTGTGTTAACAGTATTTCATTATTTCTTGTATCATGAAGTGGAACCCCTTGCTGCCTAGTTGTTTCCATGCCTGATTCTGGGGGTCTCACAGAACGGATCTCAGTAGGTAATTTAGGAGACTTCCAATTCTTAATTGCTTCAACTTTACTAGGATCCACGTGTATACCATCCTAATTGACCACGTTTTTTAAGAACTGGACCTCTTTCAACCAAAATTCACACTTAGAGAATTTGGCATACAACTTTTCTTTCTTTAGAAGACTTAAAATTGTTCTTAGATGGTGTTCATGATCTTTTTCGGATTTTGAGTAAATGAGGATGTCATGAATAAAGACAATGACAAACTTATCAAGGTAGGGTTTGCAAACACGGTTCATTAGATCCATAAAGATGGCAAGAGCATTGGTAAGACCAAATGGCATAACAGTACATTCAAAGTGACAATAACGCGTTCTAAATGCAGTTTTGAAGATGTCACTTTCATGCACTCTTAACTGATGATAACCTGAACGAAGGTCTATCTTGGAGAAACAACAAGCACCTTGCAATTGGTCAAATAATTCATCTATACGAGGGAGATGGTAACGATTCTTGATTGTCAGCTTATTCAATTCCCTGTAGTCAATACACATTCTCAGTGCACCGTCCTTTTTCTTAACAAAGAGCACAGGAGATCCCCACGATGAATAACTCGGTCTAATGAAACCTTTCTCTTGTAATTCCTTAAGTTGATTTGATAATTCATTCATTTCAGACGGGGCTAAGCGATAAGGCGACTTGGCAACAGGCAGTGCACCTAGAATAAGGTCGATACGGAACTCAACTTCGTGCACAGGAGGTAATCCCGACAAGTCATCTGGGAATACTCTAGGAAATTCACAAACGATACGAATGTCATCAAGCTTCTTCTCATCAGCCTTGATACAAAGAAGAGAATTCAGATTGTCATCCGGCTTCTCACCGCGAAGTTCTAAGGTTGTACCCGAAGAAAGAGGAATACGCACGACTCGTTCAAAACAAACAATGATGGCACGATGAGATACTAACCAATCCATACCAACAATAACATCAAAACTGCCGAGACGCGTCGGTAAAAGGTCGATTAAAAACAAATGGCTAAGCAAGTCGAGGGTACAACCACGCAAGACTGTATTGGTGCTAACAATATTACCGTTCGCTAATTCTACTTCATAGCTACTGTTTAAGGCAGAAGGAGTAATATCAAGAAAATGAGTAAAGGGAAAAGACACGAAACTTTTCTCAGCACCAGAATCGAATAAAACACTAACATAGTGATCGTTAAGAAGATACGTACCAGCGACCACCTGAGGATTCTGCTTAGCGTTATTAGCCACATGATACACCCTGCCTCGAGCTCCATCATTCTGCGGGTCCTTGGCCTTTGGACACTTATTCTGGTAATGACCTTTTTCACCATAGCTAAAGCACACTACATTACAGTTCCCTTCCTTATGGCCAATACTCTTACAAATTGCACACTTAGGAGGACACATACCAACAGGATGATGCCAATTGCATCGATCGCACTTAGTCAAATTTCGAGTATAACTTCGTCTGCCAGCAGGAGTAACAGGAGCAGCAGGAGCAGCTACATACATGGTTGATGTCTCTTGTTGGCTTGACTGTTGTTGTTCCTGTTGGAGTTTCTATTGTTGCCCCGGTTGTTGTTACGCTTATTGCCCTGATTATTCCCTTGATTGTTTCCTTTAGTATCCTCCTATTTCCTCTTGTTATTACCATTTGTCTTAACAACTTTACCTTCCACAGACTGCTCGACCAATTCACGAGCCATGTTCACCGCTTCATGTAGGGAGGAAGGTTTTGATGAAGTAATGTGCCCTTTAATTCTTTCAAGAAAGCTCTTGACATACCTTTTTCTTATCTTTTTCTTCTCATTTGGAACCATTTCGGGGCACATTAAGACCAACTCATGAAACTTATTATTGTAGGATTCAATATCATCATTTTTCATTTGTAGGTTCCATAGCTCTTGCTTCATACGAGCTATCTCAATCTCAGGGAAATATTCACTAGTCATCATTACTTTGAACTCGCTCCATGGGATTTTGTTTGCATTATCAAGACCTAAGGTTTGAATATTCCCATTCCATCATGTAAGTGTAATACCTTCCAAAGTACTAGCATCATATATCACCTTATCCTCTTCGGTACATTTGCAAGTCCCAAACACTTGCTCCAGCTTTTCAAACCAACGTGCTAACCTAACAACGCCTTCAGTCCCTTTGAAGGAGTGGAGTTTTCCAGACATGAAGGTCTTGTGTGAACATCCTTTTGCACTTGAAGAATTTCCGCCTTTAACTTGAGTCTCTCGACTCTTTTCGTATTCAACAATGACTTTCTCTACCTTTTTATGCAATAATTCTCTCCATAGTAGCCCGGCGGGATCTCTTGCGTCCATCAGCCCTACGAATTCTGGTAGGCGGCATGTTTCTGTCAACAACACAATACAAAATTCAGTGCGAATTTGTATAAGTATGCTATTTCAAGATTCATTAAAAATGGAGAAAATAGAATAAGAAGAGATTTTAGATACGCATAACTCACTAAGGAGTGGAGAATATATATATATAATAATAAGCACGAAGGGTTTGGAAGGAAGTAATAAGTATCGTAATGAAACCAATATAATATTTCAAAACAGAATCAAGATATGAAATATTACAAGAATAATTAAAGTAATCAATAAGGATTAGAGAATTACCCGCACAGATATTGAAAAACATTGGCAGATTATGTGTTTGACACTAGTAACGCATGAAATATTTTGAAATTTAGTTATAAACCAAGTTTTGAAAATGACTCAGTTCTCTATAACCATCACTCTGGTACCAATCTATGAGACCCCCGAAATCAGGCATGGAACAACCTGGCAACAAGGGGGTACCATGTCATGGTACAAGTGACAAGAAATTATAAATGACTCGAAAATGACGTAATAAAATACATATATATTACATAACGATATATCAGAGTTTTAAAGCATAGGTCCCAAAAGTTTTAAAACATAATAAAGTACCATTACATCATGGTTTTAAAGTTTATAGATACCAAAAGACAAGCGGAAGATTTAGACAACTTTAGCTACATCAAAAGCTTAAATACAACACAGAACTTCCAAGCTGTCAACATCCTGCGAGATCTCATCCAAGCATATTAAGTGTTATTACCTGAGATTAAAACATGTAAATCCGTCAACAAAAGATGAGTGATATTCATAGGTTTAGTAAACTAAGTAATGGAACACAATAAAGTTTGTAAAACAAGTAATGGGGGGATGACTATGTACATTATCCATAGTCATGGTGTATATTATCACTATTTAGTTCATGAAACTGAAGCTTAACAATCATTGTAAGTTCCTTTAGTAATGTGACTACCGCGGTTTTGAGGTTCGTCACTTAGTTTTATTTTGTGCTAGTTACGTGTCTTTACATGTTTATGTGCTAATTGGTGTGTATAGATTGTGGTTTGGATATCATTTCCGGTACGGGATACCTTGTGAGTGAAACGATGTGTGATGATTTCATGTTCATGAGCTCACATGATAGTGACTATGAAATGAGATGGTGTTACTTAGTGGTTTACGTATACGTATATGTATTATAGAAAATCGTATTTTTACGATTTACGGTTTAGCATTTTGAGGTCTCGGAAGAGGTATTTAGTCACGGGAGTATTTTTCGGGATGGTTTTAAGTCATTTATGACTTCGTTATAAAGTTTATTTCAAAATTTGAGATTTTTTTAAAACTGTATATTTTACGTCTTTTACGGTAAACGCGTAAATTTGACTAGTTTTACGGTTTTGAGGTTTTTGAAGCTTTAGAAGCTGAAATAAATTAAGGTAAATTAAGGTAATATTAATAACTTAAGAATTAATAATAAAAAGAAAAAAAATAAAAATAAAGAATATATAGTCGGTTTTGGACGCAAGAAAAGAAAGAAAAAAAGGAAAAAAGAGGAAAAAAGAGGAAAAGGAAAGTGGGTTGTATTTGGGCTAGGATTCTTGGAAAATATATAAGGATTTTAAGTAGATCAAAACATCATAAATCCTTGGAGAAAAAAATAAATGTCGACGGTTTTGGGAGTGTTTTTAGGGTTTATGGTTTTTTTTTCATCTTCCATTAATCTAAAGGTAAAACCTTCGTAACCCTTTTCAATTAAATTGTTTTAATTTTTTCTTTAATCATCTTATGATGGATTTAGGTTATAGTTTAAATTAAAACAGTATATTAATGATATATTAATGATAATATAATGATTAAATAAATTAGGGCTTGTAATTAGTGGGATTATGGGTAATTAATTAGGTTAATTTAATTAAACCCGTTTTTAAAAACTAGGCAGAATTTAGGGTCAATTGTTTTGATCATATACGGAGTTCGACAAACTCTTATTTTGCGATCCAAGTATCCTTGGAAAGGTAATTGAAGTGGCTTTCAAATGCAAGAAAAGAGAACTAAATTAGAGGTCGGGAAGTGGGTCAAAAACAGGTTACAACAGTCGGAGGTCAAAACAGTTTTTAAATCAGCCTGTTTTCTTTTTAAGTTTTGGGTTGTTTGGGGTACTTAGGGTTGCATTGGGAAACAAACATGGGAGATGGTTTATATATTATAGGAAGTATCTGCATTAGGTCTAATAATGTGGGTTAGGGTAAGACCCCCTAATCATAACAAACTTTTTGTATATTTAAAATCAGTAAAATCTGGATAGAAAAAAGTATATATATATATCAGGGCCTTAACAGTAGCTTTAAGGTTGGGGCAAATGGGATGTGTTAGCTAACATATGTAAGGGCATAGGGTTTCCTTTACAGAGGTCATGGGTATGATTAGGTGGGCGTTTGTCTTATAGTTTGGAGACCTAAAAGTTTAGACTGTTTTGTGTAAAATATGAACGGGATATTTATCAAACTTAACCAAGTTAAGGACTTGTTAGGGAAGGGTAATGGGGTGTTTAGAGCATATTAATGAGGGTCGTATATGAGAGAAGGCTAGATGTCCATCATAGGTTGATGATCCGTCTTAGTGATTGGTTCATGTTTTGATTATGTGTTTTTGGTTTGTTAGCTTTTTGCTAGTGCGCGGACTTTTGGAGAAGCTCAATCAGGTGAGTTTCATAGTCCCATGTGTACCAATGATTGTTAGCCTCAAAATATTGAGTCAAACAAGAATGCTCGGTCATAGGTTATTATTGTAATAATTATTAGAACGTTATAATAAGTAGTTATTTAGTCGTGGTTTACGGGCTTGGATTTAAACTAATTAAAGTCCAAACAAAACAAGCCCGGCCCAATATATAGTCCATTAAAGCCCGCATGTGGGTGGACTACATATACTACCCTCCTAGCATGTTAGGAGGGTGGTTGGTCATTTCATTTTTCTCTAATCTAATCTCACCAAGTTCACACACTTCTCTCTACTTTCTCTCACTACTTTCTCTCTCTAGAATTCTTCTCATATCTTCCTTTCTTTCATTAATTCGTATTATATAATCATCACATATTAGGGACAAAAATTGGTATCAATCGCCACGGGGTAGATTTGTGATTGATTGTTGTTATTATATTTGATTCGTATGATTTAATCTATAAATCATCACGAATTCAAATTCTTTTTGTGTTTTTCGTGTTCTTCATCTTGCTACAAATCTTCTATATACTTGTTGTAGAGATTTGATTGTTTTGGTTTGGTAAAAATCACGAATTTGTTGCCTAAAAGTTGCTAAATTTGTTGCCAAAAATTTGCTAAAATCGTTGCCTAAAAAGTTGGAAATAAGGTCCCTTATTGCGACAGCTTAAATTTCGGAAAGTACAAGTAAATGGGGCTCCCATCGCAATAACCATCACCATCGGAAAGTGATTGGTTCCACATTGCGATACTGAGGATTTCGATACTTATTCCGATCTGGACATTCCGATCGTTCTTTGCGATCTGGGATTCCGACGGTTATAAGGAAGTTGTTAAGTCGTTACTCTGCCAAATTTGTTTCAGCCACATTTCGATCTAAACATTCCGATCTGGGATTCCGACAGGTACATTGCGATCAGGGATTACGACAGTACATTGCGATCTGGGTTTACGACAGTACATTGCGATCTGGGATTACGACTGTGCATTGCGATCTAAGCCATTTTCCGATCTAAGCCATATTCCGATCTGAACATATTCCGATCTAAGCCATATTCCGATCTGAACAGATTCCGATGGACATTCCGATGACATGTTTAGCTAAATTTTGTTTGAGTATTTTTTAGACTTAGCCACCATCTAGACTAGTTTCGGAATATCGTTTACACGAAGATCAAAAAAAAAGAAAAAAAAAAAAAAAAAAAAGAGTTTTTTGGCGGGAAAACCCAAGTAAAATTTATTTTTTCCTAGACCATTTTTAGGCCATTTTAGCTTTGATTTCAAATTTTGGTGATGCGAAAAATTTTTCGACCAAAAATTCAAATTTTCGGACCAAAATTCAAATTTTTAGGCCATTTTTAGGTTTTATTTTTCGTTAAAATTTTCATTTTTCAAATTTTTTTCCATACTAGTTTTAGGACATTTCTAGCTCAATTTCAAAATTTGGCGATTACAAAAATTTTTGGTCTACCGTTTTAGTCGGACTGAGGAATTTATTGTCGGACTGAGAAAAAAAAATTCAAATTTTCGGAATTTCAACAACAACACAATCACACCATATCTACTTAAGATCCGAAGTCACTTCATCAACTGAGACACCATCATCATGGAAACGAGCAATGCGTGTTCAGACAGAGAAGAACGAGAGATGCAACTACAAGAACAAGTCCTTAAACAACGTTGTATGCAAGCTTTCAGTGATCTTAAAACGAATCTAAAACGTCTGGAAAGAGAGACCTTCTCGTACAATCCTTTGTATATGCGTGCCTTTCATTCCTTCTTCGGAAATGATCATCGCACGTTCACTTATGACTTAAGAGACCACTTGAAGAATCTTGAGAATGAATTACTCAACAAAAACCTCCATGAGACAAATTCCAAGAAAGCCTTCAAAACACTCAGAACACCGTTTCAACCATTCTTTGCTTCAAAGCTATTCACGAATCCCAATTTTGAGTCTGAAATTCGAGATGCAAAACAACACTTCAAAGACTACACTACAATGGAAGCAAAATCATTCAGAGATTTGATCTTTGGAAACATGGAATCAATTGAGAGCCTTATGGATGAACGCTTACTTCATGCAAAAGAAATGATCAATAAGATCAATGACAAAAGGCTGAAAATGGAAGAGTGCACGGTTGCAAAGATTCATGTAGTGGATACGAGTCCAGTCTCAACTGTAAGTCACAAGACAATATCGAGTAATGCGACTGACAGCTGCAGAACAGGGAAAACAACGCATGGTGAGCAGAATGAACATAACAGCTCTGGGAAAGACAACAGCAGCTCTGACAAACAACACATCGACTCTGAGAATGTCATCAGCAATACACCTTCCTATGATAATGGTCCTGTTTACGATTCTGAGCCATTGGAAGAGGTACACAATGCTGAATTTAATGTGTTTGCCCATGCCAATACGCATGAGCATAGTGATCAAACAACAAACCTTATTGACACATGTATGACGGAAAAGGTTGATAGCAATACCACACCCAATTCATCAGACATGTGCAATAATGAGTTTGAGGATGATCAACATGCAAATGAGTATGATGATGAGGAGCGTGTCGCGCTTGCTAATTTAATTGCTAATTTACAAAAAGATGTAAATGATACTAGAAAGAGTCAAAAGCAATTAAAGAAGGCAAACGCAACGCTCAATCAAAACTTTGAAGAATGCAAAGCCGCTTTAATTAAATCTAATGAGACCCTTGAAAGTAATAGGGCTGAGCTTCTTCAAAAGACCAAAGAGCTTGAGGGGTACAAGGGAAGTGCGTTAAAAAGTCAAAAGGACGATTTTGAAAACAAATATAATACAACTCTTGAGTTATTAGCTAAAGAGAAGCGTCAGTATAATGTTTTCTTAATGGATGAACGTCAAAAAACGTACCTTGCCAATACCAAAGTTAATGAACTTGAACAAAAGCTCTCTATGACCACTACTGATTCTGCTAAAATTCTTGAGGATAAGAAACAAGAGGTAGATGCGTTAAAACAGGACTTCAAAAGTAGATACGATAAACAAACTGAAAAAGTAACAAAATTAGAAGAACAAGTCGAATTTTTGAAGAAAGTTGTTTATAAAACGCATGATTCTATTCAATCCGTCATAATGCTAGCACCTCCGTCCATGTTTAAGGGTCAAGCTAGCTTTGCAAGTCCTGAGTACCTTGCCAAAGCTCAAGCTGCGAACCCCTGTCTTTACCTTGATGAGACTGAAAGGACCGATCTTGATTGCATGCCTGTAAGTGCCGATAGTGAAGAGACTGCCCTTTGGAATGATGATAGTCAACCACTTGTCAATAAAGATTTTGTGAAACCATATAACTATGCTTATGAAAACAGTCTTTATGGTCTTTTCACTCCACAAAAACAGAAGTCTCGTGAGGAATTATTTTTAGAATGCAAACAAAAAAGAATTCAATGGAAAAAAGCTTTTGCCACTAAGAGGAAAACTAATGTTTTTAAATATATTAATTATTTGCCTCTAGATGCTTCTAAAAGCAAAAGTAGAAAAATACTTGGTTTTCTTAAACACCACATAGATAATGTTAAATCTATTGTTGAAAGAGACTGGGCCAAACGTGAAAATGCTGAGTGGACACGTCCGATTCCTCAAGATATTACCTTGCTTGTGAAAGATCTCTTAATTCCAAACACGGCTTTGATTAAAGAAACTGTTCTTCAACTTGAGGAGTTCATTCGGACTGAAATGTTTGATGATTTAAAATATGTTGAATCTATTGAGAAACACATTGATGATCTTCAAATGGAAAAGTCTGATTTCTCAGATGAATATGATTTGCTCTTGCAAGAATGCGTTTCTAAAGATGTTATGTGTGCTTATTTTACATCTTGTGCTGATATTGATGAATATTCTGAAGTTGCATGCCAATATCTTGATAAGATCAAAGAATGTGAACGTCTTGAAATTGAGCTTTCGAAACGAAAAGAAAATGTTGACAAAAAGGCTTTTGAGTTACTTCAACACAAAACTGATTTCCTTCAAAAACATTGTCATTCACTTGAACTTGCTTTGCAAAAAGATGTTGGTCGTTTTCCACATGATAATAAATTGCAAGAAAAACTTTCGCAAACATTTCGAGAAATGAATGAACAGAATTTGGAAATTAAAGGGTTGAAAGCTCAATTACAAGACAGGGACAGAGCGATAGCTGAGTTGCAGAAACTCATTGCTAAAATGGGTGGGAAAATTGTGGAACCTAGCATTAAGAAAAATGTTGTTAGACAACCCAATGCCTCTAAAGAGAATAGATCCTCTATCTTGGGAAAACCATCTGCTTTATCTAATTCCTCGTTTGCAAAACCTGTGTTTGCCCCCAAGATGGATGGAAAGGAAAGGTTACCACAAGCTCAAACCATAAGGAATCCTGTAGCACCAAGCGTTAAGCACAATAATGTGATTAAACCAGGGATGTATAGAATGCCCACTAAGCCCACAAACAAAGAGACTCACTCGCCTCAGACTTCTAGAAACACTAATATTCGTGTGTCTTCTACTACAGGAATAGTCTCCACTACTAGTGTTAGCCGGCCTCAGCTTAAGAGCACTCAAGTGAATGATAAGGTCTGGAAACACAAGAATCAAGGGAAGATGAAGCAAGTAGAAGAACACCCTAGGATTTTCAATGTTTCTAAGAATAAAACGTCTGTAATCGCGTGTCATGACGATTTGAATGATTCGACTTTGAATGCTATGAATGTGAAATTTGTTTGTGTCAAATGTGGCAAATGTGCTAATGCTAATCATTCTATGTGTGCTATGAATAATGTCAAAGGCGTAGAAACTAGAACTAAGAAGCAAACTGTGATGCCTATTAGTGCTAGTAAACCCAAACGCAAAGTGAACCATTCTGGTGCTACCCCCACTAAGAATAGTAATGCATCAGACTCCACCACTAAGAATCCTAGAAGCAAAATTAAGGAATTATATGAGTCTGCTAGCAAGTCTTGGAAATGGTGGTTTGCTAATCAATGTCCTCCCGGATATAAATGGATGCCTAAAGTTAGGACAGAAAATGTGAAAACGAGTGTTAGTTTGCCTTTAAATGTTGATAAGGACACTAATGATTCTACTATCACAACTACTGTGGTATCCAATTTAGCAAATGCTCCATCGTGTTCTAACTCTTCTGCAGGTGATACAAATAATTCTCTTCATAATGGACTCCGGATGCACGAAGCACATGACGGGGAATCTCAAGCTTCTAATTAACTTCGTGGAGAAGTTCCTAGGTACGGTCCGATTCGGAAATGATCAATTTGCACCGATCCTAGGATATGGAGATTTGGTTCAGGGGAATATCATGATTAAAAGGGTATACTACGTCGAAGGGCTCAATCACAATCTTTTCTCGGTTGGTCAATTCTGTGATGCGGATTTGGAAGTTGCTTTCAGAAAGAAGACATGTTTTGTTCGTGATTATGATGGGAATGACTTACTTACTGGTACACGGGGTACTGATCTTTATACTATTTCACTTCAAGACACATCTTCATCAACTCCAATTTGCTTCATGGCTAAAGCTTCCTCGACTCAGGCATGGTTATGGCATCAACGTCTTTCTCATCTCAACTTTGATACCATTAACTTGCTTTCCAAGAAAGATATTGTGAGAGGCCTTCCAAGCTTGAAATTCATCAAAGATCATCTTTGTTCTTCTTGTGAACATTGTAAAGCTAAACGAAGTAGCTTCAAAACAAAGACCACACCAAGCTCTAAAGGACGGTTAGATCTTCTTCACATGGATCTGTGTGGTCCCATGCGTGTTCAGAGTATCAATGGAAAGAAATATATTCTGGTCATCGTTGATGATTACTCAAGGTACACATGGACTCACTTTTTGAGGTCCAAGGATGAAACACCCGATGTTCTCATTAGCTTCCTTAAATTGATACAACGTGGTCTTTAAGCTCAAGTTAAAGTGGTTCGTACTGACAGAGGTACAGAATTTTTGAATTCAAATCTGAGAAAGTATTTTGAAGCCGAAGGGATTGAACATGAAACATCTATTGCTCGAACACCCGAACAAAACGGCGTTGTTGAAAGACGAAACCGTACTTTGGTTGAAGCTGCTCGAACATTATTATCCGCTTCAAAACTTCCACTATACTTTTGGGCCGAAGCCGTGTCAACCGCATGCTACACACAAAACCGCTCCTTAATTATCCCAAGACACGAAAAGACACCATATCACATAATTCATGATCGAAAACCTTCACTCAAACACCTTCATGTTTTTGGATGTACTTGCTACATTATTCGAGATGGTGAAAATTTGGATAAAATGAAAGAGAAAGGTGATGCATGTATTCTTGTGGGATATGCAACTCAGTCTAAGGGATATAGAGTGTTCAACAAAAGAACAAAATTGATTGTCGAGACAATTCATATCCGATTTGATGAATCTCAAGAAATGGCACTTGAACAAAGCAGTTTAAGTCCCGATCCACAAGGACAAACGACTTCCGTTCAAAACCGCACGGAACTCGGAACTCAAAACCACAGCAATGAACCGTCAAGTTCAACGCTGGTTCCAGAAAATGTTCCTAGAGCTGATATGACAGTCGATACGACAATTGAAGAGTTGGAAATGTTATATGGACCAATGTATGATGAATATTTCACGGGGGAGAAACAAGTTGTATCGAAGTCTTCCGCTGTCACTCATGATATGAATGATGATACCAATCATCGTCAACAAAAGGATACAACTTCATCTACTTCAACACGGGTCGTTGCAGATTTACCTCCTCAGAATATCTCATTAACAATCGATCCTACAACATCCACAACTACTGTCATTGCTCCAGAGAACACACATCAAGCAGACGATGCATTATCTGACGAAGACGAATTTATCAACCCATTCGGTACACCGGTACACGAAACTGGAGAGTCTTCTACTCGCCATGTTGATCCGTCAAATATGCATACGTTCTATCAACGACATCCTTCAACACATCATTGGACCCGAGATCATCCTTTGGTTCACGTAATTGGAAACCCTTCACAGCCTGTTCGTACAAGACGACAACTAGCCACTGATGGCGATGTTTGTATGTTCGCACTCGCCGTGAGTACTGTCGAACCGAAAAACATCAAAGAAGCCATGGCTGATCATGCTTGGATTGAATCGATGACGGATGAACTTCAACAATTTGAAAGACTTAAAGTCTGGGAACTTGTTGACAGACCATACGATGTGACTCCATTAAATCTTCGTTGGATCTGGAAAAACAAGATGGATGAAGAGAATACGATCATCAAGAACAAATCTAGGCTAGTGGCTAAGGGGTATGGACAGAAAGAGGGAATTGATTTTGAAGAATCATTTGCACCAGTAGCTCGAATGGAAGCAGTCAGGATTTTTCTTGCTTATGCTGCACATAAGGGATTAACTGTCTATCAAATGGACGTAAAGACAGCATTTCTTAACGGTCCTGTGAAGGAAGAAGTCTATGTGAAGCAGCCGGAAGGATTCGTCAATCCTCATTATCCTGACAAGGTGTATCGTCTCCACAAAGCACTTTACGGACTCAAGCAAGCTCCAAGGGCGTGGTACGACGAGCTCTCGAAATTTCTGGTATCCAAAGGTTTCTCAAAAGGTTCCATTGATCTAACTCTGTTCACTTATAAATATGGGGATGACATTTTGCTTGTGCAAATTTATGTTGATGACATTATTTTCGGGTCTACAAACCCAAAACTTTCAAAATGGTTTGAAAAAGTAATGCACAGCAAATTTGAAATGTCAATGATGGGCGAACTAAAATTCTTTCTAGGAATTCAAGTTCACCAATCCCCAAGTGGTATCTTTATAAACCAAGCTAAGTATTGTCAAGAGATAATCAAAAAGCATGGTATGACTTCATGTGACCCCGTTGGGACACCATTATCAACCACATCGCTAGATGCTGACTTGGAGGGATTACCCATAGATCAAACGAGATATCGTTCCATGATCGGGTCCCTCATGTACTTGACAGCAAGCAGACCTGATATTCATCATGCTACGTGTTATTGTGCACGTTATCAAGCACGACCCACTGAAAAGCACCTCAAGGAGGTTAAACGGATCTTTCGGTACCTCAAGAATACCATTCATTTGGGACTCTGGTATCCGAGGGAAACCGGTTTCTTTCTAACGGCCTATTCAGATTCTGATCATGCAGGGTGTCTTGATACACGTAAAAGTACTTCTGGTGGTGCACAATTTCTAGGTCAAGACAAGCTTGTGGGATGGTCTTCCAAGAAGCAGGATTGCACGTCACTTTCATCAGCCGAAGCGGAGTATGTGTCTCTATCTGCGTGTTGTGCCCAAGTTCTATGGATGAGAACACAACTCACGGATTATGGCTTCCACTTTGATAAAATACCTATGTACTGTGACTCAAAATCGACCATAGCCATCTCCTGCAATCCGGTTCAGCATTCCCGCACGAAGCACATTGATGTCAGATATCACTTCATTAAGGAACAAGTTGAAAAGGGTATTGTTGAATTATACTTTGTTGGAACTGATTACCAATTAGCTGACTTGTTTACAAAAGCTCTTTCGAAAGAGAGGTTTGCGTATCTAGTTAGGCAAATTGGTATGAGATGTTTGACTCCAGCAGAACTGGAGGTTCTGGCAAAGAAGCCTGCTTGATTCATCTATCAAACATCTACCTGTAAATATTAATGAAAAAGAAAATACAAAATTAAAAAATCTTTGAAAATCCAAAAAATATTCTTCTCGACATGTCTTTCAGTATCGATAATATGGACGTACCTAGAAATGTCGCTCAATAACGACACGGGTGTGTACATAAAGCTCGAATGAAAGTTGTAAATATTTTTCAAAACATGTCATTTCTATTTTTTTTTCAAAAGGAAATTGTCTATTTTGGACAATATTTCCAACAACGGGTAGAGCAATCTATCTTGGGTTGAGCTTGTCACAAAACATTCAACGTTTTGAGCTCAACACAATGGCTTGTAATCACTTTCAGACTGCAACCCGGATCAATATTCACGGGGGAGTGTACGATTTCGTGCTCTTACCCTTAGCAAAAGAAGTTAAATCTTCTTACACTTGAGTGGATTCGTCAAGACATTCAAAGTCTGTGAACTCAAGTTTATGCTTTAGAAAAACCTCTTCGCCAAAAAGAAATAGGATTTTTCAAAAAGCGTTGAACACAATTTTTTCAAGAATTTATCAATGATTATTCAAAATCTTTCAAAAATTGTGTGTTCAACAAACTCCCATCCTCAAAAAGCGAAATGTGGATCATATCCTCATAATGACAATTCAATTGGATCAATTTTTGAGGGGGAGCATTTCAACTTCATGCAAAAGCTTAACACATCTTTCTCCCGGAGATTTCAAGACTCTTTTTCAAAATATATTTTAATCAAATTTGGTATCTCTAATATCAAAAGATTTTATATATTAGAGATAGGGGGAGAAAATGTGATTAAAATGTGATCTAATATAAGACTCATGCACTTTAACTCTTACCTACATGTGCAAAACACTTTCGATTATCGATGCACATGTGAAGGGGGAGCATTTCTAAAACGACAAAACTAGCAAGGTGTTAAATGTTTTTTCAAACACTTTGTTAGAATTTAAAGTGGTTTTCATGGTTACGATCAAATACCCACAACATCTTTAATTCACGACGTTATTGGTGTCAAAAGGGTGGTTAGGTTTAAGTCCTATGATCCAACCAGAACCGGAGGGATCTTCCCAGGGACAATCCAATAGATTATTAGAAGTCCTTAGGAAAGATGGAGTAGAATGTGAACGTAGCTGAATGCCGACTAAGTACTGATGCTAGCACTGGAACAATCACAACAAGGTGTTAGTAATGATGTCTTGGTAAGCATTGAAGGGGTTGAAGAATGAAAAAGAAATGTAAGGATAAAGGGTGTAAAGAAAGAAGCCCTCCATACAACTTAGGCAGAAACCGGGTCAACCCATCATGAAGACAAACTCATCATGGACCCAGTGATGTGAAGCACAACCCTTTCCTAGCTACTCAGGCTTCTCTCAAAAGAAGTTTGTTTTATTGTCACGGAGATCAACACGACTTCTATTGACTTTCTCACTCCGAGATAGTTGATATTGAATAGGTGGCATCTGCTCCAGCCTCCGACCACTAAAAGTGCACAAATTGAGTCTAGAGCCAAGAGATCAATCAAATCTCGTTAGGACACACGGATGAAGATCAAGAGAGTCCTACGCTATATCCTTGCGATATTGCTAGAACACTCAGAGTGATACTACCTAGTATTCACAATGATGAGTGGAAATCCTTCCAGTGTTAACATCAAACAGCACTGCGGTAGGTCATATGCAAGATTCTTTATGAATTAAACATATGTAAAACTGAAAAGCAACAGTGGTTTGATTCTGAATTGATTCAAACTCGTTTCAGGTTTCTACGCAATATCTTTATGGTCTTGCCAGAACATTCAGAGTGATATTCATTAATATTCACAGTGACGAATGGAAATCCTTCTAGCGTCAACATCAAACAGCACTACGGTAGGTGACTTGTGAGATTCTTATGAATCAAACTTGTGTCAACTGGAAAGCAACAATGGTAAGATTCTTAATGAATCAAACTTGTTCCAGGAATTTGAATTGACGACTTTAATCAAGCGGATATCTATCCAATTGATTCACTCTTTATGTTCGCAGTCTTGCTTTGAGACGGTCGAGTAAAGAGAACGGCTAGTACAGCCGCGAAACCCTGTCAAGGAGATTCTTAATTGAATCTACCTGATCACAGGTACGATATTTAATATCGTATAACGGTCTTCACCGACCGGAGGTAAAACGCTACCGATTTAGGACGAATGTCAAAGCCATTCAGTCCGTGTCTATGTTTTGTCTCGAGAAGGTGGCGTCACGGTGTACTCAGCAAAGTAAAAATTCACAACCACATATTCATGCCCAAAGACTTATCCAACAATTGATAGTGTGAGCATGTGGATAAAGACACAAGATCGCAACGTGGCAATGACAAGTCAAGGATGATTTGAAGATCTCAAGACTTAAAGACAAAGTCGAAAGACAACGACAAAGGCTCAAAGATCACAGCATGAAGGAACAAAACTACCTACTGTTACACGTTCAAGACTCATTTATGACGAAATTCATAAATCTCCATTGGAATCCAAATATCAAAGAGGAATGACCTCACATTGGGGGAGATTGTTAGCCTCAAAATATTGAGTCAAACAAGAATGCTCGGTCATAGGTTATTATTGTAATAATTATTAGAACGTTATAATAAGTAGTTATTTAGTCGTGGTTTACGGGCTTGGATTTAAACTAATTAAAGTCCAAACAAAACAAGCCCGGCCCAATATATAGTCCATTAAAGCCCGCATGTGGGTGGACTATATATACTACCCTCCTAGCATGTTAGGAGGGTGGTTGGTCATTTCATTTTTCTCTAATCTAATCTCACCAAGTTCACACACTTCTCTCTACTTTCTCTCACTACTTTCTCTCTCTAGAATTCTTCTCATATCTTCCTTTCTTTCATTAATTCGTATTATATAATCATCACATATTAGGGACAAAAATGATTATGACTTCCAGATGGGATGGAAGAGACACTGTTTTGTTTTTATAAATTATGCTGTGAATTTTTTGTGTTTGGTGATGGACTTGTGTGTGCATACTTATGTGATTAACTTCTAGATGATTCTTGATTGTTTTATGTTTTGACTTGGTACCAAGGGGATATTGGCAAGGCGGGGCCTTGGGATTGGTTCATAGGTGTTTGGACGCCTATGGGAGTATGGTGTTTGGTAAGGCTGGGAGCCTTGGATTTGGGTTGTTTTGTTAAATCTTGAATATTAGTTGTTAATGCATGTTAGTATCACATTGTCCATATGTTTCTTAGATTTGGTTATTATTCACAGCTTATGGTTTGATTTTGGCATTTGAGTCTAAACCTATGACTCTCACCAAATTTATGTTGACGTGTTTTAGTGTCTCTTTCAGGTGATATTATGGTTAAGCGTGAGAACATAAGTGGCTAGGATTTGGAGTTGCGTAGGAATGCATTTAGAAGGAGATCCCCGTTCCTTCTTAGTTTCTTTTGGTTGTTTTATAAGTGATACTGTTGGTACCTATATGTTTGCTTTGTTTATGTTATTGTTTGTCCCGGGTAAGTGGTAGGACTGTTACCTACTTACCTAGACTCCTGCATTGTTGAGATATCGTCATGACATTTGTGTCACCATTTTATGACATTTCTTATATCATTCAGTTATCTCTATAGACACGCTATTGTTGTGATAATATCCATATGTCGCGCCCCATATTCCGCCATGGTGGGGTGTGACAGAATGGTATGAGAGCCAGGTTATAGAGAATTAAGTTGCCTAGTCATGTAGCCTAGTCTATAGCTTAAGGGTCCCTGCATATAGGCGTCATAGGAGTATGTGTGCATTTTATAATAATTGATGTGTTTGGATGTTATTTTTTGATGTTTGGTAAGTTATGAACTACTATGGTTCATACTTAGCCACATGTTATTTTCTTTTCGGGTTGTGACTAGTGCGGGTTGAACCATAATCGTCCACGATAGTCATTGTTGTATTTTGCTTAAATTGTACATTATAGTACATAATTTGGTACAAGGTAGTTTCTATCTTCTGTTGAGTTATTTTATGTACCTGAGGTATGTAATTTTTTCTTTTGATGTTTAAGTCATGTTCCCTAAGAATCATGTGGTGGTTCTAGTTATTAGGAGTAGGTGGATATGAAGGATTTTAAGCTGTTTCCATTCTGATGGGCGACATGACTTATAATTGATTATGTTTTCGTTTTGGATTTTTTCTATGCTGTTTTAGCTAGACTATGGATTTCTGTATTCCAAGAGTTTGACTATGTAATTTTATTAGTTGGAGTTTTTGACCTTATTGTTTATGTGGTTATGTGCTTAGGTGAGTTGATGGATTTATGTGTTATGTGTTGTATTGATCCTTATAAGTGTCATCATAGGAGGGAGTGCATTGGGGAAAGGTTAATTGTATAAGTATGGTGGCCAACATAGTTATACAAGTACCACAACTTCAATGGGTTCCTAAGTATGATTGCATGAAAGAGGGTTAGTGCATGCTTGTATATGATGAGATGTGGGTTATTGGTATATGTATAGTATATGGGTTTATGTAACGGTTGCCTACGATATGGATATTTTTTAGTGTGTTATTGTTTTGGGTTATAGTCATGTTGTGTGATTGTGTGGTCACACGATATGGACTGTATTTAATGATGGGTTTTATGCCTTGTGGTAAGATGGTGGTTACTCGTTAAAAAAAAGAGTGTATGACATGATTGGTTGATCTGACATGTATGGTAACGAGTATGTTTTGGGTGATTTAATAGGTATATATATGCGGATGTATATATACTACTATGTGTTAAGTTTGGTATATGGTCGTTCACTAGTTATTATAACTTGAACGTACCTTGTGTTTGTTCGTGTTTTATGGTGTTGGAGTTTGATGGAGTTCCAACGACGTTTTGAGTCTTTTGGATGTGTGTCTACATTCGGGTATGTATTTTTATTAATGCGAACTACTAAATTTTCTTACAAATAAGTGTAGCTGATTATGGGAAAACGGTTTTGAAAAAAAAATTAAAAAATTTGTAAGTGTATGGTATGATATCGTAACTTACATATTTTTTTTGTTTGTGGTAGTAAGCTATAAAAAATTTGTCTTGAAAATAATTGGATTAGTTTTCTATGTAACATGTGATAATACATTTTAAAGAGGTAAAGAAATTTCACAAAAAATTTCTTAAGTGTAGTCAAAATTTTAGAAGTATTTAACTAGACGGCAAGAGTAAAAAGGGAGATTTTATTATAGTAATGATAATAATAACACCACACCTTGTAAACGTGTAGTAGTTTAGTTATAACCAGCCTAAATGGATTTTATAAAATAATAATAATAGTATAGAATAAAATGGAAAAAAACACTGTATTTTATAAACATGTATTAGTTTCATAATAACAAGTGAAATAAGTTTAATATGGGTAAACAAGATAATGGTTAAGATTGTAGTATACTAATTAGTTGATATCTTGATAAAATGATGAAGATAAAGGACGAGTTTATGGTTAATAATGAGTATGATTAGTTTTAGTAGTATGGGAGTTTGGTTCTTATGAGAAGTAACTAATTGGGATGAAACTTTTAAATTTTCTAACGTATCGAAATTTGGTAATACTAATCGTGACGAGTCTAATTTTTTTTCCTTGTTGGAACACTCCATTGATCTTTCGGATTACATTGTTTTGTTTTCAGTTGTTTTGGCTAGGGTTCGTTTTACCCTATATTTTATTGGGACACGATTGTTTGGAATTCTTTTGTTACACATCATGGCTAATTTAGTTATGCGGTTGTGGAAACGTTAGGATGAGAGGATAGATTTGGGTAGTATTACTTATGGTTAGATATTAGAATGGAGAAATGTGTTTTGGTTTAAAGGTTGTGTTGAAAGAATGATTAAGATTTATGGAGTTTTGAAACTTAGATTGGTCACGGGAATAAGAGGGTAAGTAAAGTTAGTTGACTGGTAGTGGGAACGAGAAGTCATGCTATGAGAAGTTAGTTGAAGTACCATTAGGAGATTGATGAAAGTACTAGCGGATGTGAGGGTAAAATAGAAAGTTTATACTAATGGAAAGGTTGGGTAAATAACACGCAAGGGATTGGTATAGTTTTGGGTTGAAGTACTTTTAGAAATATTGTGGTAGATGAGTTGAAGTTAGAAGCTACTAGTAGTGTGAAGTTCCTAGATAACATCGCGGAGACGAGAAGGAGTGCGTAAAGAGCTACATCGCGAAGCAAGGAACTGAAAGGACTACGTGTCGGCTGCAAGAAGGATGCAAGAGATTTCGAATGAGTCACAAAAGTTGCGAGGACTGGAAAGGTGACAAGCACTATGATGGGAAATTTACGTATGGTTCGTGACGAAGAAGGGCAGATCGAGTATCGGAGTGGAGCTACAAAGAGTTGAACCGGTGGATCGTGATGAAAAGAATACATTACATGGGAGATTAAGAACTCGTGGAAGTAACAAGGGGATCGAAGGATGAGAAGTGAAGCTGAGCTGAATAAGTTTCATGGAGAAGTGATTAGAGAGTCGGTTTTGTGAAGGTGTTATGAAAGATCTTTGGAAGAGACAGCTATGCATTATCCAATGCGCTAGTGATTTCCATAGATCTGATGAATGAAGTATGGAATTTTTGTTGGACGGGTTAGTGTAAGAATAAGGGAGAACCATGGAAGGAGAGAACCAAGTATTCCTAGAAGATGATGATAGAAAGTACCTCATGTTGGGTGCAAGATCAAAGTAGAAGTATGAAATTTGAATAAGAATTCAAAATATGGCTTAGTAGACAAATAGAAACCAATGCGGGTATGAGATAAGAGTGTGATCCGCATGGAATCACATGAAACTCTAGTCTGTCCCTATTAGGAGGGAGTAGGAGAACTGGTTGTGAGAAAAAAACAAGTGAAGCTACTTGGAAAATTTTGTCGTATAGATGACTAGATAGACTTAGTTAGTAGAGCTGGATTGTTATATCTGCCTAGAATGCTAGAGGCATTTGGGGTACGAGACGTAGAGAATGATCTATACAGATCATGAACGTCTCCAACACATATTTAATCATCTTGATTGAACATTTGGAAAAGGTGATGGGTGGAGTTAAGTGATGAAAGAAAATTGCAAGGCCAAGTACCATCTGGGAAAGGCAAGCATGGTTGATGAGATATGGAATAAGAAGAATGAAGTGAAGCTGAGACGAACTTGAACTATATGGATGACGTATTAGGGTGGTTTAGATGAAGGATGTAGGTTGCACGAGTTGAGTTGTCTAAAGCAGAGAACGCGTCAACATGTATGTTGCGTGGCTTGGACAATCATATGGAGAAAAGGGACGTAGACTATGCTTCCTACATAGATAGGAGTAGCTTAGAAAGGGCGATGTAAGGACGAAATTGGTGAAAGTAACGAGAGTTGGGTGATAGCCGATAGACTGACTAATTCATCTCATATTTCAAGAGGAATGAGAAGTCACATAGTTGAGAAATTGGAAGGATTGCGTACGGATGTGATGGAATAGAGGGTTTTGCGTAAAAGTTAGCCTAATATGTATGGAATGCCTTATGAAGGATTATGGCAAGGGAAGGAACGATAGGAATCATCACATCGTGATGTATGGTAGGAGTTGAGGAAGAAGAAGGAAGTGTGTATAGAAGCGAAGCATGAATGAAATAGTTCGAGATAGGAACAAAGGTAAAACCTTGGTAGAGCTTAATGAGTAGAATAAAGCACAACGCAGGCTAATACTGTCGTAGTGTGGAAAAGGAAATGGCATTGGCCTATACTGATTGTTTGGGAGGCTTAGTATCGATAATCGAATGGATGAGGAGTTATAGGTGTGATGTGCCATAGGGACGAAGGGCTTGGTCTAACTAAGACAAGATGAGGAGCAATATGACCTTGAAGGTAGGACATTGTCTAGGTATAAAGGAAGTGTTGGGTATAAAAAAAATCATGAAGAAAAGTGAGAAAGAAGTGTATAGGTGCTACTAATGAGCTATCCAAATTTAATGGAAGTAGTTGTAGCATGAGTTTGGATGGTAGTTGATAGACTAACTGAGATAACCGTCCTTCTGATGATGTGTATAGATCATAAGTTGATTTGGATTGGAAGAACTAATGGATATGTGAAAGACCGTCATAGGTCACTTTGTAAGGAAATTGGAATTTTTAAGTAGTTTGGGGTACGGATTAAAGGGAGTTGATGAACACGATTGGATATAAGTATATCCAGCTAACTGGAAAAGGATGGGCAAGTGAGATATTTATACAACCTTAGGAGTTACACTGAGGGCATGAGTGATTGATTTAGAGGGAGTTAGGGAACTCTTTAGCGATGACTGAGTTTTCATATAATGATAGTTATCATACTAGAAGACGATAAATGCCATTTGAGGCACTATATGAAAGGATAGGGTGAGTTGTCCCCATTTTGGACTAGAATTGGTAAATGAGGATACTAATGTGGTAACGGTGTTTGTGGAAAGGATGAGAGCAACAAGGGATGTTATGTTGGAAAGGAGGAAACCACTAGATTTTAGTGACAAAGTTATGTAGGAAGTTTCACCCATAGTAAAGGGTGGTATATTTTAGTAAAATGGAAGAGTTGATGTAGAGTTTTGTAGGTCCATTTATGATCTTTGGAAAGATCGGACCAGTAGCTTATGAGCATAGAATTACCTGAAGGGAAATGAGTGGTATACATGTTATATTTCGTGTATTAAGATTGGTAAATGTTGTTTGAGAATGCATATTTGCATGTACGGTTATTCGGGATTTGTGTTAATAAGGGTTTGTGTTATCAAAGAGTCATTTGTGAGATTTATTGACTGTGAGATCAAGAGTTTGGCAATAAATTTAATTATTGTTAGTTAGTATATGTGGTGATTTGAGACTTGAACTAAAGTTCACGTGGAAATGAGAGGAGTTCATTTAGAACAAGTATCCTCAGTTGTTTGCTAATGGTATGTTTGATCCTAAGGAGTAAATCTCGGGACGAGATTTCTATTAGGAGGGAGTGATGTGACAACCGCGGTTTTGAGGTTCGTCACTTAGTTTTATTTTGTGCTAGTTACGTGTCTTTACGTGTTTATGTGCTAATTGGTGTGTATAGATTGTGGTTTGGATATCGTTTCCGGTACGGGGTACCTTGTGAGTGAAAATATGTGTGATGATTTCATGTTCATGAGCTCACATGATAGTGACTATGAAATGAGATGGTGTTATTTAGTGGTTTACGTATACGTATATGTATTATAGAAAATGGTATTTTTACGATTTACGGTTTAGCATTTTGAGGTCTCGGAAGAGGTATTTAGTCACGGGAGTATTTTTTGGGATGGTTTTAAGTCATTTATGTCTTCGTTATAAAGTTTATTTCAAAATTTGAGATTTTTTTTAAAACTGTATATTTTACGTCTTTTATGGTAAACGCGTAAATTTGACTAGTTTTACGGTTTTGAGGTTTTGGAAGTTTTAGGAGCTGAAATAAATTAAAGTAAATTAAGGTAATATTAATAACTTAATAATTAATAATAAAAAGAAAAAAAATAAAAATATAGAATATATAGTCGGTTTTGGACGCAAGAAAAGAAAGAAAAAAAGGAAAAAAAGAGGAAAAGGAAAGTGGGTTGTATTTGGGCTAGGATTCTTGGACAATATATAAGGATTTTAAGTAGATCAAATCATCATAAATCCCTGGAGAAAAAAACAAATTTCGATGGTTTTGGGAGTGTTTTTAGGGTTTCATGGTTTTTTTTTCATCTTCCATTAATCTAAAGGTAAAACCTTCATAACCCTTTTCAATTAAATTGTTTTAATGTTTTCTTTAATCATCTTATGATGGATTTAGGTTAGGGTTTAAATTAAAAACAGTATATTAATGATATATTAATGATAATATAATGATTAAATAAATTAGGGCTTGTAATTAGTGGGATTATGGGTAATTAATTAGGTTAATTTAATTAAACCCGTTTTTAAAAACTGGGCAGAATTTAGGGTCAATTGTTTTGATCATATAGAGAGTTCTACAAACTCTTATTTTTCAATCCAAGTATCCCTGGAAAGGTAATTGAAGTGGCTTTCAAATGCAAGAAACGAGAACTAAATTAGAGGTAGGGAAATGGGTCAAAAACAGGTTACAACAGTCGGAGGTCAAAACAGTTTTGAAATCAGCCTGTTTTCTTTTTAAGTTTTGGGTTGTTTGGGGTACTTAGAGTTGCATTGGGACTTTCAAACGAACATGGAAGATGGTTTATATATTATAGGAAGTATCTGCATTCGGGCTAAGAATGTGGGTTAGGGTAAGACCCCCTAATCATAACAAACTTTTTGTATGTTTAAAATCAGTAAAATCTGGATAGACAAAAGTATATATATATATATATATATATATATATATATATATATATATATATATATATATATATATATATATATATATATATATATATATATCGGGGCCTTAACATTATCTTTAAGGTTGAGGCAAATGGGAGGTGTTATCTAACATATGTAAGGGCATAGGATTTCCTTTACAGAGGTCATGGGTATGGTTAGGTGGGCGTTTGGCTTATAGTTTGGAGACCTAAAAGTTGGGACTGTTTTGTGTAAAATATGAACGGGATAGTTATCAAACTTAACCAAGTTAAGGACTTGTTAGGGAAGGGTAATGGGGTGTTTAGAGCATATTAATGAGGTTCATATATGGGAGATGGCTAGATGTCCATCATAGGTTGATGAGCCGTCTTAGTGATTGGTTCATGTTTTGATTATGTGTTTTTGGTTTGTTAGCTTTTTGCTAGTGCGCGGACTTTTGGAAAACTCAATCAGGTGAGTTTCATAGTCCCATGTGTACTAATGATTATGACTTCCAGATGGGATGGAAGAGACACTGTTTTGTTTTTATAAATTATGTTGTGAATGTTTTGTGTTTGGTGATGGACTTGTGTGTGCATACTTATGTGATTAACTGCTAGATGATTCTTGATTGTTTTATGTTTTGACTTGGTACCAAGGGGATATTGGCAAGGCGGGGCCTTGGGATTGGTTCATAGGTGTTTGGACGCCTATGGGAGTATGGTGTTTGGTAAGGCTGGGAGCCTTGGATTTGGGTTGTTTTGTTAAATCTTGAATATTAGTTGTTAATGCATGTTAGTATCACATTGTCCATATGTTTCTTAGATTTGGTTATTATTCACAGCTTATGGTTTGATTTTGGCGTTTGAGTCTAAACCTATGACTCTCACCAACTTTATGTTGACGTGTTTTAGTGTCTCTTTTAGGTGATATTATGGTTAAGCGTGAGAACATAAGTGGCTAGGTTTTAGAGTTGCGTAGGAATGCATTTAGAAGGAGATCCTCGTTCCTTCTTAGTTTCTTTTGATTGTTTTATAAGTGATACTGTTGGTACCTATATGTTTGCTTTGTTTATGTTATTGTTTGTCTCGGGTAAGTGGTAGGAGTGTTACCTACTTACCTAGACTCCTGCATTGTTGAGATATTGTCATGACATTTGTGTCACCATTTTATGACATTTCTTATACCATTTAGTTATCTCTATAGACACGCTATTGTTGTGATGATATCCATACGTCGCGCCCCATATTCCGCCATGGTGGGGTGTGACAAGTAAGTATTTAGCCTAAATACTCAAGTATAAGCAAATGAAATGCGTCAAAGTAATACAAGACGAGGATCGTCAATCCCGATGGATCCACCCACAACATTTGCGCTTAGCACAAAGTATACAGGACAATTAACGATTCATGATCAAGAGAGGAAACTTAAGGCTATAGACTAAAAGCAATAATATCAATGAAATCATCTTGCAGCATACATTTTAGGATAGCATACAGTTTAAAAGATTATGTTCCAACATGATAACCTCACCCCGCATTTTGAAACAATGTATAAGTAGTAAAAGTGGCTATGAACTCACCTTAGCTACAAGGTGAATCAACAAGGAACTTGAGGGTTGAGTAGTAACAACGGGAAATCAAGCAACTTTAAAGAATCCAAGATGTTGGAAATACGTTTTCCCAAAGAAAGTCTCGGTCACATCATTGTTAGCATAGATCACGAGCTATATACTATTTAGGACATTGTAACTTGGAGTGACCTCCCTTAGGGGGAGATTGTTGGAAATACGTTTTTACGTATTTAGAAAGGATCGGTCACTCCAACAATATATACGTAGATTGGGCTCGTGATCTAGTTATGTAAGTATAACCCATAAATCCCACATGTAGGGTGGGCTATATATACCCTTCCTAGCATGTTAGGAATGGTAGTTGCTGGTTCTCATTTCATCAATCAAACATCTTTCTCTCTAATTCTCTCCTTTATCTCTCTAACTTTATCTCTCTAGTTCTTCATCTCCCTCCCTCTCTTTATATCATTACAACACATTAACAATCTAAGAAATCGTGGACCTACAATTGGTATCAAGAGCCATGGATGATTGGTTTGTTCTTGTGTTTGTTCATCATTGATTTGTGAGTTTTGATCTAAATTCATTTGATCCAATTTTTTTTGTGTTTTTTGTGGTTTAATCTTCCTAAAATCATCTACATAGTTGTGGTAGTGATTTTGGGTATTTGTTTTGGTCAAAAACACGAAAAAGTTGAAATTTTTGGATTGATTTTTGGGTAAAAATTACAAGTTGAAATTTTTTTTTGGTATAATTCGGAATAAGAGGGTTTACAATATTCCGAACTATATTTTTATCTATATTCCGAATTATTATTTTCACATTCCGACTTATATTTAGTGTCTATAAGTTTTTTCCCTCCAAAATAAAATTCCATTCCGACTTATGGTCCAGTATTTCATTTCGACTTAGGTCCAGTATTCCATTCCGACTTATGGTACTGTATTAACATTCCGACTTGTATTTTTCCCTCCCTCCAAAGTTATTCCGACTTGTATCATTATTACAACTTGTTCCGATATTTTTCCCTCCCTCCAAAGTTACATATTCATAAGTCACATTCCGACTTATACTTCAAATCATTATTCCGACTTTTATTCGGAATCAATATTCCGACTGGTTATTGGGAATCCATATTCTTGTTATTCGGAATCCACATGTTCAAGTTGTTATTCGGAATACATTCAAACTTGTTATTCGGAATCAAGTATTTGAAAAATTGTTATTCGGAATAGAATAAGACTTGTTCGGAATCAAGTTTTTTGAAAAGTTGTTATTCAAAGTTGTTATTCAAAGTTGTTATTCAGACTTAGGACTCGATTCGAAAACCAAACAACACTCTACTCACGACTAACCTCACTCGACTGGACTCAAACCAAACACTACTCGACTCCACATAACAGACTCCTTCACCAACACCTTGACTACAAAACATTGACTCAAAAACAAGAACCTCAATTGACTCACCACACAAATCCAAAAACAAACACTCCATCAAATTGTCTCTAACACAGACTCAAACACAGACTACTCGAACACCCTCGAACACAAAACACCCTCAACTCAACAATCAGCAAGACTCGACTCTAAATACAAAGCAGACACAAGACTCTATTTTAAAAAAAATTGACTCGACTCCCTCATCATCCAAACATTCTTGACTCAAGAACAGATAAACTCACTAGACTCTCGTCTCATAAACGGACTCGACTCACCACTTACGAGACTCAAAGACAGGAAGATCTCAGTCAGAAAAACATCCTCGATCAAGACTCAAACCAACAATACAATATTAATAAACCTACCCGAGACCCTAGTGGATCTTCAAGCTGTTGTCTTTTAAACATTCTTCGTGCTTTGTTCTATATCGAATCATCTAGGATTTGTTAGATTGGTCACGGATTGAGATCATCTTGAAGAGATTCATTCATCTTGTTTGTTTTGGTAAATGATTTGAGGTGAGGATTTGTTTGGAGGGGAGGAGGAAACAAGAAAAGAGTATTCGTTTGTGGGAGTATTAATAATACTGAGAGAAGAAGATAACAGAAGGAGATATCCAAGTGACATATTTGAATTATTTAGAGAGTAAGATATAGGGGTAAAGACAAGCGGAGGTTATAAGAAAGTGACATTGGATATTGGGCTATCGTGTGTTTATTAATTGGTATATTAGAGAGTGAGATATCGTGTGTTTATTATTTGGGAAGCCACGTGCAAGGATTACATGTGTTCCCTTTGACTTTGACTGGGTCAATATCTGCATATCAGAAAAGTGGGCCTACGTTGATTTATAATCTTTTTGTTGGGCCATGTTGTGAATGGAGTAGCACGCACTTGCTTAATACCCAATTTTACAAATTTTGGATGGGCAGACTAATACTGGTGGAGGATATTAAACTTATTTTTTTATGGGGGCTACGAGAATGTTTTTAATGATTATGTAATTGAGTTGCGAATTTACATGATCGGGCTGATGGCGAATCGTGAATTATTATTCATTTCGAGTTGGTAGGCCGATTATTTTTGCAATTTAACCCGAACTGATCGATTAAATATTCGATTGTTGAAAAATTAATCAGGTTGGATTAATTAGTTTACGGGCTTTATTTTTGGAGTGAGCCGAGTTTGAATTGGACTCCGGTTTGTTTTATCAACGTTTGAGTTGATCACAAAATTATTGACTCGAGACAAAGATATTTTCCAAACAAGGATCCAAGAATTTTTCATCGAACTATCAATGGATTCGTTGAATTCGAAATTTCAAGAGGGAGACTAGCATCACATGCAAGACACAACTAGAGAAAGTGGTATAACTTCATTTCGACTACTTCAGTCTCATCTTGTGACAATTTCATGGCTTCAAGGAGGAAGTGAATTTGTAACACTCTTCGGTCAAGATCGTCATATATTCATCGACTCAATACTCCTCAACTTGAACCAACTAGCTAAGAAACTCCACAATGAAGAATTTAATCACTCTGCATCGGCACTTGCATATAAGGCTCTCGTGACACAACTCACGCCTTTTCTCCAATTCAATATCGTCAAGTCTGAAAGTTCAGTGATTTGCCAGTCATTTCTTCGAGACACACATAACGAGCTTCAAGATTTCTGTGGTACACTATTGGAACTCATGACATCGGTTTCATCTTTGATTTATGAAAGAAACCGACTTCAGCAAGCGTATGATAGTGGAGTGCAAGAATCTACGATGCAGATGCAAGAGGAGAATGGTCATACGGTTAACAATTTGGAGCCTAAAGATAGCAAGGGCATGGACTCAATAGCAAAGCATGATATCAGCAGCACGTTATGGAATGTTACAGACGTCACTTATGATGACACAATACCCGTTTATGACAAAGAGCCTACAAACATGGTACAATGTAATATTGTATATGATGTATATGCTGATGAAATGCCACATATTGAGCATTCTGAGCCTAATTATGACAAACATAGGATGGAAAAGAGTGATAGCGATATCATTTCTGATTCATCCGATGTGCGTCATAATGGGGGAGAAAGTGTTCAAAATGCTAACAATCATGATAATAGCCTTATGACTGTTTCATTTCTGATTCCAAGATTAAAGAGCTCGAAATGATCGTAGCTCAGCAATCAAAAGATCTTGAGGATGCCAAACTAGAATTTTCCAAGAAAACGAACAAATTTGAAACATATTTTGAAAAACTTGAAAAGTCAAACGTTGTTCTTGAACGAAAATTGGATCAAAAAGTTCTAGATTCTAAAGCTGAAAAGGATAATATTTTGAAACAAATTAAGTTGCTAGAATCTAAGTTGGCATCCCAAGTCAATTTGCTCAAACAGAATGAGACTTTAAAGGCTCGAGTTCAAGAAAAGGTTTTTGCAATAGCGACTCTAAAAAACGAGTTGAGGAAAACTAAAGGAACTAGTGTGGACACTAAGCTTAAAAAACCATCAAACTTGGGGAAACCACCTACAAATCAGTCCGTTAGATAACCGAATGCATTTAGATCCGAGCGACCACAATCCTCGAGACCGCGGTTTGCCTCCCAAGTTGATATGGTTCATATTTCTAGAACAGTCACTCCACCAACTAGGCCTAATGTGACTAAATCGGCTTTAGCAAGACCTAATCACATGATTTCCTCTAGTCTCCCTAGACATAGTCCAAAGAACACGTCTCGAACTAGTTCAAATGACGTTCACCACAAATTTGGTCTATGGGAAGCTATTCAAAAGACACAAGTAAGAGATAGGAATTCCTAGTCAGATGCCTTCTAGATTACCCAACACTGCTAACCATAGCATGTCATATACTAGGAGCATCAATCAATCATCTAGGAATTCTAGATCTTACTCGAACATTAAATATGCTACTTGTAAAACATGTAGGAAATGTGTCTTTAAGGCAAATCATGACTCTTGTGTCAAGAAATTCCTTCATGAGGTGAACTCCCATGCTAGAACTAAATCCCAGTGGATAGCTAAAATTAAACCCATTGGTAAAGTTTGGCGCCCCACTAGTAGAACTTTTACGCTTGTAGGAAACAAGTGCCCTGTAACTAGGATAGTCTCCGATTCTACTAAGACTACTAGGGAGGAAATTGAAAAGGATGATACATCACTTAAGCCTGAACTTAAGGTTTCCAATAAAAGGAAACGTTTGCCAACTAAGACAAGTGAATCATCTCCTCAGGTCACCTCTGGCACAAGAAAAGAAAACTGTGAATCCCCGCATGGTTCTAAGATTGATATCGCTAACCCATATAAAAGCATATAAACTTCAACTGAGAATGCAGGTACCAAAGTCAAGGATCAACAAAAACAAACCGGTCTGATCTTTGTACACCGTTCAACTAAGGACACTCCCTGAGTTTGGTTACTGAAGAAGCTGATATCAGAGAAACAAGTGTCTCAGGGGATTTACAGTTAAGCTCATGTATATGGCTCACAGTCAAATCACGGTCTGTGACCCGAACTTCAAAGAAAGGGAAGTTTATCTCGTCAACGATAACTTACCCTCAAAACGAGAAATTAAATTTTCTCGGACACGAGCTAAAATTAAAACTATTCAAAAGTTTTAAGCTCGTGTATATGGTTCATCGTTAAATTTCAGACGATGACCCGATCTTCAAATAAAGGAAAGTTTATCGCCGATGATAACTTATCCTTACAAACGAGAAATTAAATTTTCTCGGACACGAGCTAAAATTAAAAGTATTCAAAGGTTTTAAGCCTGTGTATATGGCTCATTGTTAAATATCAGACGATGGCCCGATCTTCAAATAAAGGAAAGTTTATCGCTGATGATATACTTATCCTCATAAACGAGAAATTAATTTTTCTCAGACACGAGCTATTATTAAAACTATTCAAAAGTTTTAAGCTCGTGTACATGGTTCATTGTTAAATAACAGACGATGACCCGGACTTCAAATAAAGGGAAGTTTATCTTGTCAACAATAACTTACCCTCACAACGAAAAATTAATTTTTCTTGGGCATGAGCTTATGCTAAAAACATTCAAAGTTTTTAAGCTCATGCACAACAGTTTGCAGTCACATGACAGATTGTAACCCGAGCCTCAAAGAAAGGAAAGTTTATCGCCGATGATAAACTTATCCTCATTAACAAGAAATTAAATTTTTTCAGACACGAGCTTACCTTAAAACTATTCAAAGGTTTTTAAGCTCGTGTATATGGCGTATAATTACATTTTAGATTATGCCGCGGACTTCAACAAAATGGAAAGTTAATCTCCGATGATAACTTATCCTTACAATGAGAAATTAATTTTTCTCGGGCATGAGCTAATATTACAAATATTCGAAGTTTTTAAGCTCATGCACAATGACTTACAGTTAAATATCTGACTATAACTCGGACTTCAATTTTAGGAAAGCTTATCTTTTATGATAACTTATTCTCGCAACGGGAAATTAATTTTTCTCGGTCATGAGCTTGTATTAAAACATTCCAAGTTTTAAGCTCAGAAAGGAAAGTGTATCTTTTAAATAAGAGAACTTTCCTCATAACGAGAAATTAATCTTTCTCGGTCATGAGCTTTATGTTAAAACATTCAAAAGTTTTTCAAGCTCATGAAAACGACTTCTAAGTAAATATCAACTTAGGACTCGTTCTTTAATTAAAAGGAAAGTTTATCACCGATGGTAACTTATCCTTAACAACGGGAAGTTTACAACTTCACGGACTTGAGCTCGTTTCGTAAGATATTCAAAATCTTAAGCTCAAGTAATTGATTTTTAAAACGTTGAACACAATGTTTCAATAATTTTTCAAAAGGTTTTTCTAAATCTTTCAAAATTGTGTGTTCCAAATGTTTTTGATAAAAAGAGCATGTCTTCTGGAATCGATAATATTTACGATCCTAGAAATGTCGTTCAATAATGACATGGGGTTGTAAATAAAGTTCGAGCAGAAGTTTAAATGATTTAAAACATGCTCCAAATGGCTTGTTATTATTTCAGATAGTAGCCCGCTTTTCATATTCAAGTCAAGCATTTCACCGGAAAGCTTTGACGCAACAACGGGAATTAATTTTCTCGGGCATGGTTTACTTTATAACCATGTAAGGGATTGTGTTTACATTATAACACAATCTAACACGAATATATGTACGCATAAGTGCATTTATTTGTTACAAGAAGAGAATTCTTGTTTTTATGAAGTTATCATCTCCACAATCCGCAGCAATTTACAATTGATATCTACATACTCGACGATGCGACTACTCAAACGGCGACTACAGCTCTTTCAATAGAACACGGGTCAATAATTGTGGGGGAGTAATTGTCCAGCATTCAGAATCTTTGATGCCGAAAGTGCCAAGGTCACTAATTGGTGTCAAGACAACGATATCAATCGTACACATGGTGTCCAGAGATAACTTCAGACGTGACGAGGCGACCAACATTCGTGAACAAGAACCATGTGATTCTATCATATGATGTTCTTCATCATTAAGGTCCAACATCGTAAATTGCTAATCTTGTGAATACATTATCATATATGATCTTTGCACGTGATAAATACCTTACACTTGTGTTTAAAAGGTATTTAACTTACATTTCAAGTACACCCTCATTAATTTGAGGGGGAGCTTGTGAAAATCATGAAGATAATTGGATTTGCATTATTCTTTCCAAATTTTCTTAAAATGCTATTAAATCAACTGATATTAAAAACATCGATTGGGTTAATATTTTTAATATGGGGGAGAAAATGTGATTTAATATGGGAAATGATTAATCACAAATGATTTGACTTAACGTGATAGCTCATCCCGACATGTGCGAAATGTTTCGGATATCATAGCATATGTTAAGGGGGAGCAAAATGGATTTCATGGTGACATACACTTACCCAAAACATATCTATTCACGACGGTTAAGATTGTGGTGACATAAGGATGGTAGGATAGGTTAAAGTCCAATGATTCTTCTACAACCAGAGGAATCTTCCCAAGGACGTTTCATAGCTAGAAATAGTAGTCCTTAGGAAAGATGGAGAAAGATTATGAACGTAACTGAATGTCGACCAAGTACTTAAGTTAGCACTGGAACAATCACAACAAGGTGCTAGTTATGACGTATTGGTAAGCATTGAAGGGGTTGAAGAATGAAAAAGAATTGTAAAGATAAAGGGTCTAAAGAAAGAAGCCCTCCTTACAACCTTAGGCAGAAAACGGGTCAATACATATGCTATTGAGATCATTTTTTAATGATTCTTGATATTGAAGATAGACATCATGTACCCAGTGATGCAATGCATAACCCATCCCAGCTAAGCTAAATCAGATATCTTTTAAAAGATACTTTGTTGTCCCATATATTTAGATGATTATAGATAGAAAATAGATGAAAAGAGATAGATTCCTAGAGAGAGAAAGTAGTGAGAGAAAGTAGAGAGAAAAAGATGATTAACTTGGTGAATATTAGATTAAGAAAAGAATCAAGTGAATAACCAACCCTCCTAACATGCTAGGAGGGTAGTATATATAGTCCACCCACATGCGGGCTTTAATGGGCTATATATTGAGTCGGGCTTGTCTTTTGGACTTTAATTAGTTTAAACCCAAGCCCGTAAACCACGACTAACTAACTACCTATTACAACGTTCTAACTAATGTTACAATAATAACCTATGACCGAGCATTCTTGTTTGACTCAATATTTTAAGGCTAACAATCTCCCCCAATGTGAGGTCATACCCTTTTGATGTTTGGAGATCAATGGAGATTACGAATCTCGTCATAAATGAGTCTTGAACGTGTAACAGTAGTTTTTTCCTTCATGCTGTGATCTTTGAGCCTTTGTCATTGTCTTTCGACTTAGTCTTTTATCTTGAGATCTTCAAATCATTCTTGACTTGTCTTTGCCATCTTGCGATCTTGTGCCTTTATCCACATGCTCACACTGTTAATTGTTGAATAAGTCTTTGGGCATGAATATGTGATTTTGAATCTTTGACTTTGCTGAGTACACCGTGACGCCACCTTCTCGAGACAAAACATAGACATGGACTAAATGGCTTTGACATTCGTCCTAAATCGGTAGCGTTTTACCTCCGGTCGGTGATGACCGTTATACGATTTTAAATATCGTACCTGTGATTAGGTAGATTCAATTAAGAATCTCCTTGACAGGGTTTCGTGGCAGTACTAGCCGTTCTCTTTACTCGACCGTCTCAAAGCAAGACTGCGAACATAAAGAGTGAATCAATTGGATAAATATCCGCTTGATTAAATCGTCAATTCAAATTCCTGGAACAAGTTTGATTCTTTAAGAATCTTACCATTGTTGCTTTCCAGTTGACACAAGTTTGATTCATAAGAATCTCACAAGTCACCTACCGTAGCGCTGTTTGAAGTTGACGCTAGAAGGATTTCCATTCGTCACTGTGAATATTAATGAATATCACTCTTAATGTTCTGGCAAGACCATAAAGATGTTGCGTAGAAACCTGAAACGAGTTTGAATCAATTCAGAATCAAACCACTGTTGCTTTTCAGTTTTACATAAGTTCAATTCATAAAGAATCTTGCATATGACCTACCGCAGTGTTGTTTGATGTTAACACTGGAAGGATTTCCACTCATCATTGTGAATACTAAGTAGTATCACTCTGAGCATTCTAGCAATATCACAAGGATATAGTGTAGGACTCTCTTGAACTTCATCTGTGTGTCCTAACGAGATTTGATTGATCTCTTGGCTCTAGACTCGATTTGTGCACTTTTAGTGGTCAGAGGCTGGAGCAGATGCCACCTATTCAATATCAACTATCTCGGAGTGAGAAGGTCAATAGAAGTCGTGTTGATCTCCATGACAGTAAAACAAACTTCTTTTAAGAGAAGCCTGAGTAGCTAGGAAAGGGTTGTGCTTCACATCACTGGGTCCATGATGAGTTTGTCTTCATGATGAGTTGACCCGGTTTCTACCTAAGTTGTATGGAGGGCTTCTTTCTTTAGACCCTTTATCCTTACATTTCTTTTTCATTCTTCAACCCCTTCAATGCTTTCTAAGACATCATTAATAGCACCTTGTTGTGATTGTTCCAGTGCTATCATCAGTACTTAGTCGGCATTCAGCTTCGTTCACATTCTACTCCATCTTTCCTAAGGACTTCTAATAATCTATTGGATT
This sequence comes from Glebionis coronaria, assembly GCA_025667525.1. Lineage (NCBI taxonomy): Eukaryota > Viridiplantae > Streptophyta > Magnoliopsida > Asterales > Asteraceae > Glebionis > Glebionis coronaria. Next base: position 463,316,402 of record CM046876.1, on the reverse strand, counting down.
GTCCCTGGGAAGATCCCTTCGGTTCTTGTTGGATCATAGGACTTAAACCTAACCACCCTTTTGACACCAATAACGTCGTAAATTAAAGATGTTGTGGGTATTTGATCGTAACCATGAAAACCACTTTAAATTCTAACAAAGTGTTTGAAAAACATTTAGCACATTGCTAGTTTTGTCGTTTCAGAAATGCTGCCCCTTCACATGTGCATTGAAATGCGAAAGAATTTAAGTAGACATTTTGCACATGTGGGTAAGAGTTAAAGTGCTTGAGTCTATAGATCACATTTTAATCACATTTTCTCCCCCTATCTCTAATATATAAAATCTTGTGATATTAGAGATACCCAATTTGATTAAAATATATTTTGAAAAATAGTCTTGAAAATCTCTAGGAGAAAAATGTGTTAATCTTTTGCATGAAGTTAAAATGCTCCCCCTCAAAAATTGATCCAATTGAATTGTCATTGTGAGGATATGATCCACATTTCGCTTTTTGAGAATGGGAGTTGTTGAACACACAATTTTTGAAAGATTTTGAATATAATTGAGAAATTCTTGAAAAAATTGTGTTCAACGCTTTTGAAAAATCAATTCTTTTTGTCGAAAAGGTTTTTCTAAAGCATAAACTTGAGTTCATAGACTTTGAATGTCTTGACAAATCCACTCAAGTGTAAGAAGATTTAACTTCTTTTGTTGAGGGTAAGGGCACTAAGTCGTACACTCCCCCGTGAATATAGTTCCGGGTTGCAATCTGAAAGTGATTCCAAGCCATTGTGTTGAGCTCAAAACGTTGAATGTTTTGTGACAAGCTCAACCCAAGATAGATCCTCTACCCGTTGTTGGAAATATTGTCCAAAATAGACAATTTCCTTTTGAAAAAATAGAAATGACATGTTTTGAAAAATATTTACAACTTCCATTCGAGCTTTATGTACACACCCGTGTCGTTATTGAGCGACATTTCTAGGTGCGTCCATATTATCGATACTGAAAGACATGTCGAGAAGAATATTTTTGGATTATCACAGATTTTTTTTAATTTTGTATTTTTCTTTTTCATTAATATTTACAAGTAGATGTTTGATAGGTGAATCAAGCAGGCTTCTTTGCCAGAACCTCTAGTTTTGCTGGATTCAAACATCTCATACCAATTTGCCTAACTAGATACGCAAAAAATCCTGACCGCTTCCATTCGAGCTACTGGTGCAAATGATTCTTCGAAATCAATACCCTCTTTCTGTCCATACCCTTTAGCCACAAGCCTAGATTTATTCTTGATGATCGTGTTCTCTTCATCCATCTTGTTTTTCCAGATCCATCGAAGATTTAATGCTATTACATCGTATTGTCTGTCAACAAGTTCCCAGACTTTAAGTCTTTCAAATTGTTGAAGTTCATCCGTCATCGATTCAATCCAAGCATGATCAGCCAAGGCTTCTTTGATGTTCTTCGGTTCAGCTGAACTCACGGCGAGTGCGCACATACAAACATCGGCATCGATGTTAAGCTGTCGTCTTGTGCGAACGGGCTGTGAAGGGTTTCCAATGACATGAACCAAAGGATGATCTCGGGTCCAATGATGTGTTGAAGGATGTCGTTGGTAGAACGTGTGCATATTTGACGGATCAACATGTCGAGTAGAAGACTCTCCAGTTTCGTGTACCGGTGTACCGAATGGGTTGATAAATTCGTCTTTGTCAGATAATGCATTTTCTGCTTGATTTTTTGTCTCTGATGCAATGACAGTAGTTTTGGATGTTGTAGGAGCGCTTGTTGATGTGATATTCTGAGGAGGTAAATCTGCAGCAACCAGTGTTGAAGTAGATGAAGTTGTATCCGGTTGTAGACGATGATCGGTATCATCATTCTTATCATGAGTGACAGCGGAAGACTTCGATACAACTTGTTTCTCCCCCGTGAAGTATTCATCATACATTGGTCCATATAACATTTCCAACTCTTCTATTGTCGTGTCGACTGTCATATCAGCTCTAGGAACATTTTCTGGAACCAACGTTGAACTTGATGGTTCATTGCTGTGGTCTTGAGTTCCGAGTTCCGTGCGGTTGTGAAAGGAAGTCGTTTGTCGTTGTGGATCGAGACTTAAACAGTTTTGTTCAAGTGCCATTTCTTGTAATTCATCAAATCTGATATGAATAGTCTCGACTATCAATTTTGTTCTCTTGTTGTACACTCTGTATCCCTTAGACTGAGTTGCATATCCCACAAGAATACATGCATCACCTTTCTCTTTTAGCTTATCCAAATTTTCACCATCTCGAATAATGTAACAAGTACATCCAAAAACATGAAGGTGTTTGAGTGAAGGTTTTCGATCATGAATTATGTGATATGGTGTCTTTTCATGTCTAGGAATAATTAAGGATCGATTTTGTGTGTAGCATGCGGTTGACACGGCTTCGGCCCAAAAGTATAGTGGAAGTTTTGAAGCAGATAATAATGTTCGAGCAGCCTCAACTAAAGTACGGTTTCGTCTTTCAAAAACGCCGTTTTATTCGGGTGTTCGAGCAATAGATGTTTCATGTTCAATTCCTTCGGCTTCAAAATAGTTTCTCAGATTTGAATTCAAAAATCCTGTACCTCTGTCAGTACGAACCACTTTGACTTGAGCTTGAAGACCACGTTGTATCAGTTTAAGGAAGCTGATGAGAACTTCGGGTGTTTCATCCTTGGATCTCAAGAAGTGAGTCCATGTGTACCTTGAGTAATCATCGACAATTACCAGAATATATTTCTTCCCATTGATACTCTGAACACGTATGGGACCACACAGATCCATATGAAGAAGATCTAACCGTCCTTTTGAGCTTGGTGTAGTCTTTGTTTTGAAGCTACTTCTTTTAGCTTTACAAAGTTCACAAGAAGAACAAAGATGATCTTTGATGAATGTCAAACTTGGAAGGCCTCTCACAATATCTTTCTTGGAAAGCAAGTTGATGGTATCAAAATTAAGATGAGATAAACGTTGATGCCATAACCATGCCTGAGTCGATGAAGCTTTAGCCATGAAGCAAATTGGAGTTGATGAAGTTGTGTCTTGAAGTGAAATTATGTAAAGATCAGTACCTCGTGTACCGGTAAGTAAGTCATTCCCATCATAATCACGAACAAAACATGTCTTCTTTCTGAAAGCAACCTCCAAATCCGCATCACAGAATTTACCAAACGAGAAAAGATTGTGATTGAGCCCTTCGACGTAGTATACCCTTTGTAAAACCCGCATGCTTTTACCATGAATAGTACCCTTAGGATCGTACGTACTAGTTTAAAACTTTCCTAATATAGCATGATTACGATTACGTATTAGGAGTTTACGTATTACGTACGTGTTAGAACACGATAAGTATTTACTATACACGAGCACGTAATAATTATTTGACGATAATTAATCACGAACATGCAATCATGAAATCATGAACGTAATTAAAACACGAACTATTATTAATTATGTATGTATATTTATTACGAGCGTAATTAAATATATTAGATCACGGTATTTACGTAACGAGAACATTTAAAACACGAACACAAATAATCACAAACGTTTAACTTAACAACGTGACACGAAAAAAAGTACGGGTACCCCAAGTGGGGCCCCTACCCGCGGCTACAAGGGCAAATGGGCCAAGCCCATTTGTCAAATTTACTAAAAGGGAATAAGGGGATTTTCACTACTCATAAAATTTTACAGAAGATTTTTAAGAAAAACCTAAAAACCCTCCTCCCTTGTCTCCTTGGTGCCGCCACCCTACAACCACCACAAGAGGTGGTTTGTGATCTTGAATCTTGGAATTTTAGTGATTGATCGTGTTGGTTCTTCGTCCTTTTGATCCACGAATTCGGTAAATCCTTTTTAAACCTTTTCTTTTGATTTAATCTTTTTATAAATCAAGAACATGTGATGTTTTTACAAAAACCTAATAATTAAACATGGATCTAACATGATTTGGTGTTAAATAAAATCAAAAGGGTGTTTTAAGGGGTGTTTGTTTTTGGCCGCAGGCTGCACCGAACCCGAAGGGGTCTCGGTTTGGCCAAGCCGACCACCACCAAGACCATACGGTCTTGGTTGGTGCGTGTGGGTCCCACGGCAGCAGTAAAACACGGGGTACCCTGAGTTGGTTCGGGGTACGGTGTCGATTTCATGTCCGGTTCATTGTTTTTAGTTTGGATCCGGTTCATGGTGTATGTTTAGTTTTTTTTATGTTTATGATCTTATGTTAAAATTAAATTAATGAAATGATATGATTAATTTAATAACATGACTTAGGTTATTTTAATTATTATAATCATGAAATTAATTAACCTAAGTATTTGTATATTTAAGACTTACAATTAATTAATTATTTTAAAAGCATGGATATAATTAATTAATTAACATGACTTAGGTTATATTATTAATATATAATAATACATATTTAAACCTAAGTATTTAACTTATTTAATTAAAAACATGTTATACTTTAATTAAATATTTTAACCTATAGTTTAATTTAATTACATGAAATAATTATTAAACTATACGTTATATCATATGACTTAGAAAATAATCATGAACACACTTAGGCTTATATACTTAGCTTATTTAACCAGCTTATTTCTAATTATGGAAACTTTCTATTTTTAGAAACTTAATTAAGTAAGACAGCTAATCTATTTATGGAAACCTTCTATTTTTAGAAACTTATTTATTTCAGGCAGCAAATCTATTTATGGAAACTTATTTAATTAAGGCAGCTGGTCTATTTATGGAAACTTTCTATTTTTAGAAACTTGTCTATTTTAAGAAGTGATTCTATTTTTAGAAACTTTCTATTTTTGGAAACTTTCTATTTTTGGAAACTTTCTATTTTTTGAAACTTTCTATTTTTGGTAACTTTCTATTTTTGGAAACTTTCTATTTTAAGAAACCTGCTATTTTTGGAAAGTTACTTATTATTTCACAGTAAGTGTAATAACACATAAAATACCAGAAATACTTAATCAGATTAAACAGAATATAAGATAAAACACAGTTTAAGGCTTTAAAACGGTAAACATGGTAAGAACACATAAAATAAGCTAAGAAATAACATAAAACTAGCTACGTATTTAGTAAGTAGATACTTATTCATGTATATATTTATGTAGCACTAGTGATTCGGAAGTAGGATTCCTCTCAGTTCATCTTCTTCGTTCACTAGACATAAGGTACGGATTCCCGTCCTTTCAGTATGGACATTCTTTCCTTATTAATATTCCCCGTATGCAGCCAACTGTTTTCCCGTAGTATAAGTTACGTGTTTGATTGCTTATGTTTAATTAAGATTACCTATAGCCATATACATGCATGACCAGTTTCACCTAGTTATGGAGGTACCGTAACCATAACATTAGAGGCACTGATGTTATGACTTCACCACGGCGGAGTGATTGCTCGTGGCGTCCCTTCAGCTTTTGGCCATTTATTTATATTTATCATGTGGGGCGTATGGGTGCATCCTAGTTACATGTTTTTATTCAGGATTTCATGGTGAATGTGGTGTGTGCCTTGCATCCTTCACAAGGAGCTGATCCCTCCTACCCAAAAACCAGTATATTAAATTAGAGGCAGCCCCTCTAATTTGCATGATGAGGTCACCCCTCCAAGTATTCATGCACGGTGGATTTTCATGACCTATATTGGCTAATGGTAAAATATGACAAACAGTTTTTATAAGATAAACATAAGACTTTCAAACTATTAAACCAGTTTTATTAAGACTTAACCAGGTTACTCGGGACTTAGTTTTTCTTCCGTTGTTATATGTTATATGCTAATCCTATTCATGCTTTATTGTACATCCGTGCATTGAGCGTATTTGCTCAGCCGTTTTCCTTTTCTATGTTCCCAAAACGGCAGGTACTCAGGGACGCTCGTAGACACTAAGAGTACGTGCATATGGACTTGAAGCTGTCTAGCCTTCTTTACATTATGCATTTCCTTTCTTATGATACTTATGCTCTGGACATTGTTTAGTCCTTTCCTTTATAATACTATGTTTGTGTGTAATGAGCTTAACTTTTAGACTACCGATGTTTGATTCCGGTATTTCCCTTTTATGGTCAAGTAATGTTTAGACATTTTTCCTTGTATGCTTTGATGACACGCCATAATTTCTGTGATATTTCCATTTCCAAAATGGGGTGTTACAATTATGGTATCAGAGCCAAGGCTTCGACCTGTAGGCTCTCAAATATGACCTGTGATTAGTGGGTAGTCACTACAGTCTTCCTAGAACTGACAGTTGTTTTCATGCATTCGTCATTTCTAAGCATACATATACATGTCATTGTTGCAGGGTTTTTGACTAAGTAATGGTTGGTACAGGACTGGCCCTATTTAGTCGCATGTGTTTTATCGAAACTTTTAGATTTGGGACCGACCCATAGGCGTCCCCTCGCTATGTCTTTTGTTTTGGGTGAACTGACCAGAGGCGTTCACTCTCGAGCATACAGAAGTTTTCATAAAACTGCATCATGCATTCATACACAAAATTTTCTTGCATAAAAATTTTCTCGTGAAATTTTAGTATAAATTTTTTTTCATGTATATATATATATATTATGTTTTGATCTGTTTAATCATATGTTTTATGTTAAACTGTCAGATGGTTCTCACACGCGAGCAGGAGCAGCTCAATGCTGCAATTCAGGCTGCTATGCAAGCTTTGCTTCCTCAACTGAGGAATGACATCAGGGCTGAAGTTCAAGCTGCCAACAATCAGCACCATAATCAACCACCTCCTCCTCCTCCTCCAGTGACATTAGCAGTATGGCTGGAGAGATTCAACAAGCTCCGCCCTCGAGCTTTTGAGAAGACAGATAGCCTCAGCGATGCTGAAAGCTGGTTGGCTCACATCGAGAATATTTTTAACGCTATGGGCTGTGACCCCGCATACAAGGCGAGGTTGGCATGCTATCGGTTCGCGATGTACTCAACTGGTGGTTAGCATTGATGCAATCTGAAGGTGGTGACGAGTGGGTTGCTGGTTTGACTTGGGCTCAGTTCAAGGACAGGGTGATGGAGCAGTTCTTTCCCAAGGCTGAGCTGGGGAGAATAGCAACGAGTTTCTGTAGCGCTTTCTTCGCTTGGCTGGTTTCCTTGGTTCGGCAGCAGGTACTCCTGAAGAGCAGGCACATCACTTTAGATGGGCTCTTCGCACATCGGTCGCAAACAATCTGGTGTGTGCTACGTTCAACATTGTAGCACAAGTGGCCGATGCAGCACGAAAGCTGGAAGTGCTGCAGGAGAGAGATGAGTTCGGGGAAGCTGAAAGACCCGACAAGAGGTAAACGTTCGTATTCAAGCGGTGACCAATCCGTATATTTTTCCATATGTCAATTATTCATCTCTTAAATGTATCTTCCAGGCAGAAAACTGGGGACCGGTCTCAGCCGGCTACTCAACAGCAGCCTCATCAGCCCAAGGGAAACGGTCAGACTAACGACCGTTCTGCTACGGATAGGCGTGGCGGTAATGACAATTACCGTAACAACGTTGGGCACTCCAACAACAGCAGGTCCTAATACTTACGCAATTCCTTATGTTTTATGTTATAACTCATATTCTGACACTTAGCAAAACATCTACCAGGAACCATGGAAACGGTAGGGACCAGAACCAGAGAGGTTCGCAGCCTAGCCGTCCAGCTATCACTAGTATTTAATCTTATGATTATCCGCTTTATCCTTTGTACCCGATTACCATGTCTTATGTAAAATGTTTTATCAGGTTCTCAGCCAGCCAGAGCACCTGCTGGAGGATACACTCATCCTCTTTGCTCTACTTGCCACCGTAGGCACCCAGGACCATGTCGCCGTAATACTGATGCGTGCTTCAAGTGTGGTCTTCCTGGCCATATTATGAAGGATTGTCGTAAGGGCGAGATGGAGGGTACATCAGGACATGTTGATACCAAGCCGTCTCCTACTGCCGGGCGTGTCTACACGACATCTCGAGACTAGGCCAACAAGTCTACAGGTACCATCACTGGAATCTTGTATATGTATGGTCAAGCTGCATGTGTTCTTTTCGATACGGGTGCTACTCACTCAGTTATTTCTACTGCTTATGCTAAGAACATTAGGATGCCTCCCTTGCCACTAGAAAATAGGCTTACTATTTCCACGCCTTTGAGGGACTCTGTATTAATCACCCATGTATACAAGAGTCTTCCCCTAGAATTTGATGATAAGGTTCGACCTGTCGACGCACTTCCGCTGGACATGAATGACTTCGACATAATTTTGGGCATGGATTGGCTATCCAAGTATCATGCTACCATAGACTGCCATTCATATCGAGTTATCTTCAGTGATGTTAATGCACCAGAGTACATTCATAATGGGTTCATACCCGGACGGTCTGTACAAGTCATATCTACCCTGCAAGCGCGTGCACTACTGTCACATGGCTGCGAGGGTTATCTAGCTACGGTTCACGACATGGATGCTGAATCTCCATCAATTCAGGATCAACCTATAGTGTCGGAATTCCAAGATGTGTTTCCAGCAGAACTTCCGGGCATACCACCTGCACGAGAAGTGGAATTCAGTATCGAGCTGGTTCCAGGAGCTGAACCAATCTCCAAGGCTCCTTATCGCATGGCTCCCATAGAGCTGAAGGAGCTGAAGGATCAACTGCAAGAACTTCTTGAACGAGGTTTCATTCGACCGAGCGCATCTCCATGGGGTGCAACGGTATTGTTTTTTAAGAAGAAGGACGGCAGTATGCGTCTTTGCATAGACTATCGCGAGCTCAACAAGATTTCCATTCGGAATAGGTATCCACTGCCACGCATCGACGATCCGTTTGACCAACTCCAAGGGTCCAAACACTTCTCTAAGATTGATCTTAGGTCAGGCTATCATCAACTACGGGTCAAGGAGCAGGACATCGCTAAGACTGCCTTTCGTACCCGTTATGGCCACTACGAGTTTGTAGTTATGCCATTTGGCCTGACAAATGCTCCAGCAGTGTTCATGGATTTAATGAACAGAATCTTCCATGAATTTATGGACAAGTTCGTCATTGTCTTCATCGATGACATCCTGATTTTCTTAAAGTCCAAGGAGGAACACGAAGACCATCTTCGTACAGTACAACAGATTCTTCGCCAGAAGCAGCTGTATGCTAAATTCTCCAAGTGTGAGTTCTGGTTAGACAAGGTGGCATTCTTAGGTCACATTGTATCAGCAGAAGGAATCACTATGGATCCAGCGAAGGTTGAGGCCATTACTAAGTGGCCAAGACCGACATCAGCGACGGAAGTCCGCAGTTTCTTAGGCTTAGCTGGCTATTACCGTAGGTTCGTGGAGAACTTTTCCCGCCTAGTAATAAGTGTGAAAACACTTATCCTTTTACCACTTATTTCCAATAATAACAAGACCAAAACGTGTGATTTATGTCGTAAAAGTCGGAATTATGCGTGGTTTGTGTTTTTATTGTGTTTTAGGACCAAAATATGAAAAAGGAAGAAAACACGGGCTTTCACGGGCTTTTATTGAAGAAAACGGGAAAAGACAAAGTCAAAAGATCAAGAGTGCAAAAAGAACGGAAGTCCAAGGCCTATTCTGAAGATTTATCGAAGAAAAAGTCAAAAGATGGAAGTTTAACGAAGTCGAAGAACTTAAGTCTAATAGAAGAAGAAAATTAAAAGACAAGTTCAAATCCCGAGACGACAAAGACGAAGAATTAAAGTCGAGTCGAGAAAACGTGAAGAAAGTAAGAAAGAAGATGCAACACATGCACTCCTTCCACCTTCCCTATAAATACCCTCCTAATAGTCATTAGGAGGGTAGTTAGAGTTTTTAGTTAATTTTTCACTTTTTAGTTTTTAGAGAGAGAAAGTCTTAAACTTTCTCTCACTAGTTCATCTTTTTCTTTTAATCTTTTAAGATTAAACATCTTTGTATTGCTTATTTCATTAATCAAAGTTCCATTTTAAGCTTTTACTTCTTAATCTTATTCTACTTTTCTTTGATTTAAGATTGATTTTGGTGCGATTATCATGTGATCCGTGTTGTTCTTATTGATTTCGTGCTAAAAAGTTAATCTTTTGATCATTTTATAAGTTTTCATTTGATTAAGCTTTAAGACTTTTGTGCTTATTGGCTTATTTTTATGATTAGCTTATTTTTTTTATTAAAAAGTTTATTAAAAAGTTTATGATTTTATTGTCTAATCTAAAAAGTTGATTAATTTCGAGTTGAATAAGTTGATCAAAGTGCTTATTTGATTCGGATTTGTCATAGATTCGGGTTGGTTTTGGTATTAGCTTATTAAAGTTAGCTTATTACCTAGCTTAACCTTTTTCCTTAGATTTCGGAAAGGGTTTAAACTCCCCTTTCCGATTGGTTTTTCCGACCGAGCACCATCCTAACAAATTTCCACAATTTTAGGAAAGGTTGTTAAACCCCTTTCCGATTGGTCTACATTCCGACGGTACCCCATCTTCACTTTCCGATTGATCCAATCGGATTAGGGTTTTGATATTCAGATTGGTAACCTTTGCTTATTCCGATTAGCTGCCCTTGTCCCATATTCCGATTGGGTTGTTTGCACGTATTCCGATTGGGTGCGTTTGTAGTATTCCGACGGTGAGGTTTTACTTATTCCGATTGTCCTTTTGTCCATATATTCCGATTGTGCGCATTTCCCTGCATTCCGACCATCCGATCGGAATACATTCCGATCGGGTCCCCTTTTGACTTGTTTTGGTTTCTTTCGATGTTACTTTCTTATAGTACTTTTTATTTTCAGAATATTTTCCAAGTGTTAGTTTTATCTAGTGTTTAAGCATTTTTCTAATCCTATCTTTATGTTTAGCTACCTTTTATTTTACTCGTCATTTAAAACTAATCTTAATTCTTCCATTTACTCAACGACATTTTAATTACTCGCTAATAGTTTAAAACAAACAAACCAAACCATCCTCTTGATTCACCAAAAGACGATTGAGTCGCACTTAAGACCGGTTTTCAATTCGAAAGGATTCGGACGATAAGATTTTATACTAGGGTAAAATCAAGCATTAAATGGCGCCGCTGCCGGCTCTTTTCGTTAAGATAAACGGTTTCTAGTGAGAGACGCATTGAATTTTGGGATCCGTTCTTTGAACGTTATTTTCATTGCTATAAAAATTTCCAAAAATCCAAAAAAAAAATATATAAAACTCTTCAAAAAGTACAAAAACATTTAAAAAATCATAAAAAGCAATTTTTTTCTAAAGGTTTTGCACCAAAAAGATTATATAGATATTCTCATTGTGTATATTTTTCTTCTGCAGGTGTATGCGTACTAGATCTTCCAACTATTCTGAGCCCGAGACTCGTGAAGATTTAGATATGGCTGGTGTTAATAACAACAATAATCACCCACCTCAACACAATTTGAATAACAACAACAACAACAACAACAACAATGTCCTTCTACCTGATTTACGAACCATGGAGGAATTGTGTCAACCCACCATGAACGGACGCGGAGGCCCGATTGCGCCAATGCACGTCACGGCTCAGGAGTTTTCGTTGAAGCATCACATGATACAACAAGTGCAAACGAACCCATTTCGTGGAATTCCGGATGATGATGCCAACAAACACCTCGACAAATTCATTACCATGACCCAAAGCATGAAGTGCTCCGGTGTTTCTATGGATGACCTTCGCCTTCAACTCTTTCCACACTCGCTTTCTCACCATGCCGAAAAATGGTTTGACCGTCTTCCTAAGAATTCTATTCATACGTGGAATGACATGACTCAACGCTTTTTATCGCGCTACTTTCCCCCATCCATGGTCACTAGCCTTCGTAACCAAATCAGTGGATTTATGCAAGAGAATGATGAATCGCTTTTCGATGCTTGGGAACGCTACAATGATTTGATCGACCGCTGTCCTAATCACAATATGCTCCCCGTCACTCTCATTGACACCTTCTACAATGGTCTCACTTTTCGTGATCGTGACACAATCAATGCCGCCGCCGGTGGTACTTTTATGAAAAGGAGACCGGAGGAGTGTCGAGAGTTGATCGAAAACATGACTACTCACCACAAGAATTGGGATTCATCCCCATCCTCAAGATCTAACTCGAGAGTCAATATTTCTTCTACTACCTCCAATCCTGAAATGTCTGAAATTTCTCGACAACTCGCTGAAATGAACAAGAATTTCATGGCCATGGCCACAAACCACTTTCAACAAGCTAAAGCTGTTGCTATTTCTTGTGACACATGTGGTGGCCCTCACTCTTATAATGATTGTCCTTCTACCCAAAGCAATTATTCTGAAAACGTTAACGCAGCTTACGGCACTTATCCCACGGGAGGCTATCAAGCCCGCCCTCAAGGAGACCGTGGCTTGCTAAGTTATCGTTCCAACAATTATCTTGCTCCTCCTGGTTTCCCTCCTGCAAACCAAAACCAACAACAAAGCTTTAACCGAAACAACCAATCCCAACCTCGTGCTCAAAATCAATATCAATCCCAAAGAAACCCATACCCAACTCAAGGAAATTCCCAAGCTTACCAAGCTCCACCTCTCAATCAACCGATGGCTGTAAACCAAGACGTCGAGACGTTTATGAAGACTAATCGTGAGATGGTGACGAATCTTCAAAGTCAATTTGTCAACTTGAAGAATGACATGGTGAAACAAGGGAGCGATATTCGAGCCGAGCTAAGGAATGACATGGCCAAACACAGCAATGATATTAATGCCAACATGCAAAACTCTTTTAACAATCAAGCTCTTCACCTTCGTGATATGATTGGTTCGCTCATCCAAAGTAATCAACCCTCTGCTTCGGGTACTCTTCCGAGTAACACCGTTGCAAATCCGAGAGGGGAGATGAAAGCAATCACCACTCGTAGTGGAAAAGGTTATATGGAACCCGAGCTTCCTACACCTCCACCCGTGATTGTGAACAAGGAAAAAGAGAAACTTTCCTCACCTCCTTCACCTTCTATCCCCATTTCCCCACCACCCGTGGTTGTGAGTGATCCTATTCCCTTAAAGCCTTCTTCTTCATCTAATATACCTTATCCCTCAAGGTTGAGGAAAGAGAAGCAAAAGAGCAAGGATGATATTCAGGTTTCGAACTTCCTTAAAATGTTCAAACAATTGAATTTTAACATCTCCTTTGCCAAGGCTCTCGCTCACATGCCCAAATACGCTAAGATGTTTAAAGATCTTCTAAGTGATAAGGAAAAGCTTCTTGACATCGCTCAGACCCAACTTAATGAGAACTGCTTCGCAGTGCTCTTAAGGAAATTGCCCACCAAACTTGGTGATCCGGGTCGCTTCTTGATTCCTTGCAACTTCCCGGGAGTAGAGAATTACATGGCCCTAGCCGATCTAGGTGCCAGTATAAACTTAATGCCTTTAAGTGTGTGGAAGCAATTATCTCTCCCCGAGCTAGTCCCCACTAAAATGACTTTGGAATTAGCCAACCGTACGGTTGCTTATCCAGTGGGGATAGCCGAAGATGTCTTTGTTGGCGTTGATAAATTCACCTTCCCGGCGGATTTTGTTGTCGTTGACTACGAGATGGATCCCCGTGTTCCATTAATCGTTGGACGTCCCTTCCTGAGGACAGGTCGCACTCTTATTGATGTAGCCGCAGGCGAAATAATCATGAGAGTTGGTGACGATAAAATTGTCTTCAACATGGGTAAGATTTCTAAGCAACCTTATTCGTATGAGAGTGTTAATGCTATTGATGTTCTCGATGAGGCTTGTGAATAACATTTTCATGATGCTTGCAAAAGTACTCTCTCTTCTCTACCCAATGTTGAGACCGTTGCCTCAATTGCTCCAGCATTGACTCCTTTCGGAGAAAGTGACTTGGATGATTTCGAAGCTAGCTTGGGTCCTCTCGATATTAAGTATGATAATTTGTCCACAAATTGGGATGAAGACATTAGTACTATTGAGAGACTTCTCAATGAGGACCCATTCTCCCCTCCTGCTCCTAAAGAGGTGACTAATGATGATCCATCCTTAGTTTCACCATCTATTGAGGATCCTTCTACTCTCGAGCTTAAGGACCTACCTCCTCATCTTGAGTACGTTTTTCTGGAAGACGACGAGAAGCTACCGGTCATCATCGCAAAGGATCTGAAAGAAGACGAAAAAGCCCGACTTGTCGCTGTGTTGAAGAAGCATAAAAGAGCTATCGCTTGGAAAATCTCCGACATCCGTGGAATTGATCCTCACTTCTGCACACATAAAATTCTCATGGAGGACGACTATAAGCCCACAATTCAAAGTCAACGAAGGGTGAATCCTAAAATACATGAAGTCATAAAAAAAGAGGTTATCAAACTTCTTGATGCGGGTATGATTTACCCTATTTCGGATTCACCATGGGTTAGTCCAGTCCATTGTGTGCCTAAGAAAGGCGGTATCACCGTTGTGCCCAATGCAAACAACGAGTTAATTCCTACCCGTCTCGTTACTGGGTGGAGAGTTTGTATAGACTACCGCAAACTCAATGATGCCACGAGAAAGGATCATTTCCCTCTACCTTTTATGGACCAAATGCTTGAAAGTTTAGCGGGTAATGAATATTACTGCTTTCTTGATGGTTTCTCGGGTTATTTTCAAATACCCATCGACCCCCAAGATCAAGAGAAGACAACATTCACTTGTCCCTGTGGCACATTTGCTTATAAACGAATGCCTTTTGGCTTATGCAATGCCCCCGGGACTTTTCAAAGGTGCATGTTAGCCATCTTCCATGACATGGTTGAGCAAACCATGGAAGTCTTCATGGATGATTTCTCGGTCTTCGGGGATTCTTTCTCTTCCTGCCTTGCCAATTTGGAACGTATGCTTAAGCGGTGCGAAGACACTCGCCTTGTTCTGAATTGGGAAAAATGCCATTTTATGGTAAAAGAAGGCATTGTGCTAGGACACAAAATCTCAAAAGCCGTTCTTGAAGTCGACCGTGCTAAAGTTGATGTCATAGCCAAATTACCTCCACCTTCCACCGTGAAGGGTGTGAGAAGCTTTCTGGGTCATGCGGGCTTCTATCGTAGATTCATTCAGGATTTCTCTAAAATCGCTCGCCCGATGACCCACCTCTTGGAAAAGGATACTCCTTTTATCTTTTCTAAAGAGTGTCTCGAAGCCTTCAATCTTCTTAAGGATAAGCTAACTAAGGCACCGGTCTTGGTTACCCCTAATTGGAAGCTGCCTTTTGAATTGATGTGCGATGCTAGCGACTTTGCTATTGGTGCGGTTTTGGGCCAAAGAGTGAATAAACACTTCCAACCAATCCACTACGCTAGCAAAACAATGACAGGGGCTCAATTGCATTATACGACAACCGAAAAAGAGCTTTTAGCTGTTGTCTATGCTTTTGAGAAATTTCGCCCCTATCTTGTTTTATCCACCACCATCGTATACACGGACCATTCCACGTTGAAGTACTTGATGACAAAGAACGATTCTAAGCCAAGACTTCTTCGCTGGGTTTTACTCCTTCAGGAATTCAACATTGAAATTCGTGACAAGAAGGGAGCCGAAAACCTGGCCGCGGATCATCTGAGTCGACTTGAGGATCCATATCAGGGGGATCATCCGAACAAAGAGATCAATGACTCTTTTCCCCTGGAGACTCTAATGTCTATAAATCTCAATCTTGATGGCACCCCGTGGTTTGCGGACATTGCAAACTACTTAGCGGGTGGTATTCTCATCCAAGGGTTAACATCCCAACAAAAGAAGAAGTTCTTGAACGATGTTAAGACTTACTTTTGGGATGACCCTTATCTATTCAAACAGTGTGCTGATCTGATTATTCGTCGTTGTGTTGACGGACCGGCAGCTTTTGACATCCTCCAAGCTTGCCACAAAGGACCCACCGGTGGTCACTTTGGTCCCAACTACACCGCTAAGAAAGTGTTTGATTCTGGATTCTACTGGCCCACCATTTATCGTGACGCTCACGAAATGGTTAAGCATTGTGATGCTTGCCAACGTCAAGGCAAGATCACACATAAGGATGAGATGCCTCAAAATTTCCTACAGGAATGTGAAATCTTTGACGTATTGGGCATCGACTTTATGGGGCCATTTCCATCATCCAAGGGGAACAAGTACATCCTCGTCGCCGTCGACTACGTTTCTAAATGGGTTGAAGCTAAGGCTCTTCCTACGAATGATGCGAGGGTGGTTGTGAACTTTTTGAAGCAGCTTTTCGCTCGATTTGGCGTCCCTCGTGCTATCATCAGTGACCGCGGGACTCATTTTTGCAACGATCAATTTGCAAGAGTCATGGCTAAGTATGGTGTCAATCACCGTCTTTCCACCGCCTATCATCCCCAAACCAATGGGCAAGCCGAAATTTCCAATCGTGGCTTGAAGAGAATTTTGGAGCGTACTGTGGGAGAGCATCGTGCCGCGTGGGTCGATAAGTTAGATGATGCTCTGTGGGCTTTCCGTACTGCTTACAAGACCCCGATCGGTTGTACACCTTATCGTCTTGTGTACGGTAAAGCTTGCCACCTACCCATCGAGTTGGAACACAAGGCGCACTGGGCCTTGAAGTGGGCTAACTTCGACATCATCAAAGCCGGTGATCATCGCAAGGTTCAACTCAACGAGCTAAATGAACTAAAGAATGAAGCTTATGAGAACTCGCTGATCTACAAGGAGAAGACGAAGATGATCCACGATGCTAAAATCAAGAACCGAGAGTTCCACGTTGGTGATCAAGTCTTACTCTTTAACTCTCGGTTGAAGATCTTCTCTGGCAAGTTGAAGAGCCGCTGGACTGGTCCATTCACCGTCGCCAAAGTCTTTCCGTATGGGACCATTGAGCTTTCTCAGCCGAATAGGCCCAATTTCAAGGTGAATGGCCAGCGTCTGAAGCTTTACTTTGGTGAGGACATCTCTCAGGAGATGATTCCATCCCTCACCACGTTCCCCATGAACTAAAATTGGGTCGAGTCGGGCTCATGACTCGGTGAACAAAAACAAGCGCTTCTCGGGAGGCAACCCGTGTTCTATCCTTTACTGCTTTCATAATAAGTGTAGGGGGAGCCCCGCATATGTTTGTTGTCTTGTTTCTTGTGCTGTGCAGGGATTTAAGCTTCAGAGAGCATCTTGATGAACCGTGATACCGTGTTTTCCATCTTCCCGGTTCTATCCTAAACTCTTGTGATTCAATATTTCATATTCTATATGTTCACATTGAATTCACTTTAGTTGTCCTTTCCTTAGCAAGATTTAAACAAAGTGCACAATGTCATAAGTGTAGGGGAGTTTACTCCCACATGCTTAAACATTGAGGACAATGTTTATCTCAAGTGTAGGGGGACTTCTATCGAAGTAAGTGGTCTTTTCCATGAAATTGCCCTCATTTTAACCGGAAAATTTGATTTTTCGACATTTTTCAAAATTTTTAATCTATTTTGGCCTAGTTGTATAGTTGTATTTGCCTTTGTTATGTTTCCTTTGCTAGAATAAATTTTTAATAAAGTGGTTTTAGATTTTTCTTAGTCGTGAACATTTTGACTCAACCCGAGTTTACTTGCCTAAGTCTACTCTAGCTAGTATCCTTAACGTGTTTAAGTCAAGTTTTGCTAGGCTTTTATTTAGGGAGCTATAAAACGCGAAAGTCTTAACTCTCACGGGTTAAGAACAAGAACTTTTCGCAAGTTCCTATAATTGATCCTAGAGAGTCGTTTATCAAAGGAACTTTAAAATACGATTTCTAAACTTGAAAAAGTCTAAGAATTTGCAAGATCCTATAGGCGACTCGAAAACCCAAAACTTTGATTTAATAGGCTAAGCATCCACGAGTCTCATTCCTTGAGATTTTAAACTGTGGAGAACGAGAGATGATAGAGCCAATTATAAGTTCGGTATTCTTTTGTGAATTTATGTGAGTTAATTATGAGCCTATTCTCCCTCGCTTGTTAATAAATTAATCTGCTAATAAATAAGGTTGTATGATTTAAAAGGTTACTTAGCTTCTAGCCCCAGATCGTTTAAAAGTTGCTCGGTAATGACGAGAGTTCATAGCCAAGGCATAACTTATGAAGCGGGGCGCGAAGATTGGCGAGTCCGAAAAGGCCCTAACAAGGCATGAGGGCTACATTTTGTTGCTAAAGATCCAAAAGTGATGTGAAGAATCATTTATCGAAAATCAATATGAAGGATCGAGACACACGACGAAAAGCAAGAACTCCCCAAAAGTCATGGAGAAGTCTATCCGAAAAGACCCTAACAAGGTATGAGGATAAATAGATCCAAGTCCTAAAAGGAGGCGGATCGTTGTATATCAAAATCCAAAATAAAGATTGGAGAAAATGAAGAAGTCGTGGTCCAAAGATGAAGAATCTCTCAAAAACTTCAAGTGAAGAAATTCCTATTATGAAGAGAAGACCATAGTTTCAAGAACGTCTCTCGAAGATTCGAAGCATGAAGTCGCTGCCAAATATCGGCCTGAGAAAGGTCTCAAATCGCGAACCAAGTTATGCCAAGATATGAACTTTTTGATATCCCGAGAAGCAGTTTTAAAAGATTTGGTCCTTTAGCTAACTATTGATTAAATCGTTCACCTTATTTTCGGACTAAATAACTATCGAAATAAGTCAAACAATGCATCCTCGTGATCATTCAAGACAAAAATAAAATATAAGAGATACACCTAGGAATAAGGGAGTCTAAGTGAATAATTGGCCCACATGAGTTCGTGATAGTTTGCTAACTTATAATAACAATGATCTCGTTTTTAAGCTTGGTATAGGGAATGAAACTCTTTTTATTTTCTATTTTATCGTTCCTCGACTCGACTCGAATTTGATTTCCAATTAACGTTAGACTTACTTTTGTTTTTGGTGAAAAGTATTTTTTTGTGTTTTTTTTCAAACTATTTTAAAACTATTTAAAATTAAAAGAAAACTAATTTAAAAGTAATAAGAATGTAAAAGTATTTTTAATCTATTTATAAACTATTTTCAAATTAAACTAGATTAATTAAAAGCTAATTACAATTTAAATAAAATATTTTTTTTTTACTTTTTATTTTTTATTTAAAACTTAATAAAACGAAATTTATATAAAACCTTTAACTAATTATACTAAAAACTTAATTTTAACTAGTTAATAAACTGACAGAAAACCTAAGCCTTTATTAAATATATGATGTATTTTAATACACAAAAGATAGCCCAGCCTAGTGGTAAGGCTTATGGCAGTTGAGCGAGAGGATGAGGGATCGAATCCCACAAGTGACGAAAATTGGTTATTATTTTTACTTTTTTTTGGAACTTTTTCTATTTTGGACAGAAAGATACCTCAGACCAATTGGGTCTGAGATAAGTAGCAAACAAACCAACTAAGCAGTATCAAATTGACAGTAAACAAACAAGCTTATAAAACAAATCAATTAACAAGCAGTGCAAATAACAAAATCTAAATAATCCAATTAGCTGAAGCTAATAAGGCTGATGACCAACTAAGCTTTTAACAATAACCCAATCTTAGCTAAGCTATAAAAACAGGTTATACCAACAATAATCTAAACTGAAATTGTAAAAAGCTAGAACTATATAAGCCAAAGTGTTGCAAGCCAAAATAAGCAGTAAACTAAATCGAAAAAGCAGATCTAAAAGTGCTCGAACTTAATTAACATAAAACTAAACTACACTAGATGAAACTAGCAGATAAAACTACTGGAATTAAACAACATATAAGCTAACTATCCAGTGAAAACAACAATAAGCAGAAACAAATCAACTAAATCATATAAGTCGATAACTAAAGCAAGTCCAACAATAAGCAACCAAATAACCTGAGTCGAAAGCAAGATCCAAATAAGCAAATCTAAACAACTTATAAAACAACAGCACAAACACATAAAAAGATAAGCAAATCCAATCGAACAATTTTTACATAAACTTAAGCAAATATCAAATGAACCTAGCAGATATAAAACTTAACTGAATATTAAACTAACATTTAAACAAGCAGATAAAAAAAACTAAACAAATTAACCTACGCAGATTTAACAAACGTAAACTAAACGATTTAACTAAACAATAAAATAAAAGGAAGATCAAACCCGATGTCGAAATCCTTTGGGTCGAAGGTAGGCGCTGTGCCCCCTTTGTCACCGAATACAAACACCACCGTATAACCCTCCGGACATCATCATCGTCGAACCCGTAAAGAACATCGACAAAAATGATCTCAAACAGTAACTCTTCGAACCAAAGTACAATATCTTCGAACAATAACAGAAACCTTGAAGTCTTTCTAGTGGGGAAAGATTTAACACTCTTTCTTTATCCTTTTTTTTATATAATCATATCACGAACAGTAAAAATAGAAAAAGAGAGATAAAAGCAGATTTAAAAGAAACTTGACAGGAATTTAATTGCAACGAAATTAAAAACACTTTTTCATTAATTATATAAAAAGAGTACAAAACTGAAATTAAGAAATTACAATAAACCTATTCTAATTTTCTGAAAATTAAATCTAATTAAATCTACTCCTAATTAATTTAAAATAAAACTGAAAAATAAAAGAAAGTTTAAATGATTACAAGATGTGAGGGGTTTTATAGGCAACCCCAAATGCCTTCTTCTTAGCTTCATCTTTAAGCAAATCATCCTAGCCCTTCAATCTTCTTGGAGCCCAAGGTCTTTAATCGTGGCCGCATACTTCTTTTCTCTTTCTTTTCTTCTATAATCTACGGCTGAAAACAACTCATGCCACGGATTGCTAGGGTGGATTGAGTGTTGAGGTGTTTTGGCCAATTAAAAGCAAGGAAAAGGCCACGTCGGATGAGAGAGATAGGACCACTATGGTGGAGCATCCGAAAAATTGGGGGATTTATTTCCCAAGTGTGTGAATTACACACTTAAACAAAAAGCCCCAAATAATTGGTGGTAATTTTTGTTTAATTGTGAGTTAGGGTTTTGGTAGATTGGCTGTGTAAAAAGAAAAAATGGAAGAGAAGGTAAAAGTTGGGTGGGTGTTTAGTTCTTGTTTTCATCGAAACAACGGGAGAGTGATAAAACATGGTTTATTTATTTGTGAGTGGAGGTATATTCGGGTGTGGGTGAGGTGTCGGTTGAATTTTACTGGATGGAAAATGAGTGAAAAGTCGTGTAACATTAAACGAATTTATTTACTTCACTTGAAAACCCTAAAGCCCCTTTTCACAATTCGTTTCCTTCAATTATTTGACATTTGGGCTTTTGGCCCAACATTCAATCCATCCGTGTAAATAAAATCCCTTTTGGGCCTTTTGGATCACCAACCAACAAGTGACTTTAACTTGAATCATAAATGGGCTTTTGAGCCCATTATCCAAATGTAGGTCCCACTTGGCTCGTAAACTCGACAAATAATTAAATCCGCTAAAGTCAAGCTCGATTTTGGCTTCTAAGATCTTATTCTTCATTCTCGTGTCGATTATTGCCGGTTTTCGTGATCTTGGCACGCTTTTGGTCTTTGAATTTGTCTTTGTCTCTTTCTTGGACTTTTCTTCAACGTTTGACCGTGAAATCCCGTGTTTTCTTTTCTTTTGATCATTTGTACCTATTTAAACACAAGAACACAAAACCACGCGTAATTCCGTCTTTTATGATATAAAACACATGATTAGGTCTTGTTTTTCCTTGATTTTAGTGGCAAAAGGATAAGTGTTTTCACACTTATTAACTCCCCTACACTTGACCATTGCAATGACCCCATGCAATGCATTATTTTAAAGCAAAAAGTTACGTTTTCCTCATAATCAATCCATCTCGGCCTTTATTAAAATATGCTATTACTACTATGACGGAAAGATAAAAACTTTAAAGGAGACAAAAGCGATAACAATTATTAACTTGAAAATTATTAGATGGAAGAAACTTGTAAAGAAGTCTAAGACTTGAATTAGGGCTTTGGTGTCATGAATATTAATCACCCTCAAGTTTCACGTTCCCCACACCAAGCTTAAAAACGAGATCATTGTTATTACAAGTTAGCACAACTAACACTTACTCATGCGGTTTAATTATTCACTTAGACCCCCTTATTCCTATGGTGTATCTCTTTTATTTTATTTTGTCTTGAATGATCACGAGGATGCATTTTTGACTTATTTCGATAATTTATTAAGGCCGAAAATAAAGTGGAACGATTTAATCAATAGTTAGCTAAAGGACAAAATCTTTTAAAATGGCTTCTCGAAACCTCATAAAGTTCATATCTTGGCATAACTCGTTTCACGATTTGAGACCTTTCTCGGACCGATATTTGGCTTGTACTTCAAACTTCAAATCTTGAGAGACGATCTTGAAATTATGGTCTTCTCTTCATTTTGGTATACATCTTCATAAGGAGTGAAAGATGCTTCAAATGTTGACCACGACTTCTTCATTTATCCTCTTCTTTATTTAGGATTTTGTTATACAACGATCCGCCTCCTTTTCGGACTTGGATCTATTTATCCTCATACCTTGTTAGGGTCTTTTTGGATAGACTTCTCCATGATCTTTTTAGGGGAGTAATTGCTTCTCGTCGTGTGTCTTGATCCTTCATATTGATTTGGATTAATGATCTTCACATCATCTTAGGATCTTTAGCAAAAAGTGAATCCTCATGCCTTGTGAGGGCCTTTTTGGACTCGGGTATCCTCATGCCTTGTTAGGGCCTTTTTGGATAAGCCAATCTTCGCGTCCCGTTTCAATAAGTTATGCCTTGGCTATGAACTCTAATTAATACCGAGCAACTTTTAAACGATCTTGTGCTAGAAGCTAAGTAACCTTTCAAATCGTACAACCTTATTTATTGCAAATATATTTATTAACAAGTGATGGGAGAAAAAGTTCATAACTAACTCACATAAGTTAATGAAAGAATACCGAACTTATAATAAACTCTATCATCTCTCGTTCTCCACAATTTAAAATCTCAAGGAATGAGACTCGTGGATGCTTAGCCTAATAAACCAGTTAAGGTCCATATGGTTAAGGATACTAGCTAGAGTAAACTTGGATAAGTAAACTCGGGTTGAGTCAAAATATTCACGACAGGCCTAATATATCAAAGATATCTAAACTTATTAAAACCATTTTATTTATTTATTTATTTTTGACTTTATTTTTAAAATGGAAAATAAAAATAAGATGCGATGACAAAAGAAAATAAATGAAAAATACTACTAGGCCAAAATAGATCAAAAATTTGAAAAACGTTGAAATTTTTTAAAAATTTTCCGGTAAAAATGGGGTCAAATTCATGGAAAAGGCCACTAAAATTCGATAGAAATCCCCCCTACACTTGATATAAACATTGTCCTCAATGTTTAAGCATGTGGGAGAATAAACTCCCCTACACTTATGACATTGAGTACGTTGTTTAAAATCGAGCTAAGGAAGGGACAACTAAAGTGATTACATTTATTTGTTTTATTTATATACAAGATTGAATCACAATAGCAAAAACTTATCGAAGGAAACGGGTACACGGGAAACACGGGAAACACGGGAACACGGGTCTCGTCAAAAGTACCAAAAGTGGATCATCAAAGCACATGTACCTACACAATCACACAAAACAAACAAACAACCTACACGGCTCCCCCTACACTTATTGTAGAAGATAGATAGATCATCGGGTTGCCTCCCGAGAAGCGCTTGTTTTTGTTAACCGAGTCACGAGCCTGACTCGACCCCGAATTAAATGGTCCATGGGGAAGCCTCGAAAGTTATACCGGGATCAAAAATCTTATCCTCGGTCCCGGATGAACATAATAAATGAGAGGCAAGAGGATAAGTCACAAAAGGGAGAAAAGTCCGCTCAACATATGAGAAGTATGTGAGGTCGTGATCCACGGGAGGTGGGGTGGGTAAAGGAGACACATTGTCATCCCCCAAAGACAATGGATGGTCACTATTCGGCAAAGCCGTAAAGGTATCAATCAAAGAATGGTCAATGTCACCTCCCGGGTCAAAGTAATCATCCTCATGAACGTGAATCTCTTCGATTTCTTCATCATAGATAGGCTCGTCAAACAAAGGTTTGTCGTTACCCTCATTGAGGATTTAGAAATTCTCTCGAAAAGATCACGATCAAGTACGAAACCATCATTCATTTGTGGGATTTGTTGATAAGTTAAATCCTCACGAATGTGGTAAACGTAATTCTCATTAGAGGAGTGTTGATTAGGTAACTCCTCGAGAATTGGATGTGTGGTCATGTGAGTTGGTTCGTCATTATTATTATAAATAAGACGTTCCAACTCATCAAGCTCGGCCTCGATATTGGAAAAATCGACCTCACTTGTAGGTGGAAGTGGAGGTAAAAGAGCTAGCTCTCGGTCGATAATTTCCTTAATCTCGGGCTCGAAGACGAAATCATCATACTCACCACATATAGAACTCTTATTAGAAGAATTAATTTTCGCATTTGGATTTGTGAGTATGTGATCATGGACTAGCGGAACGACCGTGTCCGTAAGCTCAGCAAAAGTCGGCACATCACAAACTTCATCAAAGAATTTGTCGAGCCCAAAATCGCTAATCTCACTCGATGTATCAAGATCCTTAGATGCATTTGGGATATTGAGAGAAGGGATTACAATTGCACTAGGACATTGAGCACAAAGATCACTCCAAGAAATAGTAGTCTCATCGTCATCATAATAGTAAGAACGTACAAGAGGAGGAGTAGAAACACTAAGAGTAGATACTTGCTCTTGTTGTCTTTCGTCATGCAAGCTAATTTTGATTTGTTTTAAGCTTTCGAGAATTTACTTAATAGAAGGTTGATGAACGACGGAGTTTTGTGGGGGTTCAAAATTTTGAAAACCGGAATTATAGCACGGATGTGGCTCATAATTCATCGGTTGACAATAAGAAGTATCGTGAGGACCCCCACAATGATTGCAACACGGGTATTGAGAAAAACCCGGTGCATGTTGAGGATAGGGATCGTCATAGACGGAAGGAGGGGAGAAATTTGTGTAAGAGGAGAAGTACGAATTTCTAGAATTGCACAATGGACAAAATCCAAATTGTGTATCGTCGATATCGGAACCACACTTCGCACAAGTACACCATGGACATATTGGAAAACCAAGCCATGGTCTCCCACACCGAACGCAAGACAAATCCATGAAGAATTATAAATAAGAGGGGTTGAGAAAAAGAATTAAACACAATAGAGGATAAGAAGAATATTTTTGTATTTTTTAGAAAAATATATATACAAGAAAAATCGAAAGAAATACAATAAGAAGTATCGTGAGGACCCCCACAATGATTGCAACACGGGTATTGAGAAAAACCCAGTGCATGTTGAGGATAGGGATCGTCATAGACGGAAGGAGGGGAGAAATTTGTGTAAGAGGAGAAGTACGAATTTCTAGAATTGCACAATGGACAAAATCCAAATTGTGTATCGTCGATATCGGAACCACACTTCGCACAAGTACACCATGGACATATTGGAAAACCAAGCCATGGTCTCCCACACCGAACGTAAGACAAATCCATGAAGAATTATAAATAAGAGGGGTTGAGAAAAAAAATTAAACACAATAGAGGATAAGAAGAATATTTTTGTATTTTTTATAAAAATATATATACAAGAAAAATCGAAAGAAATCGAACTAAAAATTAACACTAATACGTAATATTTTTTGGTGTAAAACTTTTAGGAAAAAGTATTACTTTTGGATTTTTAAATTTTTTTTGGTGCAATTCTTAGGAAAGAAATTGCTTTTGTGATTTTTCTTTTTTAATTTTTTTTTTTTTTTTTGTAATTTTATGTTTTTGATTTTTTTGTATTTTTGATTTTTTTTGTGCAAGAAACGTAACGTTCAAAGAGAACGGATCCCAAAATCCAAACGTCTTCACGAAAAATCGTCAATCGTACGAGCGAAGCGGCAGCGGCGCCATTTGAAACTCTTTTTATTTTCTATTTTATCGTTCCTCGACTCGACTCGAATTTGATTTCCAATTAACGTTAGACTTACTACTTTGTTTTTGGTGAAAAGTATTTTTTTTGTGTTTTTTTTTCAAACTATTTTAAAACTATTTAAAATTAAAAGAAAACTAATTTAAAAGTAATAAGAATGTAAAACTATTTTTAATCTATTTATAAACTATTTTCAAATTAAACTAGATTAATTAAAAGCTAATTACAATTTAAATAAAATATTTTTTTTTTTTTACTTTTTATTTTTTATTTAAAACTTAATAAAACGAAATTTATATAAAACCTTTAACTAATTATACTAAAAACTTAATTTTAACTAGTTAATAAACTGATAGAAAACCTAAGCCTTTATTAAATATATGATGTATTTTAATACACAAAAGATAGCCCAGCCTAGTGGTAAGGCTTATGGCAGTTGAGCGAGAGGATGAGGGATCGAATCCCACAAGTGACGAAAATTGGTTATTATTTTTACTTTTTTTTGGAACTTTTTCTCTTTTGGACAGAAAGATACCTCAGACCAATTGGGTCTGAGATAAGTAGCAAACAAACCAACTAAGCAGTATCAAATTGACAGTAAACAAACAAGCTTATAAAACAAATCAATTAACAAGCAGTGCAAATAACAAAATCTAAATAATCCAATAAGCTGAAGCTAATAAGGCTGATGACCAACTAAGCTTTTAACAATAACCCAATCTTATCTAAGCTATAAAAACAGGTTCTACCAACAATAATCTAAACTGAAATTGTAAAAAGCTAGAACTATATAAGCCAAAGTGTTGCAAGCCAAAATAAGCAGTAAACTAAATAGAAAAAGCAGATCTAAAAGTGCTCGAACTTAATTAACATAAAACTAAACTACACTAGATGAAACTAGCAGATAAGACTACTGGAATTAAACAACATATAAGCTAACTATCCAGTGAAAACAACAATAAGCAGAAACAAATCAACTAAAGCATATAAGTCGATAACTAAAGCAAGTCCAACAATAAGCAACCAAATAACCTGAGTCGAAAGCAAGATCCAAATAAGCAAATCTAAACAACTTATAAAACAACAGCACAAACACATAAAAAGATAAGCAAATCCAATCGAACAATTTTTACATAAACTTAAGCAAATATCAAATGAACCTAGCAGATATAAAACTTAACTGAATATTAAACTAACATTTAAACAAGCAGATAAAAAAAAACTAAACAAATTAACCTACGCAGATTTAACAAACGTAAACTAAACGATTTAACTAAACAATAAAATAAAAGGAAGATCAAACCCGATGTCGAAAGCCTTTGGGTCGAAGGTAGGCGATGTGCCCCCTTTGTCACCGAATACAAACACCACCGTATAACCCTCCGGACATCATCATCGTCGAACCCGTAAAGAACATCGACAAAAATGATCTCAAACAGTAACTCTTCGAACCAAAGTACAATATCTTCGAACAATAATAGAAACCTTGAAGTCTTTCTAGTGGGGAAAGATTTAACACTCTTTCTTTATCCTTTTTTTATTTTTTTATATAATCATATCACGAACAGTAAAAATAGAAAAAGAGAGATAAAAGCAGATTTAAAAGAAACTTGACAGGAATTTAATTGCAACGAAATTAAAAACACTTTTTCATTAATTATATAAAAAGAGTACAAAACTGAAATTAAGAAATTACAATAAACCTATTCTAATTTTCTGAAAATTAAATCTAATTAAATCTACTCCTAATTAATTTAAAATAAAACTGAAAAATAAAAGAAAGCTTAAATGATTACAAGATGTGAGGGGTTTTATAGGCAACCCCAAATGCCTTCTTCTTAGCTTCATCTTTAAGCAAATCATCCTAGCCCTTCAATCTTCTTGGAGCCCAAGGTCTTTAATCGTGGCCGCATACTTCTTTTCTCTTTCTTTTCTTCTATAATCTACGGCTGAAAACAACTCATGCCACGGATTGCCAGGGTGGATTGAGTGTTGAGGTGTTTTGGCCAATTAAAAGCAAGGAAAAGGCCACGTCGGATGAGAGAGATAGGACCACTATGGTGGAGCATCCGAAAAATTGGGGGATTTATTTCCCAAGTGTGTGAATTACACACTTAAACAAAAAGCCCCAAATAATTGGTGGTAATTTTTGTTTAATTGTGAGTTAGGGTTTTGGTAGATTGGCTGTGTAAAAAGAAAAAATGGAAGAGAAGGTAAAAGTTGGGTGGGTGTTTAGTTTTTGTTTTCATCGAAACAACGGGAGAGTGATAAAACATGGTTTATTTATTTGTGAGTGGAGGTATATTCGGGTGTGGGTGAGGTGTCGGTTGAATTTTACTGGATGGAAAATGAGTGAAAAGTCGTGTAACATTAAACGAATTTATTTACTTCACTTGAAAACCCTAAAGCCCCTTTTCACAATTCGTTTCCTTCAATTATTTGACATTTGGGCTTTTGGCCCAACATTCAATCCATCCGTGTAAATAAAATCCCTTTTGGGCCTTTTGGATCACCAACCAACAAGTGACTTTAACTTGAATCATAAATGGGCTTTTGAGCCCATTATCCAAATGTAGGTCCCACTTGGCTCGTAAACTCGACAAATAATTAAATCCGCTAAAGTCAAGCTCGATTTTGGCTTCTAAGATCTTATTCTTCATTCTCGTGTCGATTATTGCCGGTTTTCGTGATCTTGGCACACTTTTGGTCTTTGACTTTGTCTTTGTCTCTTTCTTGGACTTTTCTTCAACATTTGACCGTGAAATCCCGTGTTTTCTTTTCTTTTGATCATTTGTACCTATTTAAACACAAGAACACAAAACCACGCGTAATTCCGTCTTTTATGATATAAAACACATGATTAGGTCTTGTTTTTCCTTGATTTTAGTGGCAAAAGGATAAGTGTTTTCACACTTATTAGGGAACGTGAAACTTGAGGATGATAAACGTTCATGTCCGCCAAAACCCAATGTAAGTTTTTTAATTTCTTTACTTATTTCTATCTTTTATGTTTAGTATTTAATAAAGGCCAAGGTGGGTTATTTATGATGGAAAATGTAAACCGTGCTTTAAAATTAATGCATTGCATGAGGGCATTGCAATGGTCAAGTGTAGGGGATTTAATAAGTGTGAAAACACTTATCCTTTTACCACTTATTTCCAATAATAACAAGACCAAAACGTGTGATTTATGTCGTAAAAGTCGGAATTATGCGTGGTTTGTGTTTTTATTGTGTTTTAGGACCAAAATATGAAAAAGGAAGAAAACACGGGCTTTCACGGGCTTTTATTGAAGAAAACGGGAAAAGACGAAGTCAAAAGATCAAGAGTGCAAAAAGAACGGAAGTCCAAGGCCTATTCTGAAGATTTATCGAAGAAAAAGTCAAAAGACGGAAGTTTAACGAAGTCGAAGAACTTAAGTCTAATAGAAGAAGAAAATTAAAAGACAAGTTCAAATCCCGAGACGACAAAGACGAAGAATTAAAGTCGAGTCGAGAAAACGTGAAGAAAGCAAGAAAGAAGATGCAACACATGCACTCCTTCCACCTTCCCTATAAATACCCTCCTAATAGTCATTAGGAGGGTAGTTAGAGTTTTTAGTTAATTTTTCACTTTTTAGTTTTTAGAGAGAGAAAGTCTTAAACTTTCTCTCACTAGTTCATCTTTTTCTTTTAATCTTTTAAGATTAAACATCTTTGTATTGCTTATTTCATTAATCAAAGTTCCATTTAAGCTTTTACTTCTTAATCTTATTCTACTTTTCTTTGATTTAAGATTGATTTTGGTGCGATTATCATGTGATCCGTGTTGTTCTTATTGATTTCGTGCTAAAAAGTTAATCTTTTGATCATTTTATAAGTTTTCATTTGATTAAGCTTTAAGACTTTTGTGCTTATTGGCTTATTTTTATGATTAGCTTATTTTTCTTATTAAAAAGTTTATTAAAAAGTTTATGATTTTATTGTCTAATCTAAAAAGTTGATTAATTTCGAGTTGAATAAGTTGATCAAAGTGCTTATTTGATTCGGATTTGTCATAGATTCGGGTTGGTTTTGGTATTAGCTTATTAAAGTTAGCTTATTACCTAGCTTAACCTTTTTCCTTAGATTTCGGAAAGGGTTTAAACTCCCCTTTCCGATTGGTTTTTCCGACCGAGCACCATCCTAACAAATTTCCACAATTTTAGGAAAGGTTGTTAAACCCCTTTCCGATTGGTCTACATTCCGACGGTACCCCATCTTCACTTTCCGATTGATCCAATCGGATTAGGGTTTTGATATTCAGATTGGTAACCTTTGCTTATTCCGATTAGCTGCCCTTGTCCCATATTCCGATTGGGTTGTTTGCACGTATTCCGATTGGGTGCGTTTGTAGTATTCCGACGGTGAGGTTTTACTTATTCCGATTGTCCTTTTGTCCATATATTCCGATTGTGCGCATTTCCCTGCATTCCGACCATCCGATCGGAATACATTCCGATCGGGTCCCCTTTTGACTTGTTTTGGTTTCTTTCGATGTTACTTTCTTATAGTACTTTTTATTTTCAGAATATTTTCCAAGTGTTAGGTTTATCTAGTGTTTAAGCATTTTTCTAATCCTATCTTTATGTTTAGCTACCTTTTATTTTACTCGTCATTTAAAACTAATCTTAATTCTTCCATTTACTCAACGACATTTTAATTACTCGCTAATAGTTTAAAACAAACAAACCAAACCATCCTCTTGATTCACCAAAAGACGATTGAGACGCACTTAAGACCGGTTTTCAATTCGAAAGGATTCGGACGATAAGATTTTATACTAGGGTAAAATCAAGCATTACCTAGCACTACCATTGACCAAACTGATGCAGAAAGGGGAGAAATTCGTCTGGACTGAAGATCGAGAGAAGAGCTTTGAAGACCTGAAGCAGAAGCTAGTATCTGCACCTATTCTTACTCTACCATCTGATACGGGTGGATTTCAAATCTACAGCGATGCATCGGGGAAGGGACTTGGCTGTGTTCTCATGCAACATGGGAAAGTGATCGTGTACGCTTCACGGCAGCTTAAGCCTTATGAAGAAAATTACCCTACGCACGACCTGGAACTTGCTGCAGTCGTGTTTGCATTGAAGATATGGAGGCACTACTTATATGGAGAATCATGTGACATTTTCACGGACCACAAGAGCTTGAAGTATATCTTCACTCAGCGTGAATTGAACATGAGGCAGAGGAGATGGTTAGAGCTGTTGAAGGATTATGACATTAATCTACAGTATCATCCGGAAAGGCAAATGTAGTAGCAGATGCTCTTAGCAGGAAGTCCGGAATGATCAACGGCATTAAAATCGAAGAGGAAATCATCACAGACTTGGAGCGACTAGACATCGAGATCATGGTACGTGGACAGCACGGTTACTGGGCTAATCTTAGAGTGGAACCAGAGTTGCTATCTAAGATCAAGGAAGCTCAGAAGGATGACGGAGAAATCTGGGCGATAGTACAGAATTTGGAGAAGCAGACAGAATTCAGAGTAGATGCATATGGTATCGTATGGCAGGGCACGAGACTTTGTGTTCCTGACGACCAAGAACTCCGGGAAGCTTTGTTAGCTGAAGCTCATAGCTCCCCATTCTCTATACATCCTGGTTCGACTAAGATGTACCATGACATCAAGCAGTACTTTTGGTGGAGTGGTATGAAACAGGATGTGGCCACTTACGTCTCCAAATGTCTTACCTGCCAGCAGGTTAAGATCGAGCATCAGCGATCTGGCGGACTCCTTCAACCGTTAGATATTCCAGAGTGGAAGTGGGACAAAATCACCATGGATTTTGTTACCGGTCTTCCGCCTACCAAAAGGAAGCACGATGCAATTTGGGTTATTGTTGATCGACTTACTGATATCGCTCATTTATACGAGTTTTTCATAGCGATATTTGTTATGTTTTGTGTCCTAAACGTAATGGATAGACCCCGTATTGCTTATATTTTGTGTAAAGTGTGTTTTATAGGTTTTAGTTATGTTTGGAGTTATTGGAGGCGATTTGGGACCAAAAGGAGCTAAGCAAAACAAGTCAGGGATCAATTGGTCTAATCTTGCGGCGCAAGTAACACACCTGCGGCGCAAATGATTGACACCCAAATCAGTACCAGCCTCGGAAGACGAGTTGCGGCGCAACTCCTACCTATTGCGGCGCAATTGAAGGGGCTACAGATCATGGTGCTTGCGGATCACGAGTTGCGGCGCAAGACACATGAGTTGCGGCGCAACAGATGCTGCTGGCAGTTACGAAATTGTGTCTTTATTCCTAATTAAAGGGGAGCCCAAAGAGTTAGTGGGGGACATTATTGCTGAACGTTTTTTTTATCAACCAGGAGGAATATATAACCAAGGGGGATCATACACAGAGGGAGGACCTATCATTACACATCATCATCATAATTTTCCGTTGAACAATCGTTGTTTTCAATTTCTACTTTGTTAATTTGGAGATCATTGGAACCTATTTCCCAGTTTGGTATTGAATCTTCTATCATTTTAATTGCAATTTGAAGTATGTCTTTTACATATTTAATTGTGTTTGTTACGATCATGAGTAGCTAATTTCTTAATACGTTTGCTTGGAGTATGTGATGTTTATGTGTTAGGTTTTGGGTTTGAAATTCGATTGATGTGTTGAGATTAATTGGGGATCCGTTTGGGTTAATAACTTAATTATCTTGTTAAAATTGTTTATACTCTTGTTTGGTAATCTAAAAACGGGTATTCGAAAGGAGTCCGTAATTTTTACTAAAATAGGAACGAATTAATCGGCCTGTCTTTAGTTGATTATAAGTGAATGATATTCGAAAGGAGTCATTAACAACAATTTTTACAAGTAGATATTCACACAAACGCTAGCTACTAAATTAAGAGAAATCGGTTTAAGAGTTAGTAAGCTATTCGAAAGGAAGCTTATAAATTAACTCTCACATATCAGCTTGAAACTTTATGCACAATTACTTGAGGTGTTAACGGTATTCGAAAGGAATCGTTGCATGGTTAGGTAATTGGAGAAATCCGGTATTCGAAAGGAACTTAGGATTTTACATTAGAAGTTTATCGATATTTTCATACCTAAGAAATAACACATATTCATTAACGGTCCAAGCAAGCGTTTCTTTTATCCATATTTGAAATCTTAAATATTTTTACTGTTATTATAAGCAAGTCTTCACTAAGACTAAAACCAACTTGTTACTCGTTACGCGTTTTTATAAACTAATACTTCCAACTATAAATAGTCCCTGTGTTCGAACCCGAAATTTGCTAATACTATTTTACAACTGACAAGGGTACACTGCCCGTGTCATAATCTAGTAAAGGTTAATTTTGGGAAAACTAGATTTTTCGCATCAAGTTTTTGGCGCTGCTGCCGGGGACTTGATTTAGTTGAAGTTTTTAGTGTATTGTTTGATTACTTGTTTGAATATTTTTCACGGTTTTTTTTTGTTTGTGTTGTGATTTTCAGGATTATTGATTGTGTATGTACACGAGATCCCAAGGGAAACAAGTGCAAAGTCCTCTTTCGGATCCGGAAAAACTTTTGAGGAAACGGGGTTTAGGAGCAGCCGCTTCGGTAGTTTATAGTGAAAGCATATCCTCCGAGGAGGAAGTTGAACTAGTTTTTGAAGAAGAAATGTCAGAAAACGGAGATGATGATAGACTAGAAAACAACCCACCCAATCCTTTTGACATACCGATGATCGATAGGAATAGGATAGTACCACAGACGAATGGGTCGGCCATTGTGGCACCGGATTTGGGGGATGACTTTTCCGTTAAAGGTCACCACTTAAAGATGATTCAAGATAGTACTTTTGACGGACATTTCAAGTCCGACCCGCACAAGCATGTGGCGAGTTTCATAGAGACATGTAGAATGTTTCGATATGGAGCGGGTCAAGAGGAAAGCGTTATGCTAAGTTTGTTTCCATCGTCTCTCACGGGAGAGGCGAAAACGTGGTTTAATGAATTAGAGTCGGGTACGATTGCAACTTGGGAAGAAATGAGGGAGCTTTTTGTAACAAGATTTTTTCCACCCATCTTGCGCAGGAAGCTATTGAACCAAATCCGTTCTTTTCAACAATGGGACAACGAGACCATAACAAGTGCTTGGATTAGGCTTAAGGAATTGTTAAGGAACTGCCATGGGCACGAGTTAGATAAAGATGAAGTTATTGATATCTTCTACTACAGTTTGGATAGTCGTTCTCAACACGACTTGGATTTGGCGGGTGGTGGCAGTTTCCTATACAAGTCACCAAACGAGGCTCACCGAATGATGGAAGACCAAGTTCAAGCTCATATTGCTAGGGATCGGGTTAATAGGAATAGGAGAGTTAGAGGAACGGTGAACCAAGTTGAAGAAGGAGGTAGTAGTGGTAGCAACAAAGAAGTGGTGAACGAGATTAAAGCCTTGGGTAATGAAATGAAAAGCCGAATGGGTCGTTTGGAAAAAGATGTACACTTAGTGAAGAACGGTTGCGGGAAATGCGGGGGACCTCACTACACGGATGATTGTGAGCCGAAATCTGAGGAGGCTAACTATGCCAACTATGGGTATCAAAACCGGGGAAATAGTGGGTATGGAAATCAGAATTGGGGAAACAGAAATGAGGCGAGATTTCAACCCAACCAATCGAAACAAAAGGAGGAGCATACCGAACAGAATTTTGAGGAAATGATGAAAGATTTTGTCTACTCCCAAAAGGCGGCAAATGATATGATGGCTAACTCCATGAAAGGATTCACCGCAAAATGGGAGCAAAACCAACGGAACACCCAAGCTAACATGCAAGACTTGGAGCGAAAATTTGAAAGATTAAGTGAAAAGTTCTCGAACCGACCAACGGGTCAAATGCCAAGTTCAACCCAACCAAATCCGAGGCAAAATCAAAACAACACCGGAGGATCATCGAACCAAGGGTCGAAGTATGTACCACCAAATAATCGTGATGAGCAAGTGAACGTTGTGGAGACTAGGTCTGGACCTAAGTATGGGGGGAACCGAAAAATGGTGCTGAACAAAGACAAAACGGAAATTTCAGCTGAAACAGACGTCTTGCGCCGCAACAACAGGGACTTGCGCCGCAACTCGTACTCCGTGGGGAACCCAATTGTCATTGACCAACCAATTGCGCCGCAAGATACTGTAGTTGCGCCGCAACTCGAGATCCGAGACTTCGAAAAGAACCATGAACCCATCGATAGTGATTCGGACGACGAGGAAGAGATAGAAATGGAGTCGAGACCTGGGAAGGAACCAAAGGGTGATAATAAAGAAAAAGAGCCGGAAATCGAACCAAAAGGGCCATACAAGCCACATATCCCATATCCGCATAGACTTCGAAAAGAAAAGAAAAAGGAACAATACGGGAAATTCATCGAGTTAATGAAAACTGTTAAGATTAATGTTCCTTTAGTTGATCTTATTGCGGGTATGCCAAATTATGCAAAATTCATGAAGGAACTCGTGAGCGGGAAAGGTGATTACATGGAGAAAATCACCGCGTTCTTAAATGCCGAATGTTCAGCAATTGTGAAGAAGTCTATTCCACCGAAACTTGAAGACCCCGGAAGTTTTCTTTTAACTTGCACTTTTAACGATACATTTACTTTTAGTGCATTAGCGGATTTAGGGGCAAGCATTAACTTAATGCCCCACTCTATTTACACTAAATTGTCTTCAAATGTTTTAACCCCAACACGTATGAGCATAAGATTGGCCGATCGATCTTATCAATATCCATTGGGTATTGCCGAAAATATGCTCATACGGGTTGGAGAATTTTTATATCCCGTGGATTTTGTTATTCTTGAAATGGAGGAGGATGAAAAAGTTCCTCTCATTTTGGGTAGACCATTTTTGAACACCGCGGATGCTATCATCCGGGTTCGGGATACCGAAATTTCTTTGGGTTTGGGTGATGAAAGGGCAACATTTTCTTTGAATCAAGCAATGAAACATTCATATTCTACTGATGAATCTTGTTTTAGAATTGATGTTATAGATGAAGCAGATTATGACCTCGATTGGGAAGGCATTTTGGAAGCAGAGGCGGAAATGGAAATGCTGAATTCCATTGTTAAAGAAGAGGCGAATGAAGAGGAAAGCTCGAATGAAGTGAAGGAGTTGGTAGTTAACGACGGGGAGAGGATCAAAACTTCTATTGAGGATCCCCCGAAGGATTTGGAACTTAAGCAATTACCGGCACATCTAGAGTATGCATTCTTAGATGGTAATTCTAGTCTCCCAATTATTATTTCGTCCTCACTTTTGGAAGACGAGAAGGTTAAATTACTAACGGTCCTTAAAAGCCATAAAAAGGCTTTCGCTTGGCGTATTTCTGATATTCCGGGTATAAGTTCTGATTTTTGTAAACATAAAATCAACTTTTTAGATGATGTAAAACCCGTTGTCCAAAGACAACGGAGACTTAACCCGAATATGCAAGATGTGGTCAAAAAGGAAATTGTTAAACTCTTGGATGCAGGTATAATTTACCCGATAGCGGATAGCCCCTGGGTTAGTCCGGTCCATTGTGTGCCCAAGAAAGGTGGAATGACTGTGGTGTTGAATGAAAAGAACGAATTGGTACCGACAAGAACAGTGACGGGCTGGAGGGTTTGTATCGATTATAGGAGGTTAAATGAGGCGACTCGAAAGGATCATTTTCCATTGCCATTTATGGATCAAATGATAGAAAGGTTGGCGGAAAACGAGTTTTATTGTTTTCTTGATGGTTTCTCGGGTTATTTTCAAATTCCAATTGACCCCGAGGACCAAGAGAAAACAACATTTACTTGTCCTTTCGGTACCTTTGCTTATAGACGGATGCCATTCGGGTTATGTAATGCACCGGGAACATTTCAGAGGTGTATGATGGCGATTTTTCAGAATATGGTTGAGAATTCCATGGAGGTTTTTATGGACGATTTTTCGGTTTATGGGAGTTCATTTGATGGTTGTTTAGAAAGTTTAGATAAGATGCTAGCACGGTGTGAAGAAACAAATTTGGTGCTTAATTGGGAAAAATGCCATTTCATGGTGAAGGAAGGAATAGTATTGGGGCACAAAATTTCTAAGGCGGGAATTGAGGTTGATAGAGCAAAGATTGAAGTTATAGCAAAGTTACCACCTCCAACGAACGAGAAATCAGTTAGAAGCTTTCTAGGACACGCGGGGTTTTATAGGCGGTTTATTAAGGATTTTTCAAAGATAACTAGGCCGATGACTCGTTTGTTAGAGAAGGATACAAAGTTCGAATTTTCGGAGGATTGTATGAAGGCATTTGAATTGTTGAAGGAAAGATTAACGACCACACCCATTCTAATCTCGCCAAATTGGGATCTACCCTTTGAGTTGATGTGTGACGCGAGCAATTTTGCGGTAGGGGCGGTATTGGGTCAAAGGATTGAGAAACATTTTAGGCCGATTTATTTTGCAAGCAAGACATTAAATGAAGCTCAACAAAATTATACCACTACCGAGAAGGAATTACTAGCTGTTGTGTTCGCATTCGATAAATTTCGGTCTTATTTGGTATTGAGTAAAACGGTAGTGTTCACGGATCACTCGGCCTTGAAGTTTCTGTTTTCAAAGTTAGATGCGAAGCCGAGATTGATTAGGTGGATCTTACTTTTGCAAGAATTTGATGTGGAGATCCAAGATAAGCGGGGTAGAGAAAATGTGGCGGCGGATCATTTGAGCCGTTTGGAGAATCCGAGTCTTGGAGCTTTGAATGAGGAGAATATTCGAGACACCTTTCCGGATGAAAGATTGGCTTTTGTTGGAAAAGCATTTGGTGAACGGGGTCCTTGGTACGCCGACATAGCCAATTATTTAGCGGGTGGAGTCGTTAGTAGATTGCTTACTTATCAACAACGGAAAAAGCTATACTCGGATGCCAAGTATTACTTTTGGGAGGAGCCGTTTCTATTTAGAATGTGTGCCGATGGAATGGTGAGAAGGTGTGTTTATGGAGCCGATACAAGGCGAATTCTCGATGAATGTCACCATGGTCCAACGGGAGGGCATTATGGTCCAACCGTGACGGGAAAGAAGGTGTTTGATGCGGGTTTCTATTGGCCTACTATTTTTAAGCAAGCACACACCTTAGTGAGGACATGTGATTCGTGTCAAAGGCAAGGTACGGTTACAAAACGAGACGAGATGCCGCAACAAAGTATACAAGTGTGCGAAGTTTTTGATATTTGGGGAATTGATTTCATGGGGCCGTTTAAACCGTCGAACAAAAATGTCTACATCTTGGTGGCGGTGGATTATGTATCTAAATGGGTCGAGGAAAAGGCACTACCTACTAATAATGCTAACGTTGTTATTGATTTTTTACGAAGTTTATTTTGTAGGTTTGGCATGCCAAAAGCTTTGATAAGTGATCGGGGAACCCATTTTGCAAACGCCCAAATGGAGAAAGTTTTGAAGAAATATGGGGTACAACACCGGTTTTCGACTTCCTACCACCCTCAAACAAGTGGGAAAGTCGAAAACACCAATCGGGCGATTAAACGGATTTTGGAGAAGACGGTCAACAATAACCCGTCTTTATGGTCAAAGAAATTGGATGAAGCATTATGGGCATTTAGGACAGCTTACAAGACTCCGATTGGGACCACCCCGTTCAAGATGCTATATGGGAAAACATGTCATTTACCCATGGAGATAGAGCATAAGGCGTATTGGGCGCTTAAAGAGTGTAGCATGGATTTACTCGCTAGTGGCGAAACCAGATTTCTACAACTCCATGAGTTAGACGAGTTAAGATGGAACGCATACGAGAATTCCGCTCTTTATAAGGCGAGAACTAAGATGGTCCATGATTTGAAAATTAGGCGGAAAGAGTTTAAGGAAGGGGACAAGGTGCTTTTGTTTCAATCGAAGTACAAATTTAAAGCACCTAAGTTGAGATCAAAGTGGACGGGTCCTTACTTGGTGAGACGGGTCTTTTCGGGTGGATATGTGGAGCTAGAAACGGATGAGGGCGGATCATTTATCGTTAATGGTCAAAGAGTCAAACTTTATCATGAGGAAGATGAGGAGAACGGTATGACGATGGAGGATGGGTTTTACCCGTTCTAGATTCTCGGCACAACGAGGAGTCAAGCTCATGACTCGAGGAAAAAACGAGCACTTCCGGATTAAACCCCGGTTTGTTGTATCATTTCTCTTTTAATTTCCCTTTTAGTTAGATTTTCTTTTGATGGAACACATTAGGGACAATGTGTTAGTCAAGTATGGGGGGGTGAGTCGGGAAATTAGTTAGTTTTGTCCCCTATATCCATTACGTTTATTTTAGTCCCATTTGAGTCATTTAGAGTCTTTCAAAAAAAAAAAAAAAAAAAAAAACGCTTAAATGTAGTTAGGGAAAATAATAGGGGCTTGTATATTTAACTTTATTCCGGTACTTTAACGTGAAATTGCTTAGGAACATCTTTAGTTAGTAAAATACTTGTAAATAAGAGTTTAGGTTTTCTAATTTTAGTTCCTTAAGTTTCCCTGAAAAATCAAGAAGATAGATAATCACTAGATATCCTTAGTACCGAGCCCTTGTAGTCCCTGCACCCTTTCGGGGGTAGTTGGGGAATCCTAGTATTACTTAAGCCCTTGGAGGATTAGAGGCGAAGAAAAAGGCCATAGGTCTTTCCCGCCAACGAAATAGAAATTGATCCTCATCAGTCTTGAAGAATAAGAGGCGAAGATAAAGGCCATAGGTCTTTCCCGCCGACAAAATCGAAATTGATCTATAACGAAGAAAAAGGCCATAGGTCTTTCCCGTTATACCGTTTGAAGTGAACAAAAGCTCGAAGAAAAGAAAAAGTTGAAGACTAACCAATCAGTTCTCAAGAAAGAAGTATTTCATCAAAAATGCTTAGTAATATTTTAAGGGTTCCCCCGAAAGTAAGGCGGTATAGGGGTCGGCTGTAATGGCTGATCGCTCTAACTTCGGTTAGAGAGTGAGGGAAAAGGGGTGACTATCTTGACATATCTAAACTAGGGGAAGAATTAGGAGTTAAAATTGGTAAATTGCGGTTCTTATTTGCTTAAGTAATTTAGTAGCTTTAGATGTTTGTAGTCGGTTTCACGTTCTAACACCGGAATTTAATTAAATGTTTGAGCCCGTATTTCCTTAGCTTTTCTTAAGTTGTATGTTTTGTAAAATTGTTAGTAGGTTTGAGTCGGATTTGCTTAGGGACAAGCAAATGCTTAAGTATGGGGGGTTTGATATCGCTCATTTATACGAGTTTTTCATAGCGATATTTGTTATGTTTTGTGTCCTAAACGTAATGGATAGACCCCGTATTGCTTATATTTTGTGTAAAGTGTGTTTTATAGGTTTTAGTTATGTTTGGAGTTATTGGAGGCGATTTGGGACCAAAAGGAGCTAAGCAAAACAAGTCAGGGATCAATTGGTCTAATCTTGCGGCGCAAGTAACACACCTGCGGCGCAAATGATTGACACCCAAATCAGTACCAGCCTCGGAAGACGAGTTGCGGCGCAACTCCTACCTATTGCGGCGCAATTGAAGGGGCTACAGATCATGGTGCTTGCGGATCACGAGTTGCGGCGCAAGACACATGGGTTGCGGCGCAACAGATGCTGCTGGCAGTTACGAAATTGTGTCTTTATTCCTAATTAAAGGGGAGCCCAAAGAGTTAGTGGGGGACATTATTGCTGAACGTTTTTTTTATCAACCAGGAGGAATATATAACCAAGGGGGATCATACACAGAGGGAGGACCTATCATTACACATCATCATCATAATTTTCCGTTGAACAATCGTTGTTTTCAATTTCTACTTTGTTAATTTGGAGATCATTGGAACCTATTTCCCAGTTTGGTATTGAATCTTCTATCATTTTAATTGCAATTTGAAGTATGTCTTTTACATATTTAATTGTGTTTGTTACGATCATGAGTAGCTAATTTCTTAATACGTTTGCTTGGAGTATGTGATGTTTATGTGTTAGGTTTTGGGTTTGAAATTCGATTGATGTGTTGAGATTAATTGGGGATCCGTTTGGGTTAATAACTTAATTATCTTGTTAAAATTGTTTATACTCTTGTTTGGTAATCTAAAAACGGGTATTCGAAAGGAGTCCGTAATTTTTACTAAAATAGGAACGAATTAATCGGCCTGTCTTTAGTTGATTATAAGTGAATGATATTCGAAAGGAGTCATTAACAACAATTTTTACAAGTAGATATTCACACAAACGCTAGCTACTAAATTAAGAGAAATCGGTTTAAGAGTTAGTAAGCTATTCGAAAGGAAGCTTATAAATTAACTCTCACATATCAGCTTGAAACTTTATGCACAATTACTTGAGGTGTTAACGGTATTCGAAAGGAATCGTTGCATGGTTAGGTAATTGGAGAAATCCGGTATTCGAAAGGAACTTAGGATTTTACATTAGAAGTTTATCGATATTTTCATACCTAAGAAATAACACATATTCATTAACGGTCCAAGCAAGCGTTTCTTTTATCCATATTTGAAATCTTAAATATTTTTACTGTTATTATAAGCAAGTCTTCACTAAGACTAAAACCAACTTGTTACTCGTTACGCGTTTTTATAAACTAATACTTCCAACTATAAATAGTCCCTGTGTTCGAACCCGAAATTTGCTAATACTATTTTACAACTGACAAGGGTACACTGCCCGTGTCATAATCTAGTAAAGGTTAATTTTGGGAAAACTAGATTTTTCGCATCACTTACCAAATCAGCTCATTTCTTACCGATCCGCAAGGAAGATCCTGTAAGTAAACTCGCAGATACGTACAGAGGAGAGATCATGAGACTCCACGGTGCACCATCCAGCATCGTCTCAAACAGAGATCCTCGATTCACTTCGCGCTTTTGGAAAAGTCTGCAGAAAGCTTGGGGTACACAACTTAAGCTTAGCACGGCTTTTCATCCTCAAACGGACGGACAGTCGGAGCGAACCATTCAGACATTGGAAGATATGTTGAGATCATGTGCGTTGGAAAGGACGGGTGATTGGGACGAATACATCTGTTTGGTGGAGTTTGCATACAACAACAGTTGGCACGCAAGCATCAAGTGTGCTCCATTTGAGATGTTGTATGGCAGAAAGTGTCGCGCCCCAATCTTCTGGGATCAGGTTGACGAGCGAACACTTGAAGGACCGGAAATCATAGAGATGACCAATGAGAAGATCGCAGTAGCTAAGCAGAAAATTCAGGAGGCACGGTCACGTCAGAAGAGTTACGCCGATAAGCATCGTAGGGATTTACACTTTAATGTACGAGATCACGTCTTCCTTAAGGTTTTGCCGGCACGTGGTGTTAGACGCTTCAGGATTAAAGGGAAGCTCAGTCCTCGTTTCATCGGACCTTTTGATATCATTGAACGAGTCGGTGAAGTATCTTACCGATTGGCGTTACCTCCGCAACTTTCGCATGTGCACAATGTGTTTCATGTGTCCTTACTCAGAGGG
Organism: Glebionis coronaria; assembly: GCA_025667525.1. Taxonomy (NCBI): domain Eukaryota; kingdom Viridiplantae; phylum Streptophyta; class Magnoliopsida; order Asterales; family Asteraceae; genus Glebionis; species Glebionis coronaria. The sequence goes on along the minus strand of CM046876.1, from coordinate 463,273,905 downwards.
TACCAGTATCATCCCCTTCACATGGTTCAGTATCCACTAGGAACAGATACGTGAAGATCTCTCTTTTATAGAAGAACCCGAACGAGTTCTTGACAGACAAGAACGAGTCATGAGAAAGAAGACGATTCCATTCGTCAAAATTCTATGGAGGGATCATACCGAGCGGGAAGCCACTTGGGAAACGGAGGAGTCTGTCCGGGCTTCTTACCCTCATTTCATATTTTGAATTCGGGTATGTTCTTCTTTTCCAAGTTTACTTTATCTATAATTCGGGGACGAATTATTCTTTTTAGGGGGGAAGAGTTGTAAAACCCGCATGCTTTTACCATGAATAGTAACCTTAGGATCGTACGTACTAGTTTAAAACTTTCCTAATATAGCATGATTACGATTAGGTATTAGGAGTTTACGTATTAGGTACGTGTTAGAACACGATAAGTATTTACTATACACGAGCACGTAATAATTATTTGACGATAATTAATCACGAACATGCGATCATGAAATCATGAACGTAATTAAAACACGAACTATTATTAATTACGTATATATATTTATTATGAGCGTAATTAAATATATTAGATCACGGTATTTACCTAACGAGAACATTTAAAACACGAACACAAATAATCACAAACGTTTAACTTAACAACGAGACACGGAAAAAGGTACGGGTACCCCAAGTGGGGCCCCTACCCGCGGCTACAAGGGCAAATGGGCCAAGCCCATTTGTCAAATTTACTAAAAGCGAATAAGGGGATTTTCACTACTCATAAAATTTTACAGAAGATTTTTAAGAAAAAACTAAAAACCCTCCTCCCTTGTCTCCTTGGTGCCGCCACCCTACAACCACCACAAGAGGTGGTTTGTGATCTTGAATCTTGGAATTTTAGTGATTGATCGTGTTGGTTCTTCGTCCTTTTGATCCACGAATTCGTTAAATCCTTTTAAACCTTTTCTTTTGATTTAATCTTTTTATAAATCAAGACCATGTGATGTTTTTACAAAAAACTAATAATTAAACATGGATCTAACATGATTTGGTGTTAAATAAAATCAAAAGGGTGTTTTAAGGGGTGTTTGTTTTTTGCCGCAGGCTGCACCGAACCCGAAGGGGTCTCGGTTTGGCCAAGCCGACCACCACCAAGACCATACGGTCTTGGTTGGTGCGTGTGGGTCCCACGGCAGCAGTAAAACACGGGGTACCCCGAGTTGGTTCGGGGTACAGTGTCGATTTCATGTCCGGTTCATTGTTTTTAGTTTGGATCCGGTTCATGGTGTATGTTTAGTTTTTTTTATGTTTATGATCTTATGTTAAAATTAAATTAATGAAATGATATGATTAATTTAATAACATGACTTAGGTTATTTTAATTATTATAATCATGAAATTATATAACCTAAGTATTTGTATATTTAAGACTTACAATTAATTAATTATTTTAAAACTATGGATATAATTAATTAATTAACATGACTTAGGTTATATTATTAATATATAATAATACATATTTAAACCTAAGTATTTAACTTATTTAATTAAAAATATGTTATACTTTAATTAAATATTTTAACCTATAGTTTAATTTAATTACATGAAATAATTATTAAACTATACATTATATCATATGACTTGGAAAATAATCATGAAAACACTAAGGCTTATATACTTAGCTTATTTAACCAGCTTATTTCTAATTATGGAAACTTTCTATTTTTAGAAACTTAATTAAGTAAGGCAGCTAATCTATTTATGGAAACCTTCTATTTTTAGAAACTTATTTATTTCAGGCGGCAAATCTATTTATGGAAACTTATTTAATTAAGGCAGCTGATCTATTTATGGAAACTTTCTATTTTTAGAAACTTGTCTATTTTAAGCAGTAATTCTATTTTTGGAAACTTTCTATTTTTGGAAACTTTCTATTTTTGGAAACTTTCTATTTTTGGAAACTTTCTATTTTTGGTAACTTTCTATTTTTGGAAACTTTCTATTTTAGGAAACCTGCTATTTTTGGAAAGTTACTTATTATTTCACAGTAAGTATAATAACACATGAAATACCAGAAATACTTAATCAGATTAAACATAATATAAGATAAAACACAGTTTAAGGCTTTAAAACGGTAAACATGGTAAGAACACATAAAATAAGCTAAGACATGACATAAAACCAGCTACGTATTTAGTAAGCAGATACTTATTCATGTATATATTTATGTAGCACTAGTGATTCGAAAGTAGGATTCCTCTCAGTTCATCTTCTTCGTTCACTAGACATAAGGTACGGATTCCCGTCCTTTCAGTATGGACATTCTTTCCTTATTAGGATTCCCCGTATGCAGCCAACTATTTTCCCGTAGTATAAGTTACGTGTTTGATTGCTTATGTTTAATTAAGATTACCTATAGCCATATACATGCATGACCAGTTTCACCTAGTTATGGAGGTACCATAACCATAACATTAGTGATGTTTTGACTTCACCACGGCGGAGTGATTGCTCGTGGCGTCCCTTCAGCTTTTGGCCATTTATTTATATTTATCATGTGGGGTGTATGGGTGAATCCTAGTTACATGTTTTTATTCAGGATTTCATGGTGAATGTGGTGTGTGCCTTGCATCCTTCACAAGGAGCTGATCCCTCCTACCCAAAAACCAGTATATTAAATTAGAGGCAGCCCCTCTAATTTGCATGATGAGGTCACCCCTCCAAGTATTCATGCACGGTGGATTTTCATGACCTATATTGGCTAATGGTAAAATATGACAAACAGTTTTTATAAGATAAACATAAGACTTTCAAACTATTAAACCTGTTTTATTAAGACTTAACCAGGTTACTCAGGACTTAGTTTTTCTTCCGCTGTTATATGTTATATGCTTATCCTATTCATGCTTTATTGTACATCCGTGCACTGAGCGTATTTGCTCAGCCGTTTTCCTTTTCTATGTTCCCAAAACGGCAGGTACTCAGGGACGCTCGTAGACACTAAGAGTACGTGCATATGGACTGGAAGCTGTCTAGCCTTCTTTACATTATGCATTTCCTTTCTTATGATACTTATACTCTGGACATTGTTTAGTCCTTTCCTTTATTATACTATGTTTGTGTGTAATGAGCTTTACTTTTGGACTACCGATGTTTGATTCCGGTATTTCCCTTTTATGGTCAAGTAATGTTTAGACATTTTTCCTTGTATGCTTTGATGACACGCCATAATTTCTGTGATATTTCCATTTCCAAAATGGGGTGTTACACCCTTTTAATCGTGATATTCCCCTGAACCAAATCTCCATATCCTAGGATCGGTGTAACACCCCACTTGGATAAGTGGACCGTTACGTGTATTTATGGCGTGTCATCAAAGCATAAGGTAAATGTCCTAAAACATTAAATGACCATAACGGAAATACCGGAATCAAACATCGGTAATCCAATCTAAGCTCAAAACATGAAAAATAAAATACTGAAGGAAAGGACTAAACAATGTCCAAATAAGCAGAATAATGTAAGAAATGCATAAAGTAAGAAGTATGGGTAGCTTCCATCCAAATGCACATTATCTCAGAATCCTAAGAGCGTCCTGGGGTACCTGCCGTTAGAACATGAAAGGGGACTACGGCTAAGCATAACGCTCAGTGAACGGATATAAAGCATGATAAAGAACTACTGAAATGAAACAGATGGTAAAATACTGGAGCTGTAAGACTGATAAGTAAAGTTGCAGCGGAAATCTGTGCATAATCTGTAAAGTCTGATTTGTAAATAATAAAGCTGAACTGTTATCTGATAAATCTGAAAACATGCATTTACTGTATTTAATTTGCTAGAGCTTATATAGGTCACGTGCTGTAACAATCGTGCATGAATAACTGGAGGGGTGACCTCATCATGCTGTAGAGGGGTGACCTCTAAATAACTGTGCTGGGTGGAGGGATCAGCTCCAATGTGAAGGATGTAGAGCACACACCACATTCACCCTGATAACATGAAACACTTATAAGCCTAGGATGCATCCATACGCCCCACTAATAATGCTGATAAAATGGCCAAGCTGAGCTGAGTGGAACGATGCAGGATATCACTCTCCTGCATGTGAGTCACGACACCGGTGCCTCTAGTGTCGTGGTTACGGTACCTCCGTAACTAGTACATAAACTGGTCGTGCTTGTATATAATGCTCAGGCAATTTATTTAGTTATTAATATGATTATTGATAAACTTAAACATATACTGGGGAAAAACATTTGGCTGAAAACGGGGAATCCTAATCATGCACAGGAAGGAAGTCCTTACTGAAAGGACGGAAATCCGTACCTCGTGTCCAGTAATGAAATAAGAGCGAAAGCTGAAAGATCTACTCCGATTTCACGCGAGCTACAAGAATAAGGGACGCGAATAAATAAATTGATATTCTTTTATTTAATTTACTGATCTTATTGGCTACTTATTTATTTATAATATTTCTGAAATTCTGTACGTATATTAACTAATGAATCTGAACTTATAATAATTCTTTCTATTATATTGACGACCTACTAATAATTATTATACAATGTGTTCTGACGTTATCTAGTACTAGAATAATTCACTCGTTAAAACATAAGGTTTCTAATTAGCAAGTTTCTAAAACAATTCATTCATATAATAAAATTATACCTTTTAAAAATATTATAACTATTTTAATTTAATTTATTTAAATATAATTTTAAACATTTATAAAAAAACATATGTAATATAAAGGTATATTTTAAAATCTTCCTTTTTATTATTTTTTTTATCAAAAGCCCCGACCCTACCGAGATACCCCCTTCGCGGCGCACTAAATCAATTAAACAATATCTATTAAAATCTGTCTATTTAAATTAGTGACAGAAATCTGGGTCACTAAAAAGTGTCACTAAAACTGAATTTCAAAAACTGTCTAAAGAACTGTCATGACCATTCTGCGACAGAATTTGTGTCACAAAAACCGTCGCTAAACTTAAATAAAAGTCTTCATTTACTATCCCAACTTTTAGGTACTGATTTATTATATGATCCTACTGTTTACATAAAGTTTCTCACTGATTTCATTAAGCCAAACGCACCCTTATGTTAAAACAGTCCGAATGGGTTTGTTTCTTTCTTTTTTTTCTCCTTTTTTTTTAACGGGCAGCGTACAACATCATCACCAAGAGTCTTTACGACTCTTGGTTGCTACTGGTGGTTCTCCAAGTCTCGGTTGGGCTTGGACATAAATGGCTCACAAAAAAAGGGGGGTACCGAGGCCCTTAAGGCTCGGTTTCCTTTTAGCCAAACGACCCCTGATGCCCGTCATCTATTAAGCCCCTGCGGTTGGGGTTTCTTTCCTTTAGGCCGGCTCAAACACTACACCACCGTGACTTATTGGTCACGGCTGGGCAGCAGAGAAACAACCCTAGGCCCTTAAGGCTCGGTTTTATTACAACAGCCAAAATCGGACAAGAAAAAGAAAATGAATCGATTATACCTTGTGATGATTCAGGGAAAGACGATATCTTGGATTAAGAACACTCAAAAGAACACAAAACCCTCTTCCTTTTCTTTTTAAGCCGGCGGCCAAACCCTAATTTACTTATGTTGTTATTATTATTTATTTTTTATTCGACTGATATGGAAGAAGGGTTAAAGTCCCGTTTATTATTTTTTTTTACAATGGGCTTGGGCCCAAAATTTCTTTTTCTTTTGCAAATGAAACCAAACCGCCCCTTTTTGTTTTTCTATACTAAGTTTTCATTCAATTTTTTTAAAAAAAAAAGTAGCTATTTATAGGTTAATCTAGTTTCTATATATATATTTAAAACTAATTTGTACGTTCTCAAAACCACTTATTTAATATTCTAAAAATTAAATACGGGTTTTACAATTCTTCCCCTCTAAAAATAATAATTCGTCCCCGAATTAAGGATACGACCGTACTGGGTTTTACAATGTTTCCCCTCTAAAAAGGAGAATTCGTCCTCGAATATAAAGGTATTCAAGCTGATAGGGTAAACACTGAAAAGACACATATGCTGAAAGAGCATGAAGGCTGAAAAGACATATAAGCTGAAGGATTATTCGTCCTTGATTTAGAACATGATGCTGCTGAAAGGGTATAGACGTGACATGACTGAAGTGAACATGGAATGTAACATGACTGAAAGAACTTAACTAGATTTATCGAATGAAAATGGATGAGAGGTCCGGATGGACTCCTCCGTTTCGAGTGGCTTCCTACTCGAAACGGTTCTTTCAAAGGTCTAAACACAATGAAAATCTTGGTCCCAATGACCCTGTCCTGATGATGTTGAATAGTTTTTGGTTCCATACTTAAGATGGGTTTTCGGAATTTGATAGGATGAATAAGCTATAGCATGTAGGATACATGAGACGGTACGTACAAATATCCTGAAAAGATAAAATTTATATCTCTGAGCAAGCTGCTAAAATATAAATGGACGAACTACGTGCACAATTGTGAACGTATTACGTGAGCAATTGTGAACGTGGTTCACGATTATATGAGGAATGATGGGCATGGAATGTATTGTGCCCGATGATACATGAAACATACTGTGAACGTGATGCTAGGACATATCATGAACATATACTGACTGAGGAAAGAATGACAACAAGATGGCCTGAGACGTGAAACGTCTGCCCGGTATGGAGAAGCTCTGCTAACTTGAGTCTGGTTTCTTAAGCTTTCTGTATCCGTATTCGGTAATAAACCGTGAAACGTGTATTGCGAAATGGCACACGAACTTGAACGTGAACAATGTTACCAACGCTAACGTGAGCTTAAATCATGAGATAGCACAAAGCATGAACTGAAACAGCATCATACTGCGAATGAGACTTAAATGTGAAAGTAAAAATAAACGTGAACGTAAATGTGAACGTACACGTGATGGTGAACAGGAACGTGAGCGCGATTCGCGAACGCTAATTTCGATCTGACAAGATTGTTGATGGAATACTTTGGAATCATACGACCTATTGTTGAATTTTCTGCAGCATGTCGGTGTCCTGTCTTGAACCTGAGGTATGTCAGGCATCCAGATATGAACATAGTTGCATCAATTATGTTATATTGCTTCTATCAAAATTCTGCCTAGGATTACGGTACCTTCTAGTGGAATCTGAGTGATTAGTCATGAAAGAATTTTGAGTCTGGGTAAAATAGATCTCTCGTAGCGTAGGATCTTATGGAATATAAAATTTTAGTGTGAGTCCTCTCCTTTATGCGAAAGCTTAGCCATAGAAAGCTAATCATGAGATCTTTCAACAATTTCTACGGTAGTAGCCAACTGAATTCTAGAAATTTCGTACTTCGTTCACTGGAGTCGGTCGTGACCATCTGGTGATGGCCTTCACCTTCGCAGGATTGTCTGAAATTCCTTTCTGTTGAAATAGTGTGGTCCAGAGATGCCACCTTGTTCTACTGGGATTCATATCTAGAAAGCTGCGTATATAATTTTTCTCCTATCGGAGAATCTATACAACTGTGAGAAGATGATTATCTTGTACCCCTCTAGAATTTAAAAGATCAAAATGTTATCAAAGTACATACTGGCGATTTTGTCTGCGAAGTCATAAAAAATCTATTCATAAATTTCATGCTATAGTTGGAGCATTAGGGAGCTCAGAAGTATAATTCCAAATTTTTAGAGTGACTATAATATGTCTCTCTCACCACTGATGGTGACATGATCATGAATTGTTCTAGAAAATATATAAGAAGTCATAGTAGATCAGATAAACCTGCTATTCGTGGAATGAACATCGATTAAAAATGATGATTTTGTCAAAATATCGGTGGTCGATACATGATCTCATGTTACCAGCCTTCTTCCTGATAGACAGAAACGGTACACCTCATGGTGGTGCGCTAGGGCGAATAAAGCCTCGTTCTGATAACTCTTGCAGCAATTGTTGCAACTCTTTTAACTTAGCTGAAACCCTAGAATAAAGAGTTTTGAAAACAGGTTCTATTCTTGAGACAAGCTTGATGTTAAATTTTGTCTCGTGGTTAGGAAGGGATTTCTGGAACACCTTCTTGATTACTATTGGAAATTCTAAAAAATCTGTTGATCATAAATTTTAAGAACTTCAGAAGTGGATTATAACTGGTGGCTAGAAAGTCTTCGTAGCTATGGACTGATAGGTCACACGCTTGTAAGGCAGAAACAATTTGTACTGATTGTTTGGGCAGAAAACATAATGACTATATTTGGGATTTAGTAAGACAAATCTCGTCTTAACTGAAGGAAAAACCTTTATAAATATGGGTGATAATGTGGAGTCTTTTCTGGCTCGGAGGTTGGTAAATATCTTATTTAAGATAAAGCTGACATAGGAATACGAGTAGTAACGTGGCGAATTTCACTGAATGTGTTCGTCTGTAACTTCACAGAATGAATACTGCGTGTCTAACCTGAATAATACCCAGTGGCGGTAACTGAATTATAAGGGTCTGATTTTATGCGTGGCATAACAAAACGACATACCCTTTTGGAGGGTACCCTGAATTATTGAGGACCTGGTTTAGAAGACAATATTGATATTATGAGTCTTGACTCGTGTCCTGAGAAGATATTCATATGACGTGTACCCTGACTCGTGTCCTGACAGGTGTCTTCCAAAATGATACTTGAGACATGTGTCTTGACTGTTGTCTGGACATGTATTTTAGTGGATGAATCTGGACAAGGCTGACAATTTTTGGTAACTGCTAGGCTTGGCGGACCGGTTAGACTACTGACCTTTGTATTTCTGGTCGCGTCCGTATCGGAGTTCCGATGGTTACTGGTTGATTAATTATAAGCACGGTGGTTGTCACTACTGCTTTGTCTGTCAGTTTCCTGACGGTCGTTATCATGACCCTGATTCATGTAACTATTCTGCTGAGTGGCCGACTGAGTTCCGGTTCCCACTCTTTGAATATACGGTTAGCTGAGTAGAGTGTGACATCTAACTGATAAGGTAAAAGTATGTAAGGGAATGGTAGTGTCTGATGGTTGGAATTTATTCTTGACATAAAGTTCAAATTTATAGTTTTCGTCCTTGCTCTGCGGTGTCTTTATAGTATAACAGCATCAGCATCAGCATCTTGAGAAATCTCCAAAGTATCAGCAGCATCAGCAATTTTGAGGTCTTCAAAGTGTTCGCCGCATCAGCATCTGGTAAAATCTTCAACTCACGAGCAGCATCAGCACCTGGTAAAATATCGACAAGTGGAAACGCCCGAGATGATTGAGGATCGATTAGCAATATCCATGGAGTAGGGTACCTGGTGTACACCTGGACTACTGTACATGAAGTACAAAATGAATATCGCACATGAAGCATATCGAGACATTGTACGTGGAGTACACATGTATCACTGTATAAGGAGTATAACTGAGGCACTATACAGAGGGTACCTATAGACTACTGTTCATGGCACTGGTGGGAATTTTATTGGATGGTCGATACTGGTGTCGCTTGTCTGACGTGATCTAGGAAAATAAATTGATTTAAACGGTAGTAAACTGGTCTGAAATAAGTAACATGATAGCCTGTAATTCCTGCGTCGACTTACTGCTAGTTATATCAAGACTGAAAGTATGATATAATCGAAGTCCCAACAGTGGTCAGGATGAAGCATGATTAATGAAGGCCAATCATGATTTATCATGAAAATGGTTTTTACTGAAATTCTTGTGTATCTTAACATGAGAACATCATTACTTTGTTGAAAACATAATCCTCGTAAGGAGACATGAACTGAATCAACCTGAAGACGACATCAACGTGAGGATATGAAAATTTGACTGTTACTAGAACATAAAAGAAAATCAACTGAGGTTTAACATCAACTCGTGTGGATGGTTGTGGTTCAATCCACAGAATTCAAGGAACAAAACATATGACTAAGTATGGGCGATTTTGGTTCGATCCATGCTTGTCAAAATTTTCTGAGAACTGCCATGTATAGAAATGTACAATCTGGGACTAAATGTGGTTGGTTGTAGTCAAATTCATATTTGTCAAGATTTTATGAAACGTCATGATATGACAAAGGTGAACAACTATGGATCGGTTCACAAAACAACATTCAACTGAAAAACATGAAATTTGATTTGAACATTGGTGAACGTATATGGGCTGGTTCACCAAGTAATATTCGACTGAAAGCATGAATCTGTCAAGAGTAAGGATGAACGCCATTGGGTCGGTTCACCAATACAAAAATCTGAACGGGCAAGGGTGAACGCCTATGGGTCGGTTCACCAAAACAAAATTCGTAGAAAAGCACATGCGACTAAATATGGCCAGTCCTGTACCAACCTTTTACTTAGTCAAAAACCTTTAGAAAACTAACTGATAATTGAAGAAAACTGACTAATAAATGCATGAGAAACATGAAAGATAACAACGCCAAAATCGGGGAAGTTCTTGGTGACTACCCACTAGTCACAGGTCAAGTTTTAGAGCCTACAGGTCGAACCTTGCGCTCTGATACCATAATTGTAACACCCCACTTGGATAAGTGGACCGTTACGTGTATTTATGGCGTGTCATCAAAGCATAAGGTAAATGTCCTAAAACATTAAATGACCATAACAGAAATACCGGAATCAAACATCGGTAATCCAAACTAAGCTCAAAACATGAAAAATAAAATACTGAAGGAAAGGACTAAACAATGTCCAAATAAGCAGAATAATGTAAGAAATGCATAAAGTAAGAAGTATGGGTAGCTTCCATCCAAATGCACATGCTCTCAGAATCCTAAGAGCGTCCTGGGGTACCTGCCGTTAGAACATGAAAGGGGACTACGGCTGAGCATAACGCTCAGTGAACGGATATAAAGCATGATAAGGAACTACTGAAATGAAACAGATGGTAAAATACTGGAGCTGTAAGACTGATAAGTAAAGTTGCAGCGGAAATCTGTGCATAATCTGTAAAGTCTGATTTGTAAATAATAAAGCTGAACTGTTATCTGATAAATCTGAAAACATGCATTTACTGTATTTAATTTGCTAGAGCTTATATAGGTCACGTGCTGTAACAACCGTGCATGAATAACTGGAGGGGTGACCTCATCATGCTGTAGAGGGGTGACCTCTAAATAACTGTGCTGGGTGGAGGGATCAGCTCCAATGTGAAGGATGTAGAGCACACACCACATTCACCCTGATAACATGAAACACTTATAAGCCTAGGATGCATCCATACGCCCCACTAATAATACTGATAAAATGGCCAAGCTGAGCTGAGTGGGACGATGCAGGATATCACTCTCCTGCATGTGAGTCACGACACCGGTGCCTCTAGTGTCGTGGTTATGGTACCTCCGTAACTAGTACATAAACTGGTCGTGCTTGTATATAATTCTCAGGCAGTTTATTTAGTTATTAATATGATTACTGATAAACTTAAACATATACTGGGGAAAAACATTTGGCTGAAAACGGGGAATCCTAATCATGCATAGGAAGGAAGTCCTTACTGAAAGGACGGAAATCCGTACCTCGTGTCCAGTAATGAAATAAGAGCGAAAGCTGAAAGATCTACTCCGATTTCACGCGAGCTACAAGAATAAGGGACGCGAATAAATAAATTGATATTCTTTTATTTAATTTACTGATCTTATTGGCTTCTTATTTATTTATAATATTTCTGAAATTCTGTACGTATATTAACTAATGAATCTGAACTTATAATAATTCTTTCTATTATATTGACGACCTACTAATAATTATTATACAATGTGTTCTGACGTTATCTAGTACTAGAATAATTCACTCGTTAAAACATAAGGTTTCTAATTAGCAAGTTTCTAAAACAATTAATTCATATAATAAAATTATACCTTTTAAAAATATTATAACTATTTTAATTTAATTTATTTAAATATAATTTTAAACATTTATAAAAAAACATATGTAATATAAAGGTATAATTTAAAATCTTCCTTTTTATTATTTTTTTATCAAAAGCCCCGACCCTACCGAGATACCCCCTTCTCGGCGCACTAAATCAATTAAACAATATCTATTAAAATCTGTCTATTTAAATTACTGACAGAAATCTGGGTCACTAAAAAGTGTCACTAAAACTAAATTTCAAAAACTGTCTAAAGAACTGTCATGACCATTCTGCAACAGAATTTATGTCACAAAAACCGTCGCTAAACTTAAATAAAAGTCTTCATTTACTATCCCAACTTCTAGGTACTGATTTATTATATGATCCTACTGTTTACATAAAGTTTCTCACTGATTTCATTAAGCCAAGCGCACCCTTATGTTAAAACAGTCCGAATGAGTTTGTTTCTTTCTTTTTTTTCTCTTTTTTTTAACGGGCAGCGTACAACATCATCACCAAGAGTCTTTACGACTCTTGGTTGCTACTGGTGGTTCACCAAGTCACGGTTGGGCTTGGACATAAATGGCTCACTATAAAAGGGGGGTACCGAGGCCCTTAAGGCTCGGTTTCCTTTTAGCCAAACGACCCCTGAAGCCCGTCATCTATTAAGCCCCTGTGGTTGGGGATCCTGTCCTTTAGGCCGGCTCAAACACTACACCACCGTGACTTATTGGTCACGGCTGGGCAGCAGAGAAACAACCCTAGGCCCTTAAGGCTCGGTTTTATTACAACAGCCAAAATCGGACAAGAAAAAGAAAATGAATCGATTATACCTTGTGATGATTCAGGGAAAGACGATATCTTGGATTAAGAACACTCAAAAGAACACAAAACCCTCTTCCTTTTCTTTTTAAGCCGGCGGCCAAACCCTAATTTACTTATGTTGTTATTATTATTATTTTTTTTGATTCGACTGATATGGAAGAAGGGTTAAAGTCCCGTTTATTATTTTTTTTACAATGGGCTTGGGCCCAAAATTTCTTTTTCTTTTGCAAATGAAACCAAACCGCCCCTTTTTGTTTTTCTATACTAAGTTTTCATTCAATTTTTTTTTAAAAAAAAAGTAGCTATTTATAGGTTAATCTAGTTTCTATATATATATTTAAAACTAATTTGTACGTTCTCAAAACCACTTATTTAATATTCTAAAAATTAAATACGGGTTTTACAATCGGTGTAAATTGATCATTTTCGAATTGGATCGTACCCAGGAACTTCTCCACGAAGTTAATTAGAAGCTTGAGATTCCCTGTCATGTGCTTCGTGCATCCGGAGTCCAGTATGAAGAGAATTATTTGTATCACCTGCAGAAGAGTTAGAACACGATGGAGCATTTTCTAAATTGGATACCACAGTAGTTGTGATAGTAGAATCATTAGTGTCCTTATCAACATTTAAAGGCAAACTAACACTCGTTTTCACATTTTTTGTCCTAGCTTTCGGCATCCATTTATATCCTGGAGGACATTGATTAGCAAACCACCATTTCTAATACTTGCTAGCAGACTCATATAATTCCTTAATTTTGCTTCTAGGATTCTTAGTGGTGGAGTCTGATGCATTACTTTTCTTAGTGGGGGTGGCACCAGAATGGTTCACTTTGCGTTTGGGTTGACTAGCTCTAATAGGCATTGCAACTTGCTTCTTAGTTCTAGTATCTACGTCTTTGACTTTATTCATAGCACACATAGAATGATTAGCATTAGCACACTTTCCACATTTGACACAAACAAATTTCACATTCATAGTATTCAAATCGTCATTACATGCGATTACAGACTTTTTATTCTTAAAAACATTCAAATTCCTAGGGAGTTCTGCTACTTCCTTCATCTTCCCTTGATTCTTGTGTTTCCAGATATTATCATTCACTTGAGTGCTCTTAAGCTGAGGCCAGCTAACACTAGTAGTGGAGACTATTCCTGTAGTAGAAGACACACGAATATTAGTGTTTCTAGAAGTCTGAGGCGAGTGAGTATCTTTGTTTGTGGGCTTAGTGGGCATTCTATACATCCCTGGTTTAATCACATTATTGTGCTTAACGCTTGGTGCTATCGTATTCCTTATGGGTTGTTTCTGTGGTAACCTTTCCTTTCCGTCCATCTTGGGGGCAAACACAGGTTTTGCAAACGAGGAATTTGATAAAGCAGATGGTTTTCCCAAGATAGAGGATCTATTCACTTTAGAAGCATTGGGTTGTCTAACAACAGGTTTCTTAATGCTAGGTTCCACGACTTTCCCACCGATTTTAGCAATGAGTTTCTGCAACTCTGCTATCGCTATGTCCCTGTCTTGTAACTGAGCTTTCACCCCTTTAATTTCCAAATTCTGTTCATTCATTTCTCGAAACGTTTGAGAAAGTTTTTCTTGCAATTTATTATCATGTAGAAAACTACCAATGTCTTTTTGCAAAGCAAGTTCAAGAGAATGACAGTGTTTTTGAAGGAAATCAGTTTTGTGTTGAAGTAACTCAAAAGCCTTTTTATCAACATTTTCTTTATGTTTTGAAAGCTCAATTTTAAGACGTTCACATTCTTTGATCTTATCAAGATATTTGCATGCAACATCAGAATATTCATCAATATCAGCACAAGATGTAAAATAAGCACACATAACATCTTTAGAAACGCATTCTTGCAAGAGTAAATCATATTCATCTGAAAAATCAGACTTCTCCATTTGAAGATCATCAATGTGTTTCTCAAGAGATTCAACGTATTTTAAATCGTCATACATTTCAGTCCGAATGAACTCCTCAAGTTGAAGGACAGTTTCTTTAATCAACGCCGTGTTTGGAATTAAGAGTTTCTTTAAGAAACAACTTTCTTCAAAAATTTGACTTGTTCTTCTAGTTTCGTTACTTTTTCGGTTTCTTTATCATATCTACTTTTGAAGTCTTGTTTTAACGCATGTACCTCTTGTTTCTTATCCTCAAAAATTTTAGAAGAATCTGTAGTGGTCATAGAGAGCTTTTGTTCAAGTTCATTAACTTTGGTATTGGCAAGGTACCTTTTTGACATTCATCCATTAAGAAAACATTATATTGACGCTTCTCTTTGGCTAATAACTCAAGAGTTGTATTATATTTGTTTTCAAAATCGTCCTTTTGACTTTTTAACGCACTTCCCTTATACCCCTCAAGCTCTTTGGTTTTCTGAAGGAGCTCATCTCTATAGCTTTCAGTCATCTCAGTAGATTTGATAAGAGCAGCTTTGCACTCTTCAAAATTTTGAATGAGCGTAGCGTTTGCCTTCTTTAATTGCTTTTGACTCTTTTTATTTTCAGTGACATCTTTTTGTAAAGTTGCAATTAAATTAGCAAGCGCAATACGTTCCTCTTCATCATATTCATTTGCATGTTGATCATCCTCAGACTCATTATTGCACATGTGTGATGAATCGGGTATGGTATTGCTATCAACCGTTTCCATCATACACGTGTCATTAATGGCATTGGGTAGATCACTATGCTCCTGAAGATCACCAAACACATTATATTCATCAGTAGTGTGTACCTTATTGATTGGCTCAATGTCAAAGATAGGGCCATTGTCATCTTCAGTGACTTTGAGAACTTCTTCAACCTTTGCCATGTACGAGTAATGTGCATCGAGTTCTTGATCAGAATCTTCATCATCAGTGTCATCAAGCATGGCTCCTTCCTCAGCTGACAATTTAACCCCTGCTTACATCTTTTTGCATAGCAGCATCTTTTCCTTGTGATAGCTGGAGTCTCTAACCCTTTTCGGCTTCCTACATTCCTTTGCCATATGCCCATAACCTTGGCAATTAAAACATTGAATCCCACTTTGCTGAACCACTTGACTTCCAACAGTTTCCCTATTCCCAGTAGCAGCATCAATCCTCTGAGTATCATACTTGGCAGTTTGTCGATCATACCGTGCAGAACCCTCAACATGCGTTGGATTATGTCGATCATACCTAGAAGGACTTTCACCACGTCGACGTGTGCCATACCTTGGGGACTCTCAACATATCGGTTCTTTGTGTTAGATGATGTACGAAGATTGTTGTTGGTGGGTTTGTAGATTTTCTTGTAAGTCTTTATTATGAAAGCAATTTGTTGTTTCATCTCTCGGTTCTTTTGGGCTTGGTCTTCATCACTATCTTCTTCAGATGATGACTCAGATGGTGGTGATGGTGCTCTTGGCACTTTACCTCGAGATCTTGTGGATGATGAAGACTTAGATGATGTGAAAGATCGTGGTGAAGATGATGTAGTAGAATATGGCTTAGGAGCACGAGAGTGATGACCTTGAACATGTTGAGTTGTAGTCACTAAAGCAAGTGGATTAGCCGTCTTGGCAACACGTTCAGCACGAATCTCATTTGCTTCATTCTGAAATTGCTTCAAGATATCAAAGAGTCGATGATATGAGACCTCGTCTAACTTTTCTTGTTGTTTCACTAAAGTGATGAACCGTGTCCATTCTGGTTGAAGTTGTTGAAGAAATTGAACATTGACTTGCATGGTGGAGACTTGCAGATTATTTCTTATCATGTCATTCATCATTTTATAGAACATGGAGTAGTATGAATCAATTGATTCTCCATCCCTTGAAGTAAACTTGCCAAAATTCCAAAACAAGTTTGTTTTGACATTTTGTTTGTTGAGTGATTCTCCTTGTTGCAAGCGTTCAATCGCAGTCCACATTTCATGTGTTGTCGGGCATGCATCAACCGTGGAGTAAATATCATCTCCAATCTCACTTAAAACCATATAGATGGCTTCCTTCTCCGCATCATGCCAAGCACAATTTTCAGGTGTGAGATCAGCTCTTGTTTCATTACATTCACTTGCAGGTATTGGATCAGTAGTATATGTGGCTGCTCTTGGAGGAATTGAGATTTTCTTGAATACATATGGTCCATGAGTAATACATTTCCTCAAGGCATCACCATTAGGTCTTGTATCAAGGTATCGTATGAACCGTGATTGCCATTGAGCATACCGACCAGACACAAGCATTGGTGGTCTCTCTTTATTACCCGCCACCATGATATTGTTGTTTGTGACACGATACTCTTGAGTAGAATCCATATCTAGAGACTTGAAATCGATGAAGTGAAAATGGATCTTAAGTAGATGTGTTGTGATTGGTGTTGTCGAGAAAAGATGTTGAAATCCCCTAAAATTGTCCTCACAAGAAACCAAAAATTCTAAAGCGAAAAAAACACACGAATCCACACACTGCAAGTTTGTTAAAAAATTTCAAAAAACACAAATCTTCGAAAGTTAATGAAGAATTCGCAATGTGGTGTATAATTCCACAATAGTGGATTAATTTCACAATCCCCAAAAATTCAAGATTCCGCAATGCACTAGATGTTGGGAATAAATTATAGCCAGTCTACTTGAGCGCTGACAAGAGTAAAACAAGCGTTGACAGGAGTAAAACAAACGCTGACAGATCAAGCGTTGACAAGAAGAAGTCAAGCGTTGACACATTGAAGACAAGCACTGATGGAAGGATATGATCTACACGTTTATTATATTCTAGATTACTTCTAGTAAAGATAGGAACAACAATGTATTTTCTATATTTATCTTTACCTAGAATAGTTGATACGTAGATTATTGTACAAGGCTTCTTATGTCTATAAAAGAAGACCTTTAGGTTAATGTTCAATATAAGTTTTCATACGTTAAACACTTTCATTGTAAGCAAGTTTGATATCATTAATCAAAGTGAAAGTTTGTTTACATCTTGTGTGTTCTTGTTTAAGTGTTAATTTCGCATAAAACTTAGATTGTCATATACATATACAAAGGTTTCTCTAAGTGTATTACTTGATCTAATCTCGTATACATAAAGCTAAATTGATCTAAGTGTGGGATCAACAAGTGGTATTAGAGCTTGTTGAGGAACTTTTGATCTTAAAGAACACAAGAACCCTAAAATCACCAAAACCCTAATTTTCACAAAAATCCCTAAAAACATCATGTCAAATCCAGAAGTACCCACCTCCTCCTCACCTTTACCAAACATCAAGATTCCCATGCTTGATGCTACCAACTTTGAATTGTGGAAATTCAACTTTGAGCAATATCTGGGGATCTATGACTACACACTCTGGGAGATTATTGAATATGGAAACACATTCAATAAAGCCCAAAAGATTGCTAATGCTATTGCTGGAAGAGCAGTTGTTGCTGGATGTTCAGAAGCAGATAAGAAAGAAAAGCCAGAGGATGGTAGAGTTGTGGCTGCTGAAGACATAGCAAAGAAAAGGGTTGATATGAAAACCCTAAGTATTCTGAAACTCTCTTTGGGACAAGAGAACCAGCATAAATACAGAGGTTATGAATCTGCTAAAGACCTTTGGGTAGCTCTTGAAGTTGCATATGGTGGCAATGAAGATACTAAGGAAGAGAAGAAGAAGCAACTCATGCATGATTATGCTGTCTTCAAGGCGCAACCTAATGAGAAGCTTAGCAGTGTGAGAAGCAGATTGCTTGACATTACAAGCAAATTGTCCTTCATGGGGACACAACTTGGTGATGTTGACATTAATGCCACTTTTCTTAAAAGTATTGGTGAAGCGTGGAAGATTGAGGCAAGATCTATACTTGCCAACAACACTCACAAAAGTTCTACTTTTGATGATATCTACAACAAACTGAGGCTGTTAGAAGATGAAACTCTTTTGGAGCATGGAAGCAAGTCTACCAACAGTAATATAGCCTTCTTCTCACATAGTGAAGGTCAATTTAATCAGAAGGACTCTTACATGCATCCAGTTACTGGATCATCATGTGTCAACGCTGGAACATGTCCTGTCAACGCCTCCTTTTTAGACGCTGACACATACAAAAGTGACTCACCAAGAGTTAAACCTGCTGGTTTGGATCTAGATACTGTATGTGCTTATATTGCTTCTTTGCCCAATGGTTCAGTGATTACATATGAGGACCTTGAGCAGATAAGTGATGAACACTTGAAAGAGATGAATATTAAGTGGAACATGGCTCTTGCTAGTATAAGAGCGAACAGGTGGAATAGAATGTTTAAGAAGAAGACGACCTTCAATGCAAAGGACACAGCTGGATTTGATAAATCCAAAGTTGAGTGCTACAACTGTCATCGTATGGGGCACTTCATGAGGGAATGCAGATCTCCTAGAAGATCTGATGTTGGTAAACCCTCAAGTCAAATTGTTAAAGCTCAAGATCCTAAGGCCATGGTTGCAGTACAAGACATTGATGGTATTGGATGGGACTGGAGCTATTTGGCTAAGAATGGGGAAGAGGATAAAGCTTTGGTTGCTGAGATAGAAGAAGAAGAGCATGTTCAATATGCTCTCATGGCACACTCCTCCTCTTCATCTGATAATGAGGTATACGATGATGCTTTTTGTAGTAAGGGTTGTAGGTTAAATACTGAGAAACTTAACAAAGAGGTGTTAAGGTTACTAGATGATGTGAGTACTAAGAGATGCAAACTGTCTAACTATCAGTTAGCTCTCACTCAAACTAAGAAGACAGTTTCTGAGTACAAGAAAATGGACTTTGATTTAAAAGATAGAATAAATATCTTAAAACATGAGTTGAATGCTAGTAATGATATTAGGAGCATTATGGAAAGGGTTAATGGTGAGCTACAGGCTAAGTTAGATGAGGCCATTAAGAATAAAGATAATGTTGGCCTTAAAATTCAAAGATGATAAGGCCACACAAACCCTAGGAGAATGTGTGAATAAACAAAGGGATCCTAAGGACATGACTGGGATTGAGATGAAAGACTACTCTGTGGTTCCACCACCAGCTGGTGACTTCTATGGTGTCCAACAAAAGGACCTATCTTGGACTGGTTTACCAGAACCCTAAGAGGAGGAATTCATTCCTCCACCAAGAGTCATTACCCCAGTTGAAGAGTATCAACAGAAGTTGACTGACTTAAATGAATGGAAGAAAGCCAACCCTACCTTATTTGTTAAGGGTGGCTTGTTATGTGAAAGTCCTAATGAGTCAACCCCTATTAAGGTTACAAACCCAATCACTGGTAAGGCTGTTGACCTTGGCTCAAACAATGTTAGAAAACCTAGTGTCAAGTATGCAGAAATGTATAGGAATACTAGGTCACCTAAAAGCCAAGTTAGTAATGATGGAACAGGCTTCTTCTCTTCTAGACCTAGGGTTGTGTCTAGAAAAGCCTGTTACACTTGTGGTAGCTTTTCACATTTAGCATATAAGTGTGTCAACGCTTCCAAGGTCAACGCTGTTAGAAAGTCAAACGTTGTTAGACCCAAACCTTGTGTGCAGCAAAGTCCGCAAGCTGTTAGACCTGCCCCATTCTTCACTAGAGGGTCTAACACTCATGGACAAAGACCATTTCAAAAGACAAATACTTGGTCTAATAGACAATGGGTTTCTGTAGCAAACCCTAGGTTCAACGCTGACAAGGGTAATTTCAGCGTTGACAAGACCAAATCCAACGCTGACAGAAATGTGACCAGACCTAAATATTTGCAACCACAGGGTAAGAGGTCTAAAGCTTCTTCAAGCTTGACATGGAGACCTAAGAAAGATCAAAACCCTAATGACAATGGGATTTCAATGACCTGCAACAGATTTAATTACATTTCAAAGGTCATTACAAAACCTATTGGGGTTAACTGGGTATTTCATCCAAAGAGGGATGAACAAGGGGTTGTTATGAGAACTAAGTCTGTTCTTATTGAACAACCAGATGAATCCAAGTCTGCTAAGGCCTGGGTTCCCAAAGAAAACTAACTTGTTTTCTTTATGTACAGGGCATTCAAAAACAGGTCAATGATTATGGATATTGGGATAGTGGATGCTCAAGGCACATGACAGGGAAGGGAGATTATCTGACTAACTTCACTCCCATTAAGGATGGTGATAAGGTTTACTTTGGAGGCGGATATGGTACTATCACAGGCAAAGGAACACTTCTCACCAAGAACTTGCGTTTTGAAAACGTATTTTTGGTAAAGGAACTTGATTACAATCTTTTTAGTGTATCACAAGTTTATGATAACAAAAATAAAGTTCTGTTTACTGATACTGAATGCTTGGTGTTAAGCAAGGATTATAAGATCCCTGATGAGAAATATATTGATTATAGAACACCTAGACATAAAGACATATATAATGTGAATCTGAATGGGATTAGAATGAATAACAATATGTCATGTTTTTATGCTAAAGCTTCAGTAGATGAAAGTAATCTATGGCACAGGAGACTAGGGCACATAAAATTTAAGAATATAAACAGGCTTGTGAGACTTGGCTTGGTTGATGGTTTGCCTGAAAAAGCTTTCCATAATGACCACTCTTGTGTTGCATGTCTTAAAGGCAAGCAGCACAAGGTCTCATTCAAGTCTAAACAGGTGCACTCTAGTACTAGACCACTTCACTTGCTTCATATGGACCTGTACCTATTTGGTCCAACCAATATAGAAAGTCTGAATGGTAAATCATACTGCTTTGTCATCACATATGACTTTTCTAGGTTTACTTGGACTTTCTTTTTAGCTATGAAGAGTGATACAGCTGATATTTTAATTGACTTTATCACTCAGATTGAGAAGAAGACTGGTGATGAAGTTAAAATGCTTAGGAGTGATAATGGTGGTGAATTTAGGAATAAAGTGTTAGATGATTTTTGTGCCAGGAAAGGGATTACTAGGCAGTTTAGTGTTGCCAGAACCCCACAGCAAAATGGGGTTGTAGAAAGAAAGAATAGAACCCTAATTGAAGCAGCCAGAACCATGTTGGCTGATGCTCATTTTCCCATTGCCTTTTGGGCTGAGGCTGTTAATACAGCTTGCTATGTTCAAAATAGAGCATTGGTCAACAAGATTCAGAACAAAACACCTTATGAGTTACTTTGGGGAAGAAAACCTAATATTGGTTTTCTTAGACCTTTTGGTTGTCATGTAGTTGTTCTTGATACTAGTGATGCCTTAGGTAAATTTAGTGCAAAAGGTGATGAAGGCTATTTCATGGGGTATTCAGTGCAGAGCAAGGGATATAGGGTTTATCTTAAAAAGGAAAAACGTATACTTGAAAGAGTACATGTTAGGTTTTTAAAGAGTAAACCTAGTGATCCTGAAAGTGGTCCAAATTGGTTGTTTGACTTGGAACCTCTATCTAGGACTTTAAATTATATGCCTATCACTAATCCAGACATTGTGAAGGTAACTTCAAATGTTGTGGAAGAACAAGTTGTTGATGTTTCAGGTACACAGGTTAATGAAAAGGTTGGATCACAAGCAGAAAAGTCATCTTCTATACTAGAGTATGTCACAATTCCCATATGGACAGATGCTTTTGCTGTTGCTGCTGCTGCTGGAAAGGATAATGGTGGTCCCCAAGTACCATCAGATAACAACATGCATGGTCCTTCAGGCGCTGACAAAGGCAAATCTAACGCTGACAGGACAAATTCAGACGTTGATGGCTCAAACGTTAACAACAACATTTCAAGCGTTGTTAGCCCAAACGCTGACAACCAAGGTTCAGGCGTTGACAACACTTTTGCGCATATTTTCTCTTCTACTTTTGAACAAGGTGAACCTTCCAATTTATATGAAGAGGTTCATCCTCATGTTGATGAAAGAGAGTCTGAAGAAGAAGATATTGACAACTTGGAGGATGAGATTGAGGACAACAAACTTTTTGAAGGAGGAGTTCTCACTTCTACTATGAAGAATCACCCTACTTCTCAAATCATTGGTGATATTATGACTCCTGTTCAGACTAGAAGATCTCATCAAGGTCTTGGTGGATTTATTGCCAATATTCACAAGAAGGTTGATACCCCTCTTGTGCAAGCATGTTTGTTTGCCTGTTTTCTGTCACAACAGGAACCCAAGAAGATATCTGATGCTCTCAAAGAACCAAGTTGGGTGGAAGCAATACAGGACGAGCTTCACCAATTTGCAATTCAGGATGTTTGGGAGCTGGTTGATTGTCCCAGATATGTCAGACCTATAGGGACAAGATGGGTTCTAAGAAACAAGAGAGATGAAAGAGGTATTATGGTCAGAAACAAGGCAAGATTAGTGGCTCAGGGATATACAGAAGAGGAAGGGATAGACTATGAGGAGGTCTTTGCACCAGTTGCAAGGATTGAAGCTATAAGGATCTTTCTATCCTATGCATCCTGCATGGGCTTCACTGTCTATCAAATGGATGTCAAGAGTGCCTTCCTCTATGGAACAATTGTTGAGGAGGTATATGTGATGCAGCCTCCTGGTTTTGAGGATCCAGAGAATCCAGACAAGGTGTATAGAGTCAAGAAGGCTATGTATGGACTTCATCAAGCCCCAAGAGCATGGTATAGCACATTATCCACTTATTTGGTGGACAATGGATTCAAGAGGGGCACCATAGATCAGACACTATTTACAAAGAAGAAAGGTAAGGATGTTCTACTTGTTCAGGTCTATGTTGATGATATCATCTTTGGATCCACAAATCCAAAGATGAGTGAGGATTTCTCCAAGCTTATGACAGACAAATTTAAGATGAGTGCAATGGGGGAGATGAACTTCTTTCTAGGGTTACAAGTTCAGCAGAAAGAAGATGGTATCTTCATCTCCCAGGATAAATATGTGGCAGAGATCTTGAAGAAGTTTGGCTTTTCTCCACATGAAAATAGGGCTACTACTCATATGGATAGAGAACACCCTTGGGGAAAGATTGGAGATGGGAAAGATGTGGATGTCAGGCACTATAGGTCAATGATTGGATCATTGATGTATCTCACAGCCTCCAGACCTGACATCATGTTTGTTGTGTGTGCTTGTGCACGCCATCAAGTGACTCCCAAAGAATGTCACTTTTATGCTGTTAAGAGGATCTTTAGGTACCTAAGATGTTATCCCAGTCTTGGCTTGTGGTATCCAAAAGATTCACCTTTGGAGCTTATTGCATATTCAGACAGTGACTATGGAGGTGATAAGTTTGATAGAAAATCCACAACTGGTGGATGTCAGTTTCTTGGGAGCAGGTTGATATCTTGGCAATACAAGAAACAAACAGTGGTGGCGAATTCTACAACTGAGGCAGAGTATGTGGCTGCAGCTGCTTGTTGTGGACAAGTTTTGTGGATTCAGAACCAGCTGTTGGATTATGGGTATAATTTCATGCATACCAAGATATTTGTTGACAATAACAGCACCTTATGCATTATTAAGAATCCTGTACATCATTCTAAAACTAAACACATAGAAATTAGACACCATTTTATAAGAGATTGTTTTGAAAAGGGTTTAATACAACTAGATAGGGTTGACACAGAAGAAAATGTGTCAGATTTACTAACTAAACCTTTTGATGCTGGAAGGTTTCAATACTTGGTAACAAGTATTGGAATGATCAATCTCACATAATATGTGTTTTGGAGTCTTTTTGTAAAAGTATGTACAGGATAATGCATTGTTATTGGTCTTTTTGAGGATTTAGATTTTCCACTATATTTTTCTAACACTGACAAAGGTTGCTTTAATGCTGATAAGTGTTATTGTGACGTTGTCAGCAATATATTTGTCTAACGCTGACAAGTGTTTCTTTAATGCTGACAAGTGTTATCGGGGCGTTGTCAGCAACAATGTTAGTTTTGTGGTTTTCAATCTAAATGTGCAGGTGGTGTTAGCATTATACCATTGGATACAGAGTTGCTTATGGATCATTGGAGAAGCATTTGAGCATGTTTTTATTTATGGATGATGGTTGGAATTGTCAATTCCTATCTTGACATAAATTTTTTATGTTCATGCATATTTTTGGCAACATATGTATCACAGTTTAAGGGGAGGTTTTAGGAACCTTTAGGTCTTTTGGGTATCCTTATGATACTCTTATCACAATTCTAGATTGTGTCCACAGGTGAGTATGAGTTAGTTTTACTAAATCATGAGGCACTGTAGCATGCAAAGTTGATATACTATACATGCTGCCAAGACATTTTTGGCCTAGAATTGGTTGTGGTCTGTTGGGAGACTTGGGAATGGTTTTATCATGGGTTTTACCTGGGAGTAACAAGGAATTTTATAAGGTAACTTAGTTGTTTAGAGTTTTGGTTAGCAAGGGACACTAGAGGACTGTTATGTCTATCTTGCATAAGCAAGTGTGCATAACTGGACAATGCTTGCCGCCCTATAATAATTATCAACTTTTTGGTTATCTTCTCTAGGATAAATTACTTTGTTAAGGTCATTTTTCATTTTTATAAATTTTTATTTTTGGACGCTGACAAGTATTTTTCCAAGCGTTGTTGTGACCAATTTAGACGCTGACATGGCTTTGGCAAACGTTGACAAGAATATAGCCGTTGGGCGTTGATGGGTTATTTTTGACCGTTGACACTCAATGGGACCTACCCAGTTGTTACTTTTTGACATATTTTTGGGCCGTAATTTTGGGAGCAGATAACTTTCATTTAATGCATGGGATAAACTTATTTCTTTTCAATATTTTCATGATTGTATTTTGAAAATACTTGCCTATTTTTAGGCCAATCACATGCATTTTCTTCTCCTATATATTTGGCTCCTATTTTTAAACAGGGTACCTATCATTCTTGTCTAACACAATTTTCTCCTATAACTTCATCTTTATCAATCATTCAAACATCTTTCAACAATGGCACCAAAGTTTAAACCAAGTGATTTGGAATTGGGATTCAGGAGTCAACACAACATGGTAGCATATCTTGAAGCTGATGATACTCTGTTTCCCCAATATACACAAATGGTGGCATATTTGAATGCATCCCCTATTAGGTATGCTCTTTCTCATGCTCCACTCATTCCTGTCACACATATTATACAGTTTTGGAACAATGTTAGTTCCTCAACAGTTAATAGAGTGACTACATTATCTTCAATTGTTCATGGGCGCACATGGGTGGTTACTGAAGCTTTGGTATGCCAAGATTTGCATCTTGATGATGTTGATGGTATAACCACCCTCCCCAATAGTGAAATAGAACAAGGACTAAGGGCTTTGGGTTATCCTTTTCCGGCTGAAGGAACTTTATATAAATATCATAAACAAGAGTTTCCCCCAGCCTGGAAGTACCTAATACATGTCCTCTTACAATGTTTGAGTCTCAAGTGTACTGCACACAATGAGATCAATAGATCTATTGCAAGTGCTATTGTGTGTATTGCTACTGGGCAAAAGTTTAATTATTCAAGAATGATTTTTGAGGGCATGTGTAAAAATAAAGGGAACAAAATGACTTTAGCTTATCCCAGATTTTTACAAATGGTTTTTGAGGTGCAAAATTACTGCACAAGGGATCATGATGATTTTTATGAGATCCCTGTGCAAAAGAAAGCAATTTTTATGAAGATGAACTCACCCCCACATCGTGACCTACCCCTCACCCCTGCTATGATTGCTGTCATTGAAGCAGCACAACCCCAGCCAGACCCCCAACCCCAAATTGACCCAATACCTGAACCTTTACCTTCACCACAACATATGCAAATTGACCAAGAACCCTTCGACGCTGACACGTTAAATGTTGGCGTTGATGTGCCTATTTCAAACGTTGACACCAATCCTTCACAGACCCAAACACCCCTTAACCAACCCACATCCACCCAATCCACATCCTCTTCTCCCCCAACATAATATAGGTTTCAAAAACGCTAAAGGACTACTGGAGTGTTCTCCTCTAGTGGTCCTAGCCATGTAGCAGAGAGAACCACCACCACAAGTGTGGTTGGTGTTATGGATGAGGCTGGGACTATTGGTTCTGGCTTAGAAGCTGGCCAAGACAGTCCTACCATAATTAAGACCTCATCCATGCCCAATGAATCTAACTTGGGAGGTCAAATACCCATTTTAGAAGAGGGCAGATTGGAACCAATGACTTTGATGGAATTGACGGCAGTCTGCATTAGCTTGCAAAAGCAGAATGCAGACTTGGTACAAGTTGTCAGCACACAAGGCCTTGAACTCAAGTAATTGAGGGAGAGGATTGTTATCTTGGAGAATGCTAGCACAAGGAGAGGGGTGGAGGAATCTTCCAAAGGGGAGGATGAACAAATAAATGTGAGTGATAAGGGCTCTCATGATGGTCAATCTTTGGATGTTGTTGAGGCCCTAACAAGTTTGAAGAAACAGACAGGTTTTGATACGTCTCTAGTCTCTCCTACAAACTTAAGTTTGTCATTTACAGCTATGTTGGAGGAAATTGAAAGAGGCGCTGAGACAGGTAATTTGAGCGTTGACAAGTAGAATTTGAACGTTGACATAAGTATCTTGGGCGCTGACAAAGCAAAATTGGGCGTTGACAGACCTGCAAATGAGGTTCATGTATTCCAGTCATCATCCATCATCAAAGAGGTTTCTTCACAGGTATTACCATCTACCTTACCAACAGTTGATCCATTAGATAAGGGTAAGGGTATTATGGTAGAAGAAGTTGTTCCAAAGAATGCAGCACAAATTGAGTTTGATAAAAGGTTGGCTGCACAAATTGTGGAACAAGAATGAAAGAAGGTGGGTGAATCACCTTTTGTTGTCACTTCAGAAGAGCAAGAAGGAAGTGATGAAGCCAGTTTAGACTCAAGTGTTATGATCATAGAACAACCAGAAAGACTTGAGTATGGTGATGAATTGGCAAAAGAGAAGTTGAATGAGCTGAAATTGCAGGTTGATTTTGATATGCAAGAGGTTGTTCAGATGTACCATGCTTGGGAAGATAGGTGTATGGAGAATCCACATTTGACCATTTCAGATCAGATATGGGGTTTGAGATTCTTCTCAGAGTACAAAAGGATTGCAAGGTCATTCTGAAACACAAAGCAAGCAATGTTCTCTCAAATTTGAAAAGGGATAGAAGGGAGTTGTACTACATGCTACTCAGATGTCATGGAACAGGATGGACTCATAAGAAATTGATTGGTTTGACATTTGAAGAGTTGGAGTGCAGAGCTTATCCCATTTGGGTTAGAGTGTAGGAAGAAAACACTCTAAGACTTCTTTCTGATGAAAGAAAAGAAGAACTTGCAAAGGAAATGGAGCTTAAGAAGGCAATGTTTGTTCCCAGACCAGTGAAAAAGGGAGTCCCTCTTGAGTTTCCCAAAGATATGGATCCATTACATCCAAGTGAAGCTGTTATAAGAAAAAGCCTCAAGCTCTCACCATTAGAAGCTTCAGATATGGTACAAGTGTTACCACTTGATTCCAGAAACCCTATTATAAGCTATGAAGAAGATGAATGTGGGTTTTGGAAGATTGGCAGGTATGGAAAAGAGGTTCACACTTTTACCACTCTTATATCTTTGTTTGCAAGTTGTGATAGAGAAGACTTGGTAGACCTATGGAGGTTGTTAGAGGCCAAGTATGAGACTGAAACTCCCACTTCAGTCAATGCAATAAAACTGTGGTCAACATTCCAAAGAATGTGTGGACCAAGAGATGAAGATCCTGCTATTTGGAAGGATCTTGAAGATGACCTCAGTGGTCTTCAATGGAGATTGTATTCATCTGCTGGTGTTTATTATTTGAGTTCTACAAAGTTTGTTGAGTATCTACTTGTAGATGGCCAGTATTTCATGTCCAAGGAAGTCTTGGAGAAGATGAAGAACACACAGCTGGAAATTGATTATTCAAGTGACGTGGCCAAAGATTTGATCAGATTTATTTATTACCAATATGAGAAGGTTTGTAAGATTCCTCCTAGTTCTTAATGTTTATTCAGAAACTTGATTACTAGAGTAGATATCAAGTTTAGGGGAGGATTGTTGGGAATAAATTATAGCCAGTCTACTTGAGCGCTGACAAGAGTAAAACAAGCGTTGACAGGAGTAAAACAAACGCTGACAGATCAAGCGTTGACAAGAAGAAGTCAAGCGTTGACACATTGAAGACAAGCACTGATGGAAGGATATGATATACACGTTTATTATATTCTAGATTACTTCTAGTAAAGATAGGAACAACAATGTATTTTCTATATTTATCTTTACCTAGAATAGTTGATACGTAGATTATTGTACAAGGCTTCTTATGTCTATAAAAGAAGACCTTTAGGTTAATGTTCAATATAAGTTTTCATACGTTAAACACTTTCATTGTAAGCAAGTTTGATATCATTAATCAAAGTGAAAGTTTGTTTACATCTTGTGTGTTCTTGTTTAAGTGTTAATTCCGCATAACACTTAGAGTGTCATATACATATACAAAAGGTTTCTCTAAGTGTATTACTTGATCTAATCTCGTATACATAAAGCTAAATCGATCTAAGTTTGGGATCAACACTAGAATACAATTTCGCAATTCTGTGTTGAGCACAAATCCGCAATTCCTTAGAATACAAGATTCCGCAATTCACTAGAATACAATTTCGCAAGTCCTGAGTGAAGTACAATTTCGCAATTACTTAGTGAAGTACAATTTCGCAATTAAGTAGACAATTCAGTAATTATACACAGAATTCGCAATACACACGTATTCGATTTCGCAATTCTTAGATGAGATACAATTTCGCAATTGGAGACAATTACAAGATTTCGCAATTGCCCAAATCACAAGATTTCGCAATCTTTGGAAAGATTCCGCAATGCCTTCGTAGAACAAATCCGCAATGCTTAATATGAACAATTTCGCAACTTTTTTCAGGAATTCAAATTCGCAATTAAGTACACAATTGCGAATTTGTAATAGATTTGCTAAAAAATAGGAACAATAGTGAACACTTATGAAAAACGTGATTTCACACCAGAAATTAAGCCAAACACCACCAAATTTCGTGTTTTTAACCGATCAAAGTAACCCAAATCACTACCACGCCTATGTAGATGATTTGTCTACTCACTAACTCCACAAAAACACAAAAAAAAACTTGATGATTCGAGCTTAAAAATCAAGAAAAACTCACGAACACAATAGGAATATCAAAACCAATCACGTATCTACCCCATGGCGATTGATACCAAATGTTGTCCCATATATTTAGATGATTATAGATAGAAAATAGATGAAAAGAGATGGATTCCTAGAGAGAGAAAGTAGAGAGAAAAAGATGATTAACTTGGTGAATATTAGATTAAGAAAAGAATCAAGTGAATAACCAACCCTCCTAACATGCTAGGAGGGTAGTATATATAGTCCACCCACATGCGGGCTTTAATGGGTTATATATTGAGTCGGGCTTGTCTTTTGGACTTTAATTAGTTTAAACCCAAGCCCGTAAACCACGACTAATTAACTACCTATTACAACGTTCTAACTAATGTTACAATAATAACCTATGACCGAGCATTCTTGTTTGACTCACTATTTTGAGGCTAACATACTTGTTTTAATCAAACGGAGACAACGCATTATCTATTGATTTATTCACTCCGAATATATTGGTATTGAAAAGGTGGCACTCCTCTCCAGCCTCCGATCACTAAAATCCAAAATGCACGATCGAGTCTAGAGCCATTTGAGATCATCAAATATCTCATTAGGAAACACTTTCATAATTCCTTGCTTCTTCCCACACTGTGAAAAGTAAGAAAGATCTTAAGAGTCCTACGCAAAATCTTCATGATCTTTCCTGAACATCCGAGTAATACGAAAGTATTTACAATGAAGATGGAAATCCTTCTTGATCGAATATCAAAAAGCTCATGGTAGGTGACTTGTGTGATTCTTTATGAATCAAGCTTGTGATAACTAGAAAGTAACAGTGGTTTAATTCTTAACTGGACTTAAACACGTTCCAGGCCTCTACGTAATATCTTAGTGATCTTGCCAGAACACTAAGAGTGACACCCTATAGTGTTCACAGTGATGAGTGGAAATCCTTCTAGTGTTAACCTCAAACAACACTTGGTAGGTAACTTGCAAGATTCTATACGAATCAAGCTCGTGACAACTGGAAAGCAACGATGGTGCGATTCTTTAATGAATCAAACTTGTTCCAGGAATCAGATTTGACGGCTTCAAATCATGCGGATAATATTATCCAAATGATTCACTCTTTATGTTCGCAGCCAGCTTTGGACGGTCGAATAAAGAGAACGGGTTTACCCGCGAAATCTTGTCAAGGAGGTTCTTAATTGAAACTACCTGCCACAAGTACGATATTTAATATCGTGCAACGGTCTTCACCGACCGGAGGTAAAATGCTACCGAATTAGAATGAAATGTTGAAGGCCATTTCATCCGTGTATATGTTTTGTTGCTAACTGTCTTATACAGTGTAACAAGAAGGTGGCATTGCGGTGTAAAATCTATAAGAAGTCGTCAACACATGCTTATACTGTATGCACTTAATACTTCAACAAATTCAAGAAAGCCTAAAAGTCAAGTCTTTCGCTGTATCAAACTCTAAAGCTTTCAAGAATTCATCAAGGTATAAGTATGTGGAACATGAAGTCACGAGGAGGCAAATTTCACAAGTGATGAATGCACAAGGTCAAGGCAAGGAAACATGCTCAAGACTAAAGTCAAAGATCACATCAGCATATTCACAAGAACAAGATCGAAGACTCAAAGCATAGTATGCTAGGTTTAAGATTTTGTAAAATGGTGTGACCTCCCTTAGGGGGAGATTGTTGGAAATATGTTTTCCCAAAGAAAGTCTTGGTCACATCATTGTTAGCATAGATCACGAGCTATAGACTATTTAGGACATTGTAACTTGGAGTGGCCTCCCTTAGGGGGAGATTGTTGGAAATACGTTTTTACGTATTTAGAAAGGATCGGTCACTCCAACGATATATACGTAGATTGGGCTCGTGATCTAGTTATGTAAGTGTAACCCATAAAGCCCACATGTAGGATGGGCTGTATATACCCTTCCTAGCATGTTAGGAAGGGTAGTTGTTGGTTCTCATTTCATCAATCAAACATCTTTCTCTCTAATCCTCTCATTTCTCTCTCTAACTTTCTCTCTCTAGTTCTTCATCTTCCTCCCTCTCTTTAGATCCTTACAACACATTAACAATCTAAGAAATCGTGGACCTACACAAGACCTACGATAACGGGACGTGAAAGTTTAGAAGATACGAAAATAATGTTTAGAAAACACTCGAATTTAAATTAGTACATAAACCATGTTATGACACGCAAGAATAAATCCACACAAGTGATACTTCTAGACACCTCTAAAAGTTTACTTTCGCTAGACAATGCTCTCAAAAGCACTCAGCAGGTACATACCAAATGTGCGAACTGTTATACCTTACTTAGACACATCAATATTCTATGATACTAACTGTAGAACTTACTTATAACCTGTAGAAACCCCTCAAAAATTTTCATTAAAAGTTTTGACCTCTAAGACATACTACTCAATACATCTTTAACTTTCAAAATTCGTAGAGTTATACGCCTTCGACTCACAAAACCATTTTGACCTTTCTAACCAATTCCGTTTACAAAACCGACACTTGAGTTTGCAAATAGACTCACAACCCTAGGCTTAGAGCCCAAGAACAGCCCATGACTATTTTTAAAACTCATTTTATAGTCCCCGAGATTCGATCAAAATATCAACGACAACTTCGAATTGTGTCGATACTCGTCTCCCGGAACACGAATAATCAAACTATCGTAACTTCCTTCTCGTTTTGAGTTAGAAGCTCTAATTTATATCAAAACGAAGCTAATAAAAATCTATACATAACTATCTCAATAGTACACCAATAATTCAAACTTAAGACACCCAAATTTAGCCTTAAACCTACTGCCCTAAATCACCTCATCAAAATTCATAGCAAATCACTTTTTCAACCCATTTTAACCACTTTTCTACTAATTCTAACATCCTATCATTACCTATTTTCAATCCTATCACTTGAATGTTACTTATAACAAAATCAAAATAAAAAACTCAAACTTTTTCTTCATCAAAACAACATGATCCTATGAAGATCATCACATGCATGATCATAAAAAACTTCCACCAACCCTAGTTAATAACAAAAATTAAACTTCATGCATGTGGGAAATTTTGGTATCAACATGATCACCTTTTGATTTCTAGAATGGGACTTGGTTTATTTTTAGCTAGATCAAACTCAAAATCAACAAAAATTTGTGTTTTTGGCTTGTGGTGGCTCACGATAAAGAAAGAAAGAAGAGGGGAGGGGTTGAAATTTTTTTATAATCTTTTTCTATGTGTTTTTCTATAGTGGGAAAAGTATATATAGTGGTAGGTAGGGACTAATTTTGTTAAATGTGTAATTCTTTGGACTAAAAATCAAATAGTTAGTTAAAGAGCGGGAAGTGACTATTAGTCAATTTTGAAGATATTTCCGGGGCTCGGGTTTCATAAAAACACTTCTCAAAAGTTAAAACGCATCATAAATATGATAATATAATCTCCCGACTCGACTTAACACGTCATTAAAAAGAAAACATCGAACAATGAAACAATCGACAATAAAACGTGAAATACAAGGATTTAACACTGTGACCGTTATCGGTCTAGACTTAATACCAAGTAAAGATTAACCTTATTTTCAATTCTTAAGGTCGAGTTATTTAGCCCTCGGTCCTCGTTCCGTTGATTCAAGTAAACTTTTGTTAAAATGCACGCGGTGCTTTTAAATCAAAATTTTTGATTTAAATAAATATAGAAACATAAAATAATAATAATTTTATAATTCCGAATAAAATATTATCAATGATTAAAATAATATATAAGAGTAAAACAATTACCAGGAAAATACGAGATCTCACAACTTCAGCAGCGCTCGAGAAAGCTACAAGTGCGTTGGCTCAACTTGAAGGAGAGTTGTCTCGGCGTAGTGAAACTGCTTCTGCCCATTTGGTGAACAACTAGATATCTTTTTTTGTTTTTTCATTGTTCCCAAGTATTATTTTGGGTAATCTGCTCCCATGATACAGACAGTTAAATCTGAACTTCACTTTGTCACTCTTCTTTCTTTCTTCACGAGCAGGAAGCACATCAGCAACGTATGTTGCGTGATTCTACTCTGTATTTTTACACTTGACTGGGTGGATAGTTGACCGGAAGAGAACTTAGATTTGTCGGGCTAGCAGGCGCGCAGCGTGCATATCTTATGTGACGACACTACAAACTGAGTGGCTCTTATAAGCATGAAGTTCTGTGACAATATTACAGAGAAAACAGCGCTTTTGTGTAACATGCTATGGTCTTAATGCCTTTGCGAGGTAGTGATGAGTTTCACGCACTTCAAAGGAAATGGGCTTCATTTTTTAAGCTCCTTATTACCCGTAGGAGTCCCACTGCCGTTAAAATCCTCTTTAGTAACCTCAACAAGAATGTATTTCGTCTCTATAAAATAAAGCTTATGAAATTTAGGATGAACGAAAGAGTCTTTAGCAAGAAGGAATTAGTCTCCATTAGCCTCATTCGAAGAACGAACAAGAAAAGACTTACTTTTTAGGTAGTATAGATCGATATGGTCCAATGGCTACAACTCTGCAAGCTTCTTGTAGATTGACTTCTCTTTAGGCTTCGAGTTTTTTTATGGTGAATGTTTTTAGCTAGCAGTGGAAACGAAGTTATTGGTAATTAGCAAGGGGGAAAAAAGATCTCTCAAATATATTGGTTCTATTCGAAGTAAAACTTTTATCTTTTGATATCTTATAATGCATAATTAATAAATCACTTATATTTCTTAAAGGCGTCGTTTGTTTCAAAATTTTTAAATTTTAGAATTCTAAATTCTAATAAACTAAAATTCTTAAGAATAAAAAATTCCAGAATTTAAAATGTTACGCCTGTTTGGTTGACACAAATTCATAATATTTTGAAATCTTGATTTGGGTTAAACCAATTAAAATATTTTTCATATAAATTTTCTATTTGAAAGAGTAAAAATCGATTTTTCATCTTTTATGTATATTTAAAAAAAAATCTACATTAATTTTATAAAAAATTCCAATAAATTCTATAAAATTTTAATATAAATTTAATAAAACATTTATATAAAATTTATTAAAAAATTCGATAAATTTTATAAAAAAAATCTATAAATTTTATAAAAAATCTATAAATTTAATATAAACTTATATAAATTTTTATGAAAAATTTATATAAATTTTATAATAAATTTATATAAATTTTATAAAAAAATTATATAAGTTTTTAAAAAAATTATATAAATTTAATAAACGATTTATATATATTTTATATAATCTTTATTAAAAATTTATATAAATTTTATAAACAATTTATATATATTTTATAAAAAAACTCTATAAATTTTATATAATTTTTTATTAAATTTTTTTTATTGTTAGTTATATGACTAAAAACCGAATAAATATTTTTTTCATTTTCTTAAACTTTTAAAATTTTCTACTTAAATGAGTAAAATCGAATTTTTCACCTTTTATATAAATTTCATAAAAAAACTTTATATATAAATTATATATATATTTTTATATAAATTTTAATTTTTGTTATTTAAAAAGGTAAACACCCAAAAAATAATTTTTATATAAATTTTTTAATTTTATAAATTTTATATATAAATATAAAAACTCGAATAAAAACGATTAGAAAAAAAGTTTATAAGAAATAATTTCAAGATTAAAATTCTTTAAATTATAATATCCTTCATTTAAATTATTTTGTTAATCGTGTCAAACACAATATTTGAAAAAAAAAAATATAAATATTTTAAATATCCCTCATTATTCTCCGATATCACCCAACCAAACCAAACATTTTTTCCTAGTCAGAAACTGCGATTCAATCTCACATACAGTACATCTTGATTCTAATTTTGTTTCATTCATCAGATTCTTCGATGTGATATTTAAATAACAATAGTATTATTTAATAAGTTACGAATAATTGCAAAATGTTTTATTATTATTGGCCCATAACTAAAAGGTGTGGACTCTGAGATTCTCACGACCCTTTTGTCCAACAAAAGTGAAACCACATGACCTTACATAAAAATTAGAGGAAATTTCGTAAATAGCCTTTTTAGAGGCCGTAATACAAGAATAGTCGGTGCATAAGAAAATTACCAAATTGAACTTTTGAATTATAACCGTTATATTTAAGAATCAAACGATGTAAATTAAGGTGCATCCAAGAAAAGGTGCGCACAAAACCTTGTGCGCCTAATGATAAAAAGTAAAATATGATGCACCATGTGCACCTAGATGCATAAGTTTGGTGCACCGTGATGCACTTTGTGCCCCGTGATGCATAAACTTTTTGGTGCGCCTAGCTAAAAAGTAAATTTGATGCACCGTGGTTTTAATTGTGCGCCGAGATGCATAACTTTGATGCACCGCGATGCATTTTGTGCCCTGTGATGCATAAACTTTTTGGTGCGCCTAGCTAAAATGTAAAATTTGATGCACCATGCTTTCAATTGTGCACCGAGATGCATAACTTTGATGCACCGTGACGCATTTTGTGCCCCGTGATGCATAACTTCTTGGTGCGCCTAGCTAAAAGGTAAAATCTGATGCACCATTATTTAACTTGTGCGCTGAGATGCATAAGTTTGGTGCACCGTGATGCACTTTGTGCCCCGTGATGCATAAGTTTGGTGCACCGTGATGCATTTTGTGTCCCATGATGCATAACTTTTTGATGCGTCTAACTAAAAGTGTTCGATGCATAAGTCTTGTGCACCATGATGCACAATAAATTATAAGCGCACCATGATGCATGAATTTGTGCGCCATGATGCACAAAAAATTATAAGTGCACCATGATGCATGAAGATTGTGCACCATGATGCACACAACATGAGAGGTGCACCATTAAGTATGCACGTGAAATGTTTGATGCATAAGTATTGTGCACCATGATGCACACAAAATTAGAAGTGCACCATGATGCATGGAGGTTGGTCTAGTTTGGTAAAGTGTTGAAATATAGTCTATTTTGATAAAAAAAGGTTGTGTAAGAGGCTAGTTTGGTAATTGATTTTAAAAATTACCGTTAAAACCGACACAAATACACTATGTCTTCCCAACTTTGTTAAAAATGTTAATGTTAATGTAACAATGATGAATTCTATATGGGTGCTACTAGGGTTGTCAATATTTTTGACCAGATCCGAACTCAACCCGAGTATATTCAGGTAAAAATTTTAATTCGGGTTAATTATGAACCCGACTAACCCGAATTCGAAATCAGGTCGAACATCGAGTATAATATTTATGTCTAATTTAGGTTCGGGTCAACCCGAATAAGAATATTTTTTTCATTTATTTATTTTTAAAATATAAATTTAATATAAATTGTATTTTAATAATAAAGAATTTTTTTATATTAATAATTTACCCGTATTCGAGTTGATCTGAACCCGAATAACCCGGATTCAAATCGGATCAAGTTCGGGTAAATCAATTTTAGCTTTAACCCAAATTCAACCCGACCTTATTAACCCGAATCCGACAAACTCGATCCAATTCCCATCCATC
Source organism: Glebionis coronaria (assembly GCA_025667525.1). Taxonomy (NCBI): domain Eukaryota; kingdom Viridiplantae; phylum Streptophyta; class Magnoliopsida; order Asterales; family Asteraceae; genus Glebionis; species Glebionis coronaria. The sequence goes on along the minus strand of CM046876.1, from coordinate 463,236,584 downwards.
CCTAGGTGCTACTATAGTATACTATTGGACCGTACTCACTTTGTTCATGTCTCTTTTTTAACATGGTTTTTTATGAGTTTCTTTTTCAATTATTTTTATCTATATCATTGCAAAAATTATAAATTCGTTAATATCCTTATAAAATTTCTATTTACATCAATATCCTTTCAAAACTCAAACAATTCACAAAAATATCTAAATACACAATTAAACTTTAAATAAAAAAACTTTTAATACATAGGAAAAAGTTCAACATAAACCATTTGTTTAGCATAAACTCAATCAACCAATCACAACTACCCATTTTTTTCATCTAACAACAAAAATATTTTTTTTAAACTTTAAAATCTCACAAACCGTTAATCGTTATGCAAAACGAAACATACCATCGTGACGAGAATTAAATCATCTTTCAAACGAGGGGCACATGTATATACTTTCGACAAAAAAAAAATCGACTTTTTTTTCTTAAGTCACGTCTGATAGAATCATATATGATTCGTCACGAAACATATATGATTTTCAGAAAATCATATATGATTCATATCACGAATCATATATGGTTTTCCGAAAATCATATATGATTCGTGACGAATCATATATGATTATCTCATACGTGACTTAAGAAAAAAAGTCGAAAAAAAAGTTCGTCGAAAGTATATACATGTGCCCCACGATAGAAAGATGATTTAATTCTCGTTGTAATGATGTATTTTTTGTCACTTGACGATTTACCGTGTGTGGGTTATTTATTTTTAAAAAAAATGTAAAAAGTTAATTTGAATGAATGTGATTGGTTGATATGGTTTATGTTAAAAAGAAGGTATATGTTGATCTCAACTCTTAATTCCTAATCTATTGATTATTTTACCTTCATTTTCAACACAGATTAATTATAGAAAATTCCTTAAAAAGACCAAAACCAAAAAAGTTTTCGAAAACTAGTCCAAAAAAGATGTCTTGCTCATTTTAGTCCTGGGCCAGAAATAAAATAGAGCAACAAGTGTAAGATTTTGACAAGTGTAAAAAATACAAAAAAGTAAGACAACAACTGACTGATTGTTCTAAAAAAATAAAACAACGGATGACAAAAAACATCAAATGTCACTCTTTGAATCTTTATGTATTTCAAGAATTTTCTCTTAATCTATACTACGTATAAAGGAAAAAGCATCAAACCTTGAATGTTGAAAAACATTATAATTTAGGAAATGTTGAAAAATTTAATGTCATCCATTTTATTATTATTAATGCTCCCTGTTTTGTATGTTATAACTCATAATAAGATTTTTGAAAGTATTTGCTGGAAAATTCAAAATTGACGGGAACTATATTAGGAAGCTACAGTTTTGAATTCTCATTTACGGAAACTATTCAATATTTTAGCGGAAGGTATTAAGCAGTGCACCGGAATATACGATAACAAAACCGAAAATGATAATTAACACGGGTGGAATGTACTCTCAAATCTATTAAAGGAATGTATCCAGTCTCTTAAATGTACACTTTTGGAAATGATATTGTATTCAGTCTCTTAAATGTACACTTTTGGAAATGATATTGTGAAATTAAAAGTTCAAAAATTCCAAGTTACTATATATCTCACCCATTGAAACTCGTTACATATGTTCATATTGTATGTCTCTTTTTATCTCTAAAAACCTAAATACTTCAAACCTCCTACTACTGCCACCTCCCTCATCCGAATCCGCCGCCACCCCCCTTTACCGGTAAAGGATTAGGTTGTTTTAGCAGGTGGTTTCGATTAGGTTGCTTATGCTGGTGGCTTTGGATTTAATGTTTTGTGCTTGAGATTATTAAATCTGGTTGGTTTCATGTTTTGTTGGTTATATAGAAACCTGTCTGAACCATGCATGGTTTATTTGTTTTGGTTTAAATGGGATCGTGGTGCTGGTTCTGCAGTTTGTATATGAAGTTTGTGCTCTTCCATTAAGTTTACAGACAAGTCTCCTACTATTGTTTTATGGTTTTCATAGCTTCTTTCAAACTAGATCTGTTGAGATCCAACAATCATTTAGCCTTGTTATGGTGCTTTTGGTTGTTTGTAATCACCCTTTCATAGTGGTTTCTGTTCGTAGTCTTTATCTTAAACCACAACTGTGAAACGAGTGTTGGTTTGGGTCTTTGAAATGTATAATATGTAAGTATTCATATTATATATTTATGAAGTATCTTACACGTGAAATTATTGGAAATGTGTTGGGTATGATCTGGGGTTGCTATAATTCATTTCATAAAAATGAGTTGTGGTTGTTTAATTGTAAGATAAATAGTTGTACATAAAGCATATTGTAGATGCAAAAGTCCGCTGGAAGGTTTAGCTGGTGCTCTGATGCCAAAATTTCCTTTGGTGAGCTGGACAAGTCTTCTCGGGTGAATATTCGATTCACCTATTGTGGGCGCTGCGGGTGACGGTAAAGCAAGGTATAGGGTTGGGTGTAAGGGGTTCTGTTTTGATAGGCCCCTCGACCTCCCCCTCTTCTTCCTCTAAAACCCTTTTTCTGGGCACGGTCATACCTTTGGCCTCCCGTCAGGGAACTGTCCCCCCGGATATACTCTCCCCTAGGCAGCTCAGCATCCCTAAATGCTGTTTCAGCACGGACAAAGTCGTCCACATGCTTCAGCATCTCATCCACCGTCTTTGGTATGCTTTCAGCAAACCGCTTGGCCAAACCAGGACATTTGTGTGAACCCATAAATGAAGAGATCCTCATGAGGTCAGGCACATTAGGGATAGAATTAGATTCACTTACCCACCTTTCTTTGAACATCGACAGGCTTTCGTTGGCCTTTCGGATGATCTTCGTGATCTCAGTGGGGTCCTTCGCACACGCCTTCAGCATTCCAAACCGTGTGAGGAACTTGGCTTCCAAATCATCTCAATCATCTATACTTCCTGACGGCAACTCGTCGAACCAAGCTCTGGCCTTATCGTCTAGTGTTTGTTGGAACATTCGGCACCATACGGGCATGGGCCATTCCCCCTGGTTCCCCATTCCTTTAAAATGGTTGATGTGATCAGCCGGATCTCCCGTCCCCGCGTAAATCCTAACGTTGGCTGGCATCCTATGGCTAGGGGCTGAGTATTCAATGATTCTTCGGCTAAGGGGGCATTTGGCCAGTAACTTGAAAGGTTTTCCCAAATCATCACCTGCCACCTTCTTCCCCTTGCTTTTCTCTCCCTCGCCTTGGCTTTCCTTCTTCTTTCCCTTATCTCCCGAATGTTCTTCCCCTTCGTCAAAACTGATTAGCCTTGGCTTGATGTAGTCTCGGTTGCTTTTGTCTTTTATTAATTCTTTTAGGGCCGAAAGGTGACCCTCAATGATTTCTTCATTCGTGAGGTTGTTGTGGTTGTCATGATCGAATTTAGGGTCCCACGGATGGCGCCAGTTTGTAGATGCAAAAGTCCGCTGGGCCATTAAGTGGGCCGAGAATGCCTCTGGGCCGTCTAGGTCTTCCTCTCCACAAGCCTATAAGAAAGTAACACACGTTAGCTCGCCTCGGGTGGGGGGCCCGAGACTAACTCCGGTGTGAGAGTAAGAATCTGATTGAGCCGAATGGCCAATAACATGCAGAGCCGAATGGCCACGTAGTGTGTGTAATAAATGTCTGTGTGTGAATATGTGTGACTTACATTGAATGAGGGGTATTTATAGTGTTGAGAACACTGTAGTGGACTGTAGCTCCTCGGAGGTAGCACTCCTTGAGCCTTGTGACCTGACAGGTCAAGCTTTGGTCCAGCAGGCTATACGAGGCATTTGGATAAAAGGATGCGTCGTTTGTTCCCGAGGGAATCTGTCCCGCTTTTGAGGTGTACAGGTGGATGGGCCTTCTATCCGAGCGCCAGGCGAATGTCCATTGGATAATAGGGTGCGTCGTTCCTTCCCAATGCACCGACATCACTTTCGAGGACTCCCTCTAGACTTGCGCTTGGTAGGTGAGCCGGTCTGCCAGGCCGTACGGCCAATCTTACTTCTAGAAGATGACTTGGCACGTGGATATGGCCAAGCGACCATATACGCGAACAAAAATCATTAGTTAAAGTAACCGAATAAAAATCACCTACTAAATCATCACCTTTTAGCACAACACTTGGGTATTTCCATATAATCGTTGATCCTGTTTCTGATTGAGTCCAATAAATCTTGGATTTTCTACCATTACAAAGACCCTTCTTTGTCACAAAATTCACCTTTTTCATTTTCATCTCTGGTATCCCAATTCTGTATCATGGAGTATTTAATCACTGCTTCCTCGTTACAATAAAGTTACACTACAACATCTTGAAGCTAATTCTTATCATATGAAGGGGATGTACAGCCTTCAAAATACTCAACAGAACTCCTCGCTAGCCTCAGCCACTATTAGAGTGCTCAAGCTGACCCATTTTCTAAGCATTTATTCTAAAATGAGTCAATATTTTCATAGGGCATTTAGTATCTTTAGGTATATGGGTACTATTTTACGTATAAAGTATCTATGACTTTTTTCTTATTTTCAAAATTCTTGAATAATAAAAGTAACTATGGAAACTCTTTAATACATTAAACATGCAATGGGGTGACTTTGATATAATCAGTAAACATGCAACGTCTTGAATTCGGCAACTCTTCAATGAGTATAATGCGTTTTTGGCTACTATTAAATTTGTTATACACGATTGAACTTTATATAGTTTTTATCTCCTAAATTGAAACTTATGAACTGAAATAAAGAAATAATGTGAAGAGTAATTTAATATATAAATAAGTAAATAACCATCATTCGATGAAGACCTCGTCGAATTGTATAAAAGAAGGACCTTTTCGAAAATGTGTTTTTTTCACCTTTTCCTATTATAATTTGATTTTTTCACGTTATACCAAACACTTACCACAATATAAGATATCGTTAATTATCGTTCGTTAGACACAGGTACGGAGCCAGGATTTTACGTTAGGGGGGGCAAAAAAAATTTCGATAGTAAAATGTCTTAAAAGCTTGAACAAAGTATCAAAAAATAAGGTTTAATGCAGCAGTTTATTTTGCAAAAGATTTCAAACATTTAATTAATTTAAACGTAAGTGAAGTAGTAGTTTTTAAATTTGAGGGGTAAGATTGAACTTTTTTATAAGACACAGTACTAATATTAACAATTACTCCACTAGCCAGTAGCCACTAAAGGAGTAGCCAGTACAAGTTAAATGAAAAAATATACTACTAATACATTACATCGATTTCTGTTCATCTTCTTCCTTACAAACTTTCTTAGAAAAACACCATTGAAGCAACTTTTTTTTCTTAAACACGCATTCTTCCTTACAAACTTTCTTAGAAAAACACCATTGAAGCAACTTTTTTTTCTTAAACACGCATCTAATAAAAGTCTTCAATTTATATGGTTGTTGTGGAACTACCTTATCATAGAGTAAGTCCACCAGTGTTGGGGGTGGCACAGCACCCTCCAGCCCCCCACTGGCTCCGTCACTGGTTAGACAATTTCCGTCACTATGCGCGGGTATCTTTACTATCTTATAAATGATATATCATTTTGGTTGAAATGTTAAAAACATAGAATGGTTGAAAATGTGGGCCTTACTAAAAAGATAAATTTATATACCTTATAAAACTTTTATCCCAGTTGTTGAAAAGTTAATTTTTTTAAACATTTCATCTAAACAAGAAAAATATTACAACTTCAATGTAAATCTTAAAATTTTCACCATACGACTTATTCTGAAAATTAAAAGAGGTGTTGTTTAGAAATTATCCTAAAGCCATATTCATGAATCGATATACATGTTAAGAACTCATGGAATGTTACATTTTTATTTTAAATAATTTACTTTGGATTTCAAGAAACATTTATTACAAAATGAGTCATTACGTCAATTATTCGCCGCTAGACATTCCGCCGCTATGCGCAGATATTCGTCTAGTTAAAAATAAAAACATCTATTTGTGAAACCAAACCACCATTCATCCACGATTCATAAAAATGAGAAACATATTACACAAAATGACAAAATTTAAAGCATATGAAACCATGATTCTTAAGAATATAACTAAAAGATCATGGAGATGTTCGGTTAAGCTTATATAATGTAAGTTCATTTCGACTTATATAAAATAAGCATTTAATTTTGTAGCTTATTTAGATAGTTATGAACTTATATAAATTTGTTATATCATGATAAACTTATATAAGCTCCTAAGTCAAAATAAGTCACAAAATTGAGGCCTACGTATATAACGCCGAAAATAAGCCATGTTTCGGCTTATACGTCATAAACCTCAATTTTTAAGCTTATTTGAAGACTTATGGGCTTATATAAGTTTATCATAGGATAAAAGTTACAGAATAACAACGTACTTACATTTTTATCTCGTATTAAATCTCTTACTACTTTTTTATTATCATATATAACCAAAATCTTTTAAATATCGATTATGTGACCAATTTGGTGACTTGATACTGGCTGAACAGGTAAAATCATGGTTCTAAATAGCGCGCTATAGCGCGCCTTATAGCGTGCTATAGCGTGAAACGTGCCCTCCACGTTACGAAACAGACTAAGGCGTCCTCTCTAGGCGTAGCGTGCTAAAAGGCGGTTTAAAGCGCGATATAGCGCGCTATAGCGCGTAGCGTGGCACTTTTTTGTGAATATTTTTGCAAATTTACAAGAATTTGGCTTGTTTACTAGTTTTTGGCTATTTATTAGACTTGAGTTGGTAATTTTATTATTGGGAAAACTCTTTGAATAATTTTTTGTCGGTTTTGTTTTAAATTTGAATTAAAGTATTCATCCAATTTGTAAAATCGCTATACAAATATTAATTTATAAAAATTTTGTGCCGGTATATATCACGCTTCAGAAAACGCGATAGCTTCGCTATAGCTTGTGTAGCTTGTAGCTTGGCAATGCCGCTACGTTACGCTTCACGTTATTTACAACTTTGGGTAAAATTGATTATTTGGCAAGTAAAAAAAGCAAATATCACTCCACATCATTAAAACAAATCAAATTAATACTCATCTTTTTTTTTATCAGAAATATTTCTAACCAAAACAAATTCTAAGTTTGTCTAATGAAACAAAGCAAGTGAGGTAGCCGCCATGATCCATCAGAGTCACTGCCACCTTCACCGTCCCTTAAATTTTTCCTCTTCTTCATCGCGATTATAATTGCTCTCAATGTTTAACAGTTCCATGTATCTACCTCGCTTGATGTTGCTTGAAATTTTCATGACTTTCTATTAATCAAAACAAAAAATTATTCAAGGTTTATTTGGAACATAGGTTTAGTTTTGTACTTTGTTTTATATAATGGAGTCAACGAGCCTGGTTTGCGGTCAAGGTAGTGGGGGATGGTGGTCAGCGATGGGGTGCAATTATTGGCTTGGGATTAAGTTAAATGTTGAAAACGATGATGGTGGTGGAGGGTTGATCTTGATAATTGGTTTCAATTTTATTAATAACAAACAGTCCCTTACTAATTACTATATCATTCCTTTACTACATTAGCGTTGGGGTGTAATGTTCCCTTACGTTATACACTATAAGCTAAACCAATAAGCGGTCGTTTGATTCACAGAATATTTTTAAAGAAATTATAATTTTAGAAAGGAATTGTAATTTAAAAAATTTATAATTTGTTTTAATTGTAATGTGTTATAATTGTAATTGATTAAATTTGTTGATATATTTAGTTGACTTACAATGTAATGTAATTCATATTTATATTAAATTAAAAAAATGAAAAAATAAGAGTTAAAATATAATATTATAATAGATTATAAATGAGTAATAATAAAAATTATTATAATTAAAAAATAATATAATAAAAAATATTTATATTTTTTATTATTTATATAAAAAATAAAAATTAAAAAATAATAGTAATAAAATTAATAAAAAATATTATTATTTTTTATTTTAATAATAAAAATATTTTTTATTTTATTACTTTTATATTAATAATTTTATAAAAAGTAATTTTTTTTAATTTTCTTATTTTAACTAAAAAATAAAGAAATATTTTTATTTTAATAAAAAATAAAAAATAATAATAAAAAAAATTATTTTTTATATATATTTTTATTTGTATTATTAAAATAAAAAATAAAAAATATTTATTTTTATAAAAATATTAATAAAAAAATAAAAAATAAGAATAATAACTAAAAGTAATAAAAATATTAATAATAATAATAATAATATAATATTATTATTAACATTAGTATTAATAATTAATATAACTATTAATACTAATATTAAAATTAAATATTATTATTTTTTAATTTATATAATGTTAATAGGAATAATAATATTATTATTATTATTATTATTTAGGGAAAATCATTTTAAAATGTAGTAAATTTACCATTATGGTTGTGTGTACTAAATTATTATTTTCTCATTGTTTGTATTAAACTTTCAAAATCATAGCATTGTATGTATTTTGTGACCATTTTACCCCTAGTTTTTTCAAAATTTCAAGGGTAAAATGGTCATTCTACAAAGCAAAATCGTCTCAAAATACACACAATGATCGAAATTAAAAATTTAATACACACAATAAGAAAAATAATAGTTTAGTACACACAACCACAAAAAGTGGTAAGTTTACTACATTTTTAAGTGATTTTCCCTGTCATTTATTACTATTGTTATTTATAAATAATCATATTTTAATATAAAAATACTGAATTACGACGTAATTCAAAACTTTTCATCCAACTTCCTATGTAATCTCAATTCCCTCATTGAATGTAATTGTAATGTTTGAATTAAAATTACAATACAAACCAAACACTCTACGTAATGTAATTCGAATTACAATTCTCTTCATTTTTGAAACAAACAACCTATGTAATGTAATCTTGATTACAGTTACATCCAATTACAATGAATTACACCGAACCAAACACACCTAAGTACTTTACTATATCATTCTGACATTTCAAATAAAATATTAATAACAATTTCAAATAAAATTGATAAGAACTGCTAATCAATGATACATGTTCCAGTATTTCAATTGCGATAGTTTAACCATATCAATCTTATAATTAGTGAAACAATTTGCAATTGGTGTCATTAGGATGTAGTTTGAAAACGAAATGTGTTGGAGACATACGTAGGCGTTGATTTCTAAAATTTAGATTTGAAAGGCAAAAATGTAATTTGTTACATTATTAGCTTTGCAATTCAAAAAGAGTTTGTGGCGCAATTTTTTGCTCACTTTTCTTGTACAAATATGTAAATCTATCAAGTTGCATTATTTAACCTTTAGAAAAAGAAATAAAGATGTATCTAATTTAGTTATAGTTTTTTAAAAATTTGAACATATTTGTGAATTTTTGTTTTTAAAGGTATTTAACTTAAAAATTTGCAAAGAAATTTATGTAATTTGAAGTTTTTGCAAGGATATAAATGAAATTATTTTCATTAGAGAAATAAAAATACGAAAAACAACAAAAAAGATTTAAAAGAGGTATTGGCTTGATGTGTATGGCTCAACAGTTTTGTCGTCTCAGTATTATTTTATCATTTTACTTTTCACGTTCATACGCTGAAACACTTCTTACTAATCATTCGGGTCATTTCCATATCTTGAGACCTACATTTTTTTCCATCTTGACCAACTTATTTTTAATAATACATATACTACAATATGAAAAAAGCATACAAAAATAAATAAATAGTGTTAAAAAAATATGGAAAAAAAGATTTAACGACGACGAATAACTACGGTTCATTCTATATTTCCAATGGGCTTCATCTTTTTGAAAGTTGGTCATCTCTACATCCCGTGATACTAATGCCGAGAAACCTCACTTATTTCAACCGCTTTAGTGTTGGACTTTTTTTTGCCACCTCATGCACATAAAACGGGTCTTTCTGATAGGATAGTAAACTCATGGTCAAAAGGTAATGTTTTATACTTTTTTGCACTTTTTAGCTGCCAGTGAGTTGCCGATAATAGTAGCTTTTTGATATAGTCTGCGTAACAAGATGAAAGTGACGATGAGATGCTCATCCCCCTACCAACCCTAAATTCAAAAACCTCCAAGATGTCTCTGCTACAATCTACATCACGAATTTCCCAACCATCATTGGATCCAAAGATCTTTGGCAGACCTGTGAGAAACATGGATTGGTGGCTGATGTTTACATCGCCAGGAAACTTTTAACAGATGGGCGACGTTTTGCCTTTGTCCGCTTCCTGAAAGTCCAGAACACTGAAACCCTAATTGCATCCCTGAACAAGATCTGGATCAGCTCCTATCATCTCTTTGCCGCTAAGGCCAGATTTGATAGAATATCTTCAGCCCCCCAGAAGCCTTCTCCCAAACCGCGTAATAATCATACCAATCATCAACATAAACCTAACTTTTCATCATCTCATGCAAACCCTAACTATTCATATGCTTAGGCTCTCAACGGCAAGACATCCCATATTAAGGAACAAAAAGAAAAGGTCATTCTCAAATCCATTACTCTTGATGATTCAGACCTTCTGGAGACCGCTCATATGAATAACGTCCTTCTTGTAAAGGTTCGTGATATTCATCCCATCCTCAATATTAATAATGTTCTTCACAAAGAGGATTTTTACGATATCCAATGTATGTATATTGGTGGATTGTGGCTATGGATTGAATTCGGTTCGGACGATTCATGCCTTAAATTTCAAAAATGTGAAGAGATGCCATGGTATTTTACATCTATGAAGCAAGTCATCCACACATTCAAAGCTGATGAAAGAGTCGTTTAGATCGAAATCATCGGTCTCCCGCTTAAAGCTTGGACTAGTAATGCATACAAAAATATTGCTAGTACTTGGGGTGAACCCTTGTTTGTTGATGAAGACCCTCAAAAAAACGTCTCCATTGGCAGAGTTTGTATCAAATCTAAAATCCAAAGTCAAATCTTGGAAACATGCAAGGTGATGATTCTTGGGAAAGCTCATAATGTCTTGGTTAAGGAATTCTCGGGATGGATTCCTGATATCAAACCTTTGGAATCATTGGCGAGTAATAAATCTGAATCGGAGGACTCGGATAAACATAATCATGATACAAACGAGGATGATATTCATGAGTTTGAGGAAGGTGAGATACGTAAGCCTATCGAAGAAGAAGTGATATTGGATACCCAATGGTCCAATGATCCCGCTTAGAATGTTAAGAACCAGGAGGATACTTCCCCCAATCCAGAGAACAACGCACCAACATCGAACCATCCAACTGAAACCCAAGCCGAGAACAACGCACCACCATCGAATCATCCAATTGAAACACAAGCTGATAACTCTCAAGCGGCTAAATCATCAGCCAAACAGCAGCCAAACTCATCATTTGCAGCGGCTAAATCCTCAAGGATTAGCAAGTCACATTCTAAATCATATAAAAAACAGGGATCAATGATTGATACATTCTTATCCCAAATAGAGATGGGGGACGCGTTGGGTTATGACATAAAAGGAACAAAGAACGATCTCAAGAAACTCATTGATAGCATTGGAGTCAGTAGTGGTAAATCATGAATACCATGTCCTTTAATACTTGTGGTATGGGAGCGGATAAATGCAAAGTTATTTCCAAGCTTTGCTCCAAACATAAAGTGTCATTCCTCGGTATTCAAGAGACGCATTCTCTCAAAATTGATCCCTTCAAGATTAAAAGCTTATGGGGCAACTATCAATTTGACTATGCTGTTAGTCCTTCTTCTGGAAGATCTGGTGGTTTGGTTTTAATTTGGGATCCCAACGTTTTCTCTTCCCTCAATACTTTCCCGCACGAGAATCTTCTTATTGTGGAAGGTATTTGGATCATCTCTAAGCTAAAGTGTTTTATGATAAACGTGTACGCCCCCCAAGATGATCGGAAAAAGATTAAGCTATGGCAATATATCCTTTACTTCAAAGAGCACAATCCTGGTCACTACTTCATCTTTGGGGACTTCAATGTTGTTAGATTTGAATCTGAAAGATTTGGCACCATCTTCAATCCTGCCTCAGCCAACGCCTTCAATAATTTTATTACTGACGACCAATTATGGGACTTTCCTCTTGGAGGTCAGTTATTCACGCGTATTAATAAGTGTGAAAACACTTATCCTTTTACCACTTATTTCCAATAATAACAAGACCAAAACGTGTAATATATGTCGTAAAAGTCGGAATTATGCGTGGTTTGTGTTTTTATTGTGTTTTAGGACCAAAAGATGAAAAAGGAAGAAAACACGGGCTTTCACGGGCTTTTATCAAAGAAAACGGGAAAAGACGAAGTCAAAAGATCAAGAGTGCAAAAAGAACGAAAGTCCAAGACCTATTCTGAAGATTTATCGAAGAAAAAGTCTAAAGACGGAAGTTTAATGAATTCGAAGAACTCAAGTCTAAATTGAAGAAGAAAATTATCAAGACAAGTTCAAATCCCGAGACGACGTCGAGAAAAGACAAAGAATTAAATCGAGTCGAGAAAACGTGAAGAAAGAAAGAAAGAAGAGGCAACACATGCACTCCTTCCCACTTTTCCCTATAAATACCCTCCTAATACACATTAGGAGGGTGGTTAGCTTTTAGTTTTAGTTTTCATTTTTTCACTTTTCTTTCTAGTTTTTAGAGAGAGAAAGTTCTCAACTTTCTCTCACTAAGTTTTCATCTTTCTTTCTTTTAATCTTTCAAGATTAAACATTTGTGTATTGTTGATTTCATTAATCAAGTTCTAGTTAAGCTTTTAATCTTTCATCTCATTCTACCTTTCTTGATTTTAGTTACCTTTTGGTGCAAAATACATTTGATCCGTGTTGTTCTTAATGTTTTTGTGCTTAAAAAGTTATTCTTTTTGTTCCTACATAAGCTTTCATTCGATTGAGCTTTAAGTTCCTTGTGCTTATTGGCTTATTTGTTTCTTTTAGCTTATTTACTTTTAAAAAGTTTTCTTAAAAAGTTCATATTTTTATGGTTTGATTTAAAAGTTTGTTTATCTTAAGTTTGGATAAGTTGTTATTAGTGCTTATTTGATCCGTTTCATTATTGATTCGTTCTAGTTTTGGTGATAAGCTTATCATAATAGCTTATTGCTTTTGCTTATTTCGAATCCCACTTAAATCAGAAAGGGTCTAAACCCCTTTCCGATCAGCTCTTTCCGACCAGCTCCAACACCCTCTTTTCGATCACCAAGTCGGAAAAGGGTTTTGTGTTTTCCGATTTCAGCATCTATATTCCGATCACCTAAGATCGGAATAGGGTTTAGTATTCCGACTGTGGCTTTATGGATTATTCCGATTGGGGGTGTTGCTTATTATTCCGATTTGACTCATCTCAATATTCCGATTTGGATTTTCTGTTAAACATTCTGATTGAGTGATTATTGTGGATATTCCGATTGGGTTTGTTTCTAACATTCCGATCGGAATCTCTTTTGTACATTCCGATTAGTGGCTTCCTTGATATTCCGATTGCATCCATATTCCGACCAAGGTTGTTTTTGTTATTCCGATCAGAGTTACATTTTGCTTTCCGATGGTTTTAGTTCCTTGTTTTTACAAAGTTTCTAAGTGTTAGTTTTATTTAGTATTCAAGTATTTTTCTAATATTGCCTTTAAGTTTTCAAGCATTAAATTTTAACTCGTTATTTTTAGTTTAATCTTTAAAACTTCTACTTTACTCAAAGACATTTACATTCACTTGCTATTAATTTAAAAATAGATAATCAACCAAACCATTTTCATTTCCACCAAGAACAATTGAGTCGCACTTTGAACCAATAGTCAATTCGAAAGGATTCAGACGATAAGATTTTATACTTAGCCAAAAGCTATGTATTAAATGGCGCCGCTGCCGGCTCTTTTCGTTAAGATTAAAGGTTTTTAGTGAGAGACGCATTGGATTTTGGGATCCGTTCATCTTTGAACATTATTTTCCTTGCTTTAAAAATTTCAAAAATCCTAAAAAATATAAAATCTTCAAAAATACAAAAAAAATTAAAAAACCATAAAAACCAAAAATATTTCCTTTCTATTTTTCTAACCCTTTTGTAGGTGTGCATGTGTACTCGTGCTCGTAAGAAGAAAGTAGCTCAAGCCGAAGTCATTACTCAACCAATTGTCACCATGGACAATCAACCAATGATCGAGCTTTTGCAATCACACGTAGAAGGCAACACCAATGCAATTGTTATCCCTGAGATTGGAGCCAACAACTTTGAACTCAAATCTGGCTTTATACAAATGGTCTCTGCTCAACCCTTCTTGGGCCGCTCACTTGATGATCCTCATGACCACATTAAAAGGTTTCTTCAGCTTACCAATACGGTTAAGTACAATGGGGTATCACAAGATGTGATTCGCTTGCAACTTTTTCCTTTCTCCTTAGAGGGACAAGCCCGTAATTGGCTTGATAAGGAACCGCCACAAAGTATTCTTACGTGGACGGATTTAGAGACCAAATTTATCAACTACTTTTTCCCACCCTCACGTACTACCGCTTTGCGGAATGAAATTATTACCTTTGAACAAAAGTACGGTGAGTCTTTTAGTGAATCTTGGGACCGTTTTAAGGAACTTTTAAGAAAGTGCCCACAACATGGTCTAACAAAAGTACATCAAATCAATACTTTTTACAATGGTTTAAGCATGAATGACCAAGATTCACTAAACAGTGCTTCGGGGGGTAATATTTTGGTTAAGTCTTCTAATGTTGCTTGGGATATTATTGAGAACAAATCTAGAGTTCAAACCAAGAGTGTTAGAACTAATGTAGCAAGTGCTAGTACTAGTGATGTCGACAAAAGAATTGATAAGCTTACTTCGCTTGTGGAATCGTTTGTTTTACAAAATGCCAACAATGCCAAACAATTCAATGCCCAAGCTAATGTTTTGAGCCATTCTTGTGATATATGCGGGGGATCTCACTCATACACCGATTGTCCTTCGACTCACGACAATCCGGAAAATGTGTATGCCGCCAACGGTACATATGCTACAAGAGGCTATCAAGCACGTCCTCAAGGTGACCGCAACTTGCTCAGCTATCGCTCAAACAACTTTCTTTCACCTCCAGGTTTTCCCCCACAAAACCCAAACAACCTCAATCGCAACAATCAAAACCAACCACGTGCTCCAACTCTAAATCAATATCAAAACCAAAGAAACCCATTTCCACCTCAAAGAAACAACCAAGTTTACCAACAACCTGCTTATCAACCACCCGCCTACCATGCTCCTCCTCTCAACCAACAAACAGCCTTACACCAAGATGTTGAAACCTACATGAGGACTAATGATGTAACCGTGTAAAACCTTCAGAGGGAAATGGCCAACATGAAAGCAGATATGGTTAAGCAAGGAAACGATCTTCGAGCTGATATGCGAAACACTTTGGCAAGTCAAACGAATGACTTGAGGAATATGATGGCTAGTTTCTTCCCTAGTAATCAAACCTCTAGATCGGGTTCTCTTCCGAGTAACACCGTTGCTAATCCAAGAGGGGAGATGAAAGCAATCACCACTCGTAGTGGAAAAGGTTTAAAGGAACCCGAGCTTCCTACACCTACACCGGTGATTGTGACAAAGGAAAACGAGTCTCCTTCTCCGAATCCTCCATCTTCTATTCCTCCAACTTCTACATCTCCTATTCCACCACCTTCTACTTATACCCCTCCTCCACCCAAGGATGTGAGTGAGAATTCTATCCCAAAGCCTTCATCTCAACCCAATATACCTTATCCTTCGAGGTTGAGGAAAGAGAAATTGAAGAACAAGGATGATATCCAGGTTTCGAACTTCCTTAAAATGTTCAAACAACTGAATTTCAATATCTCCTTTGCTGAGGCTCTCGCTCACATGCCCAAATACGCTAAAATGTTTAAAGATCTTCTCAGTGATAAGGAGAAACTTCTCGATATTTCTCAGACCCAACTTAATGAGAACTGCTACGCAGTGCTCTTAAGGAAATTGCCCACCAAACTTGGTGATCCGGGTCGTTTCTTGATTCCTTGCAACTTCCCGGGAGTAGATAATTGCATGGCCCTAGCCGATCTAGGTGCCAGTATAAACTTAATGCCTTTAAGTGTTTGGAAGCAATTATCTCTCCCCGAGTTAGTCCCCACCAAAATGACTTTGGAATTAGCTAACCGTACGGTTGCTTATCCAGTGGGGATAGCCGAAGACGTCTTCGTTGGTGTCGACAAATTCACCTTCCCGGCGGATTTTGTTGTCGTTGACTACGAGATGGATCCTCGTGTTCCATTAATCGTTGGACGTCCATTCCTGAGGACCGTTCGCACTCTCATTGATGTAGTCGCTGGCGAAATAATCATGAGAGTTGGTGACGATAAAATTGTCTTCAACATGGGTAAGATTTCTAAGCAACCTTATTCATATGAGAGTGTTAATGCTATTGATGTTCTCGATGAGGCTTGTGAAGAACATTTTCATGATGCTTGCAAAAGTACTCTCTCTTCTCTACCCAATATTGAGACTGTTGCCTCAATTGCTCCATCATTGACTCCTTTTGGAGAAAGTGACTTGGATGATTTCGAAGCTAGCTTGGGTCCTCTCGATATTAAGTATGATAATTCGTCCACCGATTGGGATGAAGACATTCGTACTATTGAGAGACTTCTCAATGAAGACCCGTTTTCTCCTCCTTCTCCTAAAGAGGTGACTAATGATGATCCATCGTTAGTTACACCATCTATTGAGGATCCTCCTACTCTTGAGCTTAAGGACCTACCTCCTCATCTTGAGTACGTTTTCCTTGAAGACAACGAGAAGTTACCGGTCATCATCGCAAAGGACCTGAAAAAAGAAGAAAAAGCCCGACTTATCGCCGTGTTGAAGAAGCATAAAAGAGCTATCGCTTGGAAAATCTCCGACATTCGCGGAATTGATCCTCACTTCTGCACACACAAAATTCTCATGGAGGACGACTTCAAACCCACTATTCAAAGCCAAAGAAGGGTGAATCCTAAAATCCATGACGTAATAAAAAAAGAGGTTATCAAACTTCTTGATGCGGGAATGATCTATCCTATCTCGGATTCACCATGGGTTAGTCCCGTCCATTGTGTGCCTAAGAAAGGCGGAATCACCGTTGTTCCCAATGAAAACAACGAGTTGATTCCTACTCGTCTCGTTACAGGGTGGAGAGTTTGTATAGACTACCGCAAACTCAATGATGCTACGAGAAAGGATCATTTTCCCCTTCCTTTCATTGACCAAATGCTTGAACGTCTCGCGAGTAATGACTATTACTGCTTCTTAGACGGTTTCTCCGGGTATTTCCAATTCCCATCGATCCCAAAGACCAAGAGAAAACCACATTCACTTGTCCCTACGGAACATTTGCTTACAAACGCATGCCTTTCGGTTTATGCAATGCTCCTGGGACATTCCAAAGGTGTATGATGGCTATCTTCCATGACATGGTTGAAGAAACTATGGAAGTCTTCATGGATGATTTCTCGGTTTATGGCGATTCTTTCTCTGCTTGCCTTGCCAATTTAGAACGTATGCTTAAGCGGTGTGAAGACACTCGCCTTGTTCTAAATTGGGAAAAATGCCATTTCATGGTAAAAGAGGGCATCGTGCTAGGACACAAAATCTCCAAAGCCGGTCTTGAAGTGGACCGTGCTAATGTCGATGTTATTGCTAAATTGCCTCCACCTTCAACCGTGAAGGGTGTGAGAAGTTTCCTCGGTCATGCGGGCTTCTATTGTCGATTCATCCAAGATTTTTCTAAAATCGCTCGCCCGATGACCCACCTCTTGGAAAAAGATACTCCTTTCATCTTTTCCAAAGAGTGTCTTGAATCCTTCAATCTTCTCAAGGATAAGCTAACTAAGGCACCGGTCTTGGTTACCCCTAATTGGGAGCTACCTTTTGAGTTGATGTGTGATGCTAGTGACTTTGCTATTGGAGCGGTTTTGGGCCAACGAGTGAACAAACACTTCCAACCAATAAATTATGCTAGCAAGACAATGACAGGGGCTCAATTGCATTATACCACTACCGAAAAGGAGCTTTTAGCTGTAGTGTATGCTTTTGAAAAATTCCGCCCCTATCTTGTCCTTTCTACCACCATCGTGTATACCGATCATTCCGCGTTGAAGTACTTGATGACTAAGCAAGATTCTAAGCCAAGACTTCTTCGTTGGGTTTTGTTCCTTCAAGAATTCAACATTGAAATTCGTGACAAAAAGGGAGCTGAAAACCTAGCCGCGGATCATCTCAGTAGACTTGAGGATCTTTATCAAGGGGATCATCCGAACAAAGAGATCAATGACTCGTTTCCCCTTGAGGCCTTAATGTCTATCAATTCTAACCTCGATGACACCCCGTGGTTTGTAAACATGCAAACTACTTAGCGGGTGGGATTCTCAAGGAAGGGCTCACGTCCCAACAAAAGAAAAAGTTCTTTAAGGATATTGAACATTATTTCTGGGACGACCCTTACCTTTTCAAATAATGTGCGGATCTGATTATTCGTCGATGTGTTGATGGGCCGGCAGCGGTATAAATCCTTGATGCTTGTCATAAAGGACCCACCGGTGGTCACTTTGGTCCCAACTACACCGCGAAGAAAGTATTCGACTCTGGATTCTATTGGCCTACCATCTATCGTGACGCTCACGATATGATTAAACATTGTGATGCTTGCCAAAGACAAGGCAAGATCACACATAAAGATGAGATGCCTCAAACTTTCATACAAGAATGTGAAATCTTTGATGTATGGGGCATCGATTTTATGGGGCCATTTCCATCATCTAAAGGGAACAAATACATCCTCGTAGCCGTTGACTACGTTTCTAAATGGGTTGAAGCTAAGGCTCTCCCTACGAATGATGCGAGGGTGGTTGTGAACTTTTTGAAGCAGCTCTTTTCTCGATTCGGCGTTCCTCGTGCTATTATCAGTGACCGCGGGACTCATTTTTGCAATGATCAATTTGCAAGAGTCATGGCTAAGTACGGTGTAATCACCGTCTTTCCACCGCTTATCATCCCCAAACCAACGGTCAAGCCGAGATTTCCATCCGCGGACTAAAAAGAATTTTGGAGCGTACTGTGGGAGAGCATCGTGCCGCGTGGGCCGATAAGTTAGATGATGATCTGTGGGCTTTCCGTACTGCTTATAAGACCCCGATCGGTTGTACACCTTATCGTCTTGTGTACGGGAAAGCATGCCACCTCCCTATCGAGCTGGAACACAAGGCGTACTGGGCCTTGTGTGGGCTAACTTCGACATCAACAAAGCCGGTGATCATCGCAAGATTCAACTAAACGAGCTAAATGAACTGAGGAATGAAGCTTATGAGAACTCGCTGATCTACAAGGAGAAGACCAAGATCATCCATGATGCTAGAATTAAGAACCGAGAGTTCCATGTTGGTGATCAAGTCTTACTTTTTAACTCTCGGTTGAAGATCTTCTCGGGCAAGTTGAAGAGCCGCTGGTCTGATCCATTCACCGTCGCCAAAGTCTTTCCATATGGGACCATTGAGCTTTCTCAGCCAAATGGGCCCAATTTCAAGGTGAATGGCTAGCGTTTGAAGCTGTACTTTGGTGAGGACATCTCTCATGAGATGATTCCATCCCTCACCACGTTTCCCATGAACTAAATTAGGTCGAGTCAGGCTCGTGACTCGGTGAACAAAAAAAGCGCTTCTCGGGAGGCAACCCGTGATCTATCCTTTACTGCTTTCATAATAAGTATAGGGGGGGCCCCGTATGTGTTTGTTGTCTTGTTTCTTGTGCTGTGCAGGGATTAAAGCTTCAAAGAGACCCTTGATGACTTTTGAAGAACCGTGATACCGTGTTCCCATCTTCCCGGTTCTATCCTAAACTCATGTGATTCAATATTTCATATTTTATATGTTCACATTGAAATCACTTTAGTTGTCCTTCCCTTAGCAAGATTTAAACAAAGTGCACAATGTCATAAGTGTAGGGGAGTTTACTCCCACATTCTTAAACATTGAGGACAATGTTTATATCAAGTGTAGGGGGGACTTCTATCGAAGTAAGTGGTCTTTTCCATGAATTTGTCCTCATTTTAACCGGAAAATTTGATTTTTCGACATTTTTCAAAATTTTTAATCTATTTTGGCCTAGCTGTATAGTTGTATTTTTCTTTGTTATGGTTATTTTCTTTCCTTGCTTAAATAAAGTGGTTTTAAATTTTTCTTAGTCATGAATATTTTGACTCAACCCGAGTTTACTTATCTAAGTTTACTCTAGCTAGTATCCTTAACGTGTTTAAGTCAAGTTTTGCTAGGCTTTTATATAGGGAGCTATAAAACGCGAAAGTCTTAACTCTCACGGGTTAAGAACAAGAACTTTTCGCAAGTTCCTATAATTGATCCTAGAGAGTTGTTTATCAAGGGAACTTTAAAATGCAATTTCTAAACTTGAAAAAGTCTAAGAATTTGCAAGATCCTATAGATGACTCGAAAACCCAAAACTTTGATTTAATAGGCTAAGCATCCACGAGTCTCATTCCTTGAGATTTTAAACTGTGGAGGACGAGAGATGATAGAGTCAATTATAAGTTTGGTATTCTTTCGTGAATTTATGTGAGTTAATTATAAGCCTATTCTCCCTTCGCTTGTTAATAAATATATCTGCAATAAATAAGGTTGTACGATTTAAAAGGTTACTTAGCTTCTAGCACAAGATCGTTTAAAAGTTGCTCGGTACGGATTAGAGTTCATAGCCAAGGCATAACTTATTGAAGCGGGATGCGAAGATTGGTGAGTCCGAAAAGGCCCTAACAAGGCATGAGGGCTACATTTTGTTGCTAAAGATCCAAAAGTGATGTGAAGAATCATTTATCGAAAATCAATATGAAGTATCGAGACACACGACGAAAAGCAAATACTCTCCTAAAGATCATGGAGAAGTCTATCCAAAAAGGCCCTAACAAGGTATGAGGATAAATAAATCCAAGTCCTAAAAGGAGGCGGATCGTTGTATATCAAAGTCCAAAATAAAGATTGGAGAAAAAT
The DNA here is from genome assembly GCA_025667525.1 of Glebionis coronaria. Lineage (NCBI taxonomy): Eukaryota > Viridiplantae > Streptophyta > Magnoliopsida > Asterales > Asteraceae > Glebionis > Glebionis coronaria. Next base: position 463,215,566 of record CM046876.1, on the reverse strand, counting down.
GAAGAAGTCGTGGTCCAAATATGAAGAATCTCTCAAAACTTCAAGTTAAGAAATTCCTATTATGAAGAGAAGACCATTATTTCATGAACGTCTCTCAAGATTCTAAGTATGAAGTCGCTGCCAAATATCGGTCCGAGAAAGGTCTCAAATCGTGAAGCGAGTTATGCCAAGATATGAACTTTATGAGGTCCCGAGAAGCAGTTTTAAATGATTTTGTCTTTTAGCTAACTATTAATTAAATCGTTCACTTTATTTTCGGCCTAAATAACTATCGAAATAAGTCAAACAATGCATCCTCGTGATTATTCAAGACAAAAATAAAATATAAGAGATACACCTAGGAATAAGGGAGTCTAAGTGAATAATTGGCCCACATGAATTCGTGTTAGTCTGCTAACTTATAATAACAATGATCTCGTTTTTAAGCTTGGTATGGGGAACGTGAAACTTGAGGATGATAAACGTCCATGACTGCCAAAACCCAATGTAAGTTTTTAATTTCTTTACTTGTGTTTATCTTTTTATGTTTAGTATTTAATAAAGGCCAAGGTGAGTTATTTATGATGGAAAATGTAAACCGTGCTTTAAAATTAATGCATTGCATGAGGGCATTGCAATGGTCAAGTGTAGGGGATTTAATAAGTGTGAAAACACTTATCCTTTTACCACTTATTTCCAATAATAACAAGACCAAAACGTGTAATTTATGTCGTAAAAGTCGTAATTATGCGTGGTTTGTGTTTTTATTGTGTTTTAGGACCAAAAGATGAAAAAGGAAGAAAACACGGGCTTTTATCGAAGAAAACGGGAAAAGACGAAGTCAAAAGATCAAGAGTGCAAAAAGAACGAAAGTCCAAGACCTATTCTGAAGATTTATCGAAGAAAAAGTCTAAAGACGGAAGTTTAATGAAGTCGAAGAACTCAAGTCTAAATTGAAGAAGAAAATTATTAAGACAAGTTCAAATCCCGAGACGACGTCGAGAAAAGACAAAGAATTAAATCGAGTCAAGAAAACGTGAAGAAAGAAAGAAAGAAGAGGCAACACATGCACTCCTTCCCACTTTTCCCTATAAATACCCTCCTAATACACATTCGGAGGGTGGTTAGCTTTTAGTTTTAGTTTTCATTTTTTCACTTTTCTTTCTAGTTTTTAGAGAGAGAAAGTTCTCAACTTTCTCTCACTAAGTTTTCATCTTTCTTTCTTTTAATCTTTCAAGATTAAACATTTGTGTATTGTTGATTTCATTAATCAAGTTCTAGTTAAGCTTTTAATCTTTCATCTCATTCTACCTTTCTTGATTTTAGTTAACTTTTGGTGCAAAATACATTTGATCCGTGTTGTTCTTAATGTTTTTGTGCTTAAAAAGTTAATCTTTTTGTTCCTACATAAGCTTTCATTCGATTGAGCTTTAAGTTCCTTGTGCTTATTGGCTTATTTGTTTCTTTTAGCTTATTTACTTTTAAAAAGTTTTCTTAAAAAGTTCATATTTTTATGGTTTGATTTAAAAGTTTGTTTATCTTAAGTTTGGATAAGTTGTTATTAGTGCTTATTTGATCCGTTTCATTATTGATTCATTCTAGTTTTGGTGATAAGCTTATCATAATAGCTTATTGCTTTTGCTTATTTCGAATCCCACTTAAATCGGAAAGGGTCTAAACCCCTTTCCGATCAGCTCTTTCCGACCAGCTCCAACACCCTCTTTCCGATCACCAAATCGGAAAAGGGTTTTGTGTTTTCCGATTTCAGCATCTATATTCCGATCACCTAAGATCGGAATAGGGTTTAGTATTCCGACTGTGGCTTTGTGGATTATTCCGATTGGGGGTGTTGCTTATTATTCCGATTTGACTCATCTCAATATTCCGATTTGGATTTTCTGTTAAACATTCCGATTGAGTGATTATTGTGGATATTCCGATTGGGTTTGTTTCTAACATTCCGATCGGAATCTCTTTTGTACATTCCGATTAGTGGCTTCCTTGATATTCCAATTGCATCCATATTCCGACCAAGGTTGTTTTTGTTATTCCGATCAGAGTTACATTTTGCTTTCCGATGGTTTTAGTTCCTTGTTTTTACAAAGTTTCTAAGTGTTAGTTTTATTTAGTATTCAAGTATTTTTCTAATATTGCCTTTAAGTTTTCAAGCATTAAATTTTAACTCGTTATTTTTAGTTTAATCTTTAAAACTTCTACTTTACTCAAAGACATTTACATTCACTTACTATTAGTTTAAAAATAGATAATCAACCAAACCAGTTTCATTTCCACCAAGAACAATTGAGTCGCACTTTGAACCAATAGTCAATTCGAAAGGATTCGGACGATAAGATTTTATACTTAGCCAAAAGCTATGTATTACGTATCAATAACCGAGGCGACAAACTTAGTAAGTTAGACCGCTTCCTTATATAAGAAAACACTCTCCCATTACTTCACAATTATGCTGCACAAGTTCTGGACTGTTATATCTCGGATCATTAGCCCATTTTTTGTCCCTATCTTCTTCTGATTTTGGTTCTATCCCCTTCAAGTTTTACAACTCTTGGCTTTCCGATAAGAATCTTCTTGACTCTGTCATTGATTTTTGGGACAATTACCACACCGTTGTTGGGAGTAACCCTGCAACCAGACTCATAAATAAGTTGAAAGATCTCAAGCATATCATCAAAGAATGGTCCAAAAATAAAAGATCTACTCAACTTCGTGACAAAGAAGATCTAATCATGAAAATCAAGGACTTCGATGACAACCTCGACCATAACATCGATGTTTCCGATGCTGACTCCCAACGGCTTGAGTGGATTGCTAGTCTTCGCAATATCGAGAATCAAGAAAACCTTGACGCTTCTCAAAAGGCGAAGATCAAATGAGGTATCGAGGCGGATGAAAACACTAAGTTCTTTCACGCTATCATTAATCAAAAACGCAGGTACCTCGCCATCCATGGTATTAATCACGAAGGACAATGGCTTACGGATCCTTCCCAGATCAAAGATGCTTTCTACTCGTTTTTCGCGCTTAAATTTCAAAAAGTGGACGTGGCAAGCATTATTAATAGAAGTCCCTTATATAAAAGACTTCATGATAATCAGAATTCCCGCTTGGTTTCTCCCATTAGTGAGCAGGAAGTCAAAGACGTTGTGTGGGATTGTGGCCCCGATAAGTCTCCCGGGCCGGATGGTTATTCCTTTGCTTTCTTCAAGACATTCTGGGATACCTTGAAAGTTGATATCCTGGCTTTCGTCCAAGCTTTCCTTTCCACAGGTTCTTTACCCCGTGGATGCAATGCCTCCTTCATCGCCCTCATTCCTAAGGTTAATAACCTAATGGTGATGAGTGATTATCGCCCTATTATCCTTATTGGAAGCCAATACAAAATCATTGCTAAGGTATTGGCGAATCGGCTAGCCCGTGTTATGGATTATGTGATTAGTCAATAACAATTTGCCTTCATCAAAAACCGTCAAATTTTGGATGGTCCCCTGTTAGAAGTAATTAAAGTGATGGTCATATAATATATCATTGCGAAGCTCGTGAAAAATGTTATTTAATGATGTCGAGAATTTTTAGTTATTATTGTTTATGTAACGGGATTTAGTCCCGAACACACAAATGAGGAAGGCCTCCTAAACATTTCTTAGTTAGTATAAAAGGTCTCCTAATCCTCATTTGTGTGTGTGCTTTCCATTTGATTAGTTCTAGAGAGAGAAAGGTGTGTTTGTTTCTCTCACTAGGAAATCACCAACTTTGTATTTCTTTTCTTTTCTTCATCTTAATCTAATCCTTCTTTTTTAGTTTAATCATCATGTTATTTGTGTTTGATTAGTCGTGTGATTTAGTCTTACAAGTGGTATCATTCGCCAAGGGATTCGTAGTTAGCTTTGGTGTGGATTTGGTATTGATTACGTGGGTTTTTTTTGGTATAGGCTATTGGATTCGATTAGTATTTGAGGATTTGAGGTGTTGTTATTGGTGTGATCGAAGTGATTTTTGATATTGGTGGATTCGAGGTATGGTTTTGGTGGCTTAAGTTTATTTCAGTCGTCTATATTCTGAATCACTGTTTTTTCGGAATTCACTTCGCAAATGGGTTTTATATTCCGAAATCTTGCCATATTTCTGAAAAAATTTTCTGAAAAAACCCATTTTCCGAAAAAGCCATTTCTCTGAAAAACTCATTTTTCCGAAATAGCCAATTTCTCTAAAAAACTCATTTTTCCGAAAAAGCCATTTCTCTGAAAAACTCATTTTTCCGAAATTGCCAATTTCTCTGAAAAACTCATTTTCCGAAAAAGCCATTTTTTCTGAAAACCCATTTATTCCGAAAAAGCATTTTCTCTGAAAATCCACTTATTCCGAAAAAGTATTTTCTCTGAAAATCCACTTATTCCGAAAAAGCATTTTCTCTGAAAATCCACTTATTCCGAAAAAGCATTTTCTCTTAAAATCCACTTATTCCGAAAAAGCCTTTTCTCTGAAAATCTATTTATTCCGAAAAAGTTTTTTCTGAAAACTCCATTTATTCCGAAAAATCTTTATTCCGAAAAGACAGTTATTCCGAAAAAGTGATTTTTTCTGAAAACCACTTTATTCCGAATAAACCATTATTCCGAAAAAACCTTTATTCCGAAAAAGTGTTTTTTCTGAAAAAGCCATTATTCCGAAAATATTTTCAAAATTTGTGTTTTTGAAAATTTTTAACACGTGTGTTTTTTGGCCTTGGAATTTTTGGTTTCAAGAAGAGCTCATCTTTGGGGGATTTAATCATATTTAGGGGATTTTAACTTCAATATTCTGCTTTCTACGAATTGAGATCCTGTTTTTCATACGATTTCTACGATGACGTCTCAACAAGATATTTACGCTGCGGGTACTGAGAATCGTCCTCCCATGCTCACCAAGGAGAACTACACTACATGGGCTAGTCGTCTCCTTCGTTATGCAAAATGTAAACCTTTGGGAAAATTGAATGTCAACTCGATTCAAAAAGGTCCGTATGTTAGAAGAACAATCATTGTGCCTGGGGACCCTACGAATGCTAACCCATTGGCTGACTCAAGTCATGAGCAAACGGATGAAGAATTAACTGGATCTGAATCTAAACAACTCGACGCTAATGATCAAGCAATTCAAGTAATCCTTATAGGACTTCCCGAAGATGTTTATGCTGCTGTCGATAGTTGTGAAACCGCACACGAGATGTGGCTTAGGATTCAGAAAATGATGAAGGGGAGTGAAATTGGTTTACAAGAGAAGGAAACTAAGTTGCTTCGTGAATGGGAGAAATTTACGTCTACTGAAGGGGAACAAATTGAACCTTACTATCATCGATTTTCAACCCTCATGAATCATCTTAGAAGAAACAAACATGAACCTGCACAAATTACTGCAAACATCAAATTTCTTGATAATCTTCCTTCTGAAGGGTCAAGATATGTCACTCTTGTCAATCAAACCAAGGATCTTCATGTAGTGGACTACACTCAAGTATACGATTATTTGAAGATGAAGCTAACGAAGTTAGGGCTGAAAGACGTGCCAAGACACAAGATCCATTGACTTTCATGGCAAACTCTCCATCATCTATGTCATATCCCATGGTACCTTACCATCAACCCTCATCAAGTAACTTCATGTTGGGAATAAATCTATGCTTACTTGTTTCCCCTGCTAGTTGATTATTCATACCCCTGCTAGAGTAAGTTCTCCCTGCTAAATAACAAAGGCAGGGGGATCCGTTCCCCTGCTGGAGTCAAAGGCCCTGCCGTCAAGATAAACATGGAATAGATTTTTACGCGTTTCAGTTATTATTCCTTAATACTTTCCATAGTTTGTTAGTAGTGATCTTGTACGTGGGTCCTTGTATCTATAAAAGGACTCACTAGGTTAGCATGCAAAGTGTGTCTTTCTCATTTCGTTTTTCATTATTATTACTTTAAGGTTTTGTAAACCCTAATACCACTTTGGGTATTCGTATATCTTTGATATATTAAAGTTCAACGTTTGAATCTCATTTGTTCTTGTGCTAAACATTACATTCCGCATCTTGTTTAGTTACTTTGCTTTGCAAAGTTTCTCTAGTGTTAGATTGAATTCTTTCTCTCTATCACAACCCTTAAACAAGCTATTAAGGTTTAAGATCTGACTTTGGGATCAACAAGTGGTATCAGAGCTTGTTGAGAAACTTTGTCTAAATCAAGAACAAAATCCTCATAGCAAACATGTCTTCAGATTCATCCACAAACAGCAACAACCACAATAACCTCAAGTTACCCATGTTGGATCCTGAAAACTTTGAATTATGGGAATTCAGAATCCAACAATACCTGAAAATGGAACACTATGTTCTCTGGGAGATCATAGAGTTTGGTGATCAATTCAACAAAATGGTGGCAGTTGAAGAAGGCAAGGATGAAGGTGAAAGTTCCAAAGGTAAGGACAAGAAGAAATCTGCTGCTCTATGTGATAAGGAAATACTGGCTAGAAGGCATGATGTCAGGGCTCACAGCTCATTGCTGTTGGCCCTACCAGATAGACATCAACTCAGATTCAGGAAATACAAAACAGCTAAGGAACTATGGGAAGCCATAGGCACAACCTTTGGAGGAAATGAAGCCACAAAGAAGAAGAAGAAGAACCAAATGCTGGATGATTTTGCTTCTTTCAAAGCAATTGGTGATGAATCAATTGGAGCTATTTACAATAGGCTTCAAGACATGGTGGCCCACTTGGAATTCTTTGATATTGAGGTGTCAAGAGAGCAGGTGAATACCAGGTTTCTTAACAGCCTCCAGAAAGAATGGTTTGTCTATAAGGCAATCTGGCAGAATAAGGATGACTTGGACAACAAGAACATTAATGACATATACAATAACTTAAAAGTTTTTGAACCTATTGTCAATGAAATGAAGTCAAAAGGGACAATTCCCACCAACTCAAGTGGAGTCACTGATTCCCCTGCTAACATGGCATTCATATCACAAAGCAGTGGAATCTCCAAGAACAGTGGAATAGAAGTAGCCCCTGCTACTTATTCCCCTGCTACCAGGTCTGGACCTTCCTATGATGAAGAAAGACCAGCCACATTCAGCCTTGACACTGCATGTGCCTTTATAGCATCTCAAGGGCCACAAGGATCTACAGTGTTACATGAAGATCTGAGTCAAATCAGTAAGCAAGCGCTAGAAGAATTGGATATCAAGTGGAATATGGCTTTGCTCAGCATGAGAGCAAACAGGTTCCACAAGAAGTATGGGAAGAAGATCACCATTAATCCATCTGATGTGGCTGGGTTTGATAAAGCAAAAGTTGAATGCTACAATTGTGGCAAGAAGGGTCATTTTGCCAGGGAATGCAGAGGACCTAAGTCTGGAAATAGCCATAGAAAGGAAACAAGAGATGAGGATTCTGGTGCTAAAGCCATGGTAGCTATGCAGGGGATAGATGGAGCTAATGGATGGGACTGGAGTGCTATGACAGAAAGTGTGGAAAGAAATCAAGCTTTGATGGCTGAGGAAAAGAAAGAAGACTTTGCACTTATGGCCATGTCAAGTTCCAGCTCTGACAATGAGGTATATGATGACTCATACTGTACTAAAGCTTGTAGGAAAAATACTGAATCTTTAAATGATCAAATCAGAAAGGTAAAAGCTGACTATACCAATTGTGATAATGATCTTGATAATTACAAACGTGCTTTAGAACAACTAGAGTCCACCATAAGAGAGTATAGGCAAAGAGAAAGTGAGTATAGGGATCACATTGTGATTCTAGAAAGAGATGCCAAGGAGAATAACCAATCTATAAATGTTTTAACTGCTGAACTTGAAATTTTCAAAGCTAACCAAAAGATAGATGAGGAAACTGTTGAAAAATTTGGAAAAGCTTCAAAAGATTTAACCAAGGCATTTGAAATTGGTCAATCTCCTAAGGACAAAACAGGGTTTGGAATTAAGAATATGAATGCTACTATACCTCCACCCCCTGCTAACATCCATGCTGCCTATCCTAGAAAAGACTTGTCATGGACTGGTCTCCCTTGTTTTGAAAAACAGGATGACATTGAGTTTGACTTGAGTGCTTATATACCTAATAACCTTGATACAGAAGAGTCTCTAGTTAAAACTAGTGTCATTAGGGATGTTAAACAGGAACAGGTTGGCTTAAAGCAAATTGACAACCCTGTTAGATTCTCTAAAGAAGGAATTTCTAGCAGCAATCCAAACTCTAAGAGCATCTCTTCCAAATCTAAGGCTAGGCCACAGTCTCCTAAACCTACCATTAAATATGCTGGTATGTACAGGAATGTCAGAGGTAATCAAAGAAATTGGAATGACCAAAAGTCTCATCAATTAGGAAAAGACTTTGTGATCAATACCAAGCCCTGCTTCACATGTGGCAGTTTTGAACACACTTATCAAGAGTGTAAGGCACCAATGGAGATGGTGGCTGCAAATCCCTTAAAGGATATGCAACCTAAAGCCATTCTTCTAAATGCAGGGGCAAAATCCTTTTCCCCTGCCAAGTATGTTGCCCCTGCCTTGAGAAATAGAGTAACTGAGAAATATGTTGTTCCAGCCCTTAGAAAGGAAAATGATGTTCACCCAAAGCCCAACACTTCTGTGACCACCCCAACACCTTATATTGCATATAGATCTGGCCCTAGACCTTACCAACACATGAACAGAGGCCAAAACAAAAGGTGGGTTCCCTCTGCTAAGCATAAGGATTCTCCTGCTAAAACTGGGGTATCCCCTGCTAGAAAAGTTGTACATTCTAGGAACATGGGAAGATGGGGAAAAGCTGTAAAAGCCTCAGCTCGTTGGGTTTGGGCACCCAAAAGGGGTACTCAATCTAATGGTGTATCTCTAGTTTTCGATAAGCTATCCTACATTGATACACGAGGTAGATCCAAGTCTGTAATGGCTTGGGTCCCCAACAAAAACTAATTTGTTTTTCCTTTTGCAGGTGACAAAGAAGACAAGGAATGATAGAGCATATTGGGATAGTGGATGCTCAAGAAGTATGACTGGACACAAAGCTTACTTGTCTAACTTTGTACCCCTGCATGACAATGATGGTGTTTCTTTTGGAGATGGGCATGGAACTATAACAGGAAAAGGAACTATTGTCACAAATGGAATGACTTTTGACAATGTGTACTTGGTGAAAGAACTCAAGTATAATCTCTTCAGTGTGTCACAGATGACTGATAACAAGAATTTTGTCTTGTTTACTGACACTGAATGCTTGGTATTAGGAAAGGAGTTTGTCTTGCCAAAAGACACTCCAATTGTTCTCAGAACACCAAGACATAAGAACATGTACACAATTGATCTCAAGGACATATCTCTCCAAGACAATGAAACATGTTTCATTGCCAAAGCTTCAGCAGATGAATGCAAGAAATTGCATAGAAGACTTGGTCATCTTAATTTCAAGAACATGAACAAACTAGTAAAGCATAATCTGGTTCATGGTCTTCCTTCCAAGTCTTTTGCCACTGAACATACTTGTGCAGCATGTCTGAAAGGGAAGCAACACAGAGCATCTTGCAAGTCAAAAACAAGTATGTCCACCACCAAGCCATTGGAACTACTACATATGGATCTTTTTGGTCCTACTTCTGTGGCAAGTATAATGAAGAAATGGTACTGCTTAGTGATTACTGATGATTTTTCAAGATTTACATGGACATTCTTTCTATTTGAAAAGAGTGACACTGCTGATATACTCATTGGGTTCATCAATCAAATTGAACTGTCAAAAAGCATGAAGGTAGTTACCATAAGATCAGACAATGGTGGTGAGTTCAGAAATCAGAAACTGGATTCTTTCTGCATAAACAAAGACATCAAGAGGCAATTTAGCATTGCTAGAACATCTCAACAGAATGGAGTGGCAGAAAGAAGGAATAGGACACTCATTGAAGCTGCAAGAACTATGCTGTCTGATTCCAAACTTCCAGTTATCTTTTGGGCTGAAGCTGTATCCACTGCTTGCTATGTACAAAACAGGGCCTTGGTTGTCAAGGCACACAACAAGACCCCTTATCAGCTGTTTAATGGAAGACCTCCCTTAATTGACTTTTTCAGACCTTTTGGGTGTCATGTTATCATCTTGAACACCATTGACAATCTTGGTAAGTTTAGTGAAAAGGGTGATGATGGATACTTTGTGGGTTATTCCTTAAACAGCAAGGGATATAGGGTCTTCAACAAGAAGACAAGCAAAATCACAGAAAATCTTCATGTGAATTTTCTTGAAGACAAACCTGAAGATGTTCAAACAGGTCCGGACTGGTTCTTTGATATAGATGTACTTTCCAAGTCCATGAATTATGTACCTGTTGTCTTGCAGAACACTAACATTTCAGGTCCTCAAGAAACAATTGATGCTGAGAAGTCACCTCTGAGGTACATGAATGTACCCTCATTGTTTCCTAGTGAAGCTGATAAACAAGAAGATAATTCTGCTTCAGGAAAAGAACAGCCAATCTCATCCCCTGCTATGACTGAAGGCAGTGGAATGGCTGAAAGCAGTGGAATCCTGGATTCCCCTGCTAGAGAAATTGATTCCTCTTTCACAAAGGATCAGGATGCTAATGAGACTAATGATGCTGAAAGAGAATCCCCACTCATCTCATCATCTACACCCATAAATGATGGTCCTATCATATCCAGCAGTGGAAGCAGAATCATCAGGAGTGGAGGTCCTAGTTATTCAGAGCTTCATTCTTCTCACAAGCATCCATCTTTAGGTCATGCTGTCTCATTTGGAAGTTCCTTTGAGGACTTCTTTCCTAATCAAAATAGCCCCATCAATTCTGATTTGGAAGAAGATGAAACAGAAGTCATCATGCAGCCTACCTATAGAATCAATAAGGACCATCCTATTTCTCAGATCATTGGCGATCCTGAAGTCCCCAGACATACAAGGTATACAACAAAGGAGCACAGCTTCATTGCTAACATCACCATGAAAGTTCAATCATGACAACATGCAATGTTGTCTGTTTACTGCATTTTTGTCACAAGAAGAGCTAAAGAAGATTTTTCAGGCTTTAAATGACCCAAGCTGGGTTGAAGCTATGCAAGAGGAGCTCTTACAATTCGACATACAAGAGGTTTGGATTCTGGTTGATTGTCCCAAATGGGCAAGGCCTATTGGGACCAAGTGGGTACTCAGGAACAAAAAGGATGAAAGGGGAATAGTTGTCAGGAACAAAGCAAGGTTAGTAGCACAAGGGTATACTCAGGAAGAAGGGATTGATTATGAAGAAGTGTTTGCTCCAGTAGCAAGGATTGAAGCTATTAGATTATTTCTTGCTTATGCCTCATTCATGGACTTCACTGTTTTCCAGATGGATGTGAAAAGTGCCTTCTTATATGGAACCATTGATGAAGAAGTCTATGTCATGCAACCACCAGGGTTTGAAGATCCAGAACATCCTGACAAAGTATACAAAGTGAAAAAGGCCATGTATGGCCTTCACCAAGCTCCCAGAGCCTGGTATGGTACTCTTTCCAAATATCTCCTAGACAATGGATTCAGCAGGGGGAAGATTGATCAGACCCTGTTTACCAAGAAACAAAAGGGTGACCTTCTGCTAGTACAAGTCTATGTGGATGACATCATTTTTGGATCAACTAACTCCATGCTTAGCAAAGAGTTTGCCAAATTGATGCAGGATAAATTTCAAATGAGTGCTATGGGAGAACTAAACTTCTTTTTGGGGTTACAAGTTCAGCAGCGGAAAGATGGGATATTTATCTCACAAGACAAATATGTGGCTGAGATTGTAAAGAAGTTTGGCATGTCTGATGGGAAGAAGGTGTCCACTCCCATGGACAAGGATCATCCATGGGGCAAGGATGGTCCTGGAAAGCCTATTGATGTCAGGAATTACAGGTCTATGATTGGGTCTCTTATGTATCTCACTGCTTCAAGACCTGACATCATGTTTGCAGTCTGCTTATGTGCAAGATACCAGGTGTCGCCAACAGAGTGTCACTTATTTGCTGTGAAAAGGATTTTTAGGTATCTAAAATGTCATCCTACCTTAGGACTCTGGTATCCAAAGGAGTCACCATTTGAGCTGATAGCTTATTCAGATAGTGATTATGCTGGTGACAACAATGATAGGAAGTCTACAACAGGGGGATGCCAATTTTTGGGGAGCAGGCTTATATCTTGGCAATGTAAGAAGCAGACTATCATGGCAACATCCACAACTGAAGCTGAGTATGTAGCAGCTGCTGCATGCTGTGGTCAAGTTCTTTGGGTGCAAAATCAATTGCTTGATTATGGGTATAACTTTCTTAAAACCAAGATATTCATTGACAACAACAGCACTATTTGCATCATAAAGAACCCTGTTTTTCATAGCAAAACCAAACACATTGAAATTAGACATCACTTTATCAGAGATTGTTTTGAAAAAGGACTGATTGTCCCTGAAAAAATTGATACAGAACTTAATGTTTCTGATCTTTTAACAAAAGCTTTTGAGGTTGGGAGGTTTCAGTATCTAGTTGCAGGTATTGGAATGGTTACTCCTTAAAATCTGATGTCTATTGTGTCATGTGTAATCAGGGTTACTTCACTGCTGTTGTTGTATAATTGTTAGTCAATTTTACCATTTCTTTCATTCCACTGCTTTTTAACACTGATTCCCCTGCCTGGGGTTCATTCCCCTGCCAAGAGGATTTTTCTCTTAAGCTGGGTGTGTTCTTTTTACAAAAGTGGTTTTATGTGGTTTTAGACTAACAATGCAGAGGTTCATATGGTGCATATTATTCTCCTTGGTGGATCAGGTATAAACTCTATGTTTCAGGGGAGGTTAGGTCAAACCTTTAGGATTCAGGGTATTCTTAGGATGCTCATATATGATCTTAGATCATATCCACTGGTGAGTGAGGGTTCAGGTTAATGATGACTTGCTGCAAAGCTTGTCAGAATTCTGAAACCTTGAGGCACTGTAGTGTGTGCTTACATTTCTCTATTAAAACAGCTTGCTGTTCAAATACAGACCTGAGGCACACATTGCCAAGACTAACTGACCATAGGTAAGGGACAAGGTTGGGACGGTGACTGGGGTATGCATGATTTCTTGGGATAACCTGGTGTAGGGGGACTTATGTATTAACTTTTTGTATTGGGACAATTGCTGAATAGAGGACTCTTGAGTTTCTATGTATCTATCTTGTGTATACAAGTGTGTGCATTAGAGCAGAGCTAGTTAGCATTAGTCTCTTCATGACTAGTTCAATATCCCTAGGAAAGTTTCCCCTGCTTTTATCTTTCATTCCCCTGCTTTCACAACTTTCCCCTGTTTGACCGTTGACCGACAATACCGTTACCCTGTTCATAGCCGTTGGGCCTGCTTGCTTAAATTTTGGTTAGGGAATATTTTATTCTTTTTAAAAGATATTTAAGGCGCTTTCTTCGTTGATTGGTAATCTTTTCCTTCTATTTCAAATATATTAATTTTTTATCAAGATTTATCCTTGATATTTTTTGCAATTTGAAAATTTTGGTCCAATCACAGCCCTTCAATTTGTCTATATAAACTTAATTCCCTTTACCAGCAGGTCCATACATCTCTCACGACCTAATCCCACTTACCTCCATCCCTATAAACCTCTAAACTATTTTCCAAATTCATCATGACCCTTAAAATTGCTCCTAATCATAACCAAATTGCTTTGCTTCATGATGAACCAGCCGAGTTTGCTGAGGCTGTGGCCTTTCTAAAGTCTTCGTACTTCAGAGTGGCCCTTCTCATCAATCCTCGCATTTATACCTCACACATTCAACAGTTCTGGTCTAAAGCCATGACCAAAACAGTGAATGGAGAGGTCATAATTCAAAGCACAGTTGATGGTCATTCCAAGGTAATCACACTTGCCTCCATCAGGGAGAATCTCCTCCTTGATGATGAGGATGGAATAACCAACTTTTCTGAGGCTGAAATTTTTGAAGGTCTTGATAAATTGGGGTATAAACTTTCTGAAAATCAAAAATTAAAGTTTGCTAAAGGCCAGTTTGCCCCTCATTGGAAATTTTTGATTCATACTATTATGCAATGTTTGTCACCCAAAACCACTGCTTTTAATGAGGTTGGTAGTGAGATAGCTTCTGCCCTGATCTGCTTTGCAACAGGAAGGAAGTATTGTTTTTCTCAAATGATTTTTAAAGGCATGGTTAAAAATGTTTCAAGCACCTCAAAGTTTTGTATGTATCCAAGGTTTATAGAAGTTTTGCTGAATATGAGTGATCATGGTCCCATTACACACAGAAACTATTTTTCAGCAATCAAACACACAACCAAACTTTTCACCATATTACTTGCACCGTCACCTTTGTTTTCTGGCAGAAACATTCCATTCACTTCAATTATGCTAGACCAAATCAGACGGGAAGAAGCCAAACATCAAACAACCATAAATCAACCTACTGAATCCCCTGCCAGGAACCTACCACCTGCTGATCCACAACAAGAAAGGCGTTCAAAATCCAGGTTTTCCAGATCTCCCTTGTCTGGTGAATTTTCACAAGCAGCAGAAAGGAGAGTCTCCAAGAGTTTGGAGCAACCTGGGGGTTTGGCTGCCACTACTGTCTCATCCTCAAGGGGTGAGCAGGATAGTGACACCATCAATAAGTCCTCTCCCCCACTCCATGATATCCAACAAGGGGAGAAATTCCCTTCTAGGATTGAGAGCAGTATGAAACCTTTGACAAATCTGGAATTGACGAAAATGTGCATGAGTCTGAAAAGGCAGAATGCACAACTTGTACAAGATGTCAAAAAGCAAGGTCTAGTTATCTCTCACCTGGAAACCAGACTTGCTACTCTTGAGGGGAGGAGAAAGCCCAGACTGATTCTTTCCACAGATGAGGATGCTTCCAAAGGGGAGGAAATTCCACACATACAAGGATCTACTGAGTATTATTCATATCCTGGTGGGGAGCATGGAAAGATAACAAGTGCTAAGAAAGGAATGGAGAGAGAAAGTGCTGATAAGGGAAGTGACAAGGGGAGTGCAACCAAAGATATTGCTCAAACATTGCTCACCATGGGCAATCAAGAAGAAGCCCCTGCTTCAAAAGTTTCCCCTGCCATTGCTGATCCCACTGCTGTAAGTTTATCCCCTGCTAAGAATATTACTCAAACATTTGTTAGGAAGAACAGAAAGCAACCAGCTCAGAAGGGGATAACAATCAAAGAACCTGCATCTAAAGCAAAACCAGCACCAGCAGTGGATCCAAAAGACAAAGGAAAAGGAATCATGGTGCAACAACCCAAGAGAAAATACAAGCATCTGACTCCTGAACAGCAGAAGGTCCAAGAAGCTCATGATGCACAAGTAGCTCTCAGGCTACAACAAGAGGAAATGGATATGCAGGATCAAAGGATGGAGAAGATGAGGCCCAAAGATATGCTAAAACAGGTTGAGATTATGCATAGGGAACTAGATGACAGGGTACCTCATGTTGGAGAGTTTCTTGATCAATGGGAGAAGGAGTTGAAAAATGCTCCTTTGGAAGACAGGTATGAGTTGACTTGCCTTGTTTACAAATATCAAACTGAATATCTGGAAAGAAGGGCAATGCAAATTCAGAGTGAGAAGTATAGAACGTCAGAGAAAGGGCAACTTGATCACTACAAAGTTCTGCTTAAAAGGCATAGAAAGTGGAAGGATGGTGACTTCAGAGATATGAGCTTTGAAGCCATAAAGAGAGCAGTCAGACCAGTTCTAAAGTTGTATGATGTGGAGGATTGGATGACCATCAACACTCCTGAGGAAGCTGAGTATCTTAGGAGACAAAGTGAAGTGCTACAGAAAGCTAGAGCAACAAAGAAAAGAAAAGCTGGAGAGACTACACAAGCAGGTGCATCATCCCAAGCAGGGGCATCGCACCAAGCAGGTGAAAGTTTTCCAGAAGTACTTAAGAAGTCTGTACTTAATGCACAAAGAGCAGCAAAGAGACTCAAGAGAATGGAGCAAGTGGGCATAATCACTAAAGAGTCTCAAGGGCCATCAAATGATGAAATTGATAAACAGCTGATTTTGCAGGAAAATGATGAAATCTCACCTAGTGAACTTGGAAAGAAGTTTGCTATTATAGAGTATGCTGTTTATGAACACAAAGGGAGAACTTGGTGGAAGCTTACAAGGGCTGACAATACAGCACAGACATTTCTAAGCCTAGATGTCATGTTTCAAATTTTGGATAGTGAAGACTTAGAAGATCTGTGGAAAATATTGAAGAAAACGTTTGCTGCAAAACCTCCTACCATGGATGGTGTGGAGAAGGATTGGGTAATCTGGGAGTGCATGCATAGAATGTATGAACATGAATTATTTGATCCTCTATTTGATGCAGTGAATAAAGAAGATTTGGTGTATTGGAAGCTATTTACAAATTCTGGGGTCTATGAGGTAGTAATGGAAGGTGTGAGTGTTTATTTACTCAATCATAGGTATTATCCCTTCTCTCAGGAAACCTTGAAGAAGTTAGCACAGGCTAAGTTAATTGTTGATGCCAAAAAGCCTGTTGCTTATGATCTGGTAAGAATGGTTCATAGTCAGATTTGGCCAGAGAGTTTGTAAGCATCCTCATCAACTAGCATTTATTCAGAAACTTGTCTTTTAGGGGAAAGCACAAGTTTAGGGGAGGATTGTTGGGAATAAATCTATGCTTACTTGTTTCCCCTGCTAGTTGATTATTCATACCCCTGCTAGAGTAAGTTCCCCCTGCTAAATAACAAAGGTAGGGGGATCCGTTCCCCTGCTGGAGTCAAAGGCCCTGCCGTCAAGATAAACATGGAATAGATTTTTACGCGTTTCAGTTATTATTCCTTAATACTTTCCATAGTTTGTTAGTAGTGATCTTGTACGTGGGTCCTTGTATCTATAAAAGGACTCACTAGGTTAGCATGCAAAGTGTGTCTTTCTCATTTCGTTTTTCATTATTATTACTTTAAGGTTTTGTAAACCCTAATACCACTTTGGGTATTCGTATATCTTTGATATATTAAAGTTCAACGTTTGAATCTCATTTGTTCTTGTGCTAAACATTACATTCCGCATCTTGTTTAGTTACTTTGCTTTGCAAAGTTTCTCTAGTGTTAGATTGAATTCTTTCTCTCTATCACAACCCTTAAACAAGCTATTAAGGTTTAAGATCTGACTTTGGGATCAACACTTCATGCCACAACAACAACAACAACAACAACAACAACAACAACTCACTCCTTATGGATATCAACCTCCTGCTGCTGTGAACTACTTACAACAACCCATTGTCTGTTTTGATGACATCACCGATCCAACTCATGCGATTAACACTGGTCTTGCACTTCTTGCAAAGGCATTAAAATTTACCATTAACCCCACCAACAACAATCAGAGAATCTCCTCGAACACTAGAAATAGGCAGATTGCTCAACCTTTCATGAATGTGAATCAAGATCGCCAATTGGTAGTTGCTGGGAACACGGGGACACAGTATGGTCAGAATGTTGGGAATGCAGGAAATCAGTATGGACAAATCCGTGGTCAGAATTTGTTTGTTCCAAATGTGGGTAATCAGAATGGGTTAATAGTTGTGCCAGCGGCTGGTAATCAGATGGGAAACAATGTGGCTGCAAGGGCTGAGAATACTGGTACGGGAAATGGAAACAACAATCGTCAGGTTCAGTGCTACAACTGTAGGGGAATTGGTCATTATGCTCGCGATTGCACAGCCAAAAAGAAGAGGGATGCTGCTTATCTTCAGACTCAGCTTCTCATAGCACAAAAAGAAGAGGCAAGGATTCCACTTCAAGCTGAGGAATTTGATCTTATGGCTTCTGCTGCAGAATATGACGAGGAAGAAGAGGTGAATGCCAACTACATCTTGATGACAAACTTACAACAAGCATCAACCTCAGGAATGCATGATGACAAAGCTCCCGTCTATGATTCAGACGGTTCCTCTGAGGTACACCCAAGTTTTGATGATAATGATATATATAGTATGTCTAATCAGGAGGAAGAGTATACTGAGGATGCTTGGGCCCTACATTGAGACACACGGGGACCAAACGAATAATAGTAATATTATTTTGAATAAGCCAAGTGTGGACCTTAGTGTGGATCAAGTTGCCCAGCCTACAACTCTTCCTGATGAGACTCATGCGTATTATAAATCTCTATTTGATAAGCTTGCTAAGGATGTAGATCATGCTACGATGGTTAATAATAAGTTAAGAGAAACTAATGCCAAATTGACCACTGAGCTTGCAGGCTATAAGGAACGGGAGAAATGTTTTGAAATTCATCAGGCTAAAATAAAGGAACTTGAACAAGCTCATGCTACATCGGTTTATAAAGAAAAATGCACAACTAAGAAATTAAATGCCTTACACTTAAATAGTGCTAGAAAGATAAGCGAATTGAATGATGAAATCACTTCTCTTAATAAACAACTTTCAACTGAAAAATCTACTATTTTGGAGTTAAAAGAAGAACGAAAAAAGCTGAAACATGATTTCAAAATTCGAGAAGATGGGCTTCTTGAGGATTTTTGCAAAGCTCAGGATAGGATTAGAGAATTAGACAACCTTTTAGTAAAGCGTGGCCAAACTATGCAGACGATAAATATGCTCGCACCAAAAGCGAATGAGATAAATTACACTCGATACAAATTGGCTTTAGGTTTTCCTCTTCCCCCTAATCCCGGATACCTTAAGCAAGTTCAGGCCACTAATGAAACTTTATATAATGGTAGTGTGCTATTGTCTGATGAGCATGATCCTCCTATTGTGCATGATTCCGAGGAAACTAATGAACTTGCTGAAGAGACTCGTTTAAGAATGAAAAAGCTTGATAAAGAAGTGACACCCGTTTATTATCCGAAAATCAATCCTCCGACTGTTTTTGTTCGGTCTTAACTGAGTACTGAAATGCTTTTGCTACCAAGTGAGGAATTGTCTGATGACCCTCCTAAACCGAGTATCACACGCCGATTTCTAAACGAGCTTAAAGATAACTTTGTCAATCTTAAACGTGTTGTTAATTCCAAAATAACTGGAGGAAATTTTACATCACCTGTTCAAATTGAGGTCCAGAAAATTCTTCAAAACGATATTAATCTGATTTTTAATCAAGTTGATGCTAGGTTAGGTAATTTGGAAAACGCTTTTCTGAAAGAATTTGCCAACTTTGTTGAAGACTTTAAATCTTTAGCGAAGGAAGCTGATGAATCTCTTGATAAAATCAAAGTTTTGGAAAATGATCTTGAACGCCTCTCTAAAGCAAGTGATTGTATTGATAGCAGCCCTGTTGAGTTAAGTACCTTTGTGTCGCATAATGAAAACCTTCAAACTGAGCTTGATCTTATGAAAGAGAAAATTGAATCTTATGTCATTAAAAAGGATAAAGAATTCACCGATCTTTGGACTAAATTTGTCAAAAATGTGATGAATGCAAATATGACAAGATTTCGTATGAAAAAGCTTACAATGAAATGCAACAAACTATCGCTCGGTTGCAGGCTCAGTTGGGAGGGGTTAAGGAAACGAATTTGGCCTCTTTAGGGTTAGAGAGTGCTAGTGATGGTAATGTTTAGAAGCTTAAGGCTAAGATTGCAGATTTAGAATCTGTTGTCGTTTCATATAAGCGGGCTGTTGAACAAAGCAAGTCTGTCTATCAGAAACTTATTGATAAAATCTGTGAGAACTGTAAATTAAAGGCCTTGTTAAAAGATAAGACTTCTGAGCCTATCTCGATTGTGGATACGATGATCCAGAAACCAGCAACCTCGGGACCCACTCGTATTGCTGTAACACCGTTTCCCAAGGCTGCTGGAATGAAAGTTGCTGTTATTGCCCCAGGAATGTTTCACGTTCGACCTTCATCTCAAACTAGGGTAGATATCTCTGTGCCTAGCAACCAACGTAAAGCAAGAGTTAGGACAAAACCGACCACTATTGCACAACCACAAGTCATTGATTTAAAAAATGCTAATTCTAACAAGCGTGTGTCTTTTTCTACAGGAATGAACAACTACACTAAGAGCAGAAGGCCACAGCCTACGAGCAATACAAGGAATGATAGGGTCCCTTTTGCCTCTAGAAGTAGTCGTCCCAAGGCTAATAATGTGGAAGTAGAAGAACACCGTAGGAATTTATCGTTTTTTATTCATAATTAGAAACTTAATTCTTCTGAATGTAATGACTTTAAACTTGCTATTCAGAATGAAAATCTGAAGTTATTTGTGCTAAATGTAATAAATGTTTCTTTAATTTTAGTCATGATGCTTGTGGTTTGACTATGAATGGTTTGAACTATGGTGGTTACACTCGACTTGACAAGCTTTCTATCAGCGAAACACATAGCACTCCTAAGGCTAAAGTGTATGTTCCGAAAACTAAGCAGGTAGGGTCCACTGAAAGTCTTGCTACGCCTACAAGTCCTAAATTTACCTTTAAGTGGTTGCCTACTGGAAGATATTTTGCCTCTAATGGTCATGTTATTGATTCTAGTAGATCTCATACTGACAGTGAAATGTCGGTATGTGATATAGCTTGATTATTACCTAACCATACAGGAACCTATTTCTTCGGTTGCCAAATTTTCTCTTCTCTTATCATTGGCAGGCTGTTGAAATTTGTCTCTGGTGTGTGGACTCGGGCTGTTCCAAACATATGACTGGGAATCGAAGTCTTCTCAAGAACTTTGTATGGCGTTTTATGGGAACTGTTCGATTTGGAAATGATCATGTTGCGGTAATTCTAGGCTATGGTGATCTTCACTGGGGAAATATTATCATCACCAGAGTTTCTTTTGTTGATGGCTTGGGACACAATTTGTTCTCGGTTGGGCAATTTTGTGATTCAGATTTGGAGGTTGCCTTCAGAAGTCATACTTGCTTTGTTAGGGATCTTAAAGGAATTGATCTGTTGAAAGGAAATCGCACAACAAACCTTTACACCATTGATCTTTTTCAAATGTCTGCTGCATCTCCAATTTGTCTCATGGCCCGGGCCACTTCGACAAAGTCATGGTTATGGCATCAAAGGTTATCTCATCTCAATTTCGATGCCATCACCCAACTTGCAAAAGATGATCTCGTTACTGGTCTTCCAAAGTTCAAATATACTAAAGACCATCTTTGTCCATCATGTGAGCAAGGTAAAAGCAAGAAGAAGCCTCACAAACCCAAACCTATTCTAAATTCGACGAATAGGTTGCATCTCCTTCATATGGATTTGTGTGGCCCAATGAGAATCAAAAGTATTAATGGAAAGCGGTATGTCCTTGTGATTGTGGATGATTATTCTCGTTACACATGGGTTCATTTTCTTGCTTCGAAAGATGAAGCCCCGGATGTAATTATCAATTTCTTGAAGAAAACATCAGTGCTACTTCAAGCTCCTGTTATCATTGTAAGAACGGATAACGGTACAAAATTCACCAATCAGAAACTGAAAACTTGACGAAGTTGGGATTTCTCATCAAACTTCAGTTGTAAGAACTCCAGAGCAGAATGGAGTTGTGGAACGGAGGAATCGTACGTTAGTTGAAGCTGCTCGGACGATGCTTCTCTCCTCCAGTGCACCGTTATTCCTTTGGGTTGATGCTATAGCAACTGCATGTTATACTCAAAACCGCTCCATTATTCACACCCGCTTCAACAAAACACCTTATGAGATCATTAGTGGAAGAAAACCAGATATTTCATTTTTACATGTCTTTGGTGCTTTATGTTATCCGAAGAATGATCGTGAAGATATCGGTAAACTTGAACCTAAAGGTGATATTGGTTTTTTCATTGGTTATTCTTCAACTGCTTGTGCTTACAGGGTTTATAATCGAAGGACAAGAAAGTTAATGGATACTATGAATGTTACTTTTGATGAACTCTCGGGTATGGCCTCTCAACATAGAAGTTCACATCCCGAGCTTCAAGGTCAGACTTCTGGACACGTAAGTTCAGGACTCGCGCTTCAATTTGCACCGTCAGCAATCTCTTCGTTACAACCCTTGGAACGTGACTTGGAAGTTCTATTTGGGCCAATCTATGATGAATATATGGAGGGTCCTTCGTCATTTGGTGTTCCTCAAAATGCCCCAGCTGCACCTGCTGCGGTAGCTCCAGAACCACCAGCTGCATCTACACCAACGGCATCAGTTTTTGCACCATCTACATCAACCTCAACCATATTTACTCCAAACATTCCAACCACGTCTCCGACTGCTGAC
Organism: Glebionis coronaria; assembly: GCA_025667525.1. Lineage (NCBI taxonomy): Eukaryota > Viridiplantae > Streptophyta > Magnoliopsida > Asterales > Asteraceae > Glebionis > Glebionis coronaria. The sequence continues at coordinate 463,193,310 of CM046876.1, read as the reverse complement.
GCAACTCAACAACATTCTCAGCAAATTCCTACTCATGTTCATCTTCAGAATGAAATAGTTGCTGAAAATGCAAACAATGCGATGCTCAACGAACACGGGTTTGTTAATCCATTTGCGGATTCCACAAGTTCTACCCAGCCTTCAACACCATATGTGGATCTGTCGAGCTCGCATCAAGTTTCTCATACACTTCCACATGAACAAAAATGGACTAAGAATCATCCTTTGGTTCAAGTGATTGGTAATCTCTCAAGACCAGTCTCAACACGAAATCAGCTACGTACTGACGGTGATATGTGTATCTATGCACTATCAGTCAGTACAATGGAACCAACAAGTGTTAAAGAAGCAATGACCGATGCATCATGGATTGATTCTATGCAAGAAGAGCTCAATCAATTCATCCGGCTTGATGTATGGGAGTTAGTACCACGACCAGACAATATCGATCCCCTTACTCTGAAATGGTTATTCAAAAACAAGGTGGATGAGGAGCAAACGGTCATTAGGAACAAGACTCGGTTAGTTGTGAGAGGTTATAAACAACAAGAGGGAATTGATTTCGCTGAATCCTTCGCCCCGGTTGCTCGAATGGAAGCTATTAGGATTTTCTTGGCATACGCTGCACACAAATCGTTCACTGTGTATCAAATGGACGTGAAGACGGCTTTCTTGCATGGACCGTTAAAAGAAGATGTGTATGTATGTCAACCTGAAGGTTTCATCAACACCGAACATCCAAGCCATGTCTATAAGTTGAAAAAGGCAATTTATGGTTTGAAACAAGCTCCGAGGGCATGGTACGACGAATTAGCATCATTTCTTCTACAAAATCACTTCAGTAAAGGAACCATTGATTCAACTTTGTTTATCAAGCACTACGGCAACGACATATTGGTGGCTCAGGTCTATGTAGATGATATTATATTTGGTTCTACTAACCCAAAATATTCCATATTATTTACAGACCTTATGAAAAGTCGATTTAAAATGTCCATGATGGGGGAAATGACGTTTTTTCTTGGTCTCCAGGTTCACCAATCCCCCCGTGGCATTTTCATATATCAAGCCAAATATGTGCTTGAAATTCTAAAGAAATTTGGAGTAGAGAACTGTGATCCTATTGGTACTCCAATGGACACTAAACACAAGCTTGATTTGGATAAGAAAGGGACATTTGTAGATGCTACAAAATACCAAAGTATGATCGGGTCCCTTATGTACTTAACCTCAAGTAGACCGGACATTGTGCATGCTACTTGTTTATGTGCTCGGTATCAGGCTAAGTCAACCGAGAAGCACCTCAAGGAGGTTAAAAGGATCTTTCGTTATCTCCGGGGAACCATTCACATGGGTCTCTGGTATACGAAGGATTCTGGTTTTAATCTCACTGGTTTTTCAGATGCCGACCATGCAGGATGTCATGATTCATTCAAGAGCACTTCCGGTGGAGCACAATTCTTAGGCGAGAAGCTAGTGAGCTGGTCATCAAGAAAACAAGACTGTACGGCGTTGTCCACCGCGGAAGCAGAATATGTGTCTATATCCGTGTGTAGTACTCAAGTCCTTTGGATGAGAACACAACTCACGGATTATGGCTTTCACTTTAACAAAGTGCCTATCTATTGTGACTCACAATCAGCCATAGCCATATCCTGCAATCCGGTCCAACACTCCAAGACCAAGCACATTGTTGTCCGATTCCATTTCATAAAGCAGCATGTGGAAAGAGGAACGATCGAACTGTATTTTGTCAAGACGGACTACCAACTAGCCGACATATTCACCAAAGCTCTTTCTCAAGACAGATTTTAATTCTTGGTTCGTCGACTTGGTATGCGTAGCTTCACTCCTGATGAACTTGAACGTCTTGCACATTAACAGTAACCTTGTATATATCTATCAGAAAATCAAAATACAAAAATATAAAACCTAAAACCAAAATAAAAAATGAGAAAATCTTTCAAAATTCCAAAAATATTCTTCTTCGACATGTCTCTCAGCATCGATAATATGGACGTACTTAGAAATGTTGTTCAATAACGACACGGGTACGTACATAAAGTTCGAATGAGAGTTAAAATGTTTTCAAAACATGTCTTTTCTTTTTTTCTTCTCATAATGGCTTATAGTCACATGTCAGACTATAACCCGGTCCCTAAATAAAGGAAAGTCTTTGACCTATCCTCAACAACGAGAAATTTGTTTTTCTTGGTCATGAGCTTATATCAAAACATTCAAAGTTTTAAGCTCATGAACACAATTTTTCTCGGACTTTTGAGCATATTTTCAAAGTATTTCAAAACAATGTGCTCATATACTCCCCTATTTAAATAGAATCTCTTTTCGAGGGGGAGTATAATGTTTTCATAAACATTTGTTCCAAAGTTTCATGACACATTATTCTCTCCATGTTTCATCACTATTTTCACAAAAATTTCAATTTCATGCAATTTTTGAGGGGGAGAATAGTGATTAAAATGTGTTATCTTGGATAAAATCTTTGATATAAGTGCTTTCTATTCCTAATATGTGCAAAAACCTTTCCTTTTTTGATGCACATATGTAGGGGGAGTATTTTGGGTGATACAAAAAAACCTTCAAGGTGTAAACTCTGATTTCATCAACACCTTGATTGCTTTTTCAACAGGTTTTACTGGTTACGATATCTATACCCTTCAACACATTAATTCACGATGGTATTGGTGTCAAAAGGTGGTTAGGTATTCGTCCTATGATCCAACTAGAACCGGAGGATCTTCCCAGGGACAATCCATTAGAACTTAGAAGTCCTTAGGAAAGATGGAGTAGTTGAGTGTACGGGAATAATGCCGACTAATGACTTAAGCTAGCACTGGAACAATCACAACAAGGTGCTAGTTATAACGTCTTGGTAAGCATTGAAGGGGTTGAAGAATGAAAAAGAAATGTAAGGATAAAGGGTGTAAAGAAAGAAGCCCTCCATACAACTTAGGCAGAAACCGGGTCAATACATCTATTTTCATAATCACTTTGATGATTTCTGATACTGAAGACAAAGCATCATGGACCCAGTGATGCAATGCACAACCCCTCCCAGCCTACTCAAGCTTCTCTCAAAAGAAGTTTGTTTTATTGTCACGGAGTTCAACTCATTTCTATCGACTTTCTCACTCCGAGATAGTAGATATTGGATAGGTGGCAGTCTGCTCCAGCCTCCGATCACCAAATAAACGTGCACTTATAGAGTCTAGAGCCAACGAGATTCATCAAAAATCTCATTAGGACACTTATTCCATATATCAATTGTTGTTCATCATTAGAACACAAGCGATGACTTATAGAGTCCTACGCTCTATCCTTGTGGTATTGCTAGAACATTCAGAGTGATACTCTCTAGTATTCACAGTGATGAATGGAAATCCTTCCAGTGTTAACATCAAACAGCACTGCGGTAGGTCATATGTACGATTCATTTTGAATTAAACATATGCTAACTGGAAAGCAACAGTGGTTTGATTCTTAATTGATTCAAACTCGTTCCAGGTCTCTACGCAATATCTTTATGATCTTGCCAGAACATTCAGAGTAATACTTTTCAGTATTTACAGTGACGAATGGAAATCCTTCCAGTGTCATCGTCAAACAACACTGCGGTAGGTAACTTGTGCGATTCTATATGAATCAAACTTGTGTCAACTGGAAAGCAACGATGGTTTGATTCTTAATTGATTCAAACTTGTTCCAGGAATTTAAATTGACGACTTAATCAGCAGAATGGAACTGTATGATTCACTCACTACTATGAATTATATTTCGATAAATTCAAGTATTGAGAACGGTACCACAGCCGGAAACCCTGTCAAGGAAATTCTTTGAACTTACCGAATCACAAGTACAGTATTCTTACTGTATAACGGGAAACCGGAGGAATGCAAACGGTGGCGTAACTTCAAGAAGTCGTAATTCAAGACCACATGCTCATATAAATGAAGAAAGCTCAAGAACATCTAAAGACAAAGACTTCCGCTACTCTGATAATCAAGGGAGATTGTTAACAAGCTTTCTAGTCAACACAAAACATGAGTATGTGGACAAAGACACAAGAACACAAGCTGGCAAAGTTACAAGATCAAGTCAAGGCAAAGATCAAAGATCAAAGATCACAAGTCATGAAAGGAACTATGAAGAAACTCTCAAGACATCGAGCTTCAAATTCTGCAACAACAAAGAAGTGAAGTCACATATTACATGACCACCCCTTAGGGGGAGATTGTTAGAAGTAATTAAAGTGATGGTCATATAATATATCGTTGCGAACCTCGTGAAAAATGTTATTAAATATGTCGAGAGTTTTTAGTTATTATTGTTTATGTAACGGGATTTAGTCCCGAACACACAAATGAGGAAGGCCTCCTAAACATTTCTTAGTTAGTATAAAAGGTCTCCTAATCCTCATTTGTGTGTGTGCTTTTCATTTGATTAGTTCTAGAGAGAGAAAGGTGTGTTTGTTTCTCTCACTAGGAAATCACCAACTTTGTATTTCTTTTCTTTTCTTCATCTTAATCTAATCCTTCTTTTTTAGTTTAATCATCATCATCATGTTATTTGTGTTTGATTAGTCGTGTGATTTAGTCTTACATCCCCTGATGGTGAATGAGGTGATACGATGGTGTAAAAAGAAACATCATAAGTTAATGGTGTTCAAAATTGACTTCGAAAAAGCTTTCGATTCCATTTCTTGGGATTTCTTATTTCAGGTTATGCGCTTTATGGGCTTCAGTAAATCTTGGATCAGATGGATTTCAGGTTGTTTGTATTCGGCTACTTCTTCGATCTTGGTAAACGGTAGCCCCAATGGTGAGTTTAATATTAACCGTGGGCTTCGTCAAGGGGATCCTTTATCCCCGTTCCTTTTCATTATCGCTATGGAAGGTCTCCACGTTGCCATCGAAGATGCTATTGCTGTTGGACTTTATAGAGGTATCAAAATTAACAATGTATACCTCTCTCGTCTCTTCTTTGTCGATGACGCACTTTTTATTGGGGAATGGACTAGGGACAATATCAAGAGGTTGACCTCGGTGAGTTGTATGGCTATTGTCACTGGATGTAACGCTAAACAAACACCATTTATGTACCTTGGCTTACCCATTGACTGCAACATGGCTACAGCTAGTAATTGGAACCCCATTGTTGAAAAGTTTACCTAACGGCTTTCCAAATGGAAATCTTCCATGCTCTCCATTGGTGGCAGGACTACCCTTATTGCTTCGGTATTGGGATCCATTGGAACGTATTACCTATCTCTTTTTCCTATGCCAAGTTGCATTAACAAAAAAACTCGAATCCATTAGAGCTCATTTTTTCTGGGGAAGCGACGACAACAACAAAAAGATTTCATGGATCTCGTGGAAATTGGTTCTTGCCTCAAAAGATAACGGAGGCCTCGGTATTGGTAGCCTTTTTTCTTTGAACCAAGCTCTCCTTCAGAAATGGCGTTGGCGTCTCCTTAACTCTCCCCAAGCTTTATGGTCTCGCCTGATCACTTCTATTCACGGAGTTATTGAAGACCCCTCACCCTCTTTTCACCAGCAAGCGTCCCATGGTGTCTGGGGCCATATAGTTGGATCTATTAACACCATGCATGAGAAAGGTTACATTCCTCACTCCTTTCTTAAACGTAATGTTAATAACGGTTCCACTACCAAATTCTGGTACACTACATGGATTAATAATGCCCCTCTTCGGAACCAATTTCCTCGCCTTTTCTGACTTGCTTTGAATAAGGACTGCTCAATTCGTGACAGCTGGAACAATGGGTGGTGCTTTAACTGGAGTTGATCCATCTCGACTGGCATAAGTGCAAGCAATGTTACTTCTCTTTCTAATTTGTTAGGGAATACCATGCTGTCTGACTCGGATGATTCTTGGTCTTGGTACATAGGGAATCCTTTGTTCACGGTTAAGTCAACTCGTGTCCACATTGATGACATCTACCTTCCTAACGATGGCATAGCGACAAGGTGGAATCGGTTTCTCCCAAAGAAGATCAACATATTCATCTGGAGGGCTCTCCGAGATCGTCTTCCAACAAGGTGGAATCTTAGCAGGAAAGGGATTGATGTTTTATCCCTATCTTGCCCGGTTTGTGATACAGGGGTCGAAAACATTAACCACTCTTTGTGGTTTTGCTCTCTCGCAACTACTGTTTGGCAAAGAATATTTGTTTGGCTCCAAATCCCATCTCCTAGCCCGACAAATTTACAGGACCTTTTCTCTTGGATCGATGATCTCCATATATCCTTGACACGCAAGCATATCTTGGACTCTATTTGTGGCGTGGTCCTTTGGTCTCTTTGGAACTTCCGTAACGAGTTGATTTTTGGATCGTCCCCTCCAAAACGAAGTCAGCTAATTGATAAAATCATAGAAGTTTCTTTTAGATGGTTTTCTTCTAGGAATAAACTGTCTAGTATCTCTTGGAACAGTTGGATCCAAAACCCTTTAATGGGTTCTTTTTTGTAATCTTTTCCTAGCTCCTTGCTAGTTTATTTTTAATGAAATCCCGCCGTTCAAAAAAAAACTAATTATATATTTGGGTGTATATAGTTTGAAAATGGGTATTTATTTGTAGTTTTTTTAAGTCAATAAAATTTTATAAAACTAAAACTAGCAAGACGTTAGGAAGTACAACGATGGGAGTGCAACTACTTTACATCAACGTTAAGTATTTTTTTAATGGTTGTTTCTAGGATTTGGTTTCAAATGGGCAAAGAAAAATGATTTATTATTCAAATAGTGTTGCTTTGCGTGAGTGAACTAGTGTGAAAAATGGCGCCAAGGGAAGTGGTGTGGTAATGCGTGAGATGGTTTTTATATTATTTGAAAAGAGTTCATTCGAAATTATACTGAAAAAGTACCCACAACTCTAAAAATTAGCATGGATTAAATGGTCTTATGTCTTGCTTGCTTTAAAAGAGATTGCTTAATTTTGACAGTCTCAAGGCTTTTGATGTTGCCATTTTGTAAAAGTGGCGTCGGAGGTTGATGTCAGATCTACGCTTTGAGTTAACATTGTTAAGGTTTTACATGGTCAATAAAGTGGTTTTCGATAATCAAGGTTGCAATTTCAATGAAACGTGGGCTAAAATTGCGGGCTCATCTAATTACTTACACTCGAAAGGCATCATCTCAACTAATTCATTTCAGTTCAATGCAGCTTGTTGCACTCGTATTTGTATTGGAAAAATACTTGGATTGGTAACTCTCCTTTTAATATCAGGTATATTAGACTCTATCGTTTGATCAAGATAAATATGTTTAAATAATATTGAAAATAGGAAATCGTGTAGAAAATGGTCAAGAACCAATCTGGTGTTTGTAATTTGCCCTACTTGCGTGACATGTTCATCGAGACCAGTCGTGCCTATATTAATGACATTTAAGATTCTTGTGTGTCGACATTATGCTCAATCTTTCATCGCGTGGTATTGGCATTTCGACTATCTCTTGTTCTTCTCGTAACGGTAACATGGAATCATCTAATCATATTTTATTTAAATGTGACATTGACATGGAGGTTTGGAGACTTTTTTCGTGATTGGTGTTGTATTACTTGTCGTACTTTTACTTTTTTTTTTTTTTTTGTTTTTTTTTTTAGCACTTGAATAATTGGACCTACTCGTAGCATGCTTCTAAAGAGAAAAAATATCATTTCTTTGTTATATTTGCTTCGTCTTTTTGGTGGCTTTTGAGATTTCGTACTAGTGTTACTTCTTTTGTTTGTAAAAGATGAGGAAAAATGACATTTTCGACAACATTCAAAGTTATTTTATATCCTAGTTGTATCACAGGAGGGGCATATGGGTTTGTAATCGGTTAGATTGGCTTACTTCCCCTTTGATGGTTGCGAGTACTACCATTCGTTGATGTGTTTTGATATTTGTTGTAACCTTCGCATTTAAATTTTAAAGCCTCAAAAGGCATCCATGATGCATGATTGTTCTTGTCTATTTTTTGATGTGTTATAACTTTTTTAGCTTCTAACGTCTTTTTTAGCACCCCTTAAAGCATGTGCCATGCAAAATTTACAAAAGACTTGCTACTATTAAAAATAGTCATTTGAATTATTTAACTCATTGTAGTAAAAGCTTTTTTAATGACTTTTTGTAATATAGCTCGGTGAATGTCAAACGTTTGACAACAAGTTTTACAAATCTTTTTTATTTGAGGAAAATTTTAAAAAATTATTTGTTGAAGATTACATTTATTAAAAATTTGATTATATTTAGGGAAAATTCGCAAAATGCCAATTTCTTAGAGCACAAGGAATCCATAAGCTAAGGCTTGGTGCCATGGTATAAAAAGTGCTGTCACGTCAGCTTTTTTTTCAGGGCACTAGTTTTTCCTACGGCACCAGTTTTCACTGACAACCCCGAGCCGTGGGAAAAGTGGTGTCATAGGAGTAAAAAGTGGTATAAGGGGTCCACATATACCCACTTTAATAATTAAAAGAAAAAAAAAGGAAAACTTACCACCGCGAGAGCTGGTGAGCATGGCGCAGGGTCCATGTCGCAGCACCACGGAGCCCTGCGCGGTGGCTTTTTACTGCGCCGTGGCAATGGCGCCTCGCCATAGCTATGGATTCCCCCTGCTCTTAAGGATGTTTGTGAAAAATGCTCCAAAATTTTCTTTTTTTATAAATACCTCGAGGCATTTGAGGCACCTTGCATCATATGGCGATACGTGTCTGACAAAAGTACAGGATATCTCAGGATGCCTCAGGTGCCTTAGATGTCTTGAGACACGCGTCAAACTATGGTGTCCAGTTGCCTCGAATACCTTGAATTGTCCAATTAACACTTACACTTTATAGCTAGAGAGCATTGGAGGAAATTTCTCTTAGGGGCCATTTGTTTCAAGATATTAAAATTCTGGAATTCTAAATTCTAGTATATTAAAATTTCTTAGAATTTAAAATGCCTAAACCTGTTTGGTTGGTAGAAATTTATAATTTTTTTAAATCTTGATTTTGGGTTGAACCAATTAACGAATAAATATTTTTTTATATATATTTTCTATTGAAAAGAGCAAAAATCGAATTCTCACATTTTATATAAATTTTATAAATCCTTTTATAAAAAATATATAATAATTTTATTTAAATTTTATAAAAAATATATATATATATTATAAAAGATTTATATAAAATTTATAAAAGCATTATATAAATTTTATAAATTCTTATACAAAATTTATAAAAAACTTATAAAAAGTTTATATAAATTTTATAAAAATATTTATATAAACCTTATAAAAAGTTTATATATTATAAAAAAATCATAAATTTTATAAAAAAATTATATAAATATTATAAAAGAATTCATTAAATTTTATAAAAATTTAATAACATTTTTAAAAAAAATTATACAAATTTTATAAAAATCTTATAAAAAATTTATATAAATTTTATATAAGTTTATAAAAAAAATTCATTAAAATTATATAAAAAAATTATTTAATTTTATAAAAAATTTATATATATATTATAAACAATTAATAAAATTTTATAAAAAAAAGTATTTAAATTTTTTAAGAAATTTCAATTAATTTTATAAAACTTATATATATATTTTATAAAAAATTCTATATAAATATTTATTTAAATTTTTATATATATTTTATAAATTTTTAAAAATTTTAAAATTTTTTATATAAACATAAAACCCAAATAATAACGACAAGAAAAAAAACTTATGAAAAATAATTTTCAAGTAAATTGAAATTTCTCATTTTTTGGAGGAATTCCAATATCATTCATTTTGTAAATTCGAGGAATTTTAAATTTCTTTTTTAATTATACCAAACACAATATTCGAAGGATATTAAAATATAAATATTTTGAATATCCTCCAATATTCTCGAATATCCTCAAATCAAACGGCACCTTATATTTAAAACAGCAAGTCTTAAAACTTGATTGCAATCCGAGGATGCTCTTAAAAAAGACATGATTCACTGGGTAACCAAATCTATTCAAAAGCCAAAATCAAAACAACAATCATCTACTTTATTGTTTTAGCAAACAATCATCTCTGGAGAAAAATTATACTATATATAAAAAATAATCTCCATTACTACTTTATCAATCAAATAAAATAATCAAGATTCTTTCTATATAGAAAATCGACCCGATCCGACACACGTGAAAAAACCAATACACAATTCATCTCTCACACTCTCCTAAACCATAAAACCAAACACAAAAACAAAACAAAAAAAAGAACCTTAAAACCCAAATCTCAGCTTTCTCCCAAAATGTGTTCCAAAAGTATCATAATCCCACTTACAGTAATAATAACCTTAAACTTAATGACCTTAACTTCATCATACATGTTAGTACATCATTTAAACAACAACAACCATAACCATAATCACCATACCAGACCTATACTCCAAGCTAACAGTTCACAATGCTCTCTTTTTATGGGTTCATGGGTCCATGATGATTCTTACCCTGTTTATGAGTCTTCTGCTTGTCCTGTTATTGATCCTGATTTTAATTGTCAAATGTATGGCAGACCTGATTCTGATTACCTTAAATATAGATGGCAACCTGCTAATTGTGAGCTACCAAGGTTAGTTTGTTCTTTTTGTGCTTTTATTATTGCTTCTACTTTTAGGATGTGGTTTTGGGCTTGCTTTTCTTTTTGTTGTCATTTGTGTATTTTAAGATGTTTATAAAAAAAAGGTGACTTGTGTTACTACAGTAATACTTAAGTTTTTAGAATTTTTTACAGTATGGTAAAAATTTACATCTACTATGTTTTGAAATGCACATTACTGAAAAAGGTTTTTTTGGGGTTGGTTGTTTTTTTTTTCCCAAAGTTGATTTGTCACATGTGTTAGGACAGAGATTTTGTAAGTTTATTATTTTACTATATCTAGGTTTTGTCTTTTTTTCTTTTTTCTTTTTTCTTTTATTTTTGGGTTAGTAAAGTTAGTTATGGTAAAAAATTTACATCTACTATGTTTTGAAATGCACATTACTAGGAGGAAAAAAAAAGATGTGTTTTTAACAATTTTGTCAAAATTGCCTAGCAAAACAAGATTTCTCAACTTGCATGTCTAAAAATGCTATTTTTCGACTACTTTGGATGTTTGTTTTTAGCTCTTTTGATGGATTTACGAGGTTATAGAAAATTTGATAAGTTCATAACCTTTTTTTAGTGGCTTGAAGCTTATAAAAGCTCTTTAACAAGTATACAGCATATCTGAATTTTCAATAAATTTGTAAGCTAAATACATTTATAAATCTAATAAGCAAAGACAAACACCCCCTTTATTGGACAGTATTTTTTTATTATCGTATTTTTTTTTTTAACCTTTTTATCTATTTAAGGGCAAAAATAGACAAAATTGTAATTTAATATTCTGCACATTAAAATATGTAGTGTGAAATACTAACACAAGTCAATTTACTAATACTTGGTTAAATAAACAATTGAAAACACAGATACTATATTATTGAGGTTGTACTTGATGCATAAATGGTTGTACGTTTGTATATTTTGACTAGGTTCAACGGGGTCGTGTTTTTGGAAAAGATGAAAGGAAGGACAATAATGTTCGTCGGTGACTCACTTGGCAGAAACCAATGGGAGTCGTTGATTTGTCTGACGTGGTCATCTGTGCCACGTGTCAACACCCAAGTGATCAGATCATATCCACTTTCTACTTTCAAGTTTTTGGTATGTTGTAAATATCTACCGTTAAAATGTTCAATTATTGACATAAAGTTCGCCTAACGCGTTTTGTGATTATTTTTTTTGGGTGTGACAGGATTACGATGTTACGATACTGTATTATAAAGCGCAGTATTTGGTGGATATCGACTCGGTGAGTGGAAGGAGAGTGCTTAAGTTAGAGGACATTTCAGAAAATGCCCGTTTTTGGACAGGTGCCGATGTTCTTATGTTTAACACGGGGCATTGGTGGAGCCATACTGGTGCAACCCAAGGGTTAGTATTGTGTTATCACGCGCTTTTATATAGGAAAATGACACTAGGAAAAAGCATGTTTGGTGAAATTAATTAGTCGGGAAAACATAGACAGTATTTCACTGAAAAGATCTTAAACCATTGTAAAAAAATTGTAGACAATATCTGAAGTTAGATGTTTTCATATCATTTTATAAATTTGCGACATAAGTTTGGTACATATAAAGCTTGGATGACCGATAATTTAGTACATGGCCTTTACGGAAAAAGTTAGATAGATAAGTGGTCACGAAACACTTTATTTTTCCTTCATAATGGTTTTGCGTTAAGGTAAAAGTGTGAAAACCTGTGAAACTCCTAACTGTTCCATAGTTATGTAATGAACTATAAGAACAAAGTTTGTATCTCTACTTTTGTTTAAGTAAACAGATTCACTGTCTCAGATCATGGACAAAAGTCTAGCATTTATTTATGTTATGACATAAAGAATAGGAGTTATAAAATGACCAAATATATGGTAAAAAAATATTGGCTTCCTTTACCAATTTAGTACTGCAACTTGATTAAAAACATGTGTGGGTTGGCAGAAGACTTTGAAGGCTGTTTGGCAGTAATTGATTAGGAAATTATATACTGTGCAGGTGGGATGTAATGGAATCCGGTGGATCGCTATACCAAGACATGGATCGAATGGTTGCGATGGAAACAGCTGTTAGGACATGGGGCCGATGGGTTGACAGGAATATCGACACTAGTAAAACTAGAGTTTTCTTCCAGTCCTTCTCACCTACTCACTACAAGTATGCACCCTCATTTCTCAACTTGGCAACTTTTACTTTGATCCATCATGTAACATGATATATGTTTACATTGATCAATCATGTCACATGGTCTTTAACTCATTATCTAATTGTTGTGAATTTTATAGCAACTTACTTAAAAGTATCTACTTATTGGTCATTATCACTAGCTTCAAAAAATTTAGAGGTTGCTTAGGGCTGCGTTTGCAAAACGTAGATAACCAGGAGCTAATGCTTGACGAACGATGTAAAACGAAAAAAGCAGTCTTGGAAAAGCAGGATGAAACATTATTTTTGACAATGCCATTTTGTAAAAGCGTAATCTAGTTTGCAAACGCAATCATAAACTCACCCGCACTAAACTTCTAATTATACTTTCGTTATACTTACTAATGTAATATTTGCAGCCCGGAGGAATGGAGTGGAGACCCCTCCAAGAACTGCTATGGCGAAAAAGCTCCAGTGAGTGCATCAGTGTTCTCAGGAGTATACCCAAATGAGATGAAAGTAGTCGATACCGTGCTGAAAGAAATGCAAACACCGGTTTATGTGCTCGACATCACAACTCTTTCAGAAATGAGAAAAGATGCTCACCCATCGATCTACAGCGGGGATACAAGCACCGGTCAAAAGTCTAACCCTCACGACACTCCTGATTGCACACATTGGTGTCTTCCAGGGTTACCTGATACATGGAACCAACTCTTTTACACCGCCTTGTTCTATTAGTACTGACCCGTTTTTTGATTTTGATCTTGAGATTGATTATTTATTAACAAAATTTATGATTAACGTTCAAGTCTTAATACTCTTATTATACACGGGAGTCGATGAAAAAGTTGACTCTTTATTTTGGTGCCACTAAATTCTAACTTTGGATTGTGAGTTTGGGTATTGTTGCATCCATCATCCTTGGTCCATCTTCAACAACCTTTGAGGCACTTGTAACTGGACCAAGGTTTGGCTTGTAAGCGTAATCATGAACTCCAAGAGCAGCCCGTCCTGAAGGATCAAGATGGTTTGACCAAGCAGCATCCCATTCAATGGCTTTAGCAGTGCTGCAAGCCACACTTGCACCACCAGGCACTGTTAATATTGCTGGATTCTGAAAATAAAAACAAATGATTTAGGTCACATGTAGCAAGCACTATTTACAAGCAATCGGTGCATGAAGGACATGCCTGAGGGAAAAAACGTTCAAAGATCATCCTGTAATAGTATGCTTCCTTTGTTGCTGGCGTGTTATGAGGGTAGATATGTGTCGCGTTAAGCATCATTTTATCAGTCACCTGGATCAACAGACAGGTTGCCAACTATAAGCAAGAACTTGTGTTCTGATTAGTCACTAGTCTAAGAGAACATAAGGTTCTTACATGAAGTGCGGCTTGACTTTTCAGTCCATCGATCCAGCTATACCCAACTCCATCGCTAAACTGCTCTTTCTGTCTATACAAAATATGCTGCCAACAAGGAATTTGATATCTAAGATGCAATTAAAATTAAAATGACACAGTAGTAGTGATTCGACACCTTTGGTAAATATGGATGATCTTTATCATCAAAAGCCCTTCGAAGAATCCACTTTTCCATGCGATTTTTCTCCATATCAATCTGTTAAAATTGCCATGTATGACCGAAAGAAGCTTTACGCATAAAACATCCCAAAATTCAATATCTTACCATCTTCATGTTGGGGTCAATACTCATTACAACGTTGATGAACTCTTTATCTAGAAAGGGCACTCGGGCTTCCAAACCCCAAGCAGATGTGGACTTGTTTGCTCTCAAGCAATCATATAGATGAATAGCTTTTATCTAAGAATCTCGTAAGCATAAAACATTAATAGGATTTCATGAATCATAAACTAAAAGGGATCAAGGATACCAATGTGCAAACCACAAAACCTGTTCTGCAGCTTTTTCTAAACCTAAACAGAATACCTTGCGACAGGTTTCACGGTGGAACTCTTCCTTATTGGGTGCCTTATGGAAATACAAGTACCCACCAAATATCTCGTCTGCACCTTCACCGGAAATCACCATTTTCACCCCAAGCGACTTGATCTTTCGTGACATAAGAAACATTGGCGTGCTAGCCCTCACAGTTGTCACATCGTATGTTTCTATATGGTAAATTACATCTTCTATTGCATCAATACCATCCTGCCACATTATAATTACTCATTCATCAGTACTAGTCCCCAAAACATTGTATTGGAGTATACAACTAGCTAGAGTATTTGACCATTAGATATTAAAAGTGCTGTACCTGAACACTGAAGTGAAACTCATGATGAACTGTGCCCAAATAATCGGCTACTTCTTTTGCAGCAATCAGGTCGGGTGAGCCCTATTTATACCCAAAACCATTTGGGTTAGCCGAATGTAACGCCCTTCCCACACAAAACACAACATCTTACCTCAAGACCGATAGAAAATGAATGAAGTTGAGCTCCCCATTGTTTGGCAGCTTTTGTACCGGACAAATGACGAGCAGTGATTGATGCAACCAACGATGAGTCCAAACCTCCGGATAGGAGAACTCCAAAGGGTACGTCGGTCATTAGCCTTTTGATCACGGCCTACAATTTACACAATATGTGTAGTATTGTTTATGGAATACTTCTTTGTGAACAACTGAAAACAACCGTAAAACTTACATGTTCTAAAGCACGTCTCAGGGCAATAGGATCATATGGGGCAGACGGAATAGCCTCCGAGAACCATGGAGGGTTGTACCACCTCTTAAAGCCACCTATATTGCTCGAGTATAAGTGTCCTGGTGGAAACACCTCGAAATGCTCACATTCGTCGTTCAAACCTTTTAGCTCAGATGATATACAAACCGAGCCTAGAAAAAAACATTCAATTAACAGTGTTGTTAGTTAGATTCAAAATATGATGGCCAAATGCGTTAGTTATTAATTACCATCAAGTCCCCAACCAATGTAGAGAGATGTGATCCCAATTGCATCACGAGCCGAAATAAAGGTGTTATGATTGGTATCAAGTAAGACGAATGAAAACATCCCATCCAACATGTCAACAAAGTTTTCTCCATACTCTTCGTACTACAAAGCATACATTTACAGCTAATGTTAGCATACAGATCGTGATATGTATGATATGAAGGGACAAAGTATATAATAAGGACTCACAAGATGTGCAATAACTTCACAATCGCTGCCTGTTTTGAACTTGTGCAGTGGCAAACGGCTACGTAGATACTCATGGTTGTATATCTCACCGTTAACCTATTTTTTAAGAATGCTATTAACTCGGTAACTTTTGATGACAGACATTATATCAATGGTGATGAGTTACCGCCACAATGATAGTTTTATCTTCGTTATAAAGGGGTTGATCACCGGAGGCTGGATCAACGATAGCTAGCCGCTGATGGGCTATATAGCAATCGCCTTGTTGATATAGACCACTCCAATCCGGACCACGATGTTTCAGCCTATATGAACGCAAATTAAAGGAAAATTAACCTTTTCTTTATTTCTGCTTTGTACATCTTCTATGGAAATGATCTACACTCATGAGTCATGTTTAAGAATAAATTTAAAATCCAACTTCCGAAAATTGACCAAATGGGTTCAGTTTATTCAGTTTCGCCAAATTGTTCACTACAAGATAATTGGTTTGAATAATAACTCAGATTTTTATATAACTTCTGGTCTCGCCTTTTACCGACATCAATATCACGTCGGTTCCGTTAGATAATACGTGCAAGGGCGGAACTAATAAGAATACGGGATAGGAGTTTTACCATTTGTTTTATAAACAAAATTAGTAATGGCTACATGATTGGTTTTTCAGTTGAGTCTTTAGTGGGTTACTGGTTTCGTCTCATTTGAAAGTGTCGTGTTCGGTGTTTTCACCCGTTGCTTTTATCAGGGACGGTTGCAGGGGGCTTCCGTGGCGTCCAGAGGCACATATGGATTTTTTTATGTAAGTGCTGATATTTGAAAAAAAAACATTAATTTTTAATAAATGTTATTTTGTCCTTTTGTGTATATCATGGCCGGTCTTTTCACCAATTTTTTGGAAAAATTATTGGATGCTTACTTATTTACTATGAAATTATGAGAAAATTTAGAGAGAAAACACATAATACAGTTGTCAAATTGTTTAAATCTTAAGAGCATGGGAGGTGGCTGCGCCAAGAGTGGACTGATGGCCTTTGGCACAAGAATCTCTATGGCTCATCGCTCCCCACTTGGTGTCATTAGTTTTGTATCAACCAAATTTCAAAGTTTCGCCATGATTTTTTTTTTCCGGGGTATATGTGGACCTAAGACATTACAGTACTATTTTTTTTCATTTGCTATCACTTTCTTGACGTCAAATCACTCTCTATAAAAATCGGGTGTCATAATATTCTAATTATAACCTGACACTTTTTTCCCCACGACACCAAAGCAGCTTTTGTCATTGACTTAAAGACCACATAAGCCTTTACTAATTTAGTTGTCTCATAAGCATAATATAAGGGTGCAAGACATGTTCGCAAAAGTCTAAAAGTAAAGTGCGACTGTGCGAGAAAAGTTGTTGATACTATTGTGAAATCATATTTCGGAAATGACAAAAGTAAAAAACGGTTATTATTCAGATATATTCTAGCACGCATTTCACATACGTTCGATTTTAATTGTTTGGCTACGTGCTAGTGAAACCGAAACAATGGAGATTAAAAAAAGTGTGTGTACAAGTTAAAAACGGTACGCATGAAAGGAATTTATATAACATGCCTGCGAGAGAGTTCAAGGACTCGAGCTCTTTTAGCCTGCGAATCATCAGAGCAACCCAACACTGCTAGTATCCCACACATAGCTACGTACGTACTTAACACTAATTTCTCAGCACTAGCTATGTACAACGTAGGTGTTATTAACAAACAACAATTTAAAGAAAACAAATGGTGGAGATTTATAAAAGAAGCGGTTCAATTCGGTGATCATGCACAACCGAACTTGAGCTACACTGCCACCTCACTGCTTTACTACGTGTTTCAAAATAAGTATCTAAATATCCTACTGACTTGGATGACTCGACTGATTGCTTTTCCTAGACCTGTAGATACCTAAATATCTTATCTACGGTTACTTAATATTACCAACTTCAACTTTTTTTCAACTCCTCTAACCTGCTGCTTACACGACTACTTTGTAAACCATAAGGCCTAGGGCCAGAAATTGTAGCTGGGCCAGATTTTGGAAAGCCCACTAGGGTTACAAACACAGCCGCCCCCTCTACATAAACCCCCAAACAACTCCCCAACTCTTCAACCACACATCTCAAAGTCTAGTTTAACCTTCTTTTCTCAATCTTCAATCCATATCAAAAATTTGTCTTACCCAATATTCATTTTATATATGAAAATTAAAGAAATAATTTTTTCGCTTATAAATAAAATTAGCAAGTGAGTGAGAAATTTTATTTGTAGGACTTTTTGTTATTCTAGTATTTCTTTGAAATAAAGTTAGGCTTCGCTATCTGGTCGGCATGAATAATTTTGTTTCTGCCCGACTCGTTCCCTTGAAGCAATATGAAGCGTGCTCTTCTTTTACCTTTTTTGTAGATCTCATTCGATCTTTATTCCTTTGAGATTACTGGTAGTGTAGCTACATTTTTTTATTTTTTATTATGTGATTTATGAGGGCAGTGTTGAGTCACTAACAGACCTGTAATGATTTGCGAATATGATCGCAATTATTATGAACATCTAAGGGACTGAGCCTTCTATCTTTCTATAAATTTCTTTTGATTTTTTATACCCAAAACTTTATACTAAATTGTAGAAAGCAAGTTTAATGTTTATTTTTTAGAGTGAATTACGTAAATCGTCCTTGTGGTTTGATGATTCCTACAAGTTTCGTTGGTTTTTTTTTCACTGTATTTGGTCATGTGGTTTCTTTTTCCTACAGGTTTAGTCCCCTATCAATATTTTCCATTAAATACAAATAAAAAGGTAAGGGTATTTTGGTCATTTTCGAAAAAAAGAATTTATCTTTTTTTTCAAACGTTTGTTTTTTTCTTTCAAAAAATATTTTTTTTAAAAACTTTTTTTTCACTAAATATTTTTACGAAAGCTTATGTTTTTCAAAAACTTTTTTTTTAAATTCGAAAATTAAAAGTTTTTGAAAAAAATATTTTCCAAAATTATTTTGAAAAAAAATTTTTACGAGACAAAACTAAGTGGTAACTGTTATATTTTTTTATTAAAAAAATACTTTTTTCGAAATTACGTTTTGTTTTTTTTTCTTAAATTTTTTTTCGAAGGTTTGTTTTTTTCTTAAAAAACTATTTTTTTAGATACTTTTTTTTTCACTAAATATTTTTACGAAAACATAATTTTTTGAAAAAAAAACTTGTTTTTAAGTAACTTTTACGAATTTTTTTTAAAAAATATTTTTCCAAACAAAATCTTTTCGAATTTTTTTTTGGAGAAAAACATTTTAGTTTTTTTTTTTATAAATTTAGACTTTTTATCTCGTAAAAACATAAATTTAGACTTTGTCTCGTAAAAACATTTTTTTATAAATTTTTTTTTTTTCATCATATAGATTTTTTTCAAAAACTTAATACTTTTCGAATTTTAAAAAAAAAAAATTTCAAAAAAATAAGCTTTCGTGTAAATATTTAGTGAAAAAAAAGTTTTTTAAAAAAATATTTTTTGAAAGAAAAAAACAAACGTAAAAAAATATTTTGTAAATATTTAGTGAAAAAAAAGTTTTTTAAAAAAGTTTTTTAAAAATGTTTAAAAATTCCGGTTTTCAATAAAAGTTAACTCAGACAGCATCCAGAAGCTTGTTTGGTTGATTTTTCATTAATGCAGGTATTGTTTGATTTTAAACTGAAAAAACTTAATTTTTAAGTTATTTGAAGTGCTGTTTTTTTCTATTTAATTAAAAGAACCGACTTATATTCTGTTCTCAAGTATTATTGTTTTGGAATGGAATGTAAAGCAAAGAAAGCAAAGTAAAGAAAGGGACAGGTATCCTTGTGTTTTTTCTTATATTCTCCTGTGAGAGTGAAAGAAAGTAAATCCAATTTATTAAAAAAACATATAATTAAAAATAAAAAACACTCCAATCCCCTCAATTATATGCTCACCGATCAAAAATAAAATATCTTATCATACATCTAATTAAAGCTTACAAAAATGACAACAAGATCGCCCAAAACTGTACTTCACGAGTTGGCTGAACTGAATTCTGCCATGGAATTATTTTTGAGGATTCATATGATTTTTGCATTGAATAAGAAGACGCTGTACAAATTAAAGGCAGTTAAATAAATGGGGTACTTGTGTAAAAATGGGGATTGTTTTAATTTTTTGCCGTAGAAAGAACAAAAGGAGATGTTTAATTTGGGGATTGATATGATCGTGCCCATGGAATGTGTAGAGGTCATTCTTGTAATCAGATTTGGCATGTATTTAATTTGGATCTTGAAAAAAATTGTAAGGTTAAAACTTGGTTTTTTTATTGACCCGGTCAAGTCACAGGTCATCAGGTCACCGGTCTAACTGTCTGAACCGCCGAGTCAAACCGGTTTAATATCAAAAGAAAAAATTACCATGTTTAAATAGGATAAGAAATTAGCATGCATAGTACTTTCCGTCCCAAACAATAGTGATGATATCTTTTGTTTTTTATTTTCAAGAAAGTCAATCACGTGACTTAGTGTATCTTAGTCAATAAAATCATTTTCATAAAACTTCTTCACTACTCATTCCCATAAGCCTCCCTAATCTTCTTTAGTTTGTTATAAACCTCACAAATCAAAAACATGCTCATAGACCAAATTTTATTTTCATCCACTACTCACACTCTCCCACAAATTTGGATATGTATCATGCTAGTATGAATAAATTAAAACCCAGTCGACAGATCTCTAACAAGATTAGAGATGGTATGGTTCAACTACGCATCTAACTTTTCTAATTACATCATCTACTCTAGATCTTTCTTTTTTTTCTTTGAAATGTGTTGAACCGGCGGGTTTTCGGTCCGACGATTCGATCCGGGTCGACCAAAACCCGGCGGTTCAATCCGGATCGAGTTTTAGTGAAAACCCGGCTCACAACGACCCGGTCGACATGCCGGTTCCCGGTCCAACCGATTGAACCGGTCGGGTCAAACCGGTTTTTAAAACGTTGGTTAGAATAGATAATGTGTGTGAGAGAGATGGAACTCATATATCAGAAATATTAATTTTTATTGTTATATGTATAGAGAGATGGAACTCATTTATTTTTATTGTTATATGTATAGATGTTGTTCCTTTCCTTTTCACGCCGTGCTTAATTTTTGGTTCCTTCCCTTTCCTTTTGGTTTCTTTCCAAAAATAAACTTAAGAACGGAGTGCTAATGTATTAAGGGATTGTTTAGTTTAAAGTCGAGTTTTATTTTGGATGTACTATTATAAGGTGGGTGGTTTAAATTTAAATTTGAACGAGGCATGCAGACCCGCGCGTTGCATGCAGGTTGGTGACATGGTTTTATTGCTGAATGTTCCACTCATCAAGTAGTTGCGATTTTGTTTAAAATGTTGATTACCACTCGCGTTTATGTAAACTGGTTAGGTCTAAGTATGCCCGTGCATGTAATTGAAATGTGACGTTTAAATACGCTTGTCGATTGGTAGAAACAAAGTAATCTGTTACATGTCATGTAATAAAATAAGTCTAGTAATGCTACATGTGAAGTCTCGAAATTAAAATAGAAAAGTGTGTATTTTAATTAAAATATGCATTTGATTTGGGCTTGGAGTTGATTATGGACAATGAGCTTGGCCTAACCGAACACTTCATTGACAATTATGACTTATTGGGGGTGTGTTGTATAAGTCTTTGTTATTTTCGATTCGGATTATCGGATAAAGCACCTTTCAGTCCATGCCATGAGAAAGTGAAATAAGTTATTTATTAAGAGAAAATTACCAAAAAGGTCTGTTGTCCATTATTCTCTCTCCTAAAAAAGGCTAAAAAAGTTTTCCCCGAAAAGGACTATTTTTTTGGGAATATAGGGCAACTGGGTGCAAAATGCCCCACGTGTCCTCTGTTGCCCTATTTTTTGGACACTTGTCAAAATCTGAACGGTTGCTGCCCTATATTCTTTGTTGCCCTGGACTGTATCAGGAAAAACATGTTTTTTGGACCCTTTGAAGAATCGCCCAAAAATGAAGGACTCTTTTAATAATTTTCCCATTTATTAATGACTTTGGAAACGTGTAGAAAACGAATACATTTGTAAATATTTCAATTTAACATGATATATATAATTATAGTAATGATACTAATGTCTTATGTCTACCTAGCAACTCGTAATAACTATGGTAACCAAAAAGAATCAAATTAACAAATATGACATTCCATTAACATATGGTTTTCTCTTTTCAAATATTTTAACTTATTACTCACAAAATCATGTCACATGGGCTTGCTTTTAAAATTCGGCTCATCTAAAAAATAGCTCAGCCCATCTTTCATTTTAACGTAACCCAAAAATCATACCCATATTTCGTTTTAATATCAGCCAAGTCAAGTAAATCAATTTGATGCTTATTAGCCAACCCTAATTTTGCTCCCAAAAAACGCCTTCATACTCAGTTGCCTCTTTCACCAATTTTCTCTCACACACCTTAATACTCTCATCGGTCGTCTTCTCCAAATGTTTATGACAAATTCGGTATATATCATAGCCCTTGAATCCATTTATCATTAAACAAAACACACCACAAAAATACTCAAACCCTACGAATCTCAAATATTAACTCAAACATTTGGAATCTTGTTTGGGTATTGTAACCCACAAAGAAATAAAAGAATATATGGCTTCAAGATTCTAAAGGACGCATCGATCAGGTAGTGCATGTGTTTATGACCGTGTTGTGATGAGGTTTCGGGTAAGGTTGTTGGTATATTCGTTTTGTTTCAAGATCTATGATGAGTGCTGTTACATATATATAGATCTTTCATTTTGATATTTAAGAACACACTGAGATCTTCATTTTCATTTGTTCGAATGAAGCCAATTGCGTGCCTTTTTCTAGTTGGAGTCCTTTTTTTGTTTTCCTAGGACAAAATAACGAATTGGTGGCTCACATAGTTACGGGGAAGGTTGTCTTACACTCTGTTCCCGAGTTTAGTGAGGAAAGAAGAGGGAGTGTTTGGGAGGAATGGGAGTGGAGTGAAGAGGAAAGGATTGAAATTTCTATGTTCTCGAGCTGAGGAGAAAGATAACGAGTATATAAACTTTTTGTGTTCCTGAGTTGGGAAGAAGAGTGAAAAAATAAAGAATTTTAGTTAAATTAGAAAAAGTTAACCACACTCTTCCTTGTTTTCTTTCCAAATCATCCCAAATTGGGAAGAATATTAGGAATGAAATTTTGGGGTAATTTACTCTCATTTACTTTCCTTTCCTCTTTTAAAAAAATCTCAGGAACACAATTTATTTTTAATATCATCCCAAAAATTTCTCTTTCACTTCGAAATTAAACTCAGGAACAGAGTGTTAGGTTTTTGATTTAATTGACTTTTCGTAATGGATCAAAACAAAAGTGAAAGATTTGGTATTTGGTATGTATCAAAGATTGGTTTGAAAGTTGTTGTGGTCGTTTCGCGAAGAGGTCTCGGGTTATGACTGAGATGTGTTAAACCACAGGTGGGATTGATAGGTGGTGGACATGATTGTTATTTATAGTTTTCAAAAGTCCAACCGAAAAGTCTCGCCATTATTTGTAAGAAACTGAACCATCAAAATAGTTCTATATGTTTTTCATTTTCTCAAGATATGTGAACAGGCATGACATCCACATAATTTATTGTAACTCAAGCAACTTTGGTATGTCGGATTAATATGGGGTTGAATTATAAGTTCAGTATGGATTTGGGCATTATTCACTTGTACCATAATTAACATAGCTTACCACCATTGTACTCACATTAAATGTACTGTGCATTTCAAAGTTAAGGACTTAAAATTTATAATAGATTTAGGTTTTGTATATAATATTGTTTGTTATATAAATAAATATATATATATATATTAAATAATTATTATAAAATTAAAAAATATATATTTTATAATAAAAAACGAAGGATATAGAGAGAAACTTGTGATGTGGCCCACAAAAATACTTATGTATCAGTAAAGGCAGGAGGCATCCTTGAATTTCAAAATGCTACAAATATGGGTTTTTAATGGGCTTTGGAGGGATTAGTTTTGTAACCAAACAAGCAACATTAAAGCAAAATCCAGATCCTACGTCTAGTCCACTTAACGCCCTAAGTTTGTTTGTTTAATTTTACCTTTAATAGGCAAGGGTATCACAACATGCAAACTCCTCTTCACTTTGGCTTCATTGGCGTCACATCAACACAAAACAACTAACAAAAATACCCTTTCACTCATGACATACCAACCCCTCTTCACTTTGGACCACCACTATCTTTTTTTTATCTTTTTTTTCACACAAATTAAAATTATTCTTATTCAAATTAAAAACTACAAATACTAAAATAAAAATTACAAATACGGAATTCAAAAATGCGATACGAAAAAAAATTACAAAAATTTAAAAAACAACAATAAAAATAAACTGCTAATTTTGAGGGGCATATCGGGCCGTGATTTCCTCATGTTGTCGATGCACGAACGACCTCTTTGGTTCCTTCATTGTCTCGAATCAATCGCGAGAATCTACATATCGGCCAACTTCATTTGGGCATCATACGCGGATTTAACCGAGATCATCTTTTGATGCATTGCATTTTCCAGTATTTCGTTCGACGACGTCCCCAACGATGTTCCTCCAATGCTCTCAGTTGTCTCAGATCTTGACTTTTTGGCGGGTCAAGTTTTTCCCGCGGGTCGAGGACGTTCATCATCACCGAATACTTCCGTGTGATCATCCGCAGAAACCGGTTTTGCCCCGATAAATTTTGGGTGGGTTCTGAGGACCCTCCACACGTGAACGTATGTAAATTTTCTTCCTTTATGTATCGCACAAAATTCTTCCTTCGCAGCTTCCATAACATCTTCATCATTCCACTCACTCTAACGATTTACTCCTTCGTAAATCGCTTAAAACCTTGGAGCATTGGGATGCATCCGACCCTATTTTCCAGTAATCATTTTCTTTGTGCGCTGCATCCCGGTTGTTTGCTAGCTGAAATCTAGAACAATCTGCCCCCAAAAACAATCAATGTGTTGATTGTTTCCAATTTTGGCGTTTTTCGAAACACCAAACCAACATTTCGCCAATAGTACCCCCTCGTCTTGCGTCCAACGTGCAGGTGCCTGAGATAGAGCTTCTACAAATTTAATGTCATCATCATCTACATCCAAATCAACGGCTTTTGATTTACTGGCTTTGTTTTTTTTGCGATTGCCTTTACCATCTGGTGATCGTGACTTTGGAACTTTGAATTGGGTTTATGGAACTTGTTTTTGTTCACTGGGATAAAATTGGTTGTTAAATTGAGCGTTTTGAAATAAGATTTGTTGTTGTTGGTAAATTTGTTCCGGTGTCAATTGGGGTAAATAGGTTTGAGTAAAAGGATGGAATGGGATCTGTGAGTCAGATAGAAATTGGGAAGAAGATGGAACCTGGGAAGAAGATGATATTGAGTTTTGCGACGATGGCGTCGAGGGGTTTGACGTTGGTGTCGAGGTGTTGTTTGTGTTGAGAAGCGCGGTGATTGAGTTGTGGGAATTGGTCATTTGGGATGTTAGACATTTTTTTGTTATTTTAGAGAGAGTAGAAAGAATGTTGTGTTTTAAAAGTGTTACATGGGGGATATATAAAAAGGTTAAGGGTTAAAAAATACGTTTTTTAAAAAATTACCGTAGCCAACGGCTACTTTTTTCAAAAAACAATTTTCAAATTCATAAAATATCAAAAAAAACAACGGCTATATTCACCATTTCTCTCGTCGAAGTCTCGTCGGCGCAACAACGAGGCCACGACGAAGGAGGGGGGGTCAGTGTGGCAACGAGAGCCGGCGAAGGTCAGTGAGGCTGCTAGCAGGGCACAGCGAGGCCCCTTCCGCTGTTACACCCTTACCTCTCATAACTACAGCCCTATGGATGTATTTAAGCTTACCTTAAATAAAAAATCAACCATTAAATAACTTCAAAAATTCTTTGTTTAACAACACCTTCTATAAATAGAATCATTAAATGTGTATATATATGTAAATAATGAGTTCATAAAAGCTATTTTTATAAAATTATAAGAGCATCCACTATGGTGTTTCAAGAACAGGTCTAAAATATTATGAAGATGTCTAAAACTTTTTTTGCTATAGTGAGAAACCATTTCATGCCTAGGTGTCATGAAAAGGTTTAGGATCTTGAAGATGTCTAAAACTTTATGTGCATTTAATTCATGTTATAAACTAAACAATTTATAAACCTTAAAAAGTTTATACCCTAGTGAGAATGAGTTCATTATGTAAAAAAAGTTTAAAAATTAATAACATTATATGATGTGACAATTTTATAAACCTATATAAAGGTTTACCATAGTAGATGCCCTAAGCCTTAAGCTCAATTCCATGGGTTGTTGTTAGCAAAACCCTTTTTAATAAGTATTGTATTATTGAAATGTCTATTTAGATATATAATGTTTTTTTCGTGTATTAAAGTAAAGTGTCTGAATTAATATACCCTTTTAAATAAAAATAGAGAATAAGTTGGAGGTTAAATATTTAAATACTCTATAAAGTCATGGATTTAATACAAATTTTCTTCTTCTCATGATTTTTTCTAGAAAGTCATATATTAGTTTTAAGCATAAAACATCTGATAACTAACACGCTTTAGTGAGAAAATTCTACAAACAAGCATAATGTTTTCGACGTCTTGCTCTAAGTCACAAACAAACAATTTTTTTATAACTTAATAAATTTAGTTCATTTCATATTATGTTGATTAAGTTATTATCAAACTCTAACAAACTTTTTACTATTTCACAAAGTCTTTTAAAAGGTTTTTATCATTTTCTTACAAGCTTTTTGTAAAAGCTTTTTAAAAAGACTTAAATGTCAATCTTTTGTAAAAACCTTAAACACAAGTTGTATATAGCATTAATGACATTAAATGCAAAAAGTTATTCATTACTTTTTTCATTGTTCATGTATTGATACCGAAAAACACCTAATTATATAAAAAAGAATTGAATAAGTTTTGGTTTTGTTTTTTATACTCTTTATTTTAAAATTATTGTTATTTCACAAAATATATAGTTTAAGAAAGATATATCAATTACAACATTCTCTCTTTTATTTTAGACAGAATGATAGTTGTACATTTAATTAATTAATTTTAGTGTTTTTTAAATTTTGTAATTTTCTTTTTCATTATTAGTAGTGGACAATTAATTTAAGACATCTCAAAAAAGAAACATGAAAAATAATATTAGGACGAAGGGAATAGTTGATTTTGCCAAGTCTTAGATAATTGTGTCCATTAACGTAAAAAGTGATCAAATTAATATTTCAAAAAGCATGATTGGAAACATTTGACTTTTCGTATTCAAAGTGTGTTGAATCCCTCCTTCGGGCGATCTGGTTGTTGATTTACTATGGTGAAACTGTTAGCTTTGAAAATTAATTAAACGCGCAACATGTTTTTGCGGGATGCTTGGTTAGTTACTTACTTTGCTTTATTTACGTCCTTGCGTTCAATTCTATCATACTTAATTTTGTAAAAGTTATAGTTGCATTGTAGTTAGATGATATATAATTGCTCTGGTTACATAGAATATATCCGCTAGACATTGAACCTGATAACTTGATTCTTTATCGAGTTATGTTGTAGATCACGTATTCAAAACTCGAAACTTGACTCATCCCAACCCGACAACCCATTTTACGTATAACTAATATTTTTTAACTACAGTTGTATAAGCCTAGTGATAAGTATGGCATAATGGTTTGAGCCATAGTATATATTACTCTTTTCGTCTAAAATTTATGGTTGACGTTTTTTTAGATGTCCTAATCTAATTGTCCACTATTAAGAAAAGACAAAAGTTTGATTCAGTTTTCCTTTTCTTGAAACTATTATTATGTATTACATACTATAAAAACTAGAAGGGGGGATGGGTTGATTAGTTTTACCATTTAAAAATTGATTTACAAAATTCCTTTTGAAAACAGTAAGATTGTAGTGATTATGTAAAATATCTTATTCAATATATATGAACAATTAATGGTGTTGTTAGATTAATAATCATAAGCTATATGCAAGAGTAATAATTAATGTAAATAGGATACAAAAGGAAAGTTTAAACTTAACACCAAATATTTATAGTGGTTCAGACACGAACCTCTATCTTCGTCCCTACTTCACTCCCCGAGTACCCTACTTGAGAGTTTACTAGATCAACAAGCTCCTTTCAAGGTGGAGAAACCGAACACTTCGTTTACTCTAATTTCTGACACTAAACTAAATGTCGAGCCCTAATTTTAGTTAGGACCAATCTATACAAATATACTTTAAGGCCCAAGTATTAATCACAATACATACACAACTTCCAAATTATACACCAATTTGGATCTACACAAATACTACACACAAGATTGAATGAATAGTTTGGATCTTGAATAGATATTGAACTTGACACAACACTTTAAAGATGAAAGTGTTATTCTCTTTGCACTTTAGAGGAAGAGAGGTTGGAAGAAAGAATCATTTCTTAAACAAGATTAATCAAACAAATAATCAAGGATTTGAATGACTTAAGAAGTATGGGTAGACGTGTCAATATTTCTAACCCGACACGACCCGAATTGAAGAAAATGGCAAGAGTGGAATTGGAGAAAATGGTGGTGAATCTTGAGAGAAAGGTTTGTCAAGGATTTTATTTGGAGAGTAAAACACTTTTACTTGAGATGGGAAGAGTGCAAAAATGTGAAGGTTTATGTAAAGAAGGCTCAACATAGTTAGGAATGGTCAAAGAGAAGAAACTATTATTCCAGAGTATATTGGAATAATTAGGGTGGTTTTAGAAAAAGAAAATAGATAAGAAAAAGGTAAAAGGATTCGCTTCTGACCACGGTTCTTTAAAGATGAAGAAACGCTCATGGATTTTTTGGATCCGCGAAGGAGATTTGTTGCAGGATGTTAGGGAATTTTTAATTTCATCAAATCCTAACTTTCAAGTCTAACTTATCATAAAGTTATGCTAAAGTGCAACAAAACTAGAGCAAACATAAGATTCAAACATGACTTTGACCAAAGGATTAGAGTAAAAAATATGTTAGAGGTATGATTATCTTGACATTTAGTCATGACACATGTCGATAACCCATGATCCTCCTTGTTCAATGTTGTTCTCGCTAAGATTGTGTGACCCATACATATAGTATACGTATGTTCGTTTGCAATCGTAGGAACTTTTGAAAAACGCTTTTAGATTGAATTAACAATACATAAATATTTTTCGATCATTTTGAGGAAAGACTTTGGGGTGTTTTGAATCATGGCAAAGAGTTTTCAAAAATATAAATCGACCCATACTTGAAAGTTTCACCCAACAAAATTGAAGACTCATCTATAAAGAAGAAATGTAGAATAAATAGACCACGTTTCTTGAAGAGGGGCCACGGTTCTTTAAAGATAAAGAACCGCGGACGGAGCACTGATTTTATAAAAGGAGTGCGAATTTTTTGAACAGAAAGCATTTTTGACTCTACATAATTATGTTTAAAGAGTCTCAAAGCATAAAAGGTGGAGTCTAAGAGCTCAAATTAAATTTTTTGACACATTTGACGCAATAAGAAAGACTCAACCAAGCAAGCACACTCAAGGAATATGTTCCATCAATTCTAAACCTAAGCGCAAATAATTAAAGGGCTCTCTTTAGAGGCTTAGTAAGGATATCGGCTAAGTTGTCGACCGATGAAATATTTTCTATAAAAATGTTCCCCTTCTGAACATTATCCCTAAGGAAATGGTGGCGAATTTCTATGTGTTTGGTTCGCAAATGTTGTATGGGATTCTTACTTAAGTCTATAGCACCCTTATTATCACACATGATGGAACATCATTTAGTGTGATCCTGTAATCAACAATAGCTTGTTTCATCCATAAAGCCTGTTGACAAGCTATTCTGGCACTCACATACTCGACTTCTATAGTGGAGATAGCAAGAGTGGTTTGTTTCTTAGAAAACCAAGATGTTACGTACAAAGACCTATAATGTTTTTTCAATCCACGTAATCTCCCGCATAATCCAATTTGCCATATATTATGATTTTTACAGCGGTCCCTTTGGGACCATAATCCCAAATGCACGGTGCCTTTAATGTATCTAAAGATACGCTTAATCGCTTCAAGGTGAGAGGTTTTATGATACTCTTGTAAGCGATTACAAAGGAAAATACTAAACATGATATCGGACCTACTAGCCATAAGGTACAACAAACTACCAATCATACCCCTATATTTGGTGTTGTCGACCGACTCACTCTTTTCATCAATCGTGAGTTTAGTATCCGAGGCCATTGGAGTCTTCATAGGCTTAGAGTCCTCTAATCCAATTTTTTTTAGCATTTCTTTAATGAACTTAGAGTGATTAAAGAAAATACCATCGTTCATTTGTTTATTTTGGAGTCCTAAAAAGAAGTTAAGTTCACCCATCATGCTCATTTCAATTTCGTGATGCATGATTTTAGCAAATTCGTCACATATTTCTTTTACAAGTTGAACCAGATATAATGTGATCAATATATATTTTAACAATGATGAGGTGAGACCCTTTCTTCTTTGTAAAAAATGTATTGTCTATCATCCTCATGGTATACTCATGTTTTAGAAGAAACGTTTTAAGTCTAATATACCAAGCTGTGGGTGCTTGCTTAATACCATAAGAAGCTTTCTTAAGCTTGTAAACATGATCCGGTTCCGGTTTCTCAAGATCAACGAAGCCCGGAGGTTGTGCCACATATACCTCCTCATTGATCAAACCGTTAAGAAATGCACTTTTTAAATCCATTTTTGTAACTTAAAGTATAAGGCATAAGCGTATACTAAAAGGATCCTAATAGACTCTAACCTAGCAACCGGTGCATATGTCTCATCATAACCAATTCCTTCTTGTTGATTATAACCTTGTGCTACAGTCTAACCTTGTTACGAGACACTACGCCATTCTTATCAAGTTTATTTCTAAAGATCCATTTGGTTCTTATGATGGTGGTGTTTCTACGTGCGGGAACAAGTCCCTAAACGTCATTAATAATATATTGATTCAATTCTTCTTGCATGGCGATGAACCAACTCTCGTCCATCAAAGCTTCATTAACATTCTTAAGTTCTATCAAATAGACAAAACAAAATAAGTTGTTTTGATTTTGGGTTTGAGACCTAAGGGTCCTTTGGTTGAGATCGTCTAACACGTTGTCTAGAGTATGATCCTTAGATTTTTTACACTTCGTTCTTTATATTTTTTGGAAAGTAAAGTGAAAGGAAGGACAGGCTTTCAAAATAGTTTATGTTCTTAAAATTTTGTAAAAGAAAGGATGTTAAAGAAAGGAGAGGTGAAGGGAGGGTGTTTCAAAGTAGTTTTTAGACAAAAATCTTTTCACTCACTTTTGAGCTGCAAATGAAAGGAAATAAAATTCAACATTTCTATTTTACTAAAACACCTTCACTTAACTCTTTCTTCAAATTTGTTTTAACTGAGCAATCATTCCATTGATAAATAGATCATCTATATGTATCTTTGTCATAGATTATCATAAAGCATAAGTTTTATCGTTTTAACAAAATTATATTTAAAAATTTAAATCAATGTTTCTATTAAAAATTCAAAAGACATCATTTTTATCTAACAACCAAGAATGAATAATATTTTTGGCATTACTTTTTGAAAAACATAGTTGCACACTTGTTGATCTGTAAGTTTCTTTATTATTTTTATAATTCAAGAACACTCAAAAGTGTAGTTATTCTCTCATTCCTTCTCATTTCTTTCCATTCTTTCAAACTAAAGAACACAAAGCAAATAACATACTTTTTCCCTTTGTTTCCCTCTTACTTTCCCATCCTCACCTTTCATCAAACACCTTTGAAATAAAATTCTTTATAATAGGGTGTTAATGTTTACTATCTTTTCAACATTTAAGGATTCATCTCCATTACCTAGTTTTTTTAACATCTGTGGCATTATCTATTTCACTCTCATCTAGTTCATCATCTACCAAAGGTAATTTCTTAGAGGGAGGAGAACTTTTATTGAATGTCACGTTGAGAGATTGTTCATTTACACATGAAGATATATTTAACACTATGTATGCTTTGCTATTTTGGGAGTATCCTAGAAAGGTATCTTCGTACGAATTAGGTCAAACTTAGTAAGGTAGCATTTAGTGTTAAGAATGAATCACTTGCTTCCAAGGACCTTAAAGTACTCTAGATAGGGTTTCTTACCTTTAAGAATCTCATAGAAATTTTTACCTAGGAAAGGTCCTAAGAATCCGGTTAAGAATATAGGTCGATGTGTCAACGACATTACACCAAAAATTTTGAGGTAATGACTGCTCGTTTAGCATTGTCCTACTCATCTCTTGGAGAGTTCTATTTTTCCTTTCAACTATCCTATTTGATTGTGGAGTGCGGGGAGCCTAGAAGTTATATGTAATACCCTGAGCTTCATAACCAACTGGCTTAGCTCACTTGGCCACCAAGGTTCCACTAAGTGGTTTCCGTGGGAAGGTTTCTTGGAGGTCTTGGGTTCAAGACCTGCCAAGGGCCCTCTCAGGCGAAGCGGATAGGAGTTTAACATAACTTAGGCGAGGGTTAAAAGAAGATATTCTGCCGCTTGGATGTCATTACACGACTTGACCCACTAACCACTAACATTTGCCGTTATAAAAATACCCCGAGCTTCACAAAAGGCACCAAATTGCACTTCATTATCAATTTCCCTACCATGATCCATCCTAATAGATACAATAGGACATCCTAGTTGTTTTGGACTTTCCTACTAAAATTTCGAATTACACAAAAGCGTAGTTTTTATTAGCCAAAAATCTAGTCCACGTGTATCTAGACTAGTCATCAACTATCACCAGGGTATAAAGTTTACCTCCATAAATTTGTATGATGGAGGGACCAAAGAGATCCATATGTAGGAGCTATAGGCACCTAGATGTTGAAACAAGGTTCTTGGCTTTATGACTTGCATGAGCTTGCTTACCAACTTTGAAAGCATCACAAAAGTGATTATCAAACCTAATCTTAGGAAGATGTTTAACTAATTCCTTTGAAGCCAAAGATTGAATTAGATGCATATTAGCGTGACCTATGCCAAAGAGTAGAATTATCATCTATAGTCGCAAGACATATGTTGTCTCTTGACTTCCTACTAACCTTCATGACATAAAGCCCATGATTTCTAACACCTTTTCCAATGATCTTTTCATATTTTACGATTTCACTATCATTTTGGAAAATATGACCTTACACTTATTATCACAAATTTGACCCACACTAAGTAAATTAAAACCTAGGTTAACTACATGTTCAACATTTTTAATGGTCATGAAGTCAAGAGAAATCATACATTTGCCAATGATGTTACCACGTAGTTTACTAGCAAATGTGACATTACCTCCATTGTATGCTTTGTATGTAGATAAAAGCTTTCGATTGCCCGTCAGGTGTTTAGAACACCCAATATCCTTAATCTACTCGTCGGGCTCTAAATTGATTCCCAAGCATATCTAGGTAACAACACAAGAAACCAAACATTTGGTCCCTAATATCTCAAGGGTCCAAAGTTGTTAATTTCAAACATCCCTTCCATTTTGTTAGGATGCATGAAGGGAGGACACATACCTCCAAAGAGTGAAACATTGTTGTTGAAAGTTATTCCAATTTACCGGGGTGTTTGTGTGTCTATTATTTATTTTTGGTGTTCTAGATCTTGATCTAGAATTGTGTAAACTGAATACAATGGTGAAAACTCGTTGTTGGCTCATTCTCCACAAAGGGGTATCCTTTATATACAAGTCATATACAGGCTTAGCCCAATGTTACAACTCAGCAAAATAAATACTTAATGGATATACACAAATGATACAGCTAGAGATGAGTAGTGACTGGCAATCAATCAACCAAGATTTACGGTCTAACACTCCCCCGCAGTTGGAGCGGAGGGACACCTAAGGCTCAAACTAGAGCGGAACTCTTTAAATAATGTTGAAGGCAAGCCCTTGGTAAAAATGTCCGCGTACTGATAGCATGAAGGAACATGAAGAACTCGAACCTCGCCAGTAGCAACCAAATCTCGAACAAAATGTATATCAATCTCTATGTGCTTCGTACGTTGATGCTGAACCACATTGCAAGATAAATAAACGACACTAACATTATTACAGTAGACAAGCGTAGCGGAAGATAAAGGTGTATGCAACTCACGAAGTAAATTTCGCAACCAACAAGTTTCAGCAAAAACATTGGAAACATTTTGGGGATTTTGATCTATTGGTGATATCTGATGGTTCTTGAGTTGTTAATCATAGATTAACATTTGCATTGATCGATCTTGAGGGTTAATTTGAGGAAATCCTAATTTCAGATTTTAGGGTTTCTTGATCAGGTTGATATGTGGATTAATTGGGTTCTATTGAAGGTGTTTGTTGGTTTTTATCTGCTGCTATTGTGCTCTATAAGCCTTTTTGTTCCTTTAAGTGGATTTATGTGGTAAAAAAAGGAGCAAACTGTTGATTAACATCTTAACCTACCATCTTGAGTGGTTTGGCTACATGCTTTGGTCACTCGCATGCTCTTTGACAGGATTTGAGGATCTTGGGTGTGAGTGTTTTTTATTGTTCTTTGATTGTTGCTTATATGTTTTTAGTTTCTTGATTGTTTGTTTCTTGTTTCATATATGTTTCTTGGTTCTCATTTGTTGTTTATCTGTTTTTTTTTTGTTTCTTAACAAATTATGGGCAAAATAGGCTATGTTAATGGTACTTGTAGTATAACTATGATTCTAGTCATCTTTTTCTTGCTCAATGGGATAAGTATAATGTTGTTGTGCTTAATTGGATCTTAACTTTTTTAACTGAAGATGTGTATCTTGAGCATGTGTTTCTGATAATTATGCTTTGGTTTGGAAAGAATTAGAAAAAACTTATGATAAGATAAGTAGGTCCATTATGTTTAATTTTCTTTAAAAGATTAATTCCATTAAGCAAGGTGGTTTGCCTCTTTCTAGATACTATCAGAAGTTGAATTCATTGTAGAGAGAATTTGATAATTTTAACCAAATTTCCTGATCGCGTTTGTAAGGCTAGGGAAGAATTGGTTGACATGCTAAATTGTTAAAATTGATGAAATTTTTTAGGGCAAATGGCACAAAAAAATACTCAACATATGGGTCATTTCTAATCAAGGTGTCCTACTTTTTTTCTTGCATAAGAAAGCACTCAACTTGTTTATCAATTTAGGGATTTTCGTTATATGTTTAACGATCATCCGTTAAAATTTTAACATTTCAAGTCCATAATTATCACCACCATCAATCATCACTTCCACCACCAGACTGTCCACCACCATCGCTACCAAGCACCACCTCTACAAACCGGCCATACCCACCACCGCCGCACCCACCACCACTACCACAAATCACCAACCCATGATTTACATGGAATTTAATTTTATAAAATGGGGTTTAGAAGTCTAACGTTATATGAGAATGGATCTAGTATATTGCATCGAGAAAGACGGTGTTACTTAGCTTCGTGTTTCTTTCATTAATTAAACTTGATTTTATAACAATGTTTAATAAGGTTAATCATCAAGCTAGTCATTTTATAATCAATTCTGTTTACCTTAACTGTTTTAATTTTATGTTTAATCTACATGTGCATGTTTTCTGAAATTTTTGATGACCACTACGAGAAACAACTACCTATATAGATAATAAAGTAAAACTATAATTAGTTATGTTGTCGAATAATAATTGTTACCCAAATTCATATGTGGCGCTAATATCCAAATTTTGGTGATGGGTAGTGAGGTTTATTATTCATAACAATTATAAAACCTTAAACGAGATCAAAGCACATATAGCGGAAACGATTTAACAAAATCATTAATTAACACAATTATATCGAGTTAGGGTTTACGTACCTTTTGCAAAGCAATTCCATTGAACAAAATTTAATTTACCAAATTAGGGTTTATGTATGATCACCAAGATATAGTCTATGATAAGATTATATTACGTTCTTGTACACACGCAATACAACGAGCTAACCGTGAGTCTAGCACGTGTAAACCGAGCTACTACGCCTTGTAGAAAATCTACCCAACAAACTTAGAGAGGGGCTAGGACTAGATTACAACCTTAAACCGAAAACCAAGAAACCAAACCGGAACCCTAAGGTTGTTTGGTGTTGCGATCGGCTCAAAGAGAAGGAAGGGGTGAAAAAATTATGAGGGTTAAAGGTGTTTATATAGGCAATTAAACTTGAGGCCCAAGTTTTACAATTACCCTTTACCACCCTTGGTTTTGACAGCCTATGCGTGACACCCTAAGGGGCTTTTCCGTAAAGTTATTACACTTACCTTTCGTTCTATAACGATCGTTTATACTTAACTTTTAATAAATAACGTTTGTTATATTGTATAGCTCGATTTAATTTAATAAATATAATAAATACATTTATTAAATAATTAACTCTTTACGTATTGTGTGCAATCCCGTAATCTCGAGTTCGATCCTAACACACGACTACTAAATTTATGTCCATAAACTTTCAGCTCCCACTTGGACAAATTTATATAGTGTGATCACATTGACTAACGTTTAGTTAAACTACCAATGCCTCTAGTACAACTCGAGTAAGGTCTCCTGGATAAAACCATTTAATAATTCATTATTATTATTATTATCCTTTTATTTCTAATACAACGTTAATAAGGATATGGATCTCAGTCATTCTTTTTATTAACCATTATGTTTCTCGCTCACAGATTAATAAGATTACCAAAACACAATTTGGGTGTGGCCACACAAACATCTTACTAATCCCACGAGGGGCCCAGCTGTATAACTCCAAAACGAATTGGAGGAAATAAATTCCATATTGACTACAAGCAAAACCAATGAACTCTGCAACACTTCTGAAAATAACCCTTATAGCTACCAGTTACGTTTAGCGTTAGATTATTCCACAGAGATGCACTAGATTCATAACAGTTTTCTGGTAACTCAGGTCTAAGGATAATTATTTATGAAATACTTAATGACAAAGATCCATAAAGTATAGTCATATAGTTGGAATAAGTCCAATATTCGATCCATCCAATATCATCCAAAGTCGATCAATATACTTTCAAGTATACTCTATCGCAATTTTGAATTGTCTTAATTTAATAATACTCCCATATTATTAATCGACAACAAGACATTTAGCATAACATTTTATTCATGGATTAAAACATGTAAAATAGGAAACATAATTAAATAACAAGAATAAATGAAATCCAATCTTTATTTCATTAAATAATAATGTCTTAACATCATTTATCCAAATACTAATCACAGATTTATTACATGAAATCGCTAGCTAATTGAAGCCAAATGCTTTTGGAATGTTCAACAACCTTTCCTCTAGGCAAAGCCTTAGTTAAAGGATATGCTACGTTATCATCTCTGCGAACTTTTAATAATTTGGTTTCACGAGCTTCAACTTGTTCTCGAACGTAGTGATATCTACGTTTAAAGTGTCTGGTGCCTTTCATGACTCCAGAATCATTTGCGAATATGATTGCGGCAGTATTGTCACAATGCATATTTATTAGGTTCTTTTATTGAAAGCATCACTCCAAGATCTCCAATAAAACTTCCTAATCCAAACCACATTTCTTTCGTACTCCTTAAGTACTGGCTTCCCTCCGAACACCAAAAATTTTCCTTTCGTATTCCTCAAATACTTTAGAATATGTTTATAAGTAACCCAGTGGAGCTTCCCTGAATTCTGTTTACTAACGATTGACCAAGTTTTGAGCAAACGTCACATCAGGCCTTGTGCATCTTACAACATACATAATAGATCCTACAGCCGAATCATAAGACACCTTAACCATGTAAGCCTCCTCTTCAGGAGTAGATGCATCCATCTCATGACTTAGATTATGCTTAACTTCCATAGGTTGAAAACCTTTCTTGGAATTATGCATATTATACTTCTTCAATATTTTGTCAATATAAACATTTTGACTAATACCAATTAACCGTCTACTCCTATCTTGATAGATTTTTATTCCCAGAATGTATGCAGCATCTCCTAAATCCTTCATAGAAAAACATTTACCAAGATAACCCTTAACTTCCTTAAGTCTTGGAATGTTACTTCCCATGATTAATATGTATAAGATTAGGAATACTACATCACTCCCCTTAACTTTGCGATATACACACAAATCTTCACGATTTTGAATAAATCCAAACTTTTGGATTTCTTCATCAAATCGTTTGTTCCATTGACGTGATGCTTGCTTCAGACCATAAATAGATCTTTGAAGTTTGCACACGTGTTTTGGATACTTAGGATCAACATACCCTTCTGGTTGCTGCATATAGATATCCTCATTTAAGCGACCGTTCAAGAAGGCAGTTTTAACATCCATTTTCCGCATCTCATAGACATAGTATGCTGCTATAGCTATGAGAATCCTAATAGCTCTTAAGTCTACTACAAGAGAAAATGTCTCCTCGTAGTCTATGCCAAAAGTTTGTGTAAAACCTTTAGCTACTAAACGAGCTTTATAGGATTGTACTTCACCATCCATGTCGGTGTTCTTCTTGTATATCCACTTATGTCTCACTACTTTAGAATTTGGTGGGGCATCTACAAGAATCCAAACATCATTAACTTTTATGGATTTCATTTCCTCATCCATAGCAACCATCCACTTGTCCTTTTCAGGATCAAGTATGGTAGATTTATAATTAGCAGGTTCACCAAGATCCCCTACTTCATCATCATCATCCTCTATGTTAAGACATAGTTTGTTTGGAGCACGTATATTCCTTTCAGACCTACGTAGAGGAATTATTTCCGGTGTAACTCCCAGACTTTCTGGTTTTACATGAATTATTTCGCTAGTATTTTCATCATAAGGTAATGTATCTATATGACTCTCTTCAAGATCATAATTTCTTCCACTGAATTCTTGATTTACAAGATCACTTTCAAGAAAGTCTCCATACCTAGCAACAATTACTTTGTTTTCAGGTGGATAATAAAAGTAGTAACCTATAGTTTCCTTAGGGTATCCTACAAAGATACATTTCAAAGATCGTTGTTGGAGTTTATCACCTGAGTCACGTTTCACATACGCCTCGCAACCCCAGACCTTTAAATAAGACAAATATGGATTCTTGCCATGTCATAGTTCATATGGTGTCTTATCAACCTTCTTTGTGGGAACCATATTTAAAATGCGAACAACATATTTTAAAGCATAGTCCCAAAAGGATAATGGCAAAGTTGTAAGAATAAACATAGATCGCACCATATCTAATAGTGTACGATTTCTCCTTTCGGATACACCATTTTGTTGTGCAGTATATGAAGAAGTGAGATTCTGAACAATTCCATTTTCACTAAGATAATCTTTAAACTCTTGACTTAAATATTCACCACCTGTATCAGAACGAAGAACTTTAATCTTCTTTCCTAGTTGCAATTCTACTTCTGCTTTAAACAATTTGAATGTTTCAAATACCTCATGTTTATGCTTAAGTAAATAAACATAACCATAACGGCTATAATCATCCGTAAATATTAAGAAGTAGCTAACACCTTTCTTTGACACATGTCTAAGTGGTCCACACACATCAGTGTGTATAAAACCAAGTAGATCAATAGCCCTTTCAATATTACTATTAAAAGGTTTCTTGGTCATTTTCCCAGAGATATAAGACTCACATTTATCAAATGATTCATCATTGATATTTTCCAAAAGTCCTTCACGTTGAATCTTTTGTATGCGGGTCTTCCCAATATGGGCAAGTCTACAATGCCAAAGATAAGAAGAGTTCTTGTCTAACTTTCTTTTCTTATTCATGCTAAAAACATAATTATTATTATACTTGGATTCATTATCATGCATATCTATTTCAGACACACCATTCACAGCAATTGCATTAAAATATAAAATACCATCTTTAAAAACAAAAATTCTATTATTATCAATAGTGTGAACAAATCCAAGATTTAACAAACAAGAAAAGGAAATAACACCCCTAACAATTGTAGGTGCATAATGACAATCATTTAAATCAGTACTAAACCCGAAGGTAAAACTAAATAAAATGTTCATATAGCTTCAACCGCTGCTTGTGCGCCATTACCCACTTGTAGAAATTGTTCCCCATAGGATAGCTTCCTTTCTAATTTAAATCCCTGCATCGTATTACAAATGTTAATACCACATCCCGTATCATATACCCAGGAATTTAATTTGTATGTCAAATTAAATAATTCGATCATAAATAAAGTACCTGAAGCTGCAGCGCTCTGCTCAACCTTCTTCTTTATTTCTCGTAACTCATCGAGGTGAAGAGGGCAGTTCCTCTTCCAGTGACCACTTTCCTTGAAATAGTGGCAAGTATCATCCTTTTGGGATTGATTCTTCTTGACAAAGTTCTTCGGCTTTTGATAATTCGCAACTTTCTTGCTTTTATCACCCTTACCTTTTCCCTTCAGCTTATTCACTTTCGGTCTTGGCTTACTCACTCTACCCTTTTGTATGGTTAGTACAGGAGGAGTAGAGTTAGATGCCTTATCCTTTAACCCCTTTTCGTAGTCAATGAGCATTGCATGCAAATCACTAATTGTCTTCCCCGTGCAATGCATATTATAGTTCCTAACGAAATCATTGAAGTCCTTGTTAAGGGACCTATTGATCAAATTAATAGCCATGTTATGATCATAGGGTTCTCCTAGTGCAATGAGTTGTTCCATATAACCCCTCATTTCCATATAATGTGCACTAACTGACTTTCCAGGAGTTTGCTTGCAGCTATGCAAAGCATCTACTAAGTCGTAGATCTCCACAGCTTGAGCCTTCTCGAACGTAGCCTTGAATTCATCAAGCATACGCTTAGGCAAAAATATATCACACTTCTTTTGAAATGGAGGGGGCATTTTCCCTAGCATTAAGCAAGCCACATCCGACTGCTTCTTAATAGTAGCAGCGTGTTCAAGCCTTTCGGCTTCAGAAGCTCCTTCAGCAAGATCCTCTGGATAGGGAGTGGTCAAGATATCAATCGTACCCGCAACTCTCAAGACAATTCTTAGTGAGCGGTACCAATCATTGAAGTTAGGGCCAGTAAGTTCAGGACGATCAAAAAATTGTTTTGAACGCGAAACTTATAGTGTTATTATCGGGTTGAGCCATTTCTACTGAAATAAGTTCAAATTATTAGTATTTTTGATAAATACATTCAAGAAAATAAAATTACCCCGGTATATAAACCATAGTATTTTCCTTGAAACTATAACCTATACTGACATAAATCCATTACATCAGTTGATCTGCTAATGAACTTATTCAACATAGTAACTTGTCGAACAATTTATTGGCAAATCATTTCCAATTTCTAGATATTTTAAGGGATTTACATTGCCAAAAAACGTTTTGCATTGTAAACATGTTTCATCCCTTCCGAATACCTTAAGTTTCCAAATCTCACTGAGTAACTTAATTAATTCGTTTAATCTAAAAAACGTAAAACTTATCACACGAATTCTCATTCTATGAAAAGTTTTCTCTCCGTCACAACATCATCCAAATCTCATATGACGACATTGTGACTTCAAGTGTCCGTCAATTAGATGGTATTCAACTTAAATTTAAGGGTATAAATTTGATGTTAAAATTAATGTATGGAGAAGCATGCATACATCTCCATATCATAAGTTTAATAAAACATTTAATAAACTTTTTCACGAGACTAAATTTCTACATATATTATGTTGAGGTATTGGTTAAAACCAATTAAAAAATTTTATCCACAACTATTCACAACGTACTTTTACTAGGACTCGACTACTCACAAAGCAATAACCTTATTCTTTGTGTTTGGATGTGAATTTGCGGTAAATCAACCTTAAAGTGTAATACAAGTAATAATCGTAGGTAATTCCAATTTTGACGCACAGGCAAGCCGGAAATTTAGTCAGCGACAATGGCTTAACCTCCTTCCTTAGCCGGGTACATGACCAGCAGCGCGTTATACCCACTTTATAATTTGTCAAAATTGAGTAGGTCGTTAAATTATTATTGTAAATCACCAATCAACGTAACAATATGTAATTTAGATCTCAAAACAAATCTTAATTTGAATATGATTTAGTCCATATTATTTTTCTTAAAAAATTACCCTTGTTTACAACATACTTAAAAACGTATGAAAACAAATATATAAAAAAACACTAAATCATAAACACATAATAACAATTATATGTGCAATTAAATAAATCAAATAGCCACATGCAGCCAATTTTATATAATAAATTGAAATCTAGGATTTTTATGTTTATAAAAAGTCTCCCTAATTCTAGATTTATTGAAACAAAAAACATGTAACACATTCAATTTTTATGATCCATGAAAAACCATGCATGTTCATCATGTATCCACCCACAAATCTTAACAATTAAATCTCTACGGAGCGTAACCCAAAAAAACTACATGTCATAACAATTAATCATGTAATTTTAATCTAAAACATACAATCATGTAAATTTAGGGTTTCAATTTTTTTTGTTTTTTTATTAAAAATTCGGCCAAACCAAATTTATAAAAAAACCCTAATTTTTAAGAAAACCTAAAAACATGAAGTTTTAACCCAAAACAATTATTTGTTAAAAAAAATTAGATTTTTCAATAATTATAACATGTTAAAACGGCTCTCGACGCCACAGAATGTTTATTATTCATAACAATTATAAAACCCTAAACGAGATCAAAGCACATATAGCGGAAACGATTTAACAAGATCATTAATTAACACAATTATAATTAATCGAGTTAGGGTTTACGTATCTTTTGCAAAGCAATTCCCTCGAACATAACCTAATTCACCAAATTAGGATTTACGTATGATCACCAAGATATAGTCTATGATAAGACTATATTACGTTCTTGTAGACACGTAATACAACGAGCTAACCGTGAGTCTAGCACGTGTAAACCGAGCTACTAAGCCTTGTAGAAAATCTGCCCAACAACCCTAGAGAGTGGCTAGGACTAGATTATAACCTTAAACCGAAAAACAAGCAACCAAACCGAAACCCTAAGGTTGTTTGGTGTTGCAATCGACTCAAAGAGAAGGAAGGGAAGGGGTGAAAAAATTATGAGGGTTAAGGGTGTTTATATTGGCAATTAAACTTGAGGCTCAAGTTTAACAAATACCCTTTACCCACCCCACCCCCCCCCCCCCCCCCCCCCCCCGTTTTGACCGCCTATGCGTGACACCCTAAGGGGTTGTTCGTTAATTTTTTTCCACTTTCCTTTTTGTTCTATAACGATCGTTTATACTTAACTTTTAATAAATAACGTTCGTTATATTGTATAGCTCGATTTAATTTAATAAATATAATAAATACAGTAGAAACTCGATAAATTAATACTCGATTATATAATAAACTCTCTAAGATAATATTTTTTGCCGGTCCCGACTCGGGGATAGGGTGCTAAATTAATAATTCGCTAAAATTATAAGAATAACACATTTTTGATAATTTCTTTAGACCCTATATAAAATATAAATTAATAATTCCTTATATATAGCATATTACATGAATGATTTATGAAAGTTTCTTGAAAAATGACTCAACTGTCTTTTGATTTTTTGTTGAAATCAATTTCTCCTTGAATCCCGTCTCTAATTTTCCTTAGCATGGTAAGAACTTCTGGTGTTGTTTTCTCATAGCTCAACAAGAAATTGTTCAATGTGATTGTTGCTTTAATAGCTTCGTTTCGCGAAGGGGGCTCCATTGTAGAACTTTCATCATCTTCTTCATCGATATCATCTTTATTAATTCCAATAACTCTTTCAATAATTTCTTCATCAGTCAACAACTATGCAACTACATTTTCTTCTGGGTGAGTTAGAACATCTTCGACATCCATTGCATTGCGATAACCCAACTCTTTGATCAAATTCTGGAGTTATTGAGTGCTTTCATCACCTTCATCTGAGTTCTTAAAAGTCATGTTATCTGTTGATCGAAGTTTACAATGACGAAAGCAGTTCGCAATTGTATTTGCACTAACATCCACAGTCCATGCATTGTATACAATAAATAATTGGAAGTTTGAAAGGTGTTTGTAAACTAAGTATTCTACTATAAATTAATAAAATATTAATTAATATATAAATTAATAATTATTAAT
Source organism: Glebionis coronaria (assembly GCA_025667525.1). Lineage (NCBI taxonomy): Eukaryota > Viridiplantae > Streptophyta > Magnoliopsida > Asterales > Asteraceae > Glebionis > Glebionis coronaria. Next base: position 463,149,078 of record CM046876.1, on the reverse strand, counting down.
TTATCGATTAATTAATAACTCTTTTAATTAATAAATTTTGGTGGTCCCAAATGTATTATTTTATAGATTTTCTATTGTACATTTATTAAATAATTAACTCTTTATGTATTGTGTGCAATCTCGTAATCTCGAGTTCGATCCTAACCACGAATACTAAATTTATGTCCATAAACTTTCAGGTAGGACCAGTGATATATGTCATGTTCGGTAGTGATTATAGTCGGCAGCCTGACGGTGGAAACGATGATTGATGGTGGTGGTGACAGCAGACTTGAAATGCTAAAAACTTACCGGATGACCGTTAAATATAATGAAAATACCCGAATTGATCAAAAAAATTAGCTGAATACTATTTTTTGCAAAAAAAAAGTGAGATACCTTGATTGAAAATAACCTCCAAATTGTATACTTTTTTGTGTCATTTACCCAATTTCTTATGGGTCTTGAAGTGGCAACCGTGGTTAGAGCGAGTTGGTCAGTTTGATAGAATTAAGTGTGAAGTGTCGTATGCTTACGTGAATTTATGTGTTACGTGAATTTATGTGTCGGAAATCACGGTTACCAAAAAAAAATGATGTTGAATGATAAGGAATTTAAATTACATGATAGTTACCATGATAAACGAGAAATGAGTTATTGGATATGAGATCGTGAATAATTATGAGTAGTCATAATCATTGTGTACGTAATATTCTCGTGTAGGTAATATTTTCGTGTACGTATTATAGATATTATATGTGTCAAGATAGTATTTCAGTGATTTAGTGATATTTCTAAATTTAGAAAGTGTAGAAAAAATAACTTATTTATTTATAGTTTAGAATTTATTTAACTATGTTTAAGTTAAATATATTAATGAGAGAAGTGTAAAAATCATCTCTCTCGTATGTCAAAAATCAAATTTCATCGTTCGTTAACTTTTTGGACACCAGTCATCCATCCGTTGGTGATCGGTGCACTATGCATCCTTGTGGACCGATGATGCAAATGTTTTTCTCGTTAAATATTAACAAAGTCTTAAAGGAAGGGTATTCTTGTTTTTTTTCTTCTACAAGGATGTATGGTAAACCCCTAAAAAAATTGAAAATTGTTATAATTTAAAAAAAAATCTAAAAAATATAATTTTCTTTTTAAAAAAAAATAGAAGTTTTTTAAGTTAAGAAAATTATTTTTCTTTCCGAAAAAAAAGTGTGAATGTTTTCTAAATAAATTTAATTTTTTGGAAGGAAAAGTTTAGTTACTTACATATTTTCTAAATAAATTCATTTTTTTAGAAAAATGTTTTTTATATATTTCGAAAAGAAAATTAATTTTGTTAACTACAAAATCTTTTTTTATTTTTTTTGAAAAAGTTTTAAACAACTCTTTTGAAAAGAAAATTATATTTTTTTAAGAGAAAAGTGCATCATCCATGTGGTATGACAGAAAATAGAATTTCATTCTTCGTTAACCTATTGAACACTAATTATCCCTACGTTAGTGATGTGTGCACTATACATACCTGTAGACGGATTGTGCAAATGTTTTTCTCGTTAAGTATTAACAAAGTCTAAAAAAAATTATTCTTTATTTTTCCTTCTACGGGATGTATGGTGAACATTAAAAATGTGTTTTCTTAAATGTTCTAATTTTTTTAATTAAAACTTCTTGTAAAAAAAATACATTCAAAAAAATAGTTTAATTTTTTTGGAAAAACTAGAAACTTTTAAAGCTAAGAAATATAATTTTCTTTCCGAAAAAAATAAAAATAAAAATTCTAAAAAATTAATTTTCTTTTCCAAGAAAAAAGTTAATTTTTTCCAAAAAAATTTAAAAATTGTGAACGTTTTCTAAATAAGTTTAATTTTTTGAAAAACACGTATAATTGTTTTGTACTAATTATAAATATAAAAGTAACTAAACTTTTTTTTCAAAAACCTAAACTTATATAGAGAAAGTTCATAATTTTTAAATTTTTCGAAAAAAAAAATCTTTTAAAAGAAAATTAAAATTCTTTGAAAAGAAAATTACTTTTTCAAAAAAAAAAGTTTATTGTATTTGAAAACAAAATTAAATTTCTTAACTTTAAAAGTTTCTATTTCTACCAAAAAAATGTAACTTTTTTTTGAATGGAAAATTATTTTTAAGTCTTCGTGTGGGCTTTGGTCAAAACAGAAACTAAAGATATCTAGTTATCAACAACATTCGAACAATTTTAAATTTACATGAAATAAAAACTTAATAACGCATTTCAATGTGTGCCTTTTTATTTGGTGACTAACTAGAATTTTATTAATATATTCATAATTCTATTGATTATATTGAATATTGATTAGAAGACGACATGTTTTAAATTATATTGATCTTAAAATTTTGTTTCGTATTTCATAATCCAAGTTTTCAGTTTTTAATCCTTCTAATGAAATAAAGTTTTTGAAAGAAATATGAATAAAACCGAAAGACCCCTTAACTATTATGGGATTAATAGAACGAATCACACTTTTACCACTAAACTATACCATATGAATAAATTTTGTATCGTCTTATGTTTCCTTGCATTTTCAACTGTTTTCTTACATTTTCCTGCTTTCTTACATTTTCTTACGTTTACTTTTTCGTAAGTATTCTTACATTTTCTTAGTTTTCTTACGTTTGCGCACCTTTTCTTGCGTTTCACAAATTGTCCCACATTTTCTTGCGTTTTGTTCGTTTTCTTCTCTTTTCACATTTACTTGCGTTTTCTTACGTGTTCCCTCTGTTTTCTCACGTTTGTTTGTTTTCATGTGTCCCATCTGTTTTTCGCCCAATTTCATTTGTTTTCATGTGTTCCATCCATTTTTCACCCATTTTCATTAATTTCCATACGTTTTCATCATGGTTTTTTTACGTGTTCATCCGTCTCTCGTACGTTTCATTAAGTTTTCTTCTTAAATTTTCTAAAGTGTTTTGTTGTTTTTTTCATTAGCTTTTGTCTGTGCTTTCATTCATTTTCTTACCTTTTGCAAAATAATATATGAGATTTTCTTACCTTTTGCAAAATAATATATGACAAAATTATTGCAAGGAACCCCAAGAAAACATGAAAAACCAATTGAAAACATAAGAAAACTAAAGAAAATGCGCGGAAAGGAACGAAACCATAACTAAATGCAAGAAAACGGACAAACACATAAGAAAGCGAGCGAAACGCATCAAAGCATGCACCAATGTGCGAAAAGGTAAGAAAATCGACATTAACATGTGAAAACGCAAGAATACTAATAAAGACGTACGGAGAAAACCAAACAAAAACAGTTAAAACATGCAAAAATTCAAGCAAATGAAAACCCACTAAAACGTTCAAAACTATAAGAAAACCCACGAAAACGTGTAAAACGAACAAAAATGTAAAAACTGTAAGAACGAGTGAAAATGTAATAACGAACGAGAACGTAAGAAAACGTGTGAAAATGTAAGAAACATGAAAAATGGAAGAAAACATCCAAAAAAACGTACAAAAAGGGACAAAACTAGAAACGTGTTTTAAAGTCGAAAAAAGGTCGAAAAAAGTAGGCCGAAAAAAGTATGAAATAAAATTTTTCGCCCAATAACTCCATTTTTATATATGCTCATAATAGCACTTTCAATATCATACATGTCGATATAAGGTTCGTGGGGGTAAGCATGAGAAACGTAAGTCACGCTAGCTCTCAAACTAGAAACTCACACCATTCCACTATTATAAGTTCATTAAAATATTCACTTTATATAAAAATATATCCGACTAAATACCCTCACACACTCACAACTTGGGGTGAGCATATGGATCGTCGACCAAGACCAGACCGACCCAAACCGGACAATACAATCTCGGTCTCATCCTCGATTTTACCATTTCGGTCCTCAACCTCGTCGATCTGGTTTGGGCTAACCAAAAACCCGTCAATAATGCCTAATAGGATCGGACCGTACCGAAGACCGGATCTTGACCAACACGAACCATTTCGGTCTAATCTTCGGTCTGGGGTTTTGGACCATTTTGGTCCTTAGTCCTCAGTCCGGTCCAAGCCCAATGCTCAGACCTACTCACAAGCTAATTAAAAGAATAACAAAAAACCACAAATACTTTTTTTTTACTACGAGTTAGTAGTTAGTGACATACAAATGGGTAGTATGCAAAACCTCGAACCTTCTCCTTTAAGGGATAAACCCTACACCTACTTCTATTTATTTCGAGCCCTTGAATGTCAGTAGTGAGACTCAAACTTGAGACCTCTCAAAAACTACCTCGCTAATGTTATCTTTGGTGACCAAATGAGCTAGCTCAGAAAACCACATACACTAACTCACGGTAAGTAACTCGCCATTTGATAATATCAAAGTGATACTCACGTGTGGGTTTTTGTGGCTGAGATAAGAAGTTTTTGCCACATCAAAACTCAACTCGCAAACTCACCCTTTACTCCCACCAACCTAAGAGCCTAGCCTAACAACACATAATGAGCACTCGGGCGAACATGACGAGCTCCGGCTCCGCGCCACCTTTCGAAGCACTTTCTGATGTCGGCTTAGTTTTCGAATGTCTCGTTCAGCATCACGAGTCTAGAAGTCTTTCTCATTTCAGTGCTCGCCCTTTGAATCTTTAGTAAGGGCCTTTAGTCTTTTGATTAGAGTAGGGTTGCGAGGCAAAAGATGTCACCTTTACTTTTTTTTTAAATGCCAAAAATCGCTAACTAGTTGCAATATATGCAAGTTTTGCCACCTTTAAGCATTACTTGTATCCTTAATTAGGCTCGAGCATTATTGAACGTTGACCGACACAAACCGAAAAAACAAACATGACCCATTTCGACCCGATTTTCGGTCCACCCTCTTTCATTTTACGGCTTAGGTCATCTTATGCACAACGAGAGATTATGTTTTATTGGACTCGACCGACCCAAACATTGACCAACAATTTTGGGTTTAGTCTTGAGTTTGGTTTTTAGTTTTTTTGGGCCAAGCCAGTTTTCGTACTATGCTTGACCTAAACTGAGTATGTATATCAAATGTAAAATGGCTAACACCAAGCACTAAAAACACTACCATGGTAATGGTTAATTACAAGTAGGCAAGAAGAAAAATTTAACTGAACATGTATATTAAATGTAAAATGTCAAACACCAAGCACTAAAAACCAGTGTTTTTTTCAGACCCAGGTCGACCCAGCCGGGTCAACCGGCTGACCCGGTTCCGGCCGGAAAAAGGGGCATATTGACTCAGGTTTCACATTTTTGAAATCCGGCTAGACCCACCAGGTTTAGGGTGACCCGGGTAACCCGGTTCTCGAGACCCAGTTTTTTAAAATATATATATATATATATATATATATATATATATATATATATATATATATATATATATATATATATATTACGTTTTTGCGACTAAATTTTATTTTTACATATTATATTGGTTGCTAAATAGTTTATATGTTCAATAAAAGAAAGTTTTTATGGTTTTTATAAATATTTTTTTGTTAATTATTAAAAAATTATGAAAAAAAAATTTTTTTTTTTAAAAAAACGAATTGACCCGATGGTCGATTTGAAAACCGATTTTCAAAACATTGCTAAAAACACCACATGGGTAATGGTTAATTGCAGGTAGGTAAGAAGAAAAAAAAATACTTGCGATGTGAGAGTATTTTCAAAAGTTGGGTCAAAGATTTATATTATTTAAGGCCATTTTTCTTTTGTTGTTAAAGTGGGAAATTTGAGCCTTTGGAAATATCAGTGACATCATTGTTCTTTCAATAATATATATTGAATGGTAAATTTTGTCTTTTAACCAATAATGAGGTTGAATCGAGTATGTATTACTACCTGCTTTAGAACACTTTAAAAATTGTTGATGCAACAGGCATGAAAATCTTATAAACCTTTCAAAAGGTTCATGTTGGATGCCGTAAGATCATTATACCAATTCAGGCCTCAATTGACCATGTGATGTTGTGGTCTACATAAAGCATACCCCACAATAAATGAACATATAAACCTTTTTGTAATGGCATCGATTTATTTGTGACCTTTGATTACGAAAAAAGTTTTTGGAACTTTCAAGTTCTATCCTTGTAACTTCCCAAAAACGACATTTTTGAGGGACGACAAGAAAATAAAAATAAATGACTTAAGAAAATAAGACAAGGCAGAAAATCGAAAAAGACTTTACAGCTCAATAGAAGCAACTAAGGATTTCAATGGTTAAAAGGTGCCAAATGTACAATCTATGAAAATATTTGGAGGAAGTTCTTGCATTTTTTAGTCGTCACTGAGATTTGAGCAGCAAAAGGACATAATAGAACTTTGCTTGGTGAGGGTTGTTTTAAGATCAAACTTGACCACGTGGATTTTAGATAAAAATTAAACGAGCCCTTGTGCTCTATAAACCGACCCCACCACCCCAAAAAATATATATTGTTGTAACTTTTTTAAAACAAAAACATTTCCTACTACAATGACACTTGCACCTTCAGATTTTTTTCCCCAAAAAGATCAACTTCATGACTCCAAATCAAAACAAGTGTTCAAGTTGAAAACAAGAAAGACAGTCAATTAAACATTTAAGATAAAACATACCTCAATTACCTTTATAACATGTCTCTGGAATGTTTGAGCATGTCATCCAAGTATAAGCAGGGCACTTACAAAGAATATCCGAGTAAATTGCTCAGCCAAACTTCATATCTAAAAACATGAAGATGGTTCCTTCAATCGACTTCAAGTAACTCTGTCATTATGTTTGAGCAGCCAGTATAAGGAGTCAAACACTAAAGTAATATAGCCAGATTCCAATGGATCTTTATTCTTTTTAATTTTTAGTTTTTTTTTTTTTTTTTTTTTTGGTATCTGGCTACACTGCTTGGTGAAGACATCAAGAGCATTAGTTAACAAAAGTTAATAAAGCTAGTGACGACTTTAATATCCGTCAGCTGACCAACTATTAGATCTGTATCAGAAAGCAAAACAAAATTAAAAATCAGATGCCTAGCAACCTAAATGTGTCCCATGTCTAGATTGTTATATTCGCCGACACAACTAACTATCTATATAGTTGTATATATAATACTATAGACCACAACTACTTACCAAAATCAGGTTAATACAAACATAAAAAACCACTTGCAAGTTGCAAAGGAAGTATACCAGGTCGATTCTTGCAGCTTGAAATACATATTTACCATGAAAGCAAATCAGTTTGTTATTCTAGTGCACCCTTTTCCCCTTACTGTGGTGATATTCATCATCTGAATCATTTACCATCTTCTTTCTGTCCCTGGTTTCTCTAAAACCATGGTCCATATTATGCCTATGTTGAGCATCGCCATCATATGGTTTCTTCCTTTTAATATTTGTTTCTTTTTTTATTTTAAGGCGGCCACAACTACAATCACTGTCTGACTGGTCCCTGCTATTATGATGCCTTCTGGAGCTTTCATGATACTTCTTATTATACCTCACGTCATCATGCTTATGGTTACCACTATGCACATCGTCCACTCCCGAAACTGTTCTATCAGTATGATGTGACCCATGATCTCTTTTATCGCTTGTAGAATATGAACGCTTTTCATATCGTCTGTGATCAGATTTGATCTTTTGATCTCTATGCATGTCATTGTGATGATCCTTTTGTACTTTCCGCCCATGGCTTTCCTCGGAATTGCTCAGAGTCTTTCCCTTCTCTCTATGGGATTTATGTTCTGATGATCTTTCTACCTCATGGTAGTCTCGGCGCTTCTGAATACCGTCATCTTCGTAATCCTCGTAATCCGAATCCCGTTGTCTAGCAAAAATAGCTCTTATTAGTCTAAACTCAATGAAGCAAATAACGAATATTATAACAGATCGATTATCTTGTCTTAACGCTAAATAGTTTAGATCATTAAAATAAGGTTACCTTTTTTCATAAGAATATTTTGAACGGCTATCCTTGTTTTGAAGCTCAAAATTCTCTCCATGTCTCGCGGGTGGTTCAGCTCTGGTTCCTACTGGTGTCAGGCCTCCCATCCTTGTATTTCCACTGCAAGGTTGTTCATAGAACCAAATTAGGTACATAAAATTACAGGGCAAGGACAGCTTAACTGATTTCCAAAAGGTGGAATTGCATAAAATGTGAACAACCTTGGTCTGATTTATGTGTTAATAACCCACTTTTTTCTGTTTTGATAGTAATTACCTCAGATAACATGACATTAAAAAAATAAAGTCAAGTTAATCAAAAGTTGCAAACATGCCATTAAAAACGTCATTATTTAAAATATTAATTGGACCATAATTGATTACGTTACAATTCCACCCTTTTAGAAACTACAGTAGTAAATAAGATCCAAAAACGCATATACAAGGTTACCTAGGAACAGGTAAACTGCCATATGTAGATGGAAAATAAGGTGGAACTCCATATGGCTGAACAGGGACCATAACAGGACTAAAAGGCATCATCACCGGGTTTCCGTACATATTCATGTAAGGGTTGAGAGGAGGGCAGGCTGCGGCAGGCCAGTAGGGCATCCCATAGCCTGACATGCCTCCTTGAAACATATGATCTCCTATAATCCATGCAAATTGATTATTGTATGGCTTAAAACAGTTTAGTAGTTCATCAAAGAAACCAAACCTTACCTGTACTATACATAGGATTTTGGTTTGTAGCCGTAGGGCAGTCTCTTATTAAATGGTCCGGAGATCCACAGTTGTAACAAGTACGGCCCACCTGATGTCAATAAAGCAAGTGCTTATATCAGATAAAAAGGTAGCGCGTGTCTTAACCTGCTACAGTAATAATTTACAATTGTCTATTATTGCACTTATATACATGTCATTGGATCTCTAGATAAAAAAGAGCTGGGCCTCACACCATAATTTCATAGTAAAATGGGCGTTGCTCTTTATTAACTATCTGAATATCGTTTTTGGGGCCAACTGTAATGTCCCATGTGTAGTTTTTCTCATCTCTTAAAGCTCCTAATGATTTATCTGTGCTTAGAACAATAGTAATACAGTTCATACATTCATTGACAGCGATTGTAAGCCGATGCTCAAGTGCGGACTAACTAAGCATAAAACTCTCCGTAATCATATTTATTAATTTTAAATAAATTGTGCTCTTCGCAATAAATTACCTTTTTGTTTCTATTGTCAACTGCATAACCTCGATCTCCACCTGACAAAAACAAGAAAATCAGAAAAAAGTTTGCAGTTCAAATACCAGTAAATAACTAAATATAGAGTGAGATAGTGATATCATCGGTCAGGCTTCTACCTCCAGAATCAACCCACAAAAAAACGTATATACTTTAAGGTTAATAAATGTAGTTAAAAAAGTGATAAAAGTGACTCAATATATCCACCATTTGATATTGTGTCATGTAGGTCACTTTTAGAACTTATAAAGATTACAAAACATGTGTCTTGGTTGTAAACTCAAAGATAAAGTGTATCAACATATAATGATGATACATCACTTTGAAACCAGACAGGCAAAGATTCAACGTCACATATTTGAGTATCTGAAACGGAAAGTAAGTACTCTTGGGACACAGATGGAGTCATTCTACCAAGTCATTTTTTTCAAATGTAAAGCATATGGGGAATGAAAAATACCTTCACCAGGCATTATAGGCTGGTTTTCACCTTGAGAGTCAGCAAAAGGTGCCAAATCACCATATTTATCTCTGCTTCCATTTCTATTCAAGAGGTCAATGGCACACGAATTACCAGTATGGAATCCTGTACCGTTCAGGAAAGCATTATTCCTGTTTTGCGACTCGTACACAGATTCTGCCATATTCATATTTGATCCTTTTTTCATTGCAGATGTAGAGTAAAGCAAATCCAATTTCCTTTTAGTAACAGCTGGAACTTCCTTCCCCTGAATACCAGATTCTCCGTCTGAAACGCACATTAAGAATCAAACATCCACTAGAGTAACTATTTTATCTATCTCTAAATTATTCAGACCAAGTAATATCGGGAAGTCTTACCTGGAACATATTTCTGCAGATCAGCTTCTGGAGCACTGGCAAGAATCTGAGATTCGAGATAATGCTCAATCGCGTGCCTAAGAGATAAATTTGGTAGCAAGTGCTCTACCCTGTACTCGGTAGAAGAACACCTGGGACACCTTGCCGTCGATGTGAGTACTTCGCAGATACCTATGCAGATACAAAATACTTGTCAATTATGTAGGCTATCTGGCATAACTTTTTTAATAATAGGGAGAGAAAACATAAATAGAAACGGTATGTAAGGGAACCTACTATACCATATTTCAGATAAACAACCTAAAAAATCTATATTAGTGAACATACAATGAAACCCCTACATATCTGTAACCCTCAAAGATTCTCCAATTAGGCATACAACCCCAAGGACGCAGTTCAAATTGTTCAAATAGCAAGAAAATGTTACACCCTCAGGTAGATTTTAAAGGTAAACGTGTGCAAAGATCCTAATCTCACATTGAAATTGGTCCCATGTGCAAAAGCGAGACTGATACAAATCACATCTGTTAAAAACTGTGATCATAGAATATACATTCTTATGCATTGCATATGCACATATAGACAGACTTTATTTATTCCTATTATATGCAACTTAAGGGCTTACATTCTTTACAAAAGCTATGCTGGCAGCATGGTATCATCACAGCCTCCTTGAAATATGTGTTGCAAACAGGACATCTTAATTCTGATGGCAAGTCAACTTTTTGCAAATCAACACCGTTCGCATTAGCCATTCTATTATGTCAAGTAAATTTGAAGAAAAAAAGACCGTCAGATAGCCTGAATCAATTGATTATGAGTTATAAGAAAGATAATAAGGTGCAAATCTTACTTTTCCAGTTTAATTTGCTCACGGTCTTCAGGTACAACCTTCTTCTCGAGGACTATTTCTTCTGGTTTATTGTTGTATGTACCTGCATTTGCAAATGCAAGGTGATATAGTTTAAACTTATAACAAACCATAAAACCAATCATTAAATGATTCAAAACTTTTATATACCTTTTAGAATATCCTCACTAATCTCACTTGCTTCAAGCTTATGGGGTCTTAATCTGGACAAGCAGCATATCAAATGTCAAGTTTAATAGAATAAAAACATATATGAACGAATAATTGTCATTTTTGAGTGTGTGAATTTAGACTTATAATATTTCAAGTGCAGACTAAAACCTCCATAAAATAAACATTTTTCTTATAAAAATGTATTCGAAACATAAAGTTGCCACAATTAGATACAATGTTGAACAAAAAATTTACACAGTTGTTGATGTTTATACACTATATGGAAAAAAAACTATACAACCTTATACCTCAGTAATATTATTACATTTGTTCATACAGCATAATGTGTGTATAAGGAAACCACAGCACCTTGAAGAGTTAACTGATTGAGTATGTATCTAACTTTTCCTTTTTTCCAATTATAGTGTATCAATCTATTTTTTCATATAAAATAATGATCATACTACTACATGACGTGGCACCCTAATAAGTTGCTACGTTGGCATTATTACGCAACCTAGTATAATTATACGTAGTACCACTTTGCGTACAAATGTTGACGCCGCACCCACATAAGATGCCACACAAGCTTCCAAGTTAGGATTAACACGCAAAATAGACACCAAAAGAAGGAAAGTTATATACATTTAAATTATGAATGCAAAACTCTGTTAACACTGAAATCAAACCAGATTCTTAATCATGAGCTTCTCATCGATTTTTTCTATTAGACCAGAACCAAGCGTAAGCCAGTCATCTCATATCGCTACGCAAATCCGCTAGGACCAATAAAATCCCTCACAAATCCCACATACATGCATTCTCTTCAAATTAATCGTGTTCCATAAATAAATACATTAGAATTACAACTTATTTCAATAAATCTTATCGTAAATGGTAACTAGAAGTATACTTCTCTTCCTTCCATCTATTACCAAACTAGGCGCTTAATCCCGAACTTTTCAGCTAACTAATGACTAATCTATCAGGTGTGTAATGTTAACTTTTGAGCTAATTAATCTATTATACCGGAACCAGCCGTATTACAGCTATCTCGTATCGCTACCAAAATCCACTAAAACTAATTAATACTGTAACAAATCCCCACACTGATTAAACATCTTGTCTGGTCTAAGTATATCCCTTATGAGTGTGTGACTTGTTGCAACTACTTTATGTTCAAAGGGGATTTTAGCATATGACAACATAAGATGTTCATTTTGCATATATCATTAGGAATAAGAATGGTGGCAAGATTATGAACACCCAGCCTTCCAGTACATGCAACCTGTATTTAACATCTATACGCACCTCAAATTCCACACATCTCAATACCAATTTACAAATTATAATATTTCAGATATAGATAAAACCTCCATAAAATTAATATAGCCCTCTAAAAAATGTAGGGCGTGAAACATCAAGTTGGCATCTTTTGCCACATTTATATACAATGTTGAACCATATTATTTTACCTCTGCCATAGTTCTTAATGTGTTTATATTATATGGAGAAGACTATACAGCCTTAAAATTAAGCAGTACGATTATATTTGTTCAAAGAACATAACGTGCATATAAGAAAACCACGGCACCTTAAAGGGTTCATTACCTATGCATACTTTCCAATTTTTCCTCAATCGTGTATCAGTTTATCTTGTATTCTATTAAATACATATAACTTGTTACTCAAACTATTTTGTGTACTAATGTTTTTTTTTTCCTCAATTGTGTACTAATGTGATGTAGCACAAATAAACACGTGACCGTTCTTGCGCAAAATAGTATGATACACGACAAAGGCAAAAAAGAAAATTTACATGCAGTTATAAATGAGCCATAAATCAGCTGTCTCGTATCACTACGCAGGTCCACTACGACTAATTAACTCCCACACACATGCTTCTCTCCATATTAAAAACCAACACCAGAAAATAATAAAACTTCCAATCCACAACTTATTTCCATAAATCTCATCATAATTAGAATCCATCGTGATGTACGAAATCATATTTTTCTTACTTCTATCTATCACCTAACCCCGCACTTAATCTATCAAATAGATACCAGCCCTAAGCCAGCTGTCTCGTAAATCCACTACAACCAACTAATACCCTAACAAATTCAACACGCGTGCATTCTCTCCATATTAACCAAAAACGCCAAATAATAAACACACTTCTAATAGACAAAATATTAAAAACTCGCAACATATTACCATACCAGGCGCTGTAATAAACTTTTCACCTAACTATCTATTAACCGGAACCAACCGTAAGCCATCTCTCTTGTATCCCTACCAAATCCCCTAAAACTAACTAATTCCCTCACAAATCCCAAACACATTCATTTCGCCGTAACTAACCGAAAACCAAATAATTAACACACTTCTAAGTTCTAATACACAACTTATTCCGGTAAACCTCATCATAAAAAAACTTGCAACATATTACCTAATGACACGCTAAATCATAAACTTTTAACCTAACTAATCTATCAAACTGGACCAACTGTCTTGTATCGCAACTAAAATCAGCTAAAACCTAATTAATATCGTAACAAATCCCAGACACGCTCATCGCCTCCATAACAAACCGAAAACATCAGATAATTAACACTTCTAAGTTCTTCTAATACACAGCTTATCCCGATAACTCTCATCGCAACATATTATCAAACCAGATGCGTAATCATGAAAGTTTCAGCTAACTAATCTACTAAACCAACCGTAAGCCAGCTGTACCAAAATCAGCTAAACTAAGAAACAGCGTAACAAATCCCACACAATTCTAATACACAACTTATTCCGATAAACTTAATCATTAAAAAATCGCAACATGTTATCAAACCAGGTGCGTAATCATAAAATTTTCAGCCAACAGCTGGTACCAAAATCAGCTAAAGCTAATAAACAGCATAACAAATCCCACACAGTTCTAATACACGAGTTTTTACGATAACAACATATTATCAAACCAGGTGCGTAATCATGAAAGTTTCAGCTAACTAATCTATTAAACCAACCGTAAGCCATCTCTACCAAAATCAGCTAAAAATAAGAAACAGCCTAACAAATCCCACACACTTCTAATACACAACTTATTCCAATAAACTTGATCATAAAAAACCCGCAACATGTTATCAAACCAGGTACGTAATCATAAAATTTCAGCTAACAGCTGGTACCAAAATCAGCTAAAACTAATTAACAGCGTTACAAATCCCACACACATCTAAAACAACTTATTACGATAAACCTAATCATAAAAAACTAGCAACGTGTTATCAAACTAGGTACGTAATCATAAAATTTTCAGCTAACAGCTGGTACCAAAATCAGCTAAAACTAATAAACACCACACACATATTCATTATCATTATCACCGTAACTAACTAAAAACTAATCAGCAAATAAACAAAAACACAAGTTAACAGAATTTATTAAAAAAACTTACACAGGCTCAACAGGAACTCGCTTAATAATGATACTCGAGCCGCTCGCTATCTTAAACTCGTCATCGTTATACTCTACACAATAAACACAAAACACAAAACACAATCAATCAATCACTAAACAAAATTACATAAAAAAAAAGGTAAAAAGGAATGGAATTAAATAAAAATAATAAATACCTTGACCGGTGATGTGATCGTAAAAAACAAGATCGAAATCCTGATTAGAAATTTTGTTTTGGTTGATGATTTTGGATCTGAGTGATGCGACTGATATGTAGGGTTTCTCGTTTAATTCGATCGTGTCGAACTTTACTGAGCTTCTGAATTTGAATCTGATTGACATTTTTTATTTTTTATTATCAATTTTGATGATTCGAATTTCGATGTGGTGATGATTTTGAGGTGTTATTAGGGGGAATAGGGACGATGAGATGATTATGATACGGGGGTGCTTTCGGCTTTCGGGAGTTAGGTGTTTAATCTTTTTTATTAGGTACGTTTAGTTGAAGTTTATTTATACACAAGAATTTATATGGTAAAATGTATTTTAAAAGGTTATGTTTTTTTATTTATTTATGGAGATATTTATGTTTATTTATTTTTTATTTACGTCTATATTTTATATCTACTACCTTTATATAGCAGGGTTGTATCCTAAAAAAAACTCTGTCAAAATACCTACCTAATCAATTGTCACATGTAATTATGCTTTTTAACAACCGTCGGATTAAAGCATCTTATCACCCGTTATTGGTTACATCATTTATCACCTTTTTTTTCCCCAATTCTTTTTAAACTATAACTTTTCATCCCATACCAAATCTAATCATTCACGCTACAAAACTAATCAAAATCATTACTATCATGCCGTAAATCAATAACCTTTTCTGGATTTAGTGGAATCCAAATAATCATATCATTTGTTAAAAAAAACTATTAGATTTGTCATTCATACATCAAGCAAACCACCCGTTGCCTACAAATCAATGGTTTCCCATGTATCTTGTGAATCAATTCATGTTGAAACTATTTCAGATAGTGTAGATATATTTTTAAACCATCGAGCATCTACAAATCAATGGTTCCTATTTGACAAAAGCACGTATACATATCTTTTTAATTTTATTTGTTATTATTTCGATATAAAGTCGTATAAATTATTTGTTATTATTTACCCACTGACAGTTGGAATCCCGTGATTATTTTAGGTAAATAGGAACGATTGTTTGTATTTTAGTATTAGTATTTTAGGTAAACAGATTTGATTGTTTGAATTTGATTTAAAAAACGCCCCATTTAAGATATCAGAACCCTTTCTTATTATTCTGTCTTTCTTATTATTCTGAATATCAGTCTGCAAGAAAAATTAATTTTTGTTCTTTTTAAATGTAGTTCAATCAATGGAGCAGGAAATGGTTTTGTTTTCCAATATCAACCCAATGATGGACGATGTCAAAGTTGTTTCAAGATGTGTCCGTCTATGGAAAAGTCATTCACCCGGAAAGCCAAATGCACCATATGGTTTAGATGCTGTTCTCATGGATCCAGAAGTATCACATCCTATTTTTTAGTACATATTGTTGGAAATTCACTTTATGTGACGACATTTAAGAATTCCCATTAGTTATCATAATCACACACGCTTAGACTAGACTAGGTTCAATGTATAGTTTAAGGGTCGTGTGTGACTATATATACCCCTCCTAGGCTTCCAAGGAGGGGTGTTGCTTGTGTCATTTTTCTCATTTAATATATTTTTCTTTCTTTCACACAACCACTCTCTCTCTCTCTAAGCTCAACAATGGCTTCCACCACCATATTCCACCATGTTAGACCACCGGATCTATTTTAGCAAAT
Organism: Glebionis coronaria; assembly: GCA_025667525.1. Taxonomy (NCBI): domain Eukaryota; kingdom Viridiplantae; phylum Streptophyta; class Magnoliopsida; order Asterales; family Asteraceae; genus Glebionis; species Glebionis coronaria. The sequence continues at coordinate 463,132,760 of CM046876.1, read as the reverse complement.
CCTCAATTGGCATCAGAGCCTTGGTTCATTCCTTGGATCATGTTTTTGTTCGATTTGGTGGTCTAAAAAATTTTTTTGGGTCTCGTTCTATAATTTTTTGGTCCGAATCTTTCATTCTTTTGTCACTGGTTGTTTATATCTAATATTCATAACCTGTTTGTCCTTGTCTGTTAACTTGTTGTCATTCTTACATGTCATCAGTCAAAGATGGTTCTTTTGTCTCACTGGTTTCATCCAAAGTTCTCATCGTGGTCAAAAGTTGTCTTGTTGTTTTTGATATTCAAAAAGTGGTCAAAAGTGGTAATCTGGTATTCATATCGTCTACTGTTTATGGTCCATTTTTTGATCTGGTATCTTTTTTTCTGGTAATCTTTTGAAGATGAAGATGAAGTTACCCAGAAAAATATTCATATTCACATTTCCAGATTTTCAGGAAAAAGGACAGATTTGGATAAGATTTGTCATTGCGATAGGTTTGCGATGCAAGCATTGCGATGGCTTTGCGATGCGAGCATTGTGATGGCTTTGCGATGCAAGCATTTCGATGGCTTTGCGATGCAAGCATTGCGATGGACTTACTCAGATTTAAACATTGCGATGCAAGTATTGGACTTTGAGATGAGTTTTATAAAACATTCCGATGGACTGATTTTGAAAACATTGCGATGGAAATGTAAACATTGCGATGGAAAACAAATTAGTAGACATTCCGATGGACTGTTTTTTAAAACAAGTGGACCAAAAATGTGACCAAAACAAAAACCATCTCAACCGAGTCAACTCGGTAATTACCGAGTTGACTCAGTTAACTCACTGAGTCGACTCAACTGCCAACCTTTTTACTCCTCAACTCCATGATCTAAACCTATATCCCATCGTCACCTAATCCCCATTCGATTCTAGACTCATGCATAGCAGAAAACAATATCTAACAAATCTCAGAAATTTAAACTTGTTAATAAACCTCAAAAGTTATACAAGTCTAAATCATCATCATCAATCTGTTTGAAGGAAAACCCTCATTTAATTTTCGAAATGAAACAAGATTTATAACAAAATAGTTATGATCTATTTGTTTCTTTCGTTGATTATCAACATGTAATCTTACCCGAGATCATCAATTTGTCTTGAAGATACGACTTTCGTTCTTCTTGGATTAATCATATGGATTGATATGATTTAATTGGAGATGTTGTTTTGAGATTAAAGATGGTGATGTTAGATAAGGAGATGAAGTGAAATGACGGGGGACGGATTTCACGAGGTTGGGGATGAGAGAGGAGTTTGCTTTGGGGGCGGATGTATCTATGTGACTGATTAAGGGTTACAATGTGCGTTAGTTTAGGGTTTGACCTCATATAACCCTTGTGATGATGGACCGGGTACAAAACATTGCAAATTGGGCCTCACTTATTTATTTATCTATTGGGTTACGGTTGGGTGTAGTCACATATTGGGCCAAAATGTGTTGCTATCTCATTTGACGTAATACAAAGCTTTGGGCCGTGTGATTTAGTAATATACACACAAATTTTTTAATACAAATTTTAAATAAATTTTGTGTGTATTAAGTTTTACTTCGGTAATCATCAGGACGAGACAACAAGTGTCGTGACAAAGTGACGTGACAAAAGTGACAAGAATTTTTTTGACGAGACCGAAGAAAAATGGGTATATTTTTAGTGGCTACGGATTTTTTTATCGGGTATTATTGCTTGAAGTTGAAGACAGATTTTTCAAAGTCGTGTATTTATTTAATCTTCAAAGATAACTTGCTCGTGCTTAATCTTAGAATGACGACTTGGTTATCTAGTTTCCGGGTTCGGGGTGGTTGGTTGATGACTCGGATAACTATCACTTAAAGGGGTTACATTGTTGTACTCAGTGTCACGCGCTTAGTCGACGTGGATAATTTCAAGAGGTGTTGTGCTTATAGACTTCTTCAGTGATGCATTGAGTACTTAGAGATTTCTCCACCGTTCCTCATTCAACAATAGTGCAAGCTTAAGTCACAAGATCAAAGGATTTTTATTCAGCTTCATGTTGGATATATCTGGTTCATTCTATCAGTGGTCACTTCAAATTGCTTACAAGTGGGTTGGTAAAGATGGCCATGGAGAGTTTATGAGTAGAGATTTTCGATCAACAGCTGATTCTCACAAAATATATAATTATGCTTATTTATTATTCTCACAAGATTTCAGGTTCATGTGCGTACGATTTATTGATGGTTTCGAGTTTTGAAACCATCAAGGGGGAAGAAGAAGACACATTGAACGCACAACGAGTACACGTGATGAACTTCATACCTTCTTTTGATTTGAAGACATTCCGGGATGACATTTGTCATAGCCGCAGAGAAAATCAGTGTTTTAACTCGTGGCGTTGTCAATCTCTAAACGGTACACTACTAATTCGATGTTTAATTGTTTGGTTGTTGCAATTATTCATCATCATTATCCTATATGCACTCCCGGGACTTAATTGACTCTGGTGCATCTCCGGAAGAAGATATGTGCATTTTCGGGACTTAATTGACTCTGGTGTTACGATGTCAACTTCCATGAATGGGATAAAGTGTCTACTTCAGTATTTGAGCTTCATACTTGGGATTGATTTATTTTCTTCAACTATGTGGGGGAAGAAATGTCTTGATTCTTTCTGGTATGCATAACTTGAACTCTCAGGGGGAAGAAAAATTCAGAAGAATTATTCAAGCGTGAGAAGAGAAGTTGTTGATCTACTTGGTGTGCCCCAAGCTTTCAATCTCTCTTAGCAACGTTATCATATTATATGATGGGATTTGCTTGTTAGATTCCGCTGTGCGCTTAATCATTCTAAGCTTTATTGAAAGCTTTGAAGTTGCTTACGAGGATTGTCGGTTTAGGGGGAAGCTATTTAAAAGCTTCTACATCAAGTTTATGTGGCATGAATTAGGGGGAAGTTAATTCAGAAGCTTCTCCTTAACCAGAAGTATATGGATTACTTAGCTCGTGCCGTTACAGTATTTCTTCTACAAGTTACTATAAAGATGAGTCGTTTTGAAGTCAAAAGCCTCAGAAGACATCATCAGCATTGGACGCTTCATGAAAGCTCTTGTTCTTAGTCATTATGTACTTGTTAGGAAAAATATTGTAAGGAATTCTACACGTCGTCCCATGGGGGAAGATTGTTGGAAATTCACTTTATGTGACGACATTTAAGAATTCCCATTAGTTATCATAGTCACACACGCTTAGACTAGACTAGGTTCAATGTATAGTTTAAGGGTCGTGTGTGACTATATATACCCCTCCTAGGCTTCCAAGGAGGGGTGTTGCTTGTGTCATTTTTCTCATTTAATATATTTTTCTTTCTTTCACACAACCACTCTTTCTCTTTCTCTAAGCTCAACAATGGCTTCCACCACCATATTCCACCATGTTAGACCACCGGATCTATTTTAGCAAATCCTCACATATACAAAAAAAAATATGTTTACTATTTTATAATTGTAGGATTTATGTAACTATATCAGGGTAAACGCGTTCAAGCGATTGTTGGCACAGAGTCCATAAAAAAGTTTTTGGCTGTGTTGGAAGAAGGAAAATGCTATAAGTTTGGAAACATCGGCGTCGATGATAATGGGGGAAAGTACCCTTTACTTAATCACTATTACAAAATTAACTTTTACAAAAGCACCACAGTCACCAGGATCAACGAATTTAACCAATACCTACGTGGTTTTAATTTTGAACGCTTTCAATATTTTAAGGTCAAGAAATATGTCAGATCAGATGTTGTTCATATGATATTTAGTTTTTGTCTAATCATTTTCTTCAATTTTGTTCATATGAACAAATGAAATTTATAATTTTTGAACAGAAGTATCAATAATCCAAATGCTTGACTGATGTTATGGATGATCCTACCTGATGCTCATTTTAATGGGTTCATTTTATTTCATCTTTTATAGTCTAAGTAAGCTACGCATTAGCATTAGACATTTAGTAATGTACTTGTGAATTCTTAATAAGTGTGAAAACACTTATCCTTTTACCACTTAATTATAATAATAACCAAGCCAAAACGTATATTTTATGTCGTAAATATCGGAATTATGCGTGGTTTGTGTTTTTGTTGTGATTTAGGATCAAAATGTGAAAAGGAAAGAAAACACGGTCTTTCGCGGGCTTTTATCGAAGAAAAAGACAAAAGACAAAGTCAAAAGATCAAGAGTGCAAAAAGAACGGAAGTCGAAGGCCTATTCTGAAGATCTATCGAAGAAAAAGTCTAAAGGCGGAAGTTTAATGAAGTCGAAGAACTCAAGTCTAATAAGTGAAGAAATTATAAGACGAGTTCAATTTATCCATCGACAAATCCCGAGACAAAGTCGAGAATGACAAGTTTATTGTCAAAGACATGAAGACTAAAGAAAGAAAGAACGAAGAAGCTTCCAACCACCTACCAACATCTCCTTCCCCTATAAATACTAACTCTCCTTCTCATTTTGGAGGTGTTAGCTAAATTGACAACTTAGCTCTCCAATTTATTTCATGCACTTTCATATTGTCAATTTACTTTATTGTCTTTAATTTTAAGTCTTTTAATTCCAAGTAAGATTTAATATTTTGTTGTTGAATCTTCATTTTTAATCAAGTTTTTCATAATCATCTCATTCTTCTCTTCTTTTTTTAAAAATCTATTGTCTTGTTTGATTAATCTTAAAGTTTTCATCTTTATGCTTAATTTGATTAAAGTTCTTATCTTTTTGTTATTATCATTTTCTTGTGATTCATGGTCTTAGCTTATTGTGCTTTTTGCTTAATTGGTGTCTAGCTTATTTTCATTTAAGTGTTTTTAAAGGTTTTATCTTTTTAAAGTTTCATCTTTGTTTTTTAGTTCAATTTATAAATTTTGCTTATTTAGCATCTTGAAAGTTTTTAAATTCGTAGCTTATTTTGTTCTTCTTATTGTTGCTTTTGGTTTAATTTTTGGTGTAAGTGCTTATTTGATTTTTATGCTTATTTTTACTTCATCTGAATATTGTGATCTTTACATCACAATATCATTAGGGTTTTGACATTGTGATAGCCTTATTCCGACAGCTTCATTGCGATCGCAATAACCCTAAGGGTTCTACTTTGCGATCGAGTTATTATAATATCCCCTTATTCCGATCGAGGATTGTGATTGCCCCTGGCATCGTGGATTGTGATCGGGACTTAAGGCATATTGCGACGAAATGCTGCCCAAATTTTGACAGCCATATTGTGATAGTTTTCATATTGTGATAGTTTTCATATTGTGGTAGTTTTCATATTGTGATAGTTTTCATATTGTGATAGTTTTCATATTGTAATAGTTTTTCATATTGTGATAGTTTTCATATTGTGATAGGTTTTCATATTGTGATAGTTTTCATATTGTGATAGTTTTTTATATTGTGATAGTTTTCATATTGTGATAGTTTTCGTATTGTGATAGGTTTCATATTATGATAGTTTTCATATGGCGCAGCTGCCGGCTCTTTTCGTGAAGATTAACGGTTTTTGTGACAGACGCGTTGGACTTTGGGATCCGTTCATATTGCGACGAAATGCTGCCCAAATTTTGACAGCCATATTGTGATAGGTTTTCATATTGTGATAGTTTTCATATTGTGATAGTTTTCATATTGTGATAGGTTTTCATATTGTGATAGTTTTCATATTGTGATAGTTTTCATATTGTGATAGTTTTCATATTGTGATAGTTTTTTATATTGTGATAGTTTTCATATTGTGATAGTTTTCATATTGTGATAGTTTCATATTGTGATAGTTTTCATATGGCGCCACTGCCGGCTCTTTTCGTGATGATTAACGGCTTTTGTGAGAGACGCGTTGGACTCTAGGATCCGTTCGCTCGTGAACGTTATTTTTTCTTGCATATTTCCAGAAATTCAAAAAACCCCAAAAACATTTAAAATACCATAAAAAGAATTTTTTCCTAAGTTTTGCAACCAAAAAAAAAAATTAAAAATAAAAAACAAATGACACTTTCCTAAGTGTTACCCCCAAAAATATTCCTCTTAATCCTCCATTATGTTTAATTCTTTTTCTCAACCCCTCTTATTTTTAATTCTTCACGGATTCGTATTGCGGAAGGTGTAGGGGACGATTATATGATGTCGAATCATGTGATTTGTGTTATTGCGAGCAATGCGGAAAAGATCTTCCAACCGTTTCCGATTCACAATTTTCCCATTTTGGATTTTGTCCATCGTGAAATTCGACTAATTCATCCTTTTCTTCTAATCCACCCACTCCCCCCCCCCCCCCCCCCCTTGCATATATTGTGGAAGCGATTCTCATTGGCATATTGTGTGTCCTATTCGATACCCGTCGCATGACGAGCAAGAAACGGGTTACAATTATGACAATGGTAATAGCTATCCACAAGACACACCAAGTTTTTCTCAATACCCGTGTTGCATTCATTGTGGGGGACCTCATGATACTTCTTATTGTCAACCGATTAATTATTATGAGCCAAATCAGTGTTCTAATTCTTCTCATCCGATAAATTATTATGAGCCACATCCGTGCTATAATTCCGGTTTTCAAAATTTTGAGCCCCCACAACACTCCCTCGACCATCAACCCTCTTTTGCAATTCCTGTTGAGCAACTAGCCACTCTTTTTGACCAATTTCAAAGACTTCAAGCAGCTGTCAATAAATACATCGAAAAATGTCAAGAGGATCAGCGACAAGAGCAAGTAGCTAATCTTAGCGCTTATACTCCTCCTCTTGTGCGTCCATACTACTATTATGATGATGACGAGGATGATATATATGATCTCAACCCATCTTCTGATATTACTACTCCTACTCTTGATATCCCTAATGCGTCTAAGGATTGTGATACATCAAGTGAGATTAGTGATTATGGTCTCGACACATTATTCGATGAGGGGTGTGATGTACCGACTTTTGCGGAGCTTACGGACGAGGTCGCTTCGCTAGTCAATGATCACATACTGACAAGTCCACAAGCGATAATTGATTCTCCCAACAAGAGTTCAACAGGTGGTGAGTATGATGATTTTGTCTTCGATCCCGAGATTGAGGAAATTATCGACCGAGAGCTAGCTCTTTTACCTCCACTTCCACCTACGAGTGAGGAAGATTTTTCCAATATCGAGGTCGAACTTGATGAGTTGGAACGTCTTATTTTTAATAATAATGACGAACCAACTCACATGACCAAACATCTAATTCTATAGGAGTTACCTAATCAACACTCCTCTAATGAGAATTACGTTTACCACATTCGTGAGGATTTAACTTATCAACAATCCCCACATATGAATGAGGGTTTCGTACTTGATCGTGAACTCTTCGAGAGAGTTTCTAAAATCCTCAATGAGGGGAACGACAAACCTTGGTTCGACGAGCCTATTTATGATGAAGAAATCGAAGAGATTCACGTTCATGAGGATGAGTGCTTTGACCCGCGAGGTGACATTGACCATTATCTGATTGACACCTTTACGGCTTTGCCGCTCAGTGATACTCATATGTCTTTTGGGGCTGACATTTTGATTCCTCTACCCACCCCAACTCCCGTGGATCATGATTTCACATACTTTTCGTATGTTGAAAGGACTTTTCTACCCTTCAAGACTTATCCTCCTGCCTCTCCTTTATAATTTTCCTCCGGGAACGAGGACAAGGTCTTTGATCCCGGTATTACATTTGAGGCTTCCCCATGGACCATTTAATTCGGGGCCGAGTCAGGCTCGTGACTCGGTTAACAAAAACAAGCGCTTTTTTGGGAGACAACCCGATTATCTATCCTTTTATTCCGTTTTTCTAATAAGTGTAGGGGGAGACCCTAGTATGTGTTTGTTATTTTCTTTCTTATCATATGCAGGGATTCAAGCTTTCAAAGATCCATTCTTGATGACTTTTGACGACCCGTGATTCCATGTACCCGTCTTCCCGATTCTATCCTAAACTCTCGTGATTCAATATTTCATATCTTATATGTTCACATTGAAATCACTATAGTTGTCCTCCCCTTAGCAAGATTTAAACAACGTGCACAATGTCCTAAGTGTAGGGGATTTTACTGCCACATGCTTAAACATTAAGGACAATGTTTATATCAAGTGTAGGGGGGACTTCTATCGAAGTAAGTGGGCTTTTCCATTAATTTGTCCTCATTTTAACCGGAAAAGATGATTTTTCGACATTTTTCAAAAATTTTAATCTATTTTGGCCTAGTAGTAGTAGTATTTTCCTTTGCCATCGTTATTTACTTTCTTTGCTAGAATAAATTTTAATAAAGTGTTTTAATTTTTCAACGTCATGAATCTTTTGACTCAACCCGAGTTTACTTATCCAAGTTTACTTTAGCTAGTATCCTTAACGCGTTTAAGTCAAGTTTTGCTAGGCTTTTATATAGGGAACTTTAAAACGCGAAAGTCTTAACTCTTACGGGTTAAGAACAAGAACTTTTCGCAAGTTCCTATAATTGATCCTAGAAAGTCGTTTATCAAGGGAACTTTAAAATGCGAATTCTAAACTTGAAAGAGTCTAAGAATTTGCAAGATCCTATAGATGACTTGAAAACCCAAAATTTTGATTTAGTAGGCTAAGCATCCACGAGTCACATTCCTTGAGATTTTAAATTGTGGAGAATGAGAGATGATATAGTCAATTATAAGTTTGGTATTCTTTCATGAATTTATGTGAGTTAATTATAAGCTTTTTCTTGCATCGCTTGCTAATAATTTTAATTGCAATAAATAAGGTTGTACGATTTGAAAAGTTACTTAGCTTCTAGCCCAAGATCGTTTAAAAGTTGCTCGGTATTAATTAGAGTTCATAGCCAAGGCATAACTTATTGAAGCGGGATGCTAAGATTGGCGAGTCTGAAAAGGCCCTAACAAGGCATGAGGGCTACATTTTGTTGCTAAAGATCCCAAGTGATGTGAAGAATCATTTATCAAAAATCAATATGAAGGATCGAGACACACGACGAAAAGCAAATACTCCCCTAAAGATCATGGAGAAGTCTATCTAAAAAGACCCTAGCAAGGTATGAGGATAAATAGATCCAAGTCCTAAAAGGAGGCGAATCGTTGTATATCAAAATCTAAAATAAAGATTGGAGAAAAATGAAGAAGTCGTGGTCCAAGTATGAAAAATCTCTCAAAATGTTCAAGTGAAGAAATTCTTATTATGAAGAGAAGACCATTATTTCAAGAATGTCTCTCAAGATTCGAAGTTATGAAGTCACTGCCAAATATCGGTCCGAGAAATGTCTCAAATCGTGAAGCAAGTTATGCCAAGATATGAACTTTATGAGGTCCCGAGAAGCAGTTTTAAAAGATTTTGTCCTTTAGCTAACTATTGATTAAATCGTCCCACTTTATTTTCGGCCTAAATAAAATATTTAGGAAAAAGACGTAAAAGCGGTAAGTATTGAGTGTTGATTTAGGAAAATCAAACACTAATGACCCAATTAAGTTCGTTTCTCAAGGAGGTATATGTGTGTGAATAATTCGTAATTGGTTTGAGATTAATATTTGAAATAAGGGGATGAGAAAATAGAAATGATGAAGACGTGAAAATTATTACTACGACGACTAAAATTAAAACAGTAAAAAGTGCTAGAATAAAAATAAATTCTAAAAATTCCCAAAAAATTACCAAAAATCAAATTAAATAAACTAAGGGTTTACAAATGATCAAAACTTTTTTAAACCTTTTAATTAATTAAATATTAATTTTTAAATGCTAATTAAAGCCCTAAAAATCAAAATAATTATTAAAAAGCCCAAATAAAGATTTTTCACTTTGTAAACCTCTAAAATGACCAAATAAGACTAAAAACTATTTTTATAAATTTTTTAACTTATTAAAACTATTTAAAATGATTAAAAACTATTAAAAATTTAAAATAATTCTATAAATTAGGAAAATAAAGATAAAATTAATCTAAGAGTTGCAAAAATCCTATTTTAATGTAGTAAACCTAAGAAAAATATAAAAAGTGCAAAAATATGAAATTTGAAATTTAATAATAAAATAATATTAAAAATCCAAAAATTATAAAAAATTCTAAAAACTTGCAAACTAGTATATTTTAACCTAAATAATCAGAAAATGAAAGTGAAATGACCAAATTACCCCTAATGGGCCCCCAAATGGGCTAAAATAGAAAACAGTCAACCTTAATGGGCTAAATGGGCCCAAAAAGTCAAACTTGGCCCAAATGACCTGAAAAAGCCCTATCTGACTCAAAATTCAATTCCAAACACAAAATTCTGAAGGCCCAAAAGCTGATTTTGAGCTTATCACTAGAGATGGCAAAAAAATCCGAACCCGACGGAGAATCCGATACCCGAATCCGATTTGACCGAGGATTCCCCGAGTTGACCGGGTATGGGGACGGGGTGGGGATTCCCCGTTAGTAAAAAGCGGGTATGGAGGCGGGGATGGTAATACCCTTGGTTCCCCAAACCCGTCCCTGAACCCGCCCCCGAATATCTTTATTCTACATATATATTTATATATCTTGTATGTTTCAAATATCTATTAGATATTTGAAACACTATTCGATGGTTAATATCTCCTTTGACACTAACCTTCTAGGATGAGCTTTTGTGTGTTAATTTTGTTATTATTAATACTGAGCATGATCGCATGAATGTTAATCTCGTTAATGTTGTTTGATAGTACCGTATTTGTTATTCGTAATGGTTGCGTGATTTGAAACATAGTTTAAATGCTAATTGTGTAACGGGGAAAAAAAATCCCCGATTCCCATTGGGGATCCCCGTTCCCCGTTGGGGATGGGGATGGTATGTAGTTTATAATCCCCGATAGGGATGGGGACGGGGATGGGGATAGATATTTAACTTTGGGGATGGGGATGGTAGCAACCATTCCTCGTAAACCCGGCCTCGTTGCCATCTCTACTTATCACAGCTTAAAAGGTCAACAAATTATTCTTATTGGGCCAATAAGCCCATTAAGCAATAAGCCAATGCCATAAGCTCTAATTAAACACACAACCTTTTTTGGAGATTCCTAAGAGATATGTGAAAAGAAATTTTGAAAAAGCACACTCAATAAGCCAGAAATAAGCAAAGTAGAATTTCACTTAAAGACAAAATAGTCGACTTAGAGTTCTAGATCACCTCAGACCTTCTAATAAGTTGTAAAAGACCCTAAATGACTTAATTAAGACAAATCAACAAAGAAAAGTTCAATAAGCCAAGCCAAATAAGCACAATAAGCTGATAAGCACTTATTCAAAAGTCAAAGTTATTGGTTTTCTAGTCAAACCTCAAGGTGTCAACCCCTCCAATGCTCCAGAATGAACAAATGGGTCAAATAAGTGACACCTATTACAAATTTAAAGTTGTTGCAGGTTAAAATAAGCTAGAATAGCTTATTAATAAGCACCAGTTGAAATAACACTAGCAGTGGCTAGTAGCAGGGGAAAGGAGTTCCCACTGCTTTGACTATTTGACTTGCTTTTTTAGAGAGATCTAGTTGGATTCAAATGGAAACAAGGGCACCCTTGTGATCACTGAATCACAAGGAGTCTATATCAACAAAGAAATCACAATTTGGTACACTCAATAAGCACAGAATAAGCAAACAGTTCTCAGATATGCTACATACCTTAAAAATAAGCAGTTATGAACAAATAAGCAGATTGAGCATGAATAAGCCAGCCAAATTGAACCAAATGCACACACAAGCTATAATAAAGTCCAATAAGCACAAATAAACTTGTTTCAAGCAATGGATCAAAGTAAATAAGCAGATTCAAGAACCTAAAGTTACTGATTAGCAAAAGTGATTATCTAAAATCCTTTTGCTGATCTATTTGACTACCAATCCAATTTCAAGCCTTCAAATCCCCTTCCCTGATTAAGTTAACAAAAATTTAGCACTTCTTAACCCTAGTCTACCCTTAGATCTAGGTGTCCCCAAAATTTTAGCCAAAATACCCAAGTTAAACAGATTTTATAGCCTTTTGATTGATTTGGTTGTTTCAAGCCACAAAACTTGCAGTTAATGAACACTTTGCACCAGATTAACAGATACCAATCCAATAGAACCAAAAACAACACCACTAGTTGCCTTAAATCCCTTTGAATCAGTTAACCCAAACACCCCTTTGAAATCTGATTTCTCAAGTTTCCAAAGGATTGTTATGATTTAACCTTTCCAACAAGATCTAATCAACCCTAACAACACTTATCCAACCTCAGAAACTCAAATCAACCACAAAAACACAGATCCACAATAAATCATGCAAAAATTACCAAATATTCAATAAAATTCAGAAAAATGAAAAAGGGAAAGAGATGCAAACCTCCAAGACTTACATCCAAGCCTTGGAATGTTTGAGCTGAGGTGCTAGCAAGAAAAAGCACCAGCTTCCAAAGCTGCTAAGATGAACAAACAGAAAAGTGAGCAATAAACAGATTATAACCTTGATTTTGCAAACAAGTGTTCTAAACCTTAAAACCTTTTCTCAAAACCAACAAAACATGTATATGGAACTCAGATTTCAGCTATTCAATCACCAAACTTTTATAAAACATAAAAGAGAACTCACAATTTTCAGAAACTCAAATTTTATTTAAATAAAAAGGAATTACAAAGAAATAGCTAAAATCTGGAACAAAGGGGCTCTCACATGTTGAGGCCTCCTTTTATTGACGAATACAAGGTATGAATAAGCAAAACCCTAGACTATGAAATCCCAAAAGTACCATTGAAATCTTCTAGACGCATTTGTTGTTTGGAGCTGTCCAAATGAATAAGGAACGTTCATTTTAGCTTTGGGGCTAAGCAACGAGTGTTGGTTGTTGATTTGGCCATGTGACAATCCTTAGAGATGAAGGAATGATGTGATTGGTGGACGAGTTTGAATGGTGGGGTCCCTTGGTGAGTGGGATTGAGGGTTTTGTGTGTGGGGTGGGTTTACAAGCATGTGAATTAAGCATGTACCTGGGTAATTTAGAATAACCCTTTGTTTTAAGTGGAGTGGTAACTGGGTTCATCATGGTAAATAGTAAACATTTTGATCCGTTTTTGTAGGAGTGAAAGTGTTTGCCGCGTGTTATTGGGTTTGAACTTTAGGAAATGACTCATTGAGTCCTTGTGTTTTGGAGAAAAGGGTAAAACGTGTTTTCAGCCAACAAAACTTGGTTTTCTTTGTTAATAAAGTTGTATACTCACACTTTTGCCCCAAAACTTTGGCAAAAGGTTTTCAAGGGTTGTTTTTGCCATTTTTGCATAGTTTGAGGACTGATCTTGGACATTCTTGATCTTCAAAGGTCTTCAATGTATCATTGACTTCATGAGGGACCATTATTGACAATTTAGAATTGTTGAGGGACTAAACTTGCCAATTCTTCAAAGTTGAAAGACCTTTTTGTAATTTTGACAAACTTAAGGGACCAAACTTGTAATTATGAATATACAAGGGTTTTAAGTGTCATTTCTTCATAAATTAAGGATCAATCTTGTACATCTTCAAATCTTCAAGGGTTTTTCTTTGAGAAATCCATAACTAGGGCCCGGTTCATTGTACGGCTTCGTTTCTCGTGTCCGTTTTCCTTGTTTCTTGTGATCTTTTGTCTTTTTTATGATATCCATACCTAAAACACACAAGTAAACAAATACAAGCATATGTATGGTATATAAATGACATTTTATGCATTTAAAGCCCAAAAAGAACGATGAAATCATGTATAAATGCCATCTCATCACTCCCCCATACTAAGCCACTGTTGTGCCCTCACGCAATGCTAGAATAAAGTATCTAAGCATCACCAAATTCAGTTTTATTAACCTTTATTAAAAAGTAAAAGACTTGCAACAATACTACGAAGATGTGTAAAGACATAATGTATGATTTTCATCACGAATGTGACTTTTAGGATCAATGAATATAAACAAGTAAATGTCCCATAGAGTAAATTTCGTCATCCTTGATTGTCATACATTCCATGCTAAGTGCAAAAATAAGATCATTGTTGGTACAAGTCACAATGCTAACACTACTCATACGTCCAAATTGTGTAATACTTTTTCTCCCCGCAATCCTAGTTATTATAAAAGGAAATGGGTTTCTAGAATTTTTTAACTATTTGTCATGGATCACAAGTGATTCATATTGACTTATTTGAGTATTTATTAGTCCGAAAGTAAAGTAGCACGATTTAATCGATAGTTAGCCGAAGGACAAAATCTTTTAAAACGGCTTCTCGTGTATCTTCTTAAGTTCATATCTTGGCATAACTCGTTTCACGGTTTGAGACCTTTCTCGGACCGATATTTGGAATGTACTTCATACTTTAAATCTTGGGAAGACGTTCTTGAAATTATGGTCTTCTCTTCATATATTGGAATTTCTTCACTTGACGTTTTTGAGAGATTCTTCATATTTGGACCACGACTTCATCATTTTTCTTCAATCTTTATTTTGGATTTTGATATACAATGATCCAACTCCTTTTAGGACTTGGATATATTTATCCTCATACCTTGTAAGGGTCTTTTTGGATAGACTTTCTCCATGATCTTTAGGGGAGTAATTGATTTTCGTCTTGTGTCTCGATCCTTCATATTGATTTTGGAATAATGATACTTCACACCATCTTGGATCTTTAGCAACAAAATAGAGCTCCTCGTGTCTTGTTAGGGCCTTTTTGGATCTTCACCAATCTTTGCGTCCCACTTCAATAAGTTATGCCTTGGCTATGAACTCTATTCAACCCTGAGCAACTTTTAAACGATCTTGTGCTAGAAGCTAAGTAACCTTTCAAATCGTACGACCTTACTTATTGCAATTTTTTTTATTCCTAATTCATTGATCTTATGGGAGAAAAAGCCACAATTAAAAACATATGAGTTTTTGAAAGAACATTTTCATGTTCTACGTTTAGCATGATCACTTGTCTGACTCTATCATTCTCGTTCTTCACTATTTAAAGACCTCTAATTAAAGAGACTCGTGAATACTTAGCCATGCAAGTTAAAATTAAGCCAAATTTGGATTAGCTTTCGGTAAGACTATATCAAATCAAAGTTTTGGGTTTTCAAGCCACCTATAGGATCTTGCACTTTCTTGGACTTTTTCAAATTTAGAGAATGCATTTTATAGTTCCCTTGATAAGTGACTTTCTAGGATCAATTATAGGAGCTTGCGAAAAGTTCTTGTTCTTAACCCGAATGAGCTAAGACTTCCGCGTTTTAAAGTTCCCTATATAAAAGTCTAGAAAAACTTGAATTGAGCGGGTTAAGGTATGTAAAGGGCTTCAAATGGCCATCAAGTCAAAAATTAGCTCTTATTATACCCATCGGAAAATATACATTCGTGTCTTAAAAACACTTATTAAAACTAAGAAAATTTTTAAATTTTGGCCATTTTTAGCCTTATTAGCAACAAAATAAAACAAAACATTGAAAGTTGGAAAACGTGAGGGCGTAGCAAAGCAAGTATCTATTCACCCCCCCCATACTAGAATTAAACATTGTCCTCAATGTTTCGAGTCTAAAGGTGGAGCACCCCCATACTAGAGACGAAGAGTCGAATGCTTAGGATCTAGCATGGAAAGGGTGATCAACAATATATCTAAAGCCGTTTAGTAAGTATGCTAGAAGATAATTGTTAGAACAATAAAGGATATGTCATGGATTCGTGAAAAACTTCTTCAAGCAAACGATCGAGGCTCACGTAAACGAACACGAGAGTCTTCAATCGTAGCGATGATGATGATCTAGATAACACAATCACAAACAATCACGAGACAACGAGTTGGAAGGGTACAAATCCCCTCTCATTATTTATTAGAAAGCATAAAAAGGATAAGCATGGGATCTCCCCCACGAGGCACCTCGTTTTTTCTTACCGAGTCATGAGCTCGACTCGATCCCCTCAATGTTAATTATCATTGGGGAATTGGTCGAGGTCATCCAATGAAGGAACTTCGCCACCAAAGTAGTGCTTAAGCCCATGTCCATTCACCTTGAAGTTAGGACCATCATTTTGAGCTAGCTCGATGGTCCCATAAGGAAACACTTGTGTAATGGTGAAAGGACCCGACCAACGAGATTTCAATTTCCCGGAAAATATTTTTAATCGAGCATTAAAAAGTAACACTTGATCACCAACGTTAAAACCCGGTTTTTAATCTTTGCATCATGAAACTTTTTAGTCTTTTCTTTGAAAATCAATGAATTTTCATAAGCATTATCTCTTAATTCATTCATTCAATTGTATTTTCCGGTGATCTCCCACGGTCTTCAAGTCAAAATTAGCATGCTTAAGGGGCCAATATGCCTTATGCTCCAATTCAATGGGCAAATGACAATTCTTCCCATAGACTAACTTATAAGGAGTACAACCGATAGGTGTCTTATAAGCGGTCCTAAAGGCCCATAAAGCGTCATCGAGTTTGTCGGACCATGAAGCACGGTTTTCTCCAATCGACCTCTCTAAAATCCTTTTCAAAGATCGGTTTGAAACCTCGACTTACCCACTCGTTTGCGGGTGATAAGCCGTAGAAAGACGATGAGTAACTCCATATTTCTTTAAGACCTTCTCGAATTGGTCATTACAAAAATGGGTTCCACGATCGCTTATAATAGCACGAGGGGTTCCAAACCGAGAGAATAGTTGCTTCAAAAACTTCACTACCACACGAGCATCATTAGTAGGTAAAGCCTTAGCTTCCACCCACTTAGAAAGGTAGTCGACGGCGACGAGGATATATTTGTTACCATGAGACGATGGGAACGGCCCCATAAAGTCTATGCCCCAAATGTCGAAATTCTCACACACTTGAATTATATTTTGTGGCATTTCATCATGTTGAGACGATTTCCTTGACGTTGGCATGAATCACACGACTTCACAAGTGCGTGTGCATCACGATAGATAGAAGGCCAAAAGAATCCGGCATCGAACACATTCTTAGCCGTAAGATTAGCACCGTGGTGACCACCCGTGGGTCCCTCGTGACAAGCTCTAAGGATGTTAGAAGCTTCGGCACCAAAAACACAACGTCGAACGAGTTGATCCGCACAAACCCGAAAGAGATAAGGGTCGTCCCAAAAATAGAACTTGACGTCACGAAAGAATTTTCTCTTTTGTTGTGTCGTCATACCCTTGATTATGAAATTGCCCGCATGGTAATTTGCAATGTCGGCAAACCATGGGGTGGTGTCTTTAGAATTCACTACACCGAGAGTCTCGAGAGGAAATGTTTCGGTGATTTCTTTGTTCTCGAAAACATCTTTGTGAGGATCTTCTAGACGAGAGAGATGATCGGCCGCTAGATTCTCTGCTCCTTTTTTGTCAAGCACGGTGACATCAAATTCTTGGAGGAAGAGAATCCAATGAAGCAATCTCGGCTTAGCATCTTGCTTAGCTAAGAGATACTTGATAGCTGAATGGTCGGTATACACGATGCTTTTAGTTAAGACAAGATAAGGTCGGAATTTCTCAAAAGCATATACCACGGCAAGGAATTCCTTTTCTGTTGTGGTGTACTTTAATTGAGCCTCGGTCATCGTCTTACTAGCATAATGGATAGGACGGAAATGCTTTTCATAACGTTGCCCTAAAACGACCCCTATAGCATAATCACTTGCATCGCACATGATTTCAAAGGGTAATTCCCAATTAGGAGCAACAAGAATGGGAGCTTCGGTAAGTTTCCTTTTAAGAGTTTCGAAAGCTCTAACACAATCCTCATTGAAATTAAAAGGAGCATCCTTCTCGAGAAGGTGTGTCATAGGTCGAGATATTTTCGAAAAGTCTTTGATGAAACGACGATAAAAGCCCGCGTGGCCTAGGAAACTCCTAACTCCCTTAACGGTTTTGGGATGAGGTAACTTGGCGATGACGTCTACCTTAGCTTTATCGACCTCAATCCCCGCTTTTGAGACCTTATGTCATAAGACGATTCCTTGTTTACACATAAAATGACATTTTTCCCAGTTAAGCACAAGATTGGTTTCTTCACAACGTTTTAACATTTGCTCGAGATTAGATAAACACGACGTGAACGAATTGCCAAACACCGAAAAGTCATCCATAAACACTTCCATCGACTTCTCGATCATATCGTGAAAAATAGCCATCATACAACGTTGAAACGTACCCGGTGCATTACAAAGTCCGAAAGGCATCCTACGATAAGCAAACGTTCCATAAGGACACGTAAACGTAGTTTTCTCTTGATCACGAGGGTCGATAGGGATTTTAAAGTAACCGGAAAAACCATCTAAAAAGCAATAGAATTCATTTCCCGCAAGTCGCTCCAACATTTGATCCATGAAGGGAAAGGGAAAGTGGTCTTTACGAGTGGCGTAATTTAACTTTCGGTAGTCAATACACACCCTCCAACCAGTCACAACACGAGTGGGAATTAACTCGTTGTTTTCATTGGGCACAACGGTCATTCCTCCATTTTTAGGGACACAATGGATTAGGCTCACCCATGGGCTATCGGAGATAGGATAAATCATTCCCGCGTCAAGGAGTTTTAAAACTTCCTTTTTTATGACATCATGAATTTTGGGGTTTACCCTTCTTTGACTTTGAATTGCGGGTTTGTAGTCCTCCTCCATTAAAATCTTGTGAGTACAAAATTTTGGGTCAATACCCTTAATGTCGGAAATTTTCCACGCAATTGCCCTTTTATGAGCTTTAAGAACTTTCAAGAGTGCGGTTTTTTCATCATTAGCAAGACCTTTTGCAATAATAACCGGCAACTTGTCATCACCTTCCAAGAATACGTATTCAAGGTGAGATGGAAGATCTTTCAATTAAAGGATAGGCGGTTCCTCGATTGAAGATTTTTGCTCAACACTCATAACTTCCATTGGCAGAAGAAATGGTGGAATAGAAGTATCATTACCAATAATCACCTAATCTTCATTATCGATTTCATTTGAATTAAAATCGCCTCCTTGGAATGGAGTGAGATTTGGTATAGAATTAACAAGAATCGGATCCAAAATAGTGGGATTGCCACTTGACGAACTATCAGAAAAACCTAACACTTCATGTGAAAACTCATCGCAAACCACATCAACTAAGTCAATGTGATTGATGGTAGCGATTGCATAAACATGAGAAGGTGTCGAGTTTTGAGTAGCGTCTATAACAAGTTCCTCTTCGTTGAATCTCAAAGTAATAGTTCTTGCATGAACGTCGATAAGCGATCTCGAGGTGTCTAAAAATGGACGACCTAAAATTAGAGGAACTTGAGGATCCGCGGGGATGTCAACTACTATAAAATCAACGGGATAGTAGAACTTCCCCACTTTCACGAAAACATCCTCGGCTACTCCACATGCTAAAATCGTAGAATGATCGGCCATCTCGATAGACATGTTCGAAGGAGTATGTTGGAAATACATTTTTTACGTATTTAGGAAGATTCGGTCACTCCGACAATATATTAAGTAGTAGCTCGTAGTCTAGATATCTTTATTAAACAAACAAGGCCAAGCCTAGCCTACAACATGTGTAGGCCGGCCTAATATTGTAAGCCCAAGCCCATCACAAGGCTTGGGTATATAAACCCTCTCCTTTGATGGAGAGGGTGGTGGTTTTCATAATTTACACATAGTAATCTTTTATTTCTCTCTCTAGAAGTGTGTGAACTCCATCATCTCTCTATCTCCTTCTCTCTCTAAAACATAAGCAAGATTTACATATCCTACAAATGGTATCAAGAGCCATAAGATGATTGTATTATTTATGTGTTTGTGTTCTTGATTCATACGCCTATTTTGATCCATTTTACACGAAGCAAATTTTTTTTGTGTGTTTTTATGGTTATTTCTTGATACAAATCTTCTACATAGTTGTGGTAGAGATTTGGTATATTTACCTTGGCTCAAAACACAAAATTTTTGGGTGTTTTGATCATTTTTGGCTTAAAACTCGAATTGGTTGAGTTTTGTCCGAGAAAAGTGGGATTTATTCCGATCAGTGTCACCGGAAAAGGGTTTATAGTTATTCCGATTAGTGTCATCGGAAAAGGGTTTAAGGATTCCGATTGCATTCCGATTTGAGTATTCCGATTTGGGTATTCCGATTTGGGACATTCCGATAAGGGTCATTCCGATTTGGGACATTCCGATCTGTGACATTCCGATAAGGGACATTCCGATTTGGGACATTCCGATCTGTGATATTCCGATTAAGGACATTCCGATTAGGAACATTCCGATCAAGGGTATTCCGATTAGGATTTATTCCGACAAGGGTATTCCGATTAGGGACATTCCGACAAGGTTATTCCGACAAGGGTATTCCGAGGGACATTCCGATCAAGGGTTTTCCGACTAGTATTCCGAGAGCTTTCCGATCCTTTATTCCGATCAACATTCCGACAACCCAAAAAATTATTCCTTAAAAAATTTCGAGTGTGTAATTTTGTCTTGGAATTTTTGGTTATCGAGAACATAATTTAAGGGATTTCAACATTATTTCTCGGCTTTAACTCACAGCAACAAACACATTTACTTTCTCTCATTGTTCGATCAATATTTGTAAATCTTAACTTATCGAAATGGAGTACACATCTCTTACGGATAAGTCCATCCTCTCGGGTACGGATAATCGTCCACCAATGTTGGTGAAGACTATGTATGAGGAATGGGCTTCCCGAATGGAACTTTATATGTTGAACAAGGAGAATGGACATCTAATTTGGGCATCGGTGCTCAATGGACCATTAGATTATGGTACAGTGACGGAAGGTACGACTACTCGTCCTCGCACAACGGGTGAGTTGACTGGAGATATGAATATTCAAGATAAATGTGATAAGTATGCTACAAACATCATTCTCCAAGCCCTTCCTCCAGATGTCTACAAACTCGTCAGCAAACATAAAGTTGCCAAAGAGTTATGGGATAGAATTCGTGTTCTAACGCAAGGCACCTCGTTAACTAAACAAGAACGAGAGTGTAAGCTTTATGATACTTTTGATAAGTTTGCCTATGTGCCAGGGGAGACTCTCAATGACTACTATCTGAGATTTACCCTATTGTTGAATGAGCTCAATATCTATGGCATGGCAATTCCTACGTTTCAATTAAACACCAAGTATTTGAACACTCTTCCTTCAGAATGGAAAAAGTACGTGACGGATGTTAAATTGGCTAAGGACTTGCATAACACCAATGTAGATCAACTTCAAGTTTTTCTTCAACAACACGAATGCCATGTGATCGAGGCTCGGTTGTCTAAACCTCAAGTTCATGATCCACTTGCCATGTATGCTTCTCAACAAAACATGGCTTATACTTATCAACAACCATCATACTTGCAGCAGCCACCACCACACACCTATCAGCAACCACAACAACCATCTTATCAACCACCAATGATGCCACAACAAGCATTTCAACAAAGTGTTCATCAACAATCTTTTCCACAACAACCACTATATTAGACATCACCATCACAAGCCAACACTTCTCCAATGGGCTATACTCCTCAGCAAGGATACTTTCCAATTGAAGCACAACCAGCACAAGCCTTCTACTCTAATGAACTCCCACCAATCCAAGCACCGGTCTTTACTCCAAATGATACGCCAGCTGATGTTTTAAACCATCTCACTGCCTACTTATCTAAACTTGTTGCAACTAGAGGATTTCCACCAACAAACAATCAGCTCCGCACCTCTTCAAATCCTCGACAACAAGCTACTGTTCAAGATGGTCAAGTAACAGTGCAACCTATTCAGGGAAGGAAAAATTCATATGGACCTCCTACAAGGACTGTGAATGCTCAAGCTGTGAATTCTCAAGCTAATGGAAATGGAAGCCCCATTGGTCCTCAAAAGGTTGTGACTTGCTACAATTGCCGAGGACAAGGTCATATGGCTAGGTAATGCACTCAGTTGAAAAGGAGAAGGGATGCAGCGTGGTTTCGTGAGAAAATGTATTTGGTTGATGCTCAGTCTAAGGGAAAGATTTTGGATTCAGAGGAGTTAGCATTTCTTGCAGATCCAGGGGCAGCAGATACTGAAGGCATTGCAGTCGTTTCCACTTCTAATGCAGCTTATCAAGCAGATGATCTTGATGCATATGATTCGGATTGTGATGACATTCACTCTGCCCAAGCTGCTCTCGTTGCCAATCTCTCACACTACGGTTCTGATGTCGTCAGTGAGGTACCCACCACAACCAATCTTGGTAATGATGGTACGCCACATCAAGTTGAGCATGAAAATGACAACCTCGAACAGCATTCGAGAACTAGTAACTCAAATGATGTGGTACCCAATCCTACACATTTGAGTGAACCTCAACCAAATGCTACTGTTGGAAATACGTTTTTACGTATTTAGAAAGGATCGGTCACTCCAAAGATATATTCTAGTATTGGGCTCGTGATCCATTTGTAAACAATTTAGTCCATATAGCCCACATGTAGGGTGGACTATATATACCCCCTCCTAGCATGTTAGGAGGGGTGGCTCTTTCACTTTTCTCACTTTCATTTTTAATAAAACTCTTTCTCTCTCTATCCTCTCTTTTCTCTCATCTTTCTCTCTCTATATCCATCTTCTTCCTCCTCCTCCTCCACTCAATCAATAGATCTAATCATATATTGTCAAATCCTAAGAAATCGTAGACCTTCAATTGGTATCAAAGCCATGGTTAAATCTTAGGATTTGCGTTTTTATCTATTGTTTTTCTTGTTATAATTGTTTTTTATTTTTTATGGAATCTTTCGTCTCATTTTTTTCCTTTCAAATCTGTGCAATCAGTTTTTTAGAACTTGTCCAATCAGTTTTTATCAAATTTTAAATTAATCAGTTTTTTTTAATCTATCTATTTTATCATTTTTCTAAATCATCGATTTATAAATAATCAATTTTTTTTCCTCCTCCGTATCAAATATGTCCATCATTAACCTTTCCATAATAGCAGACCATCCAAACTTGACTGAAAAGTTTTTTATCTATTAAGTTTTTTTTATTATCTTATTTTATTTTATTTTTTCTTTTGTTTAATCAGTTTTTTCTTTCTTGTTTCTATCAATTTTTGTCCAATCAGTACTCTTTGTCCAATTAGTTTGTCCAACTGTCATCCAACTGTCATCCAATTTTACGAACAATTTTTATTCCGGATGAACCGTTTTTTTTTCAAAAACATTCCGGATGAACTGATTTTGTTAGTTATTCCGAATCAAAAGTTTTTACAAAACATTCCGAATGAACCATTTTTGATATATTCCGAATGAACAAAGTTTTAAGTTATTCCGGATGAACCGTTTTTTTTGCAAAAACATTCCGGATGAACTGATTGTGTAAGTTATTCCGAATGAAAAGTTTTTTCCAAACATTCCGGATGAACCATTTTGTAAGTTATTCCGGATGAACCATTTTTGAAATTATTACGCATGAATGAGTATTCCGGATGAAGGGATTTTTTTTCCGCATGAACATTCCGAATGAAAAATTTCAAACATAACGGGAAATCTGACTCGACGCTTCAACACAATCTATGAACCCAAAACAAGACTCCCACAAATAATAATCTGGACTCACAATCTAACTCACAAAACCTCAACAGACTCGACTCTCGTCTCACTTATCATCGACTCGACACAAACACCTCACAACTACACGAACACCACACACCCTCGCCTCTAACCTGTCAAACCAACACCACGCTCAACTTTGACCCCCGACTCACCATCCCCCTAAACTCCTACACTCCTCATATTTTCCCCATCACCTAAACCAACATCTATTCTCATCTCACACCAACACTCGACTGACTTACCTCGACTGGACTCTAACACCTCTCGCATCACCAACACACCGTCGCACCCTCGACTCACCATCAACACCCTCGTCTCATCAGGACTCCAATCACCCATCTCACATAGACCCCTCACTCTCGACTACACCAAACTCACTCACCTCGTCTCACTCACTAACACTCAAAACCAATCCCAACCATAGACTCGAATCCCTCACCTCTAACTCCCTCACCTCTCTTCTAAAACAAACATCCTTTTCGTATCAACTCATCCACACTCGACTCCACCTGTCTCAAAAACTGACTCGATTCCTACATCAACACCCAATCTCGCCTGGACACACCAACAACCTTGACTCTCGACACACTCAATAAGATCTAAGATTTTGTTTCGGTTTCATCTTTTAAAGATGTGTCAAGATCTTAATTGATCTATTCCAACCAAAACAGTGTCCTCATAGATCTAATTATGTTTGGTTTAACCAATTTGTTTAATATACGAAAATCATGAAGGATTTATAACTATTTAGTTATAATCAACTCACTTTTTCGATTAAAAGACTCAATCTAGACATAGACAGAAAGACTCGACAGATGATAGAAAGTTTTGACAAATCTCAATATTAAAAACACAACATGCAATCAATCAATTAACCTACCCGAGACCTTGTTTTACAAGATCTAGAAGCCAATATCTTCGGTTGTTCTTTATTCGTGGAATTGGTTTCTCATCCGATTGATTATAATTTGCTAGTGATTCATTTGATTGCGTGTGATTAGGATATAATGAAGTTGGAATAAGGATGGTAATCAACAGATTTGAGTGGGTGAATATTTGAGAAAGATAAGCAATTTGTTGTGAGGTTTGAGAGAGAAGAGATTGTGTGTTTGAGAGGATTGTGTGTTTGAGACGGAGGTTTCTAGGTTGAGGAGAGAGAGAGAGATTACGACCTTGGTGATAGATTTTTTAGGAAAGTGTGTTTAATATTAAATTTGACGGAGGAAACAAAGTATTTGTTTGCCACGTTTTAAACTCGTGGCTACTTCTTCTGCCACTCTTCAATTGATATTTTTTTTAAAAAAGTTATTTTTTTTAGGAAATATATTAGATTTTTTCTATTTTTAAAAATCAGTTTTTTTATTTTTGTTTTCTATTTTTTTTTTTTCGTTAAGTTTTTTTTTTTTTAAATTTCATATTTTTATCTTTTTATATTTTAGAAAGTTTTTTAAAGTTAAATTATTTTTTGTTATTTTTTTTTTACTTTTTTATTTTGAAAATTTTCATTTTTGGATATTAAATTTTATTTTTTATTTTTTTATAATCAATTGATATTTTTATTTTTATTCAAATTTTTTATTTTGGAAAAATTTTGTGATATTCCGTTATAGTTGGGACAAAGTGACGTGACTACGTGACAAAAGTGACGTGATAAAGTGACAAGGATTATTTTGCCGACGGATTGTTGATCGGGTACTTGTCAGTGAAGACGAATTTTCTCATCCATCGAGGATTTTTCAGATTTATTTTCGGATCGTTTCGTTGGTTTTGTCATCTTCTGTGACTTTCTGTTTCTACGTTTCTTCACGAATTGTAAAATCTCGACAACAACAACATCCACATCATTTTTTTTCCTCGATTTTCAATGGATTCGTTAAATTCGACACTTAAAAAGGGAGACTTGCATCGAATGCAAGACAAAGCTAGAGAAAATGGTATAAATTCATTTCAAATGCTTCAGTCTCATCTTGTCACTCTTTCATCGATTCAAGGAGGGAGCGAATTTGCGACAATCTTTGGTCAAGATCGTCATATATTCATCGACTCAATATTCACCACTTTGACCCAACTCGCCGAGCAACTCAACCATGAAAACTTTAATCACTCGGCATCCGCACTTGCATACAAGACTCTTGTGACACAACTCACGCCTTTCCTCCAATTCAATATCATCACGTCTGAAAGTTCAGTGATTTGCCAATCATTTCTTCGAGATACACATACCGAGCTTCGAGTTTTCCGTGATACAATATTGAAACTCATGACATCGGTCTCGTCTTTGATTTATAAAAGATCTCGACTTCAGCAAGCGTATGATAATGGAGTGCAAGAATCAATGATGCAGATGCAAGAGGAGAATGGTCATACGGCTGACAACTTGGAGCCTAACGATGGCAAGAGCACGGAATCAGGAGGACAACATGATACAAGTGGCACGTCGGGGAATGTTCACGAGATTTCTCTTGATAACACCTTACCCATTTATGACGCAGAGCCTGCAAACATGGTACAATGTAATGTTGTTTATGATGTATATGCTGATGACATGCCGCATATTGAGCATTCTGAACCTAATTATGACAAACATGGGATGGAAAAGAGTGATAGAAATACCACTTCTGATTCATCCGATGTGAGTCATAATGGGGGAGAAAGTGCTCAAAATGCTAAACATCATGATAATTGTTTAATAACTGCCTCATTGACTGCTTCTGATTCTAAGATTAGAGAGCTCGAAACGATTGTAGCTCAACAATCAAAAGATCTTGAGGATACCAAACTTGAATTTTCTAAGAAAACGGACAAATTTGAAACATACTTTGAAAAACTTGAAAAGTCAAACGTTGTTCTTGAAAGAAAATTGGATCAAAAAGTTTTAGATTCTAAAGCTGAAAAGGAAAATCTTTTGAAACAAATTCAGTTACTAGAGTCTAAATTGGCATCCCAAGATAGATTGCTCAAAGAGAATGAGACTTTAAAAGCTCAAGTCCAAGAAAAGGTGTTTGCTATAGCTGCGTTGAAAAACGAGTTAAGAAAAAATAGAGGACCTAGTGTGGACACTAAGCTTGAAAAACCATCAATCTTGGGGAAACCGCCTACAAATCAGTTCGTCAGACAACCGATTGTCAGACAACCTACTGCATTTAGATCCGAGCGACCACAATCCTCGAGACCGCGGTTTGCCTCCCAAGTTGATTTGGGTCATATTTCTAGAACAGTCACTCCACCAACTAGGCCTAATGTGACTAAATCAGTTTTAGCAAGACCTCATCACATGATTGCCTCTAGTTTCTCTAAGAATAGTTCAATGAACACGTCTAGAACTAGTTCAACTGATGTGCGCCATGATTTTGGTCAAAGGGAAGCTATTCAAAAGACATATGTAGGAGATAGCAATGTCCAACCTAGTCAGATGCCTTATAGATTACCCAACACTGCTAACCGTAGCATGACGTCTCCTAGGAGCATCGATCAATCGTCTAGGAATTACTCGGACATTAAATATGCTACTTGTAAAACATGTAGAAAATGTGTCTTTACGGCAAATCATGACTCTTGTGTCAAGAAATTACTTGATGAGGTGAACTCCCGTGTTAGAATTAAGTCCCAGTGGATAGCTAAAATCAAACCCTTTGGTAAAGTTTGGCGCCCCACTGGTAGAGCTTTCACTCTTGTAGGAAACGAGTGCCCTTTAACTAGGATAGTCTCTGATTCTACTAAGACTACTAGGTAGGAAATTGATAAAGATGATACTTCACTTAAGCCTAAACTCAAGGTTTTCTATAAAAGGAAACGTTTGCCAGCTAAGATAAGTGAATCATCTACTCAGGTCGCTTTTGACACAAGTAAAGCCAACTGTGAACCCCCACGTGCTTCTAAAATTGATATCGCTAACCCATGTCAAAGAAAGCAAATTCCTAATGAGAATGCAGGTACCAAAGTTGATGTTCTAAAAGAAAGAAGCGGTCCAATCATTGTATACCGTTCAACTAAGGATACTCTTAGAGTTTGGTTGCTAAAGAAGCAGATATCGGAGAAACAAGTGTATCAGGGGATTCATGGTTAAGCTTAGTAAGAGGCTTACATTCAAATCACAGTCTGTAACCCGTTCTTCAAAGAAAGGGAAGTTTATCTCGCAACGATAACTTACCCTCAAAACGAGAAATTAAATTTTCTCGGACACGAGCTTCCGTTAAAACTATTCAAAGGTTTTAAGCTCGTGTAAATGGCTCATAGGCAAATCACAGTCTGTGCCACGTTCTTCAAAGGCAGGAAAGTTTATCGCCGATGATAAACTTATCCTTACAATGAGAAATTAATTTTTCTCGGGCATGAGCTTATATCGAAAACATTCCAAGTTTTTAAGCTCATGCACAATGGTTCACTGTTAAATGTCAGACAATGACCCTGACTTCAAATAAAGGAAAGATTATCTTTTATGATAACTTATCCTCTTAACGAGAAACTCACCTTTCTCGGTCATGAGCTTGTCTTAAAACATTCGAAGTTTTAAGCTCAGAAAGGAATGTGTATCTTTTAAATAAAAGAACTTTTCCTCATAACGAGAAATTAACCTTTCTCGGTCATGAGCTTTCCGTTAAAACAATTAAAGTTTTCAAGCTCATGAAAACGACTTCTAAGTAAATGTCAGCTTAGGACTCGTCCTTCAGATAAAAGGAAAGTTTATCGCCGATGATAAACTTATCCTCACAACGGGAAGTTTACAACTTCTCGGACTTGAGCTCGTTTTGTAAGATATTCAACATCTTAAGCTCAAGTAATTGTTTTTCAAAACTTTGAACACAATTTTTCAAGAATTTCTCAAAAGATTTTTCTAAATCTTTCAAAATTGTGTGTTCAAATATGTTTTGATAAAAAGAGCATGTCTTCTGCAATCAATAATATTTACGATCCTAGAAATGTCGTTCAATAATGACACAGGGTTGTATATAAAGTTCGAGCAGAAGTTTAAAAGATTTAAAACATGCTCAAAATGGTTTGCTATTATTTCCAATAGTAACCCGCTTTTCACATTGAAGTCAAGCATTTCACCGGAAAGCTTTGACTTCAAATCCGAAGTTATCAACTCCACAATCCGAAGTTTGTTGCAATTGATATCTACATACTAGACGATGTGACTACTCAAACGACGACTACAGCTCTTTAAGTAGAACACGGGTCAACAATTGAGGGGGAGCAATTGTCAAGCGTTCAGACTCTTCGATGCCGAAAGTGCCAATGTTCACAAGTTGGTGTCAAGACAACGATATCAATTGTCCATGTGGTGTAAAGGAGAAGATAATTTCAGAAGTTACGAGGAAGACCAACTTTCGCAAACAAGAACCACGTGATCTTATCACATGATGTTCTCATCATTTCAGGTCCTAACTCGTATACTATAATCTTGTGAACTCATTATCATATATGATCTTTGCACGTGATAAATACCTTACACTTGTGTTTAAAAGGTATTTAATTAACGTTTCAAGTACACCCTCATTAATTTGAGGGGGAGCTTGTTTTATTCACGAAGATAAATGGATTTAATTGCATTCGCATTTTTCTTCCCAAATTTTTCTTAAAACATCATTAAATCAATTGATATTAAAAACATCGATTGGGTTAATATTATTAATATTGGGGAGAAAATGTGATTTAATGTGTCTCAATGGTTTGATTTAATGTGCTGGCTCATCCCGACATGTGCGAAATGTTTTCGAATATCGTGGCATATGTTAAGGGGAGCAAAATAGATTTTATATTCAAATGGATTTCATGGTGACGTTACTTACCCATACCCTTTCTATTTTACGACGGTGACGATTGTGGTGACATAAGGATGGCAGGATAGGTTAAAGTCTAAATCTTCCATATCCGGAGGAATCTTCCCAAGGACATTCCATAGCTAGAAATAGAAGTCCTTAGGAAAGATGGTGAAAGATTGTGAACGTAGTTGAATGCCGACCAAGTACTTAAGTTAGCACTGGAACAATCACAACAAGGTGCTAGTTATGACGTATTTAAGCATTGAAGGGGTTGAAGAATGAAAAAGAATTGTAAAGATAAAGGGTGCAAAGAAAGTAGCCCTCCTTACAACTTAGGAAGAAACCGGGTCAATTCATATGCTATTGAGATCATTTTTAATGATTCTTGATATTGAAGATAGACATCATGGACCCAGTGATGCAAGACACAACCCATCCTAGCTAACTCAGATATCTCTCAAAAGATATTTGTTTTAATCACACGGAGACAACGCATTATCTATTGATTTATTCACTCCGAGTAAATTGGTATTGAAAAGGTGGTACTGCTCTACAGCCTCCGATCACTAAAATCCAAAATGCACGATCGAGTCTAGAGCCATTTGAGATCATCAAATATCTCTTTAGGACACACTTTCATTATTCCTTGCTTGTTCACACAATGTGAAAAGTAAGAAAGATATTAAGAGTCCTACGCAAAATTTTCATGATCTTGCCTGAACATCCGAGTATTACGAAAGTATTTACAATGAAGATGGAAATCCTTCTTGAGCGAACGTCAAAAAGCTCATGGTAGGTGCTTGCGCGATTCTTTAAGAATCAAACTTGTGATAACTGGAAAGCAACAGTGGTTTAAACTCTTAAATGAATTTAAACACGTTCCAGGCCTCTACGTAATATCTAAGTGATCTTGCTAGAACATTCAAAGTAATATTAAGTATTTACAGTGACGAATAGAAATCCTTCTAGTGTTAACATCAAACAACACTTGGTAGGTAACTTGCAAGATTCTATACGAATCAAGCTCGTGACAACTGGAAAGCAACGATGGTGCGGTTCTTAATTGAACTTCACTTGTTCCAGGAACATGAATTGACGGCTTCAAATCATGCGGATAATAATGATTCACTCTTTACGTTCGCAGTCAGCTTTGGACGGTCGAGTAAAGAGAACGGGTTTACCCGCGAAATCTTGTCAAGGAGGTTCTTTATTGAAACTACCTGTCAGAAGTACGATATTTAATATCGTCCAACGGTCTTCACCGACCGGAGGTAAAATGCTACCGAATTAGAATGAAATGTTCAAGGCCATTTCATCCGTGTATATGGTTTGTTGCTAACTGTCTTATGCAGCGTAACAAGAAGGTGGCATTGCGGTGTATAATCCAGAAGAAGTCGTCACCACATGCTTATACTACATACACTTAGTACTTCAACAAATTCAAGAAAGTCTGAAGGTCAAGTCTTCCGTTGTATCAAACTCTGAAGCTTTCAAGAATTTAAAGGTATAAGTATGTGGAACATGAAGTCACGAAGAGGCAAATTTCACAAGTGATGAATGCACAAGGTCAAGGCAAGGAAACATGCTCAAGACTAAAGTCAAAGATCACATCAAGCATATTCACAAGCACAAGATCGAAGACTCAAGCATAGTATGCTAGGTTTAAGATTTTGTAAAATGGTGTGACCTCCCTTAGGGGGAGATTGTTGGAAATACGTTTTTCCAAAGAAAGTCTCGGTCACATCATTATTAACATAGATCACGAGCTATAGACTATTTAGGACATTGTAACTTGGAGTGACCTCCCTTAGGGGGAGATTGTTGGAAATACGTTTTTACGTATTTAGAAAGGATCGGTCACTCCAAAGATATATTCTAGTATTGGGCTCGTGATCCATTTGTAAACAATATAGTCCATATAGCCCACATGTAGGGTGGGCTATATATACCCCCTCCTAGCATGTTAGGAGGGATGGCTCTTTCACTTTTCTCACTTTCATTTTTAATAAAACTCTTTCTCTCTCTATCCTCTCTTTTCTCTCATCTTTCTCTCTCTATATCCATCTTCTTCTTCCTCCTCCTCCATTCAATCAATAGATCTAATCATAGATTGTCAAATCCTAAGAAATCGTAGACCTTCAGCTACGACGGGTATGGAATCTCATGCTCAACATGATTTGGTCATGGTGCCTAAACAGATTATTGATCAAATGCATATGGCTCTCAGACAATCCGTAGATACGAATTCTACCCTAACTACTGAGCTTGCGTTGCATAAAGAAAAGGTCAAAACTTTTGAAATAGTCCCTCAAGCAGAGGAAATAACATGTTCTGAATTTGACCAATTTCGTTTTGAAAAGATTGAACACTTGAAAGAAATAGAATCATTAAAAGCTAATCTTTTTGTTGGAAATTCACTTTATTTGACGACATTTAAGAATTCCCATTAGTTATCATAGTCACACACGCTTAGACTAGACTAGGTACAATGTATAGTTAAGTGTTGGTGTGTGACTATATATACCCCTCCAAGGCTTCCAAGGAGGGGTGTTGATTGTGTTTCATTTGTCTTTTCATCTCTCTTAATATATTTTCTATTTTCACACACACAACCTCTCTTTCTCTCAACTCATCCATGGCTTTCACCTTCCACCTCCCACCTAGACCACCGGATTACTAAAAAGCAAATCCACAATTGGTATCAGAGCCTCGGTTCAATCCTTGGATCGTGTTCTTGTTTTCGATTTGGTGGTCTAAATTTTTTTTGGTCTCGATCTATCATTTTTTGGTCCAACTTGTTAATTTTTTGTCACGTTGGTCATTATTTTCTTGTCACAATCTGTCTAAAAAGTCTCTTTTTTTGTCACAGTCTATCATGTTTCTTATTATATTCATATCTGATATTCTCAGTCATATTATTGGTGTGTCTCACGATTTTATTTTTTTCATGACTGATATTATCAGTTTGTCTCATGGTCATATCTGCTGGTATTCATATCCCACTGGTCCAAAAGTCAAAATTTTTAGATCTGTCCTGGTTTCGATTCATTCTTTTGTTTTCATTTTTTGAAGATGAAGATAAGTTTTTACCCAGAAAAACTTTGTTCCTAAAAAAACAACACAAGTACTTTTGGATAAGATTTTTTTAGATGGTCACATTCAGATCGGAATATTGCGATCGCATAAACCATTTGTTTCTACTTGCGATAGAATATTCCGATAGATCACATTCGATGCATTGATGCATTCCGACGGATGCATTCCGACGGATACATTCCGACGGATGCATTTCGACGGATGCATTCCGACGGATGCATTCCGACGGATGCATTCCGATGGGGTGTAGAGTAGACATTGCGATGGCTAAAATTTTTTGAGGACTCTACCTGATTCGTCTGACCTCAACTACAACCGAAATCATCACAACCGAGTTAACTCGGTAATTACCGAGTTGACTCAGTTAACTCACTGAGTCTAATTCAACAGCCCACCTTTTATCACCTCAACATCAAATCCACAACATCTAATTAATCACATCGTCTCCTAAACCCCCCATCAAATCTATACTCAAACAGAAAACAAAATAAAAATATCTCAGACTCATTATTTTTCGTGTTTGCACATGCAATTCATAGATCTATTAAGATCTTCTACACGAAAATAAATCCTTCATCATAGATCCATGTTGGGTATGAACCCGTATCTTATTTTCGAATTATAAAGAATGATTCATAACCAGTGTGTTATTATCATCTCTTTTATTCGATTAGAACAAAAACCGACATGCACGCAATAATCGAACCTACCTGAGACCTTAACTAAAAGGAACTTGATGCACTGATCTTGGTTGATTCGTGCATATAACCATCGGAAAACAAGGTTGTAATCAGGTTGTGGTTTTGAAATCGTGTTTTAAAATGGTTATCGAAGATGAGATTGATGATTTTTTTTGAGTTTAAGATGGAGGATTCGTAAGAAGAAGATTCATGGGTTTTTCTGTTTAGATGAGGAAGAGATTAGTTTTAGGTGGCTGTGAGATAAGGATAAGAAAGAGGACGGAGGATTCTATGTGTGGAGTGATTAGGAAGTGAGTGGCTTATGACATGATTAGGGTTGTTGTCTTTTATACCTAATTTTTAGGTAGAGTAAAATATGGATCGGGTTACTGGCGTTTGAAATGGACTGGGCATTCTAGCCTAACTCATTTGTAGTTTATGATCAAACATGGGCTAGCAATTAACTTTGGATCCAGTGTTAAGTTTATTAATGGACCGAGTGAAATGATGGACTGAAATTGTTGGGCTGTGTGTTTTATGAATGGACGAAAATAAGTGTTATATGGGCAAATTTTAAATTGTGTTACATATACATTCTTTTTCTCTAATAGTCATATATCCGGGTTTGATAGTGACGAGACAATACGACGAGACAACAAGTGATGAGACAAAAGACGAGACAAAATGACAAAGATTTATTTGATGAGACCAAGAAAAAAAATGGCCATATTTTTAGTGACTACCGATTTTTGATCGGGTATTAATTATGTGAAGTTGAAGACGGATTTTTTGAAGGCGTGTATTTATTTTTTCTTCAAAGATAACGTGCTCGTGCTTAATCTTAGAATGAAGACTTGTTTATCTGGTTTCCGGGTTCGGGGTGGTTGGTTGATGACTCGGATAACTATCACTTAAAGGGGTTACATTGTTGTACTCAGTGTCGAAAGTCCCAAATAACAACTATTGTTGAAACTAAGTCACGAAAAACAATAACACACAATAGATATACTTTTCAAACGAGTAATGCTTTATTAACTATTATCAACAAAGTATTACAAAGTGTTATGAATACACCTGTTGAATAACAACAAGAAATGAACCCTAGAACAAGTAAACTTGATTCGAGACTCAAGTTTACAAGAGAACCAATGAGTCGCTGATGGACAGCTGAGGGCTCAGTGGTTCCAGTGGGAGAAAGAACTTAGATTAAGATTCCAAGCACAAGGGTTGAATCTTAACTTCTTTCTCATCCCTATTTATAGTGGTACGAGGTTGTATCCTTAGTGGGAGTAGTTGATACGTGTCATCTTCTGAGTGGAAGAGTACAACGTATTAAATGCATGTCCAAATCGAGACATGCCTTTAACTACTTTAGGTGAACAGTTCTGCCAACTGTTCACCTTTGTCCCACTAGGTCGTACTAGGCATTGACTTGAATCTCTTGTTTTGTCCCGCTCAAAACACTTGTAAGATTCTCCCGCCTAAACTATAAAGGGTTGGATAAGCTTTGCTTAATCCAAGTCTCTAGGGTTCTTAAGTGATCTCTGAGTGTTGTCAACTCAGAGATCCTTGAACACCAGTGCATTCATTTGACATCCCAGCTATCCATAATCGCTGGTGAGTCTGACTTCAGATTGTCTTCGACTTCTCTGACGTTGTCTTTGACTTGAATGATCCTGGTGTGCCAGCTAAGGCTTTGCCTTCCACTGGTCTGGTCTCTGTCGCTGGTCTTCTCAGCGACCTTTCAACACTTAGTCTAATTTAAACAAATCTAGACAGGGCCATAGTTAAAACTTTCATTGGCCCAACAATCTCCCCCTATTTGTTTATAAATTATACTAAGTCTAAAATTATTGTAAGTGAGTACACAGCTTCTTCTTACACATAATTTAACAAACATACCTCAAAGTTTTATTAAACAAAATGAAACCTAGTCTATTACAAGAACACCCTGGGGTGTAAACATAAACAAAAGTAAATAGGTTCTTCAGCGATCAAGGCCTTGATCACAGAGTCTCTGGGCTTCGACTTTGTCACTCCTAGAGTTAATGACAAGTTCAATTTCAAAATCGAACTCATCAGCTTCTTTGCAATTCCTTAGGATGCCCTGCTTGAGTCTAATTAGCTGAATGGTTAAAGCCAGAGGTAGCTCATTCAACCGCTGAAAAGCATAATCACAGTTGCCATTTATGAAGACCATAACTGCCTCAGGTTCTGTGTATACTTGGCCTTCTATGGGTTTGGTGATTTCTTTGGGAAGGACCAAGTTCCTTTGCATCCCATCGACCACTACGTCTTTAGTGACCGGCCTTTCTATCAGAGGCCCCATTGGGGTTTTCCTTTTCCTTTGCACCTGAGGAGGTGGTTGAGAAGAAAGCTGAGGAGGCAGGGGTGCCTTCAGCTTCTTTGCTGTGTCTCTTACCCAATTAAGTTTTGCTTGAATGTTTTTCATCATTTGGGCAGCACCAGGCCCAGTCTTCTTTTGGGCAAGAGCCAACAACTCCAACCACTCAGAGAGGCTCAGATCTCTGAGTTTAAAGTCACTGGAGACTTTGTAGTTCTGTATATCATTTTCCCTATAAATAGTCATTACCACCCTTTTGTCTTTGTCAGTGAAACATGTATACTTGGTGATACGACCGGGTTCAGCTCTCTGGTTGACAAGTCTTTGATATTCCTTCAAGAGGTTGTTCCTCTTGTCTTCCAGTTCCTTGAGCTTGACAAGCTGAGCTTTCTTAGCAGTGGGAGAGAGCTTGTCCAGGGCTTCTTTGCTTCTCAGTTCAGCAGCCCTGATGTTTGCCAATCTTTGATGTTCAATGATTTGGGCTTTTGCTTGCTCTGGGGTGAGTGGTGGTTCATCAGCGCTCTTGAATTTGTTGAGTTCAGAGTTTTTGGAGGGTTTAGCTGTGGATCCACCTTCAGCTTGAAGGGAGTGTAAGGTTATCTCAGGTTGCTCAACAGCAATTCCTTTTCCCTTATCTTTCGCAGATTCAGCAGCGGATTTGAAAGATCTCAGTGGTTTGGGTGTTGGAATTTCAGCTGTGGATTCATCTTCTTCAGAGGAGGAGGCAGAATTCTCCCCCTCAGGCATAGCCCCAGCAGGTGCTGTGCCTGAACCTGCCTTATTGAATCGAAGGAACTCGTTGTGAACAAATATGCAAATTTCTTTAAGTTCACCTTGGAGAAGTTCCTGAAGAAGACACCTTGAGGGTTCAGCAGCCTGAGCTATAGCTGCAACATTTGCCTGCACCGCTGAGGTGAGAACAGAGGGTATATACTGCTGAAGACTCTGGTTGAGTAGAGTAGGGAGTTGTGCCTTCAGAGCATCGTTCAGCAGTTGTGGAAGCATAGCTGTCATAGAGGATTCTACTGATGAAGTTAGTGAAGTCTCTAGATTGGTGGTGAGCTCCTCAGCAGCATGAGTGAGGGTTTGGATTTCAGAGAGGAGATCATCATTGGTGATTTTGGGCTTTGTGGTGCTGATATCCCCTCTCTTTTGCCATAAAGCCTTAGCAGCCAATTCCTGTACATTTTTCATTCTGGGAACTTGTGCTGACTTGCGGGATTGTAAATACTCCAAGTGTTGTTTAGCCCCTAGTTCCAAAACGTTTGGCAAGGTGGGAAATGGAATAGGTGTAGGTGAGCAAGGTCTCTGTTCCCATAGCTTTCTGGCAGCCAATTCCTGAACATTTGGAAGTGATGGAACAGAGGCAGTCTTCAGCTCAATGGAAGACAGATTGTAATCATCAGTGCTCATCTCCTCAAAGTCAGAGGTGAAGGTGCCTTCCTCTACAACAAAAACTTCATCATCAGGCAATGATTCAATGTCTGAGAGGGCATCAATATCAATGGTGGCAACTTCAGCGGTTTCGTCATCAGCAATCGAGTAATTGATAGGTGTGTAAACACCCATCCTTTTACCACTTAATTCTGGCTAAAACAAGACCAAAACACGTATTTAATATCATTTGTTTGGAATTATGCGTGGTTTTTGTGTTTATTGTGTTTTCAGAGCTAACCAGATGAATATTAAAGAAAACATGGGATTGCACGGGTTTTATCAAGGAAAAAGACTCAAGATAAAGTCTATTGTCCAAGAGATGCAAAAGATTTGAAGTCACTGGGCCTATTCGAAGATTTATCGAAGAAAAGGACTAAAGACGGAAGATTTTCATAAGTCGAAGAAACTCGAGTCTATTTAACGAAGTAATTAAAAGACGAGTTGGATTTAATCGACAACAAATCCCGAATCAGAATCGAAAACGTCAACTTTTCTGAAAAGACGAGAAGACAAGAAGAAAGGGAGAAAGCCCACTCACCAACCAACCACTAGGAGTATAAATAGTTTTTCCCTTCACACAATAGGGGGAGTTCATTTTTTTTTCTTTCTCCAGTTCTTTGTAGTTCGTTCCATCACCAACTCCATTAGGGAGTTTGGTGATTTTCATCTTTTTCTTTCAATCTTGTAATCTTTAATCATTAACCTTGTTACTTTTTCATTAATCAATCCATTCCATCTTTCTATTCATCTTGTTCTTCATCATTTTTATTGCAAGTTTCTAAGTTTTTTTATTTGATTCAAGTTTGATTTTAAAAAGTTGTTGATTTAGTGTTTTTGTTGTTGGGATTTGTTTCTTATGGTATGTTAATGATTATTGGTTAGTTTGGTAAAACCTTTTTAAGTATTGGAGTTGATTTTGAGTAAAATCCGTGTCCCCTGTTATATCGCTGCTGTTACTGTTCTTCATCTCCCAGAACTTTCCGAATAGGCCATTTTGTATTTCCCTTATTCGGAACATTTTCAAATATTCCGAATAGGGGTGTTTTCGTTTCATTACTCGGAATATTCTGGATATTCCGCATAGCCGTTTCTCAGTTTCCTTACTCGGAACATTTTTCCGAATACCCCTTATATTCCGAATAGGGGTGTTGCAATTTCTTTTATTCGGAATAATTTTCCGAATAGCTCTTTTTCGTTTTCCTTATTCGGAACTTTTCAGTTTTCCGAATTGCTTGTTCTTTCCAGCCTTATTCGGAATATTTTATATATTCCGAATGGTCCTTGTTTTCCGCATAGACCTTGATTTTTCCGCATAGCCAAGTTTTTCCGCATGGGAGAGCTTTCCGCATAGGGATTATTTTCAGCATAGGGTATTTTCAGTAACAGTATTTTTCCTGTTTTAGTATTTAATTGTTTTTATCTATTATTTTCGGCTTTAATCTCTATTCACTTCAATTATTTAGTATAGAAAACCAAATCTATTTTTTTTGTCACCAAGAACAAATCATTCCACTTTTAACTGAGATCAATTCGAGAGGATTCCGTGAATTATTTTGAACCCACACAAAATGCTTGTATCAAATGGCGCCGCTGCCGGCTCCTCTCGTTAAGATCAAAAGTTTTTTGTGCGAACTTGGATTTTGGGATCCGTTCCCCGTGAACGTTACTTTTTCATAAAAATTTTCAAAATCACTAAAAAATATAAAATTTTCAAAAATCCTAAAAAGTAAAAAACAATAAAAACCAAAAATATTTTTGCTTTGTTTTTCTTTGTTCGTTCTTTTGCAGGTGTATGCGCACTCGATCCACGTCTTATCAAGAGCCCGAGCCTCTCGATAACTTAGACATGGCTGGTGTACAAAACAACAATAACATACCACCTCCGAACAACAATAATAACAACAACAACCCGCCTTTCAACAACATGAATAACAACAACAATGAGCCCCTTCCGGATAATCGCCCAATGATTGAACTGCTGCAAGCTCATGTTGATGGCAACACGGATCCAATTGTTATACCACCAATTGCCGCCAACAATTTCGAGCTCAAGTCAGGCTTTATCCAGATGGTCTCCGCTCAGCCATTCTTGGGACGAACCATTGATGACCCACATGACCATATCAAGAGATTTCTACAACTCACCAACACGGTCAAATTCAATGGAGTTCCACAGGAGGTTATAAGGTTACAACTTTTTCCCTTTTCTTTAGAGGGACAAGCCCGGCATTAGCTTGCTAAGGAACCGCCACAGAGTATTCTCTCGTGGACGGATTTGGAAACAAAGTTCATCAATTACTTTTTTCCACCCTCTCGTACTACCGCTTTGCGGAATGAGATTATAAATTTTGAACAAAAGTACGATGAGTCATTCAGTGAATCTTGGGATCGTTTCAAAGATCTTTTAAGAAAATGCCCACAACATGGTTTTACCAAAGTACATCAAATTAATACTTTTTACAATGGTTTAAGCATGAATGATCAAGATTCACTGAATAGTGCCTCAGGGGGTAATTTATTGGCTAAGACTTCCAATGCTGCTTGGGACATCATTGAGAACAAATCTCGTGTGCAAACCAAGAGTGTTAGGACCAATGTTGCTAGTGCTAGCACTAATGATAGCGACAAGCGACTTGACAAAATCACCACGCTTCTTGAATCGCTTGTCACCCACACCGTCAGCAACAACAACAGCAACAACGCCAAAAATGCACAAGTGAACGCTGTCAGCCAACCTTGTGAGATATGCGGTGGTCCCCACTCTTACACAACGTGTACCGCTACCCAAGATTACCCTGCTGAGAATGTGAATGCGGCATATGGCACCTACCAACAACCCGCTTATCAAGCAAAACCTCAAGGTGACCGTAACTTGCTTAGCTATCGCAGCAACAACTATCTTTCACCACCTGGTTTCCCTCCTACCAACCCAAACCAACAACAAAACCTTAACCGACCTACTCAACAACAACAACAACCTCGACAACCATACATCCCACCTCACAAGCAGCAACAACCGCCTCAACGTAACAATCAAGTTTACCAACAACCTGCTTACCAACCACCTGCATACAATGCTCCTTCCAACCAAAACACCACTGCTTTACACCAAGAGGTCGCCACCTACATGAGAACCAATGATGTGATAGTGGGAAACCTCCAAGAGGAAGTGCGCAATTTGAAGGCAGATTTGGTAAAGCAAGGAAATGATTTGAGAGCCGATATGCGAAACACGTTGGATAGTCAGACGAATGATCTGAGGAACATGATGGCTAGTTTCTTCCAAAGTAGTCAACCCTCTTCTTCGGGTACTCTTCCGAGTAACACCGTTGCGAACCCAAGAGGGGAGATGAAAGCAATCACCACTCGAAGTGGTAAAGGTACCAAGGAACCCGAGCTTCCTATACCTCCACCGGTGGTTGTGACTAAGGAGAACGAGTCGCCTGCTCCTATTCCTCATCCTTCTCCTTCCCCAATTTCTCCACCTCTTCTTTCTACCCCTCCTCCACCCGTGGTTGTGAGTGACCCTATTCCCCTAAAGCCTTCCTCTTCTTCCAACATACCTTATCCTTCAAGGTTGAGGAAAGAGAAGCAAAAGAGCAAGGATGATATTCAGGTTTCGAATTTCCTTAAAATGTTCAAACAACTGAATTTCAATATCTCCTTCGCTGAGGCTCTCGCTCACATGCCCAAATACGCCAAAATGTTTAAAGACCTTCTGAGCGACAAGGAAAAGCTCCTCGACATTGCCAACACCCAACTTAATGAGAACTGCTCTGCAGTGCTCTTAAGGAAATTGCCAACCAAGCTTGGTGATCCGGGTCGTTTTCTTATCCCTTGCAATTTCCCGGGAGTAGAGAATTGCATGGCCCTAGCCGATCTAGGTGCCAGTATTAATCTCATGCCTCTAAGTGTTTGGAAGCAATTATCTCTCCCAGAGCTAGTCCCCACTAAAATGACTTTGGAATTGGCCAACCGTACGGTTGCTTATCCAGTGGGGATAGCCGAAGACGTCATTGTAGGAGTCGACAAATTCACCTTTCCTGCTGATTTTGTTGTCGTCGACTACGAGATGGACCCCCGTGTGCCACTTATTGTTGGTCGTCCATTCTTAAGGACCGGTCGCACTCTCATTGACGTTGAAGCCGGTGAGCTTATCATGAGAGTGGGTGACGATAAAGTAGTCTTCAACATGGGAAAGTTGTCCAAACAACCTTATTCATATGAGAGTGTTAATTGTATTGACGTTCTCGATGAGGCTTGTGAAGAACACTTTAATGATGCTTGCAAAAGTATTCCTACCTCTCTTCCCACTGTTGAGACCGTGTCCTCTATTGATTCATCGTTGTCTCTATTTGGAGATAGTGATTTATTCTGGAACAATCTTGAAGCTACCATGGGAGATGCGAATTTAGCTACTAATGATTCTCCCACCGAGGGGGATGAAGACATGAGTTTCTTTGACAATCTTCTCACTGAAGACAATCCTTCGCCTCCATCTCCCACGGTTATTGCTATCGATGCCACGACTTTGAAAACGCCTCCCGTCGAAAATCCTCCGGATTTGGAACTTAAGGAGTTGCCGCCTCATCTCGAGTACGTGTTCCTTGACGACAACAAGAAGTCGCCCGTCATTATTGCGAAGGATTTGAAAGATGAAGAGAAGACTCGCCTCGTTGCTGTGTTGAAGGATCATAAGAAGGCTATCGCTTGGAAGATTTCCGATATTCGTGGAATTGATCCTCACTTCTGCACACACAAAATTCTCATGGAGGACGACTTCAAGCCCACTATTCAAAGCCAACGAAGGGTGAATCCAAAAATACATGAAGTCATCAAAACAGAGGTTATCAAACTTCTTGATGCGGGTATGATTTACCCTATTTCGGATTCCCCGTGGGTTAGTCCAATCCATTGTGTGCCCAAGAAGGGCGGAATAACCGTTGTTCCCAATGAACACAACGAGTTGATTCCCACTCGTCTCGTTACTGGGTGGAGAGTTTGTATAGACTATCGCAAACTCAATGATGCCACGAGAAAGGATCATTTCCCTCTACCTTTTATGGACCAAATGCTTGAACGATTAGCAGGAAATGAATATTACTGCTTTCTGGATGGTTTCTCGGGTTATTTTCAAATACCCATCGATCCCCAAGATCAAGAGAAGACTACATTCACTTGTCCCTATGGCACTTTCGCTTACAAAAGAATGCCTTTTGGCTTATGTAATGCGCCAGGGACTTTCCAAAGGTGTATGTTAGCTATCTTCCATGACATGGTTGAACAAACCATGGAAGTCTTCATGGATGATTTCTCGGTCTTCGGGGATTCCTTCTCTGCTTGCCTTGCCAATTTAGAACGTATGCTAAAGCGGTGCGAAGACACTCGCCTCGTTCTAAATTGGGAAAAATGCCATTTTATGGTAAAAGAAGGCGTTGTGCTTGGACATAAGATTTCGAAAGCCGGTCTTGAAGTAGACCGTGCTAAAGTCGATGTTATAGCTAAGTTGCCTCCACCTTCAACCGTGAAGGGTGTGAGAAGTTTCCTGGGTCATGCGGGCTTCTATCGTCGATTCATCAAAGATTTTTCTCAAATCGCTCGCCCGATGACCCACCTCTTGGAAAAAGATACTCCTTTTATCTTTTCCAAAGAGTGCCTTGAAGCCTTCAACTCGCTTAAGGATAAGCTAACTAAGGCACCCGTCTTGGTTACCCCTAATTGGGAGCTGCCTTTTGAGTTGATGTGCGATGCTAGTGATTTTGCTATTGGAGCGGTTCTTGGACAAAGAGTGAACAAACACTTCCAACCGATCCATTACGCTAGCAAGACAATGACTGGGGCACAATTGCATTATACGACAACCGAAAAAGAGCTTTTAGCTGTTGTCTATGCTTTTGAAAAATTCCGCCCCTATCTTGTCCTTTCTACCACCATTGTGTACACCGATCATTCCGCGCTGAAGTACTTGTTGACAAAGCAAGATTCCAAACCAAGACTTTTTCGCTGGGTTTTGCTGCTCCAGGAATTTAAAATCGACATCCGCGATAAAAAAGGAGCAGAAAACCTAGCCGCGGACCATCTCAGCAGACTTGAGGATCCATACCAAGGGGATCATCCGACCAAAGAAATCAATGATTCTTTTCCCTTGGAGACCTTAATGTCTATAAACTCGAAGCCGAATGAAACCCCGTGGTTTGCGGACTTTGCAAACTACTTGGCGGGTGGAATTCTCAAGGAAGGGTTGACGTCCCAGCAAAAGAAGAAGTTCTTTACCGACATCAAGACTTACTTTTGGGACGACCCTTACCTATTCAAACAATGTGCCGACCTGATTATCCGTCGATGTGTTGATGGACCGGCAGCGTCTGAAATCCTTGATGCTTGCCACAAAGGACCCACCGGTGGTCACTTTGGTCCCAACTACACCGCTAAGAAAGTGTTTGACTCGGGATTTTATTGGCCCTCCATATACCGTGACGCTCACGATATGGTCAAACGATGTGATGTTTGCCAAAAGCAAGGCAAAATCACACATAAAGACGAGATGCCTCAGAATTTCATTCAAGAGTGTGAAATTTTTGATGTTTGGGGTATCGACTTTATGGGGCCATTCCCATCCTCTAAAGGAAACAAATACATCCTTGTGGCCGTTGACTATGTTTCCAAGTGGGTTGA
Organism: Glebionis coronaria; assembly: GCA_025667525.1. Classification (NCBI taxonomy): domain Eukaryota; kingdom Viridiplantae; phylum Streptophyta; class Magnoliopsida; order Asterales; family Asteraceae; genus Glebionis; species Glebionis coronaria. The sequence goes on along the minus strand of CM046876.1, from coordinate 463,089,176 downwards.
AGCCAAAGCTTTGCCTACTAATGACGCAAGGGTGGTTTGTAACTTTTTGAAAGCTCTTTTCGCTAGATTCGGTGTGCCTCGCGCCATTATTAGTGATCGTGGGACTCATTTCTGCAATGACCAATTTGCTAGAGTCATGGCTAAGTACGGTGTAAATCATCGTCTTTCCACAGCCTACCACCCACAAACTAATGGCCAGGCTGAAATATCAAACCGAGGGCTGAAGCGAATTTTGGAAAGAACCGTGGGAGAGCATCGTGCCGCATGGGTTGATAAACTCGATGATGCTTTGTGGGCTTTCCGTACTGCTTACAAGACCCCGATCGGCTGTACGCCTTATCGTCTTGTGTACGGGAAAGCGTGCCACCTCCCCATTGAGTTGGAGCACAAGGCTTATTGGGCCTTGAAGTGGGTTAATTTTGATATCAACAAAGCCGGTGACCTACGCAAGATCCAACTCAATGAGCTGAATGAACTCCGGAATGAGGCTTATGAAAACTCTTTGATCTATAAGGAAAGAACTAAGCTCATTCACGACTCCAAGATCAAAAACCGAGAGTTCCATGTTGGAGACAAAGTCTTACTTTTTAACTCTCGGTTGAAAATCTTTTCCGGCAAGCTCAAATCTCGTTGGTCCGGCCCATTCACCATCGCCCAAATTTTTCCATATGGTACTCTCGAGCTCGCTCAACCTAATGGACCAAATTTTAAGGTGAATGGCCAACGAGTGAAGTTGTACTTTGGTGAGGACACCTCTCACGAGGTGATTCCATCCCTCACCACGTTCCCCATGAACTAATTTTGGGTCGAGTCAGGCTCGTGACTCGGTTATCAAAAACAAGCGCTCCTCGGGAGGCAGCCCGAGTATCTATCCCTTTAACCCCCTAAGTGTAGGGGAGGACCTATTTTGGTCGTTTGTGTTTGTGTGGTGATGTGATTATAGGGATTACTGCAATCTTGGACATCTTTGAAGAACCGTGTTCCCGTGTTATCCGAAATCCGGTTCTATCTCTCAACTATCGTGATTCAATTTTCTTCATACTCACATTTGAAATTGATCACTTTAGTCGTCTCTTCCTTAACTCGAGTTAACCAACGTGCACAATGTCATAAGTGTAGGGGAGACTCTTCCCACATGCTTAAACATTGAGGACAATGTTTATCTTAAGTGTAGGGGAGACTTCTATCGAAGTTTTAAGTGGACTTTTCCATGAAAATGCCTTCAATTAACCGGAAAATCCTATTTTTCAGCATTTTTCGATTTTTTTTATTAACTTTGGCCATTTAGTTGTAATTTTTAAAAATTTTATCGTTGCTTTCATATGTATATATCCCGCAATAAAGTCAAAAATATTAATAAAGTGGTGTAGCTAGTTTAGGAATCTTTGACATATTAGGCCCGTTGCGTTTATTTTGACTCAACCCGAATAGACTTATCCTAGTTTATTCTAGCTAGTATCCTTAACCATGTAGACCTTAATTGGTTTATTAGGCTAAGTGTCCACGAGTCTCATTACTTGAGATTTTAAATTGTGGAGGACGAGAGATGATAGAGTCAATTATAAGTCGGTATTCTTGCGCAAGCTCACTTGGTGTAATTATTTGCCTATTCTCCCATCACTTGCTAATAATTTATCTGCAATAAGTAAGGTCTTACGATTTGAAAAGTTACTTAGCTTCTAGCCCAAGATCGTTTAAAAGTTGCTCGGTAATGATAAGAGTTCATAGCCAAGGCATAACTTATGAAGCGGGGCGCGAAGATTGGCGAGTCCGAAAAGGCCCTAACAAGGCATGAGGATTCAATTTTATTGCTGAAGATCCAAAGTGATGTGAAAAGCATTATTCCTAAAGTCAATATGAAGGATCAAGACTCACGACGAAAAGCAATCAACTCCCATAAAGATCATGGAGAAGTCTATCCGAAAAGACCCTAACAAGGTATGAGGATAAATAGATCCAAATCCGAAAAGGAGGCGGATCGTTGTATCTCAAAATCCCAATTAGAGATTGAAGAAATAATCATGAAGTCGTGGTCAACAAAGTTGGAGTACCCCTCAAAAGTCTCCAAGTGAAGAAACTCTATTATGATGAGAAGACCATTATCTCAAGAACGTCTCTCGAAGATATGAAGTATGAAGTACATGCCAAATATCGGCCCGAGAAAGGTCTCAAATCGTGAACCAAGTTATGCCAAGATATGAACTTTTTGATATCCCGAGAAGCAGTTTTAAGAGATTTTGTCCTTTAGCTAACTATTGATCAAATCGTCCTACTTTGCTTTCAGCCCTAATAAACTATCGAAATAAGTCCAAAAATGCATCTTCATGATCATTCTAAGACAAAAATAAAATATAAGAGATACACCTAGGAATAAGGGAGTTTAAGCATTTAATTAAGCCATGTGTGTAAGTGTTTGATTTACTAACTTATAATAACAATGATCTCGTTTTTAAGCTTAGTTTGGGGAACGTGAAACTTGAGGGTGATAAATCTTCGCAACACCAAAGCCCTAATGTAAGTCTTTGATTTCTTTACAAGTAATTTCATTTCTTTTTGTTTATCTTAAAATTTTTATTTCTCTTAGTTATTTGATCCTTAATTAAGTAGTATTTGAATAAGGCCAAGGTTGATTAATTATGAGAAAAATGTAAAATTGCTTTATCACTAAGCATTGCATGAGGGCATGGCAATGGTTAAGTGTAGGGGATTTGATAGGTGTGTAAACACCCATCCTTTTACCACTTAATTCTGGCTAAAACAAGACCAAAACACGTATTTAATATCATTTGTTTGGAATTATGCGTGGTTTTTGTGTTTATTGTGTTTTCAGAGCTAACCGGATGAATATTAAAGAAAACATGGGATTGCACGGGTTTTATCAAGGAAAAAGACTCAAGATAAAGTCTATTGTCCAAGAGATGCAAAAGATTTGAAGTCACTGGGCCTATTCGAAGATTTATCGAAGAAAAGGACTAAAGACGGAAGATTTTCATAAGTCGAAGAAACTCGAGTCTATTTAACGAAGTAATTAAAAGACGAGTTGGATTTAATCGACAACAAATCCCGAATCAGAATCGAAAACGTCAACTTTTCTGAAAAGACGAGAAGACAAGAAGAAAGGGAGAAAGCCCACTCACCAACCAACCACTAGGAGTATAAATAGTTTTTCCCTTCACACAATAGGGGGAGTTCATTTTTTTTTTCTTTCTCCAGTTCTTTGTAGTTCGTTCCATCACCAACTCCATTAGGGAGTTTGGTGATTTTCATCTTTTTCTTTCAATCTTGTAATCTTTAATCATTAACCTTGTTACTTTTTCATTAATCAATCCATTCCATCTTTCTATTCATCTTGTTCTTCATCATTTTTATTGCAAGTTTCTAAGTTTTTTTATTTGATTCAAGTTTGATTTTAAAAAGTTGTTGATTTAGTGTTTTTGTTGTTGGGATTTGTTTCTTATGGTATGTTAATGATTATTGGTTAGTTTGGTAAAACCTTTTTAAGTATTGGAGTTGATTTTGAGTAAAATCCGTGTCCCCTGTTATATCGCTGCTGTTACTGTTCTTCATCTCCCAGAACTTTCCGAATAGGCCATTTTGTGTTTCCCTTATTCGGAACATTTTCAAATATTCCGAATAGGGGTGTTTTCGTTTCATTACTCGGAATATTCTGGATATTCCGCATAGCCGTTTCTCAGTTTCCTTACTCGGAACATTTTTCCGAATACCCCTTATATTCCGAATAGGGGTGTTGCAATTTCTTTTATTCGGAATAATTTTCTGAATAGCTCTTTTTCGTTTTCCTTATTTGGAACTTTTCAGTTTTCCGAATTGCTTGTTCTTTCCAGCCTTATTCGGAATATTTTATATATTCTGAATGGTCCTTGTTTTCCGCATAGACCTTGATTTTTCCGCATAGCCAAGTTTTTCCGCATGGGAGAGCTTTCCGCATAGGGATTATTTTCAGCATAGGGTATTTTCAGTAACAGTATTTTTCCTGTTTTAGTATTTAATTGTTTTTATCTATTATTTTCGGCTTTAATCTCTATTCACTTCAATTATTTAGTATAGAAAACCAAATCTATTTTTTTTGTCACCAAGAACAAATCATTCCACTTTTAACTGAGATCAATTCGAGAGGATTCCGTGAATTATTTTGAACCCACACAAAATGCTTGTATCAGTAATCATCATTGTTAAGTTGTTCCTGATGAAGATTGTGAGCCTGTGATAAGAGTTATTAGTTGACCAGTTATGAAATAATAATGCAGTTATAGATCGCCAGTCGCTGCCCCTAGGAAAGCTGGGTGTGATTATCCAGCCCCCCCTAAGGATTTCTCCTTGGGACTCTTTTAATGTGAGATAGATATGTTGAAGGATCGCCATTCGCTGCCCCTAGGAAAGCTGGGTGTGATTATCCAGCCCCCCCCTAAGGATTTCTCCTTAGGACTCTTTTAATGTGAAATAGATATGTGGAAGGATCGCCATTCGCTGCCCCTAGGATAGCCGGGTGTGATTATCCAGCTCCCCCGTAAGGATTACTCCTTGGGACTCTTTTTATATGTGAAAGTTATGAGGTGAATGGTCGCCGTTCGCTGCCTCTAGGATAGCTGGGTGTGATTATCCAGCTCCCCCTGAAGGATTTCTCCTTGGGACTCTTTTATTGTGAAACATGATATAGGAATGGCCGCCTTTCTCTGCCCCTGGGATAGCTGGGTGTGATTATCCAGCTCCCCCTGAGGGATTACTCCCTGGGACTCTTTTGATTGTGAATTAATATGAGGGTGAAGGATCATCGGGGTACGTTAGGAGCACAAGTGAATCATTTCCTAGTGAAGACAGAGTGTACAGAGAGTCCTAAAAGATCTAGGTGCTGACACAGACACGCTAAGAGTTGAGGCAAACTCTATATTACATCACTCTCTCCTAAAGACAATGAGAGTGAATGTATGTGGACCTCTGAGAGAAAAAAAGGACAGACTAATACCTGAGTGATATTAGCGTAGAGAGGGATCTTAGTCGTCTTCGCTGACTTGGAGACACTAGACACTGGTTGTTTGTCAGCAATGGCCTCTTCTACCACATCCACCAGAGAAGGGGATGGGTTCTTCTTTGTCTTTATCTTCTTAGAAGGATTAACAGAAGGGGTTTCAGAGGAAAGGGGGGTGTCTTTCCTCTTCTTCTTCTTTTCCTTAAGCACCTTGGGCTGAGAAGTAGATTGCACAGAGGTCTTGGACAGAGACTTATCAACCGTGCTTTCAGCATTCACCTCAAGTTGAGGGATCAAGGGCTCATCATCCTCAGCTAGTAGCCCAACAACTCTCATCATATGCCTGGTAAGGGGCACTTCATTATCTATGGGAGTCTTCAGAGAAGCTGCGGTGATGTGATGAGAGGGAAAGGAGTGTAAAGCATCATTGGTGTAGGATTCACCAAGAATATCTTCTAAGACAAGAGAGAGATATCTGGTGTAGCAGATGGTGGCCCCACGATTCTTCTTTCCTTTGTTTTCCAACTGAGCGATGAGATCGGTGTACAGTATGTGAGCAATTCCAATATCCAAACCCCAGATTAAGCTGTATGCAATGGCTAGCTGGGAGCCATTGAGTTGGTCATGTGATCCAGTGTTTCCTCCTAGACACTTTACGATGTACAACATCAGCGTTCTCCATGTGGGAGAGAAGTAATTCACCTTGATGAGAGATTTGCTTTGGAAGCCAGCAGCGGTGAAAGGTTGTTCATGATCATCATGAGGTTGAAGGGTGGCCAGAGCTTTTCTCACAGTGGCACTGGTGGGCAAAGCTGACATGTTATTGTTGTAAGGGAGTCCAATGGCTTTAGCAAAGGTTGGGAAATCAAAGGTGAGAGGTTGAGGATGGGTGGAAAGGTTGAAGGTGATGTGTGAAGAGGTTTGGTCAACTTCAGCGCTATACCAGAACTCGCGAAGGTATTGGGAGTAGCAGGTGGAGGGTTCCTTGGTGATAGCTTCATTGATGGTGGAGTTCTTGAGGAAGTTGAAAAGTGGATGGTAGAGGGGATTGTTGTGTTCAAGAAGGGCTACACAGTTATTAAGTGCAATCTTTCCATCAGAGACCTCGAAATCAACGTTTGTGGCGGCTTGTACAACGAAGGTTTGGTTTGGTGAAGTAGACGCCATTGTTGAGAGATTGAAGGTGGTGAGAGGATAGAAGAAGATGAAAGGGAATGTGTGTGTTAGGAAATTTTTTTAAAATGACAAACAGATTTTGGGTCAAGGGTTTTGAAAGGTTGAGCTGTTTTCCAAATTTGAGCATTAAATGCAAAAGCTAAGCTTTTTAGAAAAACGTGGGTCCCCTTGACCTTTCATAGGGTACTTGTCCCCTTGGAAAGCGGGAAAGTTGGTAGCATTAAGAGACAATCATTTGAATTTAATATCAGAATATACACATTCCCATTGAAATGTAACTACCTAGTTACATTCAATTCCCTTAAATGCCCAGAGACAGCGGTCATCACCAGATTTATTTGCCAATATTGAGCATTCCCAGCTCAGCGACCAGCCTAGTAAAACTTGGCTCAGCCAGCGGCTTGGTGAAAATGTCAGCGAGCTGGTACTCAGTGGGTATGAAATGTAGCTCAATATCACCTTTTAGAATATGGTCTCTGATAAAGTGATACCTGATGTCAATATGCTTGGTTCTGGAATGAAGTACTAGATTATTGGAGATGGCTATGGCACTGGTGTTGTCACAGAATATAGGAACTTGCTTATAGTTAATTCCATAGTCAGCCAGCTGACTTTTCATCCAGAGAACTTGTGCACAGCAACCAGCGGCCGCAACATATTCAGCCTCAGCTGATGACATGGCCACAGAGTTTTGCTTCTTAGCACTCCAGCATACCAACTTTCCTCCAAGGATTTGACAGCTACCAGAGGTGCTCTTTCTGTCAAGGCAGCACCCTGCGTAATCTGAGTCGGAGTAGGCTTTAAGGTCGAAGCCTGAATCATTTGGGTACCAGAGACCCAATGAGGGAGATCCTTTTAAGTACCTGAAAATTCTTTTGACAGCTACAAGGTGGGATTCCTTGGGGTTAGCTTGGTACCTAGCACAGAGACAAGTGGATAATTGTATGTCTGGTCTGCTTGCTGTGAGGTACATCAGTGACCCAATCATGCCTCTATATAAGGTCTCATTAACAGAGACCCCTGAGTCATCAGCTCCCAAGTTGTTGGGAGGAAGCATGGGGCATTTCACTGATGCACAATCAGACAGATCATACTTCTTGAGCAAATCTCTAACATATTTTTCTTGACAAATAGAAATTCCTTTGGAATTTTGTTTGATTTGAAAACCCAAGAAAAAGGTTAGTTCCCCCATCATGCTCATTTCATACTTTTTGGTCATTAGTTTGGCAAATTGTTTGCTCAAGATAACATTGGTTGAACCAAAAATTATGTCATCCACATAAATCTGTACTAAAATGACGTCACCCTTGGACCTATAGGTGAACAAGGTTTGGTCAATGGTACCTCTGACAAATTTATTTTCAAGAAGGAATTTTGAGAGAGTTTCATACCAGGCTCTGGGCGCTTGTTTCAGCCCATAGAGTGCTTTGTGAAGTCTGCAGACATGATTGGGGTAGTCACTGTTTTCAAACCCTGGGGGTTGACTGACATATACTTCCTCTGCAAGTTTCCCATTAAGAAAGGCACTCTTCACATCCATCTGATAAACCATGAAACCCATATAAGCTGCAAAGGCTAGGAAGATTCTGATGGCTTCCAATCTGGCCACTGGTGCGAAGGTTTCATCATAATCAATTCCTTCAGATTGGTTATAGCCCAGCACCACGAGCCTAGCCTTGTTTTTTACAATCATACCAACTTCATCCCTTTTATTTATGTAGACCCATTTTGTTCCAACCACTTGCTTATCAGCTGGAGCTTTAACCAGAGTCCACACCTTGTTTCTCTTGATCTGATTGAGTTCATCTTGCATGGCAACAACCCAGCCTTCATCAAGCAGAGCAGCAGCCACGTTCTTAGGTTCATCCTCAGAGAGAAAATTTGCAAAAAGGCATTCATTTGCAGAGGCGGTTTCCAGAGTTCTTAATTTTCCTCTGGTGGTGACTCCCTCAGAGGGTTCTCCAAGAATATTAACTAGAAGAATATCTTGGTTCCTACTCCATTTGGATTGTGGAGCAGGAGTCTCTGTGGGATCAGGAGTCACTTCAAGTTCAGGGAGTGATGGAGGTTCATCACATGTAATCTCTTCGTCCATGATCTCTTCATTTGATTGAATATTTAAAGTGACTGGATCAGCATTTTCTTCAGAGATTTGAGTAAGAGATTCAACACCAACAGTCTCTGGAATGATGTCAGAGATGGAGTGAGGATCAAAAGCTTGAACATATGGAAGATCCTTGTGACGACTTTGAGATGATTCCTTGGGATTTGAGAAATCATCTTTGGGATAAGATTTAACTTCATTGAAGTCAATGTCACAATCCTCTGAGTTGGTGTGTGTGATGACAGCGTCAGCTTCATTAAAGGTGACATGAATGGACTCTTCTAATTCTTGCCTGCGAATATTGAATACTCTGAAAGATCTGGAGGTAGGAGAGTATCCAAGGAAGAATCCATCATCTGATTTTTCATCAAATTTACCCAGGTGATCTTTGTAATTGTGAATGAAAACAGGGCAACCAAAGATATGGAAGTAGCTTACATCAGGGGCTCTCTTCCTATACACTTCATAAGCGGTCTTACCATGTCTCTTCACAATAATGGATCTGTTTTGTGTGTAGCATGCTGTGTACACAGCTTCACCCCAGAATTGTTTAGGAAGTCTAGATTCGCTGAGCATCGTTCTGGCAGCTTCAATGAGAGTTCTGTTTCTTCTTTCAGTGACACCGTTTTGTTCAGGGGTTCCTGGGTTTGAGAAGTTCTGTGATATACCCTTTTCATCACAAAAGGCTTCCATGGCATGGTTTTTGAATTCTGTGCCATTGTCGCTTCTGATAGCCTTTACCCTGCAATCATTGAAGTTTTCTATTTCTCTGATGAAGGACATGATTCTTTCAGCAGCATCACTCTTTCTCTTAAGAAAGAATACCTATGTGAATCTGGAGAATTCATCTACAATGACCAAGGTATATTTGTTGTGATTTAGGGATTGAGGTTTAACTGGTCCAAACAAGTCCATGTGAAGAAGATGAAGGCACTTGTTAATGGAGAATGATTGTTTTGTTTTGAACGAAGCCCTGTGATGCTTCCCTTTCTCGCAGGCTGAGCAGGGTCTGTCCTTGCTGAAGGTCAGAGAGGGAAGTCCAGCTACCAAGTCATTCTTTGCCAGTTTGTTGATGTTTTTGAAGTTGAGATGGGAGAGTCTCTTATGCCAGAGCCAATTTTCGCTATCAGATGCTTTGGCAAAGAGACAGGTGTTCTCTCCTTCAGGGGATGCCGTCATGTCAATGACATAAACATCCCTTCTTCTGGGTGCAATTAGAACGACATCATCGTTCTGATTGAAGATAGTTCCTTGGGTCTTAGAGAACAGAACCTTGAACCCAGCATCACAGAGTTGACTGATGCTGATTAGGTTGTGCTTCAAACCATTTACATAAGCGACCCTTGTGAAGGTTAATCCATTGCAATCCACTGAGCCATATCCTTCAGTGACCCCTGAGGAGTCATCCCAAAGACTACTTTTGGACCAGGCTCCTTCTTATATCTATGCAGATATTGTTTAATTCCTGTCATGTGTCTGGAGCACCCGCTATCCAAATACCAAACAGATTTCTTTAGGTATGCCTGCATAGATATAACAAACCAGATTAGTTTCTATGATGAACCCACTTTCCAGTGGGTCCATGCTGTCGCTGACTGGCGACATTGGGTCTTCTGGGCCTTTCTCCCCCTCTTTGGTTGCAATCCCTGGTTTCATGACGCATGCTGCCACAGATGTCACAACCAGGGTAATGTTCACACTCATCAGAGTGGTGGTCATAAAAGCCACAATATTTACAGGGAGGACTAGGCCTGTATCCCTGAGAATTTTCTCTGGATTTTGGTTGCTCAGGTCTTCTAGAGGGCCTGTGAGGGGTTTTAGATCTAAGATGTGTTCGAGTTCTTTGAACAACGATGATCTCCTCATGCTCTCTAGAAGAGTGTTCAGTGGACTCACATGTGATACACTTGGGTCTCTTGGAACAATCATCTGAGGAATGATTTTTGAACCCACAGTGTTTGCAAGGCCTGAATAGCGTTCTCCCCTTTGAGCTGCTGGAGCTTTCACCAAGAGAGTTAACAGAAGGACTGTTATCCTTGGGGTTGATTTTTTCTTTCAACCCTTTTACCTCTTCCATCAGGGTGAGGAGAAGTTTCTTGGTGGGTGATAACTCTTCGGGGGAAGAAATGGGTATGTCAGTGTTTTTGGCCACATAAACCTTCTTGTGTGCTTTATCAGCAACTTTGGAAGTGAGGTTCCTAGAGGTTTTGAGAACTGGTTTTGGGCCAAGCAAGGAATCTGATGGGTTAGCACCAGCAAGTTTGGGAGTAGCTGATGCGTCAGATTCTTTGTCAGAGTCCTTCTCAACCACAGAGGTAGAGAGAGGAGAAGAGACTTCTGATGGGACAAATTTAACACTGGGCACAGGAATGTGATTTTTGAACCTACCCTTACCCCCTATTGCCTGAACCACATTCCCTGGAATGGTTTCAGCAACTATTTCTTCCACAGTGGACTGGCCAAGGTTCCATTTTTCAATGGTTTTTCTCAAATCAGAGTTTTCATCAGTTAAAGATTCATTTTCAATGGACAACTTGCTGACCTCATTTTGAAGTTGATTAGCGATGTTCATAAAAGGTTTGAGATTAGCTAATTCAGATTGACAAAGACTCAACTCGTTTTTGAGATTTTGAAACTTATTTAACATATTTTTTCTTTGTTCTTCTACAAAATGGAGGTCAACTAAAGTGTAGTCACTGACATGGTCTCTGTCAGGACCCTCAGGCATGGAGAGTAATCTTTGTACCTTTTTCATAGTGATGTCAACCCATTGACCTGATCTTGCTTCACTTTTACCAACTGCTGGTTCTTCATCAGAAACAGCCATGAAGGCTCTGACGGTAGTGGTTCCTTCATCCTCAGAGGTGAGGGGCTCATCATCCCAGTTAAAAGAAGCAGCTATTAGACCTTTTTCAGTCTTTTTGTTATCCTTCTTCTTGGCTGCATCATCAGCTTTCTGATTGAGTTTAATCAGCTCAGCTTTCAAGGCCTTGTATTTTACCTTGTAGTACTTTTTACCCTCAGAGTCACTGAGAGAGGATTGCTTGAAAGGTGAGGAAGAAAACTTCTTTTTGCTGTGGGTTTTGCTGGATGATGGAAAGCTGGGAGAAGATGTCTTGTTTGACCAGCAGTCCTTTTGGAAATGACCAGTCTTTCCACAAGTGTAACATGACACTTTGGATTTGTCAATCTTGGCTGCACCAACTCTACCAGATCTTTTGTAGTATCTCTTCTGGTCAGCTAAAAGGGCTCTGTCATGGAATTCAGCATGTAATTCATCAAGGAATTCTTGACTACTTCTTGTGTCTTCTTCCACGTCAGAGTCACTATCCTGAAAAGAGTGGTTAGCAACAAGAGCTTTTGACCCAGATATAGGAGAGGTAAACCTATCAGTCTCTGATTTGTAAATAGAGTCAATCAGTCCTTCTTCATAATTGTATCTACCAAACAGTTGAGCAAGAGTATCATTTTTTTATGGCATTATTTGCTCTCAGGGTTTGGTTAAGACTAAGCCATTTCCTAGGCAAGCTGTTTACAAATGTGGCATTAACCTCAGCCTTGGGTAGTACAACCCCATTGTTACCTAAATCATTCAGCAAGATCTTGAGTCTAGTGTAAGTTTGAGAAACATTTCAGTTTCCAAGGCTTTGAAAGCGTTAAACTTAAGTCTTAATGCTTGGATTTTGGTCTCTTTAGTCTCTTCTGGTCCTTCATACCCTAGAACCAACTCAGTCCACATTTCCTGTGCGGTGTTGCACTTGATGATGGACTTCATAATGTTCTTGGGTAGGCAAGAGACTATTATACTTTTAAGTCTCTTGTCCTGGTTAGCCAGACGTCTATCAGCGGGAGACCATTGCTTAACAGGTTTCTTAATGGGTCTCTATGGTGTAGAGGAAATGGCCAGTGGTACATAAGGACCATTTTCTAAGATTTCAAACAAGAAGGGTTCTAGACCATCTAAGTATATAAGAAATTCACTTTTCCAACTTGAGAAATCTTCTTCATCAAACGCTGGAACATTAGACACATGTGACCCTCCACGATTATCAAGAAGTTGTGGAAGATCATCCTCATTTACACCAGTGCTTACAACAGGTGTAGGCATGGTAGTAGATGTGGTGGCTGGTGCGTTTGTTGAAGTATTTGCTTGGTTAGATTGACCAAATGGTTGTGGGATGGGTGGTATAGTTTCAGTCATATTTGGATCTTGATTTTAAAAACTAGAACGGTTTTTAGAAAGGTTTTATAAATCAAACGGCTCTGATACCAATTGAAAGTCCCAAATAACAACTATTGTTGAAACTAAGTCACGAAAAACAATAACACACAATAGATATACTTTTCAAACGAGTAATGCTTTATTAACTATTATCAACAAAGTATTACAAAGTGTTATGAATACACCTGTTGAATAACAACAAGAAATGAACCCTAGAACAAGTAAACTTGATTCGAGACTCAAGTTTACAAAAGAACCAATGAGTCGCTGATGGACAGCTGAGGGCTCAGTGGTTCCAGTGGGAGAAAGAACTTAGATTAAGATTCCAAGCACAAGGGTTGAATCTTAACTTCTTTCTTATCCCTATTTATAGTGGTACGAGGTTGTATCCTTAGTGGGAGTAGTTGATACATGTCATCTTCTGAGTGGAAGAGTACAACGTATTAAATGCATGTCCAAATCGAGACATGCCTTTAACTACTTTAGGTGAACAGTTCTGCCAACTGTTCACCTTTGTCCCACTAGGTCGTACTAGGCATTGACTTGAATCTCTTGTTTTGTCCCGCTCAAAACACTTGTAAGATTCTCCCGCCTAAACTATAAAGGGTTGGATAAGCTTTGCTTAATCCAAGTCTCTAGGGTTCTTAAGTGCTCTCTGAGTGTTGTCAACTCAGAGATCCTTGAACACCAGTGCATTCCTTTGACATCCCAGCTATCCATAATCGCTGGTGAGTCTGACTTCAGATTGTCTTCGACTTCTCTGACGTTGTCTTTGACTTGAATGATCCTGGTGTGCCAGCTAAGGCTTTGCCTTCCACTGGTCTGGTCTCTGTCGCTGGTCTTCTCAGCGACCTTTCAACACTTAGTCTAATTTAAACAAATCTAGACAGGGCCATAGTTAAAACTTTCATTGGCCCAACAACGCGCTTAGTCGACGTGGATAATTTCAAGAGGTGTTGTGCTTATAGACTTCTTCAGTGATGCATTGGGTACTTAGAGATTTCTCCACCGTTCCTCATTCAACAACAGTGCAAGCTTAAGTCACAAGATCGAAGGATTCTTATTTAGTTTCACGTTTGATGTATCTAGTTCATTCTATCAGTGGTCACTTCAAATTGCTTTCAAGTGGGTTGGTAAAGATGGCCATGGAGAGTTTATGAGTAGAGAATTTTGATCAGCAGCTGATTCTCACAAAATATATAATTCTGCTTATTTATTATTCTCACGAGATTTCAGGTACATGTGCGTACGATATATTACTGGTTCCGAGTTTTGAAACTATCAAGGGGGAAGAAGAAGACACATTAAACGCACAACGAGTACACGTGATGAACTTCATACCTTCTTTTGATTTGAAGACATTCCGGGATGACATTTGTCATAGCCGCAGAGAAAATCAGTGTTTTAACTCGTGGCATTATCAATCTCTAAACGGTACACTACTGATTCAATGTTTAATTGTTTGGTTGTTGCAATTATTCATCATCATTATCCTATATGGAGAGATATGCATTCCCGGGACTTAATTGACTCTGGTGCATCTCCGGAAGTAGATATGTGCATTTCCGGGACTTAATTGACTCTGGTGTTACGATGTCAGCTTCATGAATGGGATAAAGTGTCTAATTCAGTATTTGAGCTTCATACTTGGGATTGGTTTATTTTCTTCAACTATGTGGGGGAAGAAATGTCTTGATTCTTTCTAGTATGCATAACTTGAACTATCAGGGGGAAGAAAAATTCAGAAGAATTATTCAAGCGTGAGAAGAGAGGTTGTTGATCTACTTGGTGTGCCCCTTACTTTTAGTCCCTCATAGCAACATTATCATGTTATATGATGAGGTTTGCTTCTTAAATTCCGCTATGCGCTTAATCATTCTAAGCTTTATTGAAAGCTTTGAAGTTGCTTACGAGGATTGTCGGTTTAGGGGGAAGCTATTTAAAAGCTTCTACATCAAGTTTATGTGGCATGAATTAGGGGGAAGTTAATTCAGAAGCTTCTCCTTAACCAGAAGTATATGGATTACTTAGCTCGTGCCGTTACAGTATTTCTACTACAAGTTACTTTAAAGATGAGCCATTTTGAAGTGAAGACTTAAAGTCAAAGGCCTCAGAAGACATCATCAACGTTGGATGCTTCATGGAAGCTTTTGTTCTTAATCATTATGTACTTGTTAGGAAAAATATTGTAAGGAATTCTACACGTCGTCCCATAGGGGAAGATTGTTGGAAATTCACTTTATGTGACGACATTTAAGAATTCCCATTAGTTATCATAGTCACACACGCTTAGACTAGACTAGGTACAATGTATAGTTAAGTGTTGGTGTGTGACTATATATACCCCTCCAAGGCTTCCAAGGAGGGGTGTTGATTATGTTTCATTTGTCTTTTCATCTCTCTTAATACATTTTCTATTTTCACACACACATCCTCTCTTTCTCTCAACTCATCTATGGCTTCCACCTTCCACCACCCACCTAGACCACCGGATTACTAAAAAGAAAATCCACACTTTCCAATGAATTAAAAGCAAAAGAGTCGGTTGTCAATGATTTTCAGAAACTTAAAATGGATTTCGAAACTCTCGAGTCTAAAAAGTTTGAATCAGAAATTAATGCTACCAAACTTCTTAAATTCAAGGAACAACAGCTTTTATAACAATACGCTTCCACAGAAAAGGTTCATCTTTTAACTAAATCATTTAAAGAACTCGAACTTAAGCGTCTTCAAAATTTACCACCTAATCCCGGTTATGCAAAACAAGCTCAGGAATATATTCCCGGTCTTTATGATATGACCATAATTGGCAAATCGAAAGAAGCACCTTATGTTCGTAGTTCTAAGGAGACACAATCACTTATGGAATAAACTCATTCTAAAATGTTTTCAAAATTCCATACGATTGATTATGATAAGCATAATAAAGATCAACTTTCTAAAAAGACACGTATTCGCTTACAAAAGGAATTAGCTGAACTAACAGTTCTTGTGCCCCCAAGTTTGTCAAATGAAAACCCTCCTAGTACGTCTCCTACACTCGTCAAAACGGATATAACGAAGTTACTTCCACCGGTAAGTAAGGCGTCCGTTAATTTAAAAGCAGTACACCAACACTTAGCCGATTTTGACAAGGTCATTTTGGAACGTACGACGGCCACGGCCATAACGGAAGGTGTTGGAAATACGTTTTTACGTATTTAGAAAGGATCGGTCACTCCAATGATATTAGGCTCGTGATCTAATATAGTCCATATAGCCCACATGTAGGGTGGGCTATATAAACCCCCTCCTAACATGTTAGGAGGGGTTGGTCATTCACTTTTCACACACTTCAATCTAATCTTTCATTTTCTCTCCAACCTCTCTCTACTTTCTCTCTCTACATCTTCATCTATCTCTCTATCTCTTTAGATCATTCCAACACAAGGATAATCCAAGGATTACGAGGATCTACAAATGGTATCAGAGCCTTGGTTTGATTGGTTTTGTTCTTGTGTTCTTGATTTTGTGGTTTGATCATCTATACCCACGTCCAATTTTTTTTTTGTGTTTTTATGCTTTAATCTTGATATACGTTATCTAGTTACTTGTTATAGTGATTTGGTATTGGTATTTTTGGGTTAAAAACACAAATTTTTGGGTGTTTGATTCGGTTTTAGGCTTAAAATTCCGAATTTGTTGTGTATTATCCGAGAAAAGTGGTAAAGTGTCTCCATCGGAAAGTACAAGGGAGTGTGGCCTCATCGCAATAACCATTTTGTTCTACTTTGCGATCACAAGATTTTAATACCTTATTCCGACGAGACATTCCGATTGTACATTGCGATCTGGGATTCCGACGGTTTCAAGGGATATTGAGTCGTTACTCTGTCCAATTTGTTCTAGCCATATTGCGATCTAAACACATTCCGACAGGTATTGCGATCACAACATTCCGACAAGTATTACGATCAACACATTCTGACAGGTATTGCGATCAAACATTCTGACAAGCATTGCGATCCAATATTGCGATAGGTAACATTCCGATGGGTAATATTGTGATGAGTATTCCGATGGGTAATATTGCAATGGGTATTGCGATGAGTATTGCGATGGTTTAAACATTAATATTCCGACAGATATTCTAATCCACATTCCGACAGACTTTCCGATAGGACATTCCGATGGTTATTCCGACGGATTAAATTTGGGGATTCCGATACAGTGACAAATATTTCAAGATTTTTCAAAAACGTGTTTTTGAAAATTTTTAACCGTGTGTAATTTTGTCTTGGAGTTTTTGGTTTATCGAGAACAATTATTAGGGGATTTTAACATTATTTCTCGACTTCTACTCACAACAACAAACACAATTACTTTCTTTCATTGATCAATCGACAAGTAATCCTTACTTTCATTTGTCATCAAATCTCAATAGATTTTTTGAATTTGACTTTTCAAGAGGGAGAATCGCATCAAATGAAAGTTAAAGCTAGAGAAAGTAGAATGACTTTATTTCGACTACTTCGGTCCCATCTGTCGAAAATTTCTCTACTTAAAGAAGGAAGTGGATTTGTGACACTCTTCGTTCAAGATCGTACCATTTTCATCCACCCAATGCTCCTCAAATTGAACCACCTACTAGAAAAAATCTCCAAAGAAGACATTAATCAAATTGAATCCTCACATTCACTTCAAGTTCTAGTGCAACATTTTTCGAGGTTCTTTCAATTTGATCCTGCCAAGGTTGAAGCTTCAATGATCTGCCAGTCATTCCTTGAAGACACACAAATCGAAGTTAAAGACTTTAGGGATAGATTGCTCGAGTTCATGAAATCTATTGCACTTTCGATTTATGAAAATTTACAACTTCAACTAGAGCATACTAGTGGAATACAAGAATCTATGATGCAGATGACACAGGAGAAAAATGGTCTTACGGATGACTCAAAGGAGACCGCATTGGTTAACGATGATAGCAGCGTCATTGCATCACGACAACGTGACTCAAACATGCATGACGAAGAGCCAATAGTTGAGGTACAATTGAATACTGAATCTCACAATGATTTTCAGCATGCTGAGAACTCAAAACCGACCTATGACCAACATGGGATGGAAAAGGGTGATTCCACTTCTGATTCATCCGATGTGAGTCGTAATGTGGGAGAGAATGATCAAAATGCTAAAAATCATGATATATGCCTTATGACTACTTCATTAACCAATTATGCTTCTAGGATTGAAGAGCTTGAAATGAATTTAGCTCAACAATCAAAAGATCTTGAGGATGCCAAACTAGAATTTTCTAAGAGAACTAACAAGTTTGAAACATATTTTGAGAAACTTGAAAAATCAAACGTTGTTCTTGAACGAAAATTGGATCAAACTGTTATAGATTCTAAAGCTGAAAAGGATACTCTTTTGAAACAAATTAAGTTGCTTGAATCTAAATTGGCATCCCAAGATAACTTGCTCAAATAGAATGAGACTTTAAAGGCTCAAGTACAGGAAAAGGTCTTTGCAATAGCGGCTCTGAAAAACGAGTTGAGGAAAACTAAAGGAACTAGTGTGGACACTAAGCTTGAAAAACCATCAATCTTGGGGAAACCGCCTCAAATTCAGTCTGTTAGACAACCGACTGCATTTAGATCCGAGCGACCAAAATCCTCGAGACCGCGGTTTGCCTCCCAAGTTGATATGGTTCATCTTTCTAGACCAGTCACTCCACTATCTAGGCCCATTGTGACTAAAACAGCTTCTGCAAGATCTAATCACATGATTGCCTCTAGTCTCCCTAGACATAGTCCAAAGAACACGTCTCAAACTCGTTCAAATGACGTTCGCCATACTTTTGGTCTAAGGTAAGCTAAGCTAAAGACACAAGTAAAAGACAGAAATTTCAAACCTAGTCAGGTGCCTTCTAGTTTACCCAACACTGCTGACCGTAGCATGTCACTTCCTAGGAGCATCAATCAATCATCTAGGAATTATAGATCTTATTCGGACATTAAATATGCTACTTGTAAAACATGTAGGAAATGTGTCTTTAAAGCCAATCATGATTCTTGTATCAAAAAATTACTTAATGAGGTGAACTCCCGTGCTAGACTGAAATCACAGTGGGTGGCTAAAATCAAACCCGTTGGTAAAATGTGGCGCCCCACTGGTAGAACTTTCACTCTTGTAGGAAACGAGTGCTCTTTAACTAGGATAGTCTCCGATTCTACTAAGACTGCTAGGGAGGAAAGTGAAAAGGATGATACATCACTTAAGCCTGAACTTAAGGTTTTCTATAAAAGGAAACGTTTGCCAACTAAGACAAGTGATTCATCTCATCAGATCACCTCTGGCACAAATAAGGCCAACTGTGAACCCCCACTTGCTTCTAAGATAGATATTGCTAACCCATATCAAAGCATGCAAATTCCTAATGAGAATGCAGGTATCAAAGTTGATGTTCCAAAAGAACGAAACGGTCCAATCGTTGTATACCGTTCAACTAAGGACACTCTTAGAGTTTGGTTGCTGAAGAAGCAGATATCGGAGAAACAAGTGTCTCAGGGGATTCATGGTTAAGCTTTCGAAAAGGACTTATAGTCACATCACATACTGTAACTCGTTCATCAAAGAAAGGAAAGTTTATCGTCGATGATAAACTTATCCTCACAACGAGAAATTAAGTTTTCTCGGGCATGAGCTAAAATTAAAAACATTCGAAGTTTTTTAAGCTCATGCACAATGGCTCACATTCAAATCACAGTCTGTGACCCGTTCTTCAGAGACACGGAAGTTATCTACGCAACGATAACTTACCCTAAAAACGAGAAATTAATTTTTCTCGGACACGAGCTTACATTAAAACCATTCAAAGGTTTCTAGCTCGTGTATATGGCTCCTCGTTAAATGACAGACGATGACCCGGACTTCAGAGACAGGGGAGTTTATCTACGCAACGATAACTTACCCTAACTAAAATTAATTTTTCTCGGACACGAGCTTACATTAAAACCATTCAAAGGTTTCTAGCTCGTGTATATGACTCCTCGTTAAATGACAGACGATGACCCGGACTTCAGAGACAGGGAAGTTTATCTATGCAACGATAACTTACCCTCTTAACGAGAAATTAAGTTTTCTTGACACGAGCTTATCCTAAAACCATTCAAAAGTTTTAAGCTCGTGTATATGGTTCATTGTTAAATATCAGACGATGACCCGATCTTCAGAGAAAGGAAAGTTTATCGCCGATGATAAACTTATCCTTACAACGAGAAATTAATTTTTCTCGGGCATGAGCTAATAATAAAAATATTCGAAGTTTTTAAGCTCATGCACAATGACTTACAGTTAAAATATCAGACTGTAACTCGGACTTCAATTTTTAGGAAAGTTTATCTTTAATGATAACTTATCCTCGTAACGAGAAATTAATTTTTCTCGGTCATGAGCTTGTAGTAAAACATTCCAGGTTTTAAGCTCATCAAGGAAAGTGTATCTTTTAAATAAGAGAACTTTTCCTCCTAACGAGAAATTCACCTTTCTCGGTCATGAGATTTACGTTAAAACATTCAAAAGTTTTCAAGCTCATGAAAACGACTTCTAAGTAAATGTCAACTTAGGACTCGCTCTTCAGTTAATAGGAAAGTTTATCGCCGATGATAAACTTATCCTCACAACGGGAAGCTTACAACTTCTCGGACTTGAGCTCGTTTTATAAGATATTCAACATCTTCAGCTCAAGTAATTTGTTTTCAAAACAATGAACACAATTTTTCGAGAATTTCTCAAAAGGTTTTTCTAAATCTTTCAAAATTGTGTGTTCAAAAAATGTTTTGTTAAAAAGAGCATGTCTTCTGGAATCGATAATATTTATGATACTAGAAATTTCATTCAATAATGACACGGGGTTGTAAATAAAGTTAGAGCAAAAGTTCAAATGATTTAAAACACGCTCAAAATGGTTTGCTATTATTTCAGATAGTAACCCGTTTTTAATACTCAAGTCAAGCATTTCACCGGACTGCTTTGACTCAACAACGAGAATTAATTTTCTCGGGCATGGTTTACTTTACAACCATGTAAGGGATTGTGTTTACTTTATAACACAATCTAACACGGATATATGTACGTGTCAGTGCATTTATTTGTTAAAACAAGAGAAATCTTGTTTTTATGAAGTTATCATCTCCACCAACCGTAGCAATTTACAATTGATATCTACATACTCGACGATGCGACTACTCAACAGGCGACTACATCTCTTTCAGTAGAACACGGGTCAACAATTGAGGGGGAGAAATTGTCCAGCATTCAGAATCCTTGATGCCAAGAGTGCCAAGTTCACATATTGGTGTCAAGACAACGATATCAATCATACATATGGAGTCAAGAGATAACTTCAGACATGATGAGGCGACCAACATTCGTGAACAAGAACCATGTGATTCTATCATATGATGTTCTCCATCATTCAGGTCCAACCTCGTATATTGCTAATCTTTTGAATACATTATCATATATGATATTTGCACGTGATAAATACCTTGCACTTATGTTCAAAAGGTATTTAATTTATGTTTCAAGTACACCCTCAATAATTTGAGGGGGGGGGGGGGCTTGTGTAATTCATGAAGATAATTGGCTTTGCATTTTTCTTCCCAAATTTTCTTAAAATGCTATTAAATCAATTGATATTAAAAACATCGATTGCGATAATATTTTTAATATGGGGGAGAAAATGTGATTTAATATGGGAAATGATTAATCATAAATGGTTTGACTTAACGTGATAGCTCATCCCGACATGTGTGAAATGTTTTTGGATATCGTGGCATATGTTAAGGGGGAGCAAAATGGATTTACACTTCAAAATGGATTTCATGGTGACATACACTTACCCAAAACATCTCTATTCACGACGGTAAAGATTATGGTGACATAAGGATGGTAGGATAAGTTAAAGTCTAATGATTCCTCTAGAACCGGAGGAATCTTCCCAAGGACATTCTATAGCTAGAAATAGTAGTCCTTAGGAAAGATGGAGAAAGATTATGAACGTAGCTGAATGCCGACCAAGTACTTAAGTTAGCACTGGAACAATCACAACAAGGTGCTAGCGATGACGTATTGGTAAGCATTGAAGGGGTTGAAGAATGAAAAAGAATTGTAAAGATAAAGGGTGTAAAGAAAGAAGCCCTCCTTATAACTTAGGCAGAAACCGGGTCAATACATATGCTATTAAGATCATTGTTTAATGATTCTTGATATTGAAGACAGACATCATGGACCCAGTAATGCAAGGCACAACCCATCCCAGTTAACTCAGATATCTCTCAAAAGATATTTGTTTTAATCACACGGAGACAACACATTATCTATTGATTTATTCACTCCGAATAAATTGGTATTGAAATGGTGGCACTCCTCTCCAGCCTCCGATCACTAAAAAATCCAAAATGCACGATTGAGTCTAGAGCATTTGAGATCATTAATAATCTCTTTAGGACACACTTTCATAATTCCTTGCTTTTTCACACAATGTGAAAAGTAGGATACATCTTAAGAGTCCTACGTAAAATCTTCATGATCTTGCCTGAACATCCGAGTAATACGAAAGTATTTACAATGAAGATGGAAATCCTTCTTGAGCGAATATCAAAAAGCTCATGGTAGGTGACTTGTGCGATTCTTTATGAATCAAACTTGTGATAACTGGAAAGCAACAGTGGCTTAATTCTTAAATGAATTTAAACACGTTCCAGGCCTCTACGTAATATCTTAGTGATCTTGCCAGAACACTCAGAGTGATACCTTAGTGTTCACAGTGATGAGTGGAAATCCTTCTAGTGTTAACCTCAAACAGCACTTGGTATGTAACTTGCAAGATTCTATACGAATCAAGCTCGTGACAACTGGAAAGCAATGATGGTGCGGTTCTTAATTGAATTTCACTTGTTCCAGGAACATGAATTGACGGCTTCAAATCATGCGGATATTATTATCCAAATGATTCACTCTTTATGTTCGCAGTCAGCTTTGGACGGTCGAATAAAGAGAACGGGTTTACCCGCAAAATCTTGTCAAGGAGGTTCTTAATTGAAACTACCTGCCACAAGTACGATATTTAATATCGTCCAAAGGTCTTCACTGACCGGTGGTAAAATGCTACCGAATTAGAATGAAATGTTCAAGGCCATTTCATCCGTGTATATGTTTTGTTGCTAACTGTCTTATGCAACGTAACAAGAAGGTTGCATTGCGGTGTACAATCCAGAAGAAGTCGTCAACACATGCTTATACTGTATGCACTTAATACTTCAACAAATTCAAGAAAGTCTAAAAGTCAAGTCTTCTGCTGTATCAAACTCTGAAGCTTTCAAGAATTTATAAAAGTATAAATATGTGGTACATGAAGTCACGAAGAGGCATATATCACAAGTGATGAATGCACAAGGTCAAGGCAAGAGAACATGCTCAAGACTAAAGTCAAAGATCTCATCAGCATATTCACAGGAACAAGATCGAAGACTCAAGCATAGTATGCTAGGTTTAAGATTTTGTAAAATGGTGTGACCTCCCTTTGGGTGAGATTGTTAGAAATACGTTTTTCCAAGGAAAGTCTCGGTCACATCATTATTAGCATAGATCACGAGCTATAGACTATTTAGGACATTGTAACTTGGAGTGACCTCCCTTTGGGGGAGATTGTTGGAAATACGTTTTTACGTATTTAGAAAGGATCGGTCACTCCAATGATATTGGGCTCGTGATCCAATATAGTCCATATAGCCCACATGTAGGGTGGGCTATATAAACCCCCTCCTAGCATGTTAGGAGGGGTTCGTCATTCACTTTTTACACACTTCAATCTAATCTTTCATTTTCTCTCCAACCTCTCTCTACTTTCTCTCTCTACATCTTCATCTATCTCTCTATCTCTTTAGATCATTCCAACACAAGGATAATCCAAGGATTACGAGGACCTACAGAAGGTGAATGGAACTTTAAGTACACTAGAGCTGCGTTTCGAGACGAAATTGTTCCGTTTGTAAAGAATGTTAAAGCTTGTCTTAGTAATCTTGATCAAGATTTGCATTTGGAAATAGAAGAAGTTAAACGTGTTTTCAATGAAATGGACGATGCTTATGAAAACAGTTTACTTGAAATAGAACGGGTTTCTCGCCAAAATGATCAGCTTCTAAAACAAGTGATGTCTCATGATATAGTTTCCGTCTGTGTGAATAAAAGTGTTGATAATGATTCTATTGTGCATAATGTTGAATCTGTGGATAATGTGGTAGATAGTACTTGTCACGAATCTGACGCTGAATTTTTAAAGCTTCAAGATTCATATTCTTCGCTTTCAAAACGTTTTGATGAGATTCAAACACATTGTATTTCGCTTGAATGCAAGCAATAATTTATTCAAGAAATCTTTGAAACTTCATTCGAAGGTGTTAATATCGATGATACAAACTTTGAAAAGAATTTTCGATTGAATTTACAATCAAAACAACGTCAGCCAAGTGACAAAGTTGCTAAATCTTTGCCGATAGACATAGAGAAATCAAAGGAGCTTAACTGTGTGAACGTACTTGAGGCCGCTGAGAATCTTAAACTTGATCTAGATAATCGAGTTTCCAAGATTTTGTCCAAAGTTGATAACTTAAAACAAAAAGATACACGACTCTTCGATTCAGTAAAGCCCGCATGTGTTAATACCACTGCACATAATCAATCATTGATTTAACACTTGAATCAGAAGTCGGTGGAAATATCTGATTTGAGGGAACAAATTTGTGATAAGAATCTGGCCTTGGCTGAGTTAAAAGAAACACTTCGTACCCTAAAAGGTAAGAATGTTGTGGATAACGCAACCACCATCTCAGCATCGTCCTCTAGTGCAATCAAAAAGACCCTTATAGCCATCACACCATTTAATAAGGGCCCTAGGACTAAACCATCTCAAACTTTGGTCACTAAAGATATGGCGAAATCAATACCAGCCTCTAATATTCCCGTGTTGCCTTCTACAGGAGTAATCACCACTACTAAGGCTCAAATATCTAAGCTTAAAAGAAACAAAAAGAATGATAGGATCTTTCTCCCATCTAGTAGTCAAGAGAAGAAGAAAGTAGAAGCCCATCCTAGGAATGTTATTTATGTTTTGAATAAAAAGAATCATGTAGCTAAACCTAAAGGCTCTGCGGTTGTGCATCGTTCTAAGCCTACTGTGAATTCTAATTTGAAATGTTGGAATTGCAATGAATGTATGTTTTCTAGTCATCATGATTCTTGCCTTATTGACCATGTGAATGAGATGAATGCCCGGAAAAATAGATTAGAATGGAAACCGACTGGGAAAGTGTTAACCCAAGTTGGTTGGTTGTGGCGTCCCACTGGTAGAACTTTCACTATAGTAGGAAATATGTGCCCTTTAACTAGGATCACTCCCACTAAAGCGAAGAAAGCGTGCCCTTTAACTAGGAGTACCAAGGCTACCAAAACACAAGCATGTCCTTTAACTAGGACCACTGACACTACTGTAGGAACCAAGTGCCCTTTAAATAGGTCTACTCCCACTGTAGTGCCCGCGAATAATCCAAAACCTAAGAAAGTTGGAACAGTAAAACCTGTTAGTGCTAAAACTCACATTAGAAAACACAGGAAATCTAAGGGTCTCACAAATGTTAGCAATTCTGATAATCTTACATCTGTATCTGCTAACACTCCGGAACCAATAGTTTCCAATGCATTGTCTACCGTTGTTATTGAAAATAGGTGGTCCAAATTGTTCTCTGGTATTTGGACTCTGGTTGCTCCAAGCATATGACCGGAGATCGTTCTCAGCTCAGAAATTTCGTCAGCAAGTTTCTTGGTACGGTTCGATTTGGAAATGATCATATTGCAAAGATAATGGGTTATGGTGAATATCATATTGGGAATGTTATAATTTCAAGAGTGTATTAAGTGGAAGGTCTCGGTCACAACTTATTTTATGTGGGACAATTTTGTGATGCAAACCTAGAAGTTGCTTTTCGAGAGCATACTTGCTTCATTCGTAATTTGGAAGGGGTTGATTTATTGAAAGGTACTCGAGGGAATAATTTGTATACTTTGTCTCTACAAGACATGATGGCCGCTTCTCCCATATGTCTTCTCTCCAAAGCATCGAAGACTAAGTCATGGTTATGGCATCGACGGTTATCTCATCTTAACTTTGACGCTATTAATCATTTGGCGAAAAATGAACTTGTTCGTGGTCTTCCTAAACTTTCGTTTCACAAGGATCATTTGTGTTCCACGTGTACAATGGGGAAAAGCACTAAGAAATCATACAAACCCAAGACGGAAGACACCAACCAAGAGAAACTTTATTTGTTGCATATGGATCTTTGTGGGCCAATGCGTGTTGAAAGTCTTAGTGGCAAAAAGTACATCCTCGATGATTACTCTCGGTTTACATGGGTGATATTTCTTACAACAAAAAATGAGGCACCTAAATTCATCATCGGATTTCTCAAGATGATTCAAGTGCGTCTCAACACTACTTTCCGACGCATTCGTACAGATAATGGAACCGAATTTGTGAATCAAATCTTGCGTGATTATTATGAAGAAGTTGGCATATCTCATGGAACATCCGTTGCACGCACTCCACAACAAAACGGTGTCGTTGAAAGGCGAAATCGCACACTTATGGAAGCTGCTCGAACGATGTTAATTTACGCAAAGGCTCCATTGTTTTTATGGGTAGAAGCAGTATCTACAACTCTGTACACCCAAAACCGGTCACTAATTCGTAAACGCCATGGTAAAACACCTTATGAGCTTCTCCATGGTAAAGTACCAGATTTATCATATCTTCATGTATTTGGTTCTCTTTGCTATCCAAATAATGATGGTGACAATTTGGGAAAACTTCACCCAAAGGCTGATATTGGTATTTTCATTGGTTACGCACCCGTAAAGAAGGCATACCGAATCTACAACCATAACTCTCGCAAGATCCTCGAAACTATGAATGTTGATTTTGATGAGCTGACAACAATGGCTTCTAAGCAAAGCAGCTTTGAACCCGCACTTCATGAAATGGGACCCAGTAACATTAGTTCTGGTCTTGTCCAAAACAACCCCACTTCATCATCATTTACACCACCTTCTAGGCCGAATAGGATACGTTGTTTCAACCATTCTTTGATGAATTCTTTACTCCTCAAAGTATTGTTGCTCCAGAACCTGAGGTAATAGCTCCGGTAACCGAAGTTGTCGCTCCAGCAACCGAAGCACAATCAGACACATCTGCACCTTCAATTGGTCAAGCTATACCTTCAATGAGCAATTCTCAACCAACACATGTTTCAACTACCCATGTCATGCCTATTGATGATGAAGAGGATGATGATGATCACGATTTGGAATTCGCTCAAATGCGTGAACTTCCATTCTTTGGTGTACCTATTCCCAACTCTAATCAAGCCGGGTCGTCCACCTCAGAGGAAGCTCCTACTACAGTTTACTCCAATCCATGGATTCATGAACATGACAGCAAGTGGACAAAGGGTCATCCTATAGATTCTATTATTGGTGACCCTAATCGTCCTGTATCCACACGAAGTCAGTTACAAGAAAATGCAATGTTTTGTCATTTTGATGTTTTTCTCACTGAAGTTGAACCTAAGACATGGCAAGAAGCTTTTACTCAATCCTGTTGGATAGAAGCTATGCAAGAAGAACTTAATGAATTTATACGTCTTGAAGTATGGGAACTTGTCCCATGCCCGAATCAAGTGCAATTACTCACTTTGAAATGGGTTTACAAGGTGAAACTCGATGAGTTAGGCGGAATATTGAAGAACAAAGCTCGACTAGTAGCTCGTGGATACAAGCAATTATTGGGCATCGACTTTATGGAATCCTTTGCACCTGTTGCCCGTTTGGAAGCTATTAGACTATTCCTCGCTTATGCAGCCCACATGAATATGATCGTCTATCAGATGGATGTGAAGACGGCATTTCTGAATGGTGAAATCAAGGAAGAGGTCTATGTTCAACAACCGGATGGTTTTGTGAATCCTAAATATCAATCATGTGTACAAGCTTAAGAAGGCTCTCTATGGGTTGAAGCAAGCTCTACGCGCATGGTATGATCTATTATCACAATTCCTCATTACGCAAGGCTTCGCTAAAGGCAAGGTGGATCCCACGCTGTTCATTCAGAAACGAGGTAAAGATATGATTATGGTACAAATATATGTTGATGATATTATATTTACAGCCTCGACCCAAACCTTATCCCACGAATTAGGGAAACTCATGTCTTCCAAGTTTAAGATGTCAATGATGGGAAAGGTATCATTCTTCTTAGGTCTTCAGGTATCTCAGAGTCCCAGAGGCATCTTTATCAATCAATCTAAGTATGCCCTTGAATCTCTTAAGAAATATAAGATTAAATCTTGCGACCCCGTGGATTCTCCAATGGTGGAACGAACTAAGCTTGATGCAGATCCACATGGAGTTGCCGTTGATCCGACACTGTATCGTGGAATGATCGGTACTCTTCTGTATATCACAGCTAGTCGACTTGATCTTCAGTTTGCTATTTGTATGTGTGCTCGGTATCAAACTCGACCTACTGAGTTACACTTGGCTACTATGAAACGGATCTTTCGATATCTTAAAGGAACCATTAATAGGGGACTTTGGTATTCGAAGGAATCTTCGATTGCACTTATGGCATATGCAGATGCGGATCACGCGGGTTGTCAAGAAACAAGGCGTAGCACGAGTGGAACTTTGCAACTACTAGGAGATCGACTAATCAGTTGGGCATCGAAAAGGCAGAAAAGCGCTGCAATTTCAAGTACGGAAGCAGAATACATAGCTATGTCCGGTTGCTGTGCTCAAATTCTTTTGATGAGATCGCAATTAACCGACTATGGTCTAGGTTTCAACAAAATTCCGATGTACTGTGACAACAAGAGTGCAATTGCCTTATGCTGCAACAATGTTCAATTCTCCCGGTCGAAGCATATTGACATTCGCTACCACTTCATCAAGGAGCAAGTGGAAAATGGAGTGATCGAGCTTTACTTTGTCCGATCTGAGTATCAATTGGCGGATATTTTCACGAAGGCTTTAGATCGCGCTCGAATGGAATTTTTGGCCGACAAGCTAGGAATGAGAACTTTCTCGCCTGAGACTCTAAAGGAACTGGCAGATGAAGTGAAAGAATAGTGGTGGTAAACTATCCTCCGTATCCTTGGTGATCATTTGTATATATTGTTTATATTTTTATCCACAAAAGCAAAATACAAAAATATAAAACCATATAAAAACCATAAAAATTGAAAAATTCATAAAAATCCAAAAATATTTTTACTTTATTTTTCAAAGGCATGTCTTTTGGTACGATAATATTTACGGCCTTAGAAATGTTGATTAATATCGACACGGCGCCATAAATAGAGTTCGTACAAAAGTTGTAAATATTTCATAAAACATGCCAAAATGGCTTGTAGTTATTTTAGACTGCAACCCGGTTTTCACATTAAAGTCAAGTATTTCTTATGAAAGCTTTGGCTCTCAAAGGGAATTAATTTTCTCGGGCAAGGTTTACTTTAAAACCTTGTAAGGGATCAAGTTTACTTTATAACTTGGTCTAACACAAATCTATGTACGTTTCAGTGCATTTATTTGTTAAAACAAGAGAAGTCTTGTTTTTATGAAGTTATCATCACTACAACCATAGCAATCTACGATTGGTATCTACATACTCGACGATGCGACTACTCAAATGACGACTACAACTCTTTCAATAGAACACGGGTCAATATTTGAGGGGGAGCAATTGTCAAGCATTCAGAATCTTCGATGCCGAACGTGCCAAGTTCACAAGTTGGTGTCAAGACAACAATACCAATCGTACATGTGATGTCAAGAGATGACTTCAGACGTGACGAGGCGACCAACATATGCTGACAAGAACCATTTGATCTTATCATATGACGTTCTCATCAATCAGGTCCAGCCTTGTCAATTCTTTTTTATGGTGAATATGTGATCATGTTACAAATCGGTATCATTTCTCACACATTTAGTATCATGAAGATAAATGGACTTGCATTTTTCTTCCCAAAACCTTTGTTAAAACTTCATTATATCAATTGATATTAAAAGCATCGATTGGGTTAATATTTTTAATATGGGGGAGAAAATTTGATTTAATATGGGAACTTATCAAAAATGGTTTGACTTAACGTGATGGCTCATTCCGACATGTGCGAAATGTTTTTGAATATCGTGGCATATGTTAAGGGGGAGCAAAACGGATTTGCATATCAAAATGAATTTTCATGGTGACATATACTTACCCAAAACCCATTTATTTCACGACGATGAAGATTGTGGTGACATAAGGATGGTAGGATAGGTTAAGTCCTATGACTCTTCCAGAACCAGAGGAATCTTCCCAAGGACATTCCATAGCTAGAAATAGTAGTCCTTAGGAAAGTTGAAGAAAAGATTGTGAATGTAGTTGAATGCCGACCAAGTACTTAAGTTAACACTGGAACAATCACAACAAGGTGCTAGTTATGACGTATTGGTAAGCATTGAAGGGGTTGAAGAATGAAAAAGAATTATAAAGATAAAGGGTGTAAAGAAAGAAGCCATCCTTACAACCTTAGGCAGAAACAGGGTCAACACATATGCTATTGAGATCATTTTAATGATGCTCGATATTGAAGATAAACATCATGGACCCAGTGATGCAATGCACAACCCATCCCAGCTAACTCAGATATCTCTCAAAAGGTATTTGTTTTAATCACACGGAGACAACACATTATCTATTGATTTATTCACTCCGAATAAATTGGTATTGAAATGGTGGCACTCCTCTCCAGCCTCCGATCACTAAAATCCAAAATGCACGATCGAGTCTAGAGCCATTTGAGATCATCAAATATCTCATTAGGACACACTTCCATATTTCCTTGCTTCTTCACACACTGTGAAAAGTAAGAAAGATCTTAAGAGTCCTACACAAAATCTTCATGATCTTGCCTGAACATCCGAGTAATACGAAAGTATTTACAATGAAGATGGAAATCCTTCTTGAGCGAATATCAAAAAGCTCATGGCAGGTGACTTGTACGATTCTTTATGAATCAAACTTGTGATAACTGGAAAGCAACAGTTGTTTAATTCTTAGCTGAACTTAAACACATTCCAGGCCTCTACGCAATATCTAAGCGATCTTGCCAGAACACTCAGAGTGATACCTTAGTGTTCACAGTGATGAGTGGAAATCCTTCTAGTGTTAACCTTAAACAACACTTGGTAGGTAACTTGCAAGATTCAATATGAATCAAGCTCGTGACAACTGGAAAGCAACGATGGTGCGACTCTTTAATGAATCAAACTTGTTCAAGGAATCAGAATGGACGGCTTCAATCATGCGGATATTTTTTTCCAAATGATTCACTCTTTACGTTCGCAGTCAGCTTTGGACGGTCGAGTAAAGAGAACGAGTTTACCCGCGAAATCTTTTCAAGGAGATTTTTAATTAAATCTACCTTCCACAAGTACGATATTTTATATCGTCCAACGGTCTTCACCGACCGGAGGTAAAATGCTACCAAATTAGAATGAAATGTTCAAAGCCATTTCGTTCGTGTCTACTTATGTTGTGGCATTTGAAGACGGTGGCGTTACGGAATCCGAGAAGAAGTCGTCCTCGCATGCTTATACTTTATGCACTTAATACCTCATCTAATTCAAGAAAGCCTAAAAGTTAAGTCTTCCGCTGTATCGAACTCTGAAGCTTTCAAGAATTACGAAGGTATAAGTATGTGGGACATGAAGTCACAAAGAGGCGAAGATCACAAGTGATGGAAGCACAAGATCAAGGCAAGAGATTAATGCTAAAGATTGATATCAAAGATCACATCAGCATGTTCACCAGAAAAGAAAAAGAAAAGAAAGACGAAGACTACGAGCTCAAGACAAGCATAGTATGCTAGGTTTATTTTATTATTGTAACTAGGGTAACACCCTTGTTTGGAGTGACCTCCCTTAGGGGGAGATTGTTGGAAATACGTTTTTACGTATTTAGGAAGATTCGGTCACTCCCAATATATTAAGTAGTAGCTCGTAGTCTAGATATCTTTATTACACAAACAAGGCCAAGCCTAGCCTACAACATGTGTAGGCTGGCCTAATATTGTAAGCCCAAGCCCATCAAAAGGCTTGGGTATATAAACCCTCTCCTTTGATGGAGAGGGTGGTGGTTTTCATAATTTACACATAGTAATCTTTTATTTCTCTCTCTAGAAGTGTGTGAACTCCATCATCTCTCTATCTCTTTCTCTCTCTAAAACATAAGCAAGATTTACATATCCTACAGAGTAAGAGTCGGAAGCGAAAGCGATTTCCAAATGGAAAATGGCATCAAATTAATGCTCGCACCAAGATCGGCCAAGGCGAGGCATTCTTTCATATCTTGTATATCACAAGGAATGAGAAACTTTCCGGGGTCACCAACTTCTTCCGGTAATGCGGTTAAGATAAACCGAAGAACAATTAGCAAGCTTTGAAAGCTTTTGCTTATCATTCATCATACTTTTAAAAGTGGAAGCGAAACGAGGCATATATAACAACGCGTTGGCTAAACTTACATAAAAATGAACTTGTTGAAACATTTTTATAAAAAGCTCGATTTGTTGTTTGTTACGTTCTTGCAATTTCTCTTTGTTTCGTCTCGAAGGGTAAGGTGAGGGTGGTGTGGGTTGGTCATTAGGCAACGACCTTAGAATCTCGGGTTCCATGATTGGTATTGGTTCAACCGTAGGTGTGGTATGAGCGGTACTTCGTGGGCTTGTGATATGATCCTTTTCGACCATCACCTCGGGCTCTTTCTCGATTTCCTTCTCCGTAGAAGTACTTGGACGAGAGATTGGTTCCTTGAAAGTTTTACCACTATGTGTAGTAATAACCTTCATTTCTCCCTTCGGGTTTGCAATGGTATCACTAGGAAGACCACCCGAGGAAGAGGGTTTACACATGATTGCTTCAAACATTTTTGCCATTCGGTCTTCAAATTTTGATTGCCTAGCATCCGCTTTTAACAATTCTTGCTTAATCTAATGTTGTCCTTGTTCCATCTTTTGTTAATTTTGTTGAAGACGTTAAATTTTTCCTTCCATTTTATTAGCGCGAGTCTCAAGTTCATTAGCAAGTTTGTTTTTAAGCTCGTTTTTCAACTCAGGTCTTAAGCTAATCATCTCACGTTGCATGTTATCAAACTTAGCATCGTTTGCTTTTGCATAATCCAAAAATTCTCCATTAAGATTTTTAGTGTGAGCATTTTGAAAACCTTGTGTAGTGTTTTGAAAATCACGGTTTTGGTTTTGATTTGCAACTTGTCCATTCCCACTTTGATAATTTCCCTTGATATAGTTACGTGAATTGCCTTGATAACCACCATTTTGATTGTTGTTTCGATAGTTATTAGTATTTTGATTTGGTGGAGCTTGATTTGGGCGGTAACCTTGGCCGTTTTGGTTGTAATTTCCCGTTGCTACGTAAGCACTCGAAGTGTTACCACCGGCGGTAATGCACTCGGAAAGATCATGAGCTCCACCACAAGACAAACAAATCTTTTCAACCGCTTTAACCGATGCGGATTTCAAAGCATCTTGTGCTTTCCAATGAGTCATAAGATTTGAAAACCTATCGAAAAACCGATTTTCCTCATTAGCTTCATCATGTAAGGCAATAATGTGACGAGACGATGACGACGATGACAAACCCATATTGGCAACACTCGGTGTTACGAGGGTTATAAACCTTAGATCTATTATCGATAATCTTTAAAGCTTCATCGGTCGTTTTGCACAAAAAATTACCACCTGCGGCGACATTCAAATAATCTCGTTCATGATCATTAAGCCCATTATAAAAAGTATCTATTTGATGCAACTCCGAAAAATCATGGTGTGGACATTCATGTAACATTTCCTTAAATCGTTCCCATGCCATTGAAAAACTTTCATTATTACGTTGTGTAAACCTTGAAGTCTCATTTTTCAAATGTGTTGTTTTAGATGGTGGAAGAATTGGTTCACAAACTTAGAAACGAGATCACCCCATGTCAAAATCGAATTTGTCGGTTCTTTCTCGAGCCAAATTTTAGCGGGTCCATCTAACGACTATGGAAACAACATCATCTTAATGGCGTCATG
Organism: Glebionis coronaria; assembly: GCA_025667525.1. NCBI lineage: Eukaryota > Viridiplantae > Streptophyta > Magnoliopsida > Asterales > Asteraceae > Glebionis > Glebionis coronaria. The sequence continues at coordinate 463,055,454 of CM046876.1, read as the reverse complement.
TGGAACATCCTTAAACTTGCTTGTTGCGGTGAGACGATTAAAATTCCTTATGTGGTAATGCGGGTTGTCTTTCTCGTGACCTCTAAACTTATTTGCTTACAACATCGACATTAAACCCGTCTTCATCTCGAAATTCTCCGCAAGGATGGCGGGAATCACAATAGCTTCTCCAAAACCCTCGGTGGGTGCTTGAAGCAACTCCATCGTAGTACGATTAGCCATGGCGACTATTGGTTCTACAACGGGTTCAACAATTGGAGTTTGTTCTTCAATCAAAGGCTCTTGATTTCCTTGACTTTCACGACGTTTACGAGCTCGTTTAGCTTGATTACAAGTTAGCATAAACTTGACGAAGAATGGGAGGCGAGCAAAGAAGATTCTTTTTGGGTGTTTTGTGGATTTTCAATTTTTTTTGTGTTTTTTATTGTTTTTATTAATTTTATTTTTTTTGGATTTTGTGTATCTTCGTAGACAACAATCTACCAAATCTCTCCTCGAATCAAACTCTTGATTAAAGAAGCCTCAAAAGAATGAAAACGATCACGTGGAGTGAACGCCTTCGAATGACTTTAGACCTTTGGTGAAAACCAAATTGTTCAAGAGGGTTTAATCACAAAGAAAACCAAGCAAATATATATGACACGTAATAATACTTTGGCGGCAAAACCCTCGATTAGCTTTCAATCTCAAAATACTCACAAGCAATCGGGGAAACGAGGCGGTGCGAAGCACTTAAGAGCCTTTTTCCTTAGGGTATATTTTATAATACCCGCCTTATACCCACCTTATAGTTTGTATTTTTCAAAATCGAGCTTCACGAAAGTATTTATCTATTTTGCCTTTTTGTTTTTGTTTGAGATTCGAATACAATAATTAGGAGATTAAATCCCAATTAAGGTTGTGTTTTCACACTTTTGGAGATATTTTGTATTTGTTGTGATACTTAATACAATATAGTAATAATAATTTCACAAGAAAAACGAAAAAACCAATAATACGTATTAGTAGAGTTCTACTAATACAAATACTATTTATGGTTAATATTAAAAACAAAATGACAAATTAATCATGACACACCTCCCCGGCAGCGGCGCCAAAATGATTGTGGTGAAATGCGACCTCTTAGGAAAAAGGCGTAAAAGCGGTAAGTATTGAGTGTTGATTTAGGAAAATCAAACACCAATGACCCAATTAAGTTCGTTTCCCAAGGAGGTATATGTGTGTGAATAATTCGTAATTGGCTTGAGATTAATATTTGAAAGAAGGGGATGAGAAAATAGAAATGATGAAGACGTGAAAATTATTACTACGACGACTAAAATTAAAACCGTAAAAAGTGCTAGAATAAAAATAAATTCTAAAAATTACCAAAAAATTACCAAAAATCAAATTAAATAACCTAAGGGTTTGCAAATGATCAAAATTTTTTCAAACCTTTTAATTAATTAAATATTAATTTTTAAATGCTAATTAAAGCCCTAAAAATCAAAATAATTATTAAAAAGCCCAAATACAGATTTTTCACTTTGTAAACCTCTAAAATGACCAAATAAGACTAAAAACTATTTTTATAAATTTTTAAACTAATTAAAACTATTTAAAATGATTAAAAACTATTAAAAATTTAAAATAATTCTAGAAATTAGGAAAATAAAGATAAAATTAATCTAAGAGTTACAAAAATCCTATTTTAATGTAGTATACCTATAAAAATATAAAAAGTGCAAAAATGTGAAATTTGAAATTTAATAATAAAATAATAATAAAATAATATTAAGAATCCAAAAATTATAAAAAATTCTAAAAACTTGCAAACTAGTATATTTTAACCTAAATAATCAGAAAATGAAAGTGAAATGACCAAATTACCCCTAATGGGCTAAAATAGAAAACAGTCAACCTTAATGGGCTAAATGGGCCCAAAAAGTCAAACTTTGCCCAAATGACCTGAAAAAGCCCTATATGACTCAAAATTCAATTCTAAACACAAAAGTCTGAAGGCCCAAAAGCTAGTTTTGAGCTTATCACAGGTTAAAATGTCAACAACTTATTCTTATTGGGCCAATAAGCCCATTAAGCAATGAGCCAATGCCATAAGCTCTAATTAAACACACAACCTTCTTTTGAGATGCCTAAGATATCTGTGAAAAGAAATTTTGAAAAAAGCACCCTCAATAAGCCAGAAATAAGCAAAGTAGAATTTCACTAAAAGACAAAATAGTCGACTTAGAGTTCTAGACCACCTCGGACCTTCTAATAAGTTGCAAAAGACTCTAAATGACTTAATTAAGACAAATCAACAAAGAAAAGTTCAATAAGCCAAGCCAATAAGCACAATAAGCTGATAAGCACTTATTCAAAAGTCAAAGTTATTGGTTTTCTAGTCAATCCTCAAAGTCAACCCCTCAAATGCTCCAGAATGAACAAATGGGTCAAATAAGTGACACCTATTACAAATTCAAAGTTGTTGCAGGTTAAAATAAGCTAGAATAGCTTATTGATAAGCACTAGTTGAAATAACACTAGCAGTGGCTAGCAGCAGGGGAAAGGAGTTCCCACTGCTTTGACTATTTGACTTGCTTTTTTAGAGAGATCCAGTTGGATTCAAATGGAAACAAGGGCACCCTTGTGATCAGTAAATCACAAGGAGTCTATATCAACAAAGAAATCACAATTTGGTACACTCAATAAGCACAGAATAAGCAAACAGTTCTCAAATATGCCGCAGACCTTAAAAATAAGCAGTTATGAACAAATAAGCAGATTGAGCATGAATAAGCCAGCCAAATTGAACCAAATGCACACACAAGCTATAATAAAGTCCAATAAGCACAAATAAACTTGTTTCCAGCAATGGATCAAAGTAAATAAGCAGATTTAAGCACCTAAAGTTACTGATTAGCAAAAGTGATTATCCAAAATCCTTTTGCTGATCTATTTGACCACCAATCCAATTTTAAGCCTTCAAATCCCCTTCCCTGATTAAGTTAACTAAAATTTAGCATTTGTTAATCCTAGTCTACCCTTAGATCTAGGTGTCCCCAAAAGTTTAGCCAAAATACCCAAGTTAAACAGATTTTATAGCCTTTTGATTGATTTGGTTGTTTCAAGCCACAAAACTTGTAGATAATGAACACTTTGCACCAGATTAACAGATACTAATCCAATAGAACCAAAAACAACACCACTAGTTGCTTAAATCCCTTTGAATCAGTTAACCCAAACACCCCTTTGAAATCTGATTTCTTAAGTTTCCAAAGGATGTTATGATTTAACCTTTCCAACAAGATCTAATCAACCCTAACAACACTTATCCAACCTCAGAAACTCAAATCAACCACAGAAACACAGATCCACAATAAATCATGCAAAAATACCAAATATTCAATAAAATTCAGAAAAATGAAAAAGGGAAAGAGATGCAAACCTCTAAGACTTACATCCAAGCCTTGGAATGTTTGAGCTGAGGTGCTAGCAAGAACAAGCACCAACTTCCAAAGTTGCTAAGATGAACAAACAGAAAAGTGAGCAAAAAACAGATTATAACCTTGATTTTGAAAACAAGTGTTTTAAACCTTAAAACCTTTTCTCAAAACCAAAAAACATGTATATGGAACTCAGATTTTAGCTATTCAATCACCAAACTTTTATAAAACATAAAAGAGAACTCACAATTTTCAGAAACTCAAATTTTATTTAAATGAAAAGGAATTACAAAGAAATAGCTAAAATCTGGAACAAAGGGGCTCCCACATGTTGAGGCCTCCTTTTATAGACGAATACAAGGTATGAATAAGCAAAACCCTAGACTATGAAATCCCAAAAGTTCCCTTGAAATCTTCTAGACGCATTTGTTGTTTGAGCTGTCCAAATGAATCAAGAACGTTCATTTTAGCATTGGGGCTAAGCAATGAGTGTTGGCTGTTGATTTGGCCACGTGGCAATCCTTGGAGATGAAGGAATGATGTGATAGGTGGACGGGTTTGAATGGTGGGGGTCCCTTGGTGAGTGGGATTGAGGGTTTTGTGTGTGGAATGGGTTTACAAGCATGTGAATTAAGCATGTACGTGGGTAATTTAAAATAACCCTTTGTTTTAAGTGGAGTGGTAACTGGGTTCATCATGGTAAATAGTAAACATTTTGATCCGTTTTTGTAGGAGTGGAAGTGTTTGGCGCGTGTTATTGGGTTTGAACTTTGGGAAATGACTCATTGAGTCCTTGTGTTTTGGAGAAAGGGTAAAACGTGTTTTCAGCCAACAAAACTTGGTTTTCTTTGTTAATAAAGTTTTGTACTTCACACTTTTGCCCAAAAACTTTGGCAAAAGGTTTTTAAGGGTTGTTTTTGCCATTTTTGCATAGTTTGAGGACTGATCTTGGACATTCTTGATCTTCAAAGGTCTTCAATGTATCTTTGACTTCATGAGGGACCATTATTGACAATTTAGAATTGTTGAGGGACTAAACTTGCTAATTCTTCAAAGTTGAAGGACCTTTTGTAATTTTGACAAACTTAAGGGACCATACTTGTAATTATGAATATACAAGGGTTTTAAGTGTCATTTCTTCATAAATGAAGGATCAATCTTGTACATCTTCAAATCTTCAAGGGTTTTTCTTTGAGAAATCCATAGCTAGGGCCGGTTCATTGTACGGCTTCGTTTCTCGTGTCCGTTTTTCCTTGTTTCTTGTGATCTTTTGTCTTTTTCACGATATCCATACCTAAAACACACAAGTAAACAAATACAAGCATATGTATGGTATATAAATGACATTTTATGCATTTAAAGCCTGAAAAGAACGATGAGATCATGTATAAATGCCATCTCATCAATAAACTATCGAAATAAGTCAAACAATGCATCCTCGTTATCATTCAAGACAATCATAAAATATAAGAGATACACCTAGGAATAAGGGAGTCTAAGTGAATAATTGGGCCACATGAGTTCGTGTTAGTTTACTAACTTATAATAACAATGATCTCGTTTAAAAGCTTGGTGTGGGGAACGTGAAACTTAAGGGTGATAAACATTCATGACATCCAAAACCCCAATGTAAGTATTCGATTTCTTTACTTGTTTTCTTCCTTTAAATATTTTGCAATTTTCTATCTCCTTTAGTTTACTTAATGTCTTATGTTTAATAAAGGCCAAGGTGGATTGATTATGATGGAAAATGTAAAACTTGCTTTGTAACTAATGCATTGCACGAGGGCATTGCAATGGTCAAGTGTAGGAGATTTAATAAGTGTGAAAACACTTATCCTTTTACCACTTAATTATAATAATAACCAAGCCAAAACGTATATTTTATGTCTTAAATGTCGGAATTATGAGTGGTTTGTGTTTTTGTTGTGATTTAGGATCAAAATGTGAAAAGGGAAGAAAACACGGTCTTTTGGGGGCTTTTATCGAAGAAAAAGACAAAAGACAAAGTCAAAAGATCAAGAGTGCAAAAAGAACGGAAGTCGAAGGCCTATTCTGAAGATTTATCAAAGAAAAAGTCTAAAGACGGAAGTTTAATGAAGTCGAAGAACTCAAGTCTAATAAGTGAAGAAATTATAAGACGAGTTCAATTTATCCATCGACAAATCCCGAGACAAAGTCGAGAATGACGAGTTTATTGTCAAAGACACGAAGACTAAAAAAAGAAAGAAAGAAGGAAGCTTCCTGTAGAATCTTGATAACCTATGAATCTATGAAGTGGGTTGAAGATTCCTAGAGAGAGAAACTAGAGAGAGAAAGTGAGAGAGAAACTATGTGTCTTTTATTAAATGAAAACAAGGAATGAACAACAACCAACCCCTTTCCATGGTGGAAAGGGGTTTTTATATCCAAGGCCTTATTTGGACTTGGGCCGGCCCATGACAAGCCCATGGGCCGGTTTCTTACTTAACTTAATAAGTAACATTTACTACGAGCTATTACAACATAAATAATATTGTGGAGTGACCGATACTTCTAATATACGTTAAAACGTATTTCTAACAATCTCCCCCTAAGGGAGGTCACTCCACGTTACAAAGTTCTAAACCTTGCATACTATACTAAGTCTTCGTTCTTTAGCTCGTAGTCTTTTCTTCTTTTTCTTTTTGTTGTGAATATGTTGGTTTGATCTTTTAGGCTTTGGCTTGAGAGCATTGTTCTTTTGGCCTTTCACGTGCGATCTTTGCCTTCTTGTGAAACTTGCCTCCTCGTGACTCCATGTTCCACACACTTATGTCTTTTTGTTGAATTCTCGAAAGCTTCAGAGTTTGGTACAGCGGAAGACTTCATTTTGCACTTTCTTGAATTTTGCTGAACTTTGATGCAGAAAAACATAAGCATGTGGGAACGACTTCTACAGGTACACCGCAACGCCACCGTCTTCAACTGGTACACAGCAACGCCACCGTCTTCAACAGGTACACAGCAACGCCACCGTCTTTAACAGGGACACAGCAACGACACGAATAAAATGGCTTTGACATTTTATTCTAATTCAGTAGCATTTTACCTCCGGTCGGTGAAGACCGTTGGACGATATTAGATATCGTACCCGTGACGGATAGTTTCAATTAAGTAACTTCCTGACAGGATTTCGCGGGTAAACCCGTTCTCTTTATTCGACCGTCCAAAGCTGACAGCGAACATAAAGAGTGAATCACTTGGATAAATTATCCTTGTGATTAGAAGCCGTCAATTCATGAAACCCGGAACAAGTGAATTTCAATTAAGATTTTCACCATCGTTGCTTTCCAGTTATCACGAGCTCAATTCATAAAGAATCTTGCACGTCACCTACCAAGTGCTGTTTGATGTTAACACTAGAAGGATTTCCACTCGTCACTGTGATCAATAAAGAGTCACTCTGAGTGTTCTGGCAAGATCATATGATAATGCGTAGAGGCCTGGAACGAGTTTAAGTTCAATTAAGAATTAAACCACTGTTTCTTTCCAGTTTTTCACAAGATTGGTTCTAAAAGAACCGCACGTGTAACCTACCATGAGCTTGTTTGATGTTGGCTCAAGCAGGATTTCCATCTTCATTGTAATACTTGCGTATTACTCGGATGTTCTGGCAATATTACAGGAATACTGCGTAGGACTCATGAAAATCTCTTACTTTTCACAGTGTGTGAGAAAGCAAGGAATAAATGGAAAGTGTCCTAATGATACTTTTGATGATCTCTTGGCTCTAGACTCGATAGTGCGTTTTGATTTAGTGAGCGATGGCTGGAGAGGAGTGCCACCTTTTCAATACCAGTCTATTCGGAGTGAATAAACCAATAGATAACGTGTTGATCTCCGTGTGATTAAAACAAATACCTTTTGAGAGATATTTGAGTTAGCTGGGAAGGGTTGTGCATTGCATCACTGGGTCTATGATGTCTTTCTTCAATATCGAGAATCATTAACAAAAATGATCTCAATAGCATATGTATTGACCCGGTTTCTGCCTTAAGTTGTAAGGAGAGCTTCTTTCTTTACACCCTTTATCTTTACAATTCTTTTTCATTCTTCAACCCCTTCAATGCTTACCAATACGTCATAACTAGCACCTTGTTGTGATTGTTCCAGTGCTAGCTTAAGTACTTGGTCGGCATTCAGCTACGTTCACAATCTTTCTCCAACTTTCCTAGGACTTCTAATTCTATCTAGGGAATTGTCCTTGGGAAGATTCCATCGGCTCTGATGAATCATTGGACTAAACCTATTCCTACCACCCTTTTGTCACCACATTCGTCGTGAATTAAGCGTGTTTTGGGAAAGTATAGCCACCATGAAAAATCATTGAAAATCACCTAAGGTACTTGTGATATTGAAATCAAAAGTTTTGTACCTTAGGTGTTTTGTTCATCAAAAATGCTCCCCCTTAACACGTGCTTTACACATATTAAGTTGGATAATCGTTAAGTCTTTTTCATCTTTTAGCCAAGTATCATTTAAGTCTCCTTAATCCCATTTTCTCCCCTTATCCAAAATGTTAACCATTAATATTTGGGATATTGAATGGATTAACCGGTCTTTGGGTAAAAAATGAAATCGATGTTTGGCCATAGAACATGTTAATGCTCCCCCTTAAATTAATAAGGGATAGTTGTAGTGCTTTAGTATGATATATTTTGAAAGATTTAGAATCTCGTGAGAAATTCTTGAAAAATTATCATACCGTAACACTACATCAAGCCGTAAAAGCACAATATTCACAAATTTACATATTCACAATTAAAAACCAATATAAAGTGGACCTGAAATGTACGACCCATTAGATGGATCGTTGCAGTAACTTGTGGTGCACTCCATATGGTTTACCACCAACGAATCTTTCTAAACTCCTCATCAATCTACGTTCACGGAGCTTTTGATCAATCTTCTTGATCACATACTTCGCCATTTGCCGATAACCCTGATGCCAATCCTCAGTCATATCTGGTAAAGTCCCACCCGAATTAAGATGCTCCAACTTTCCTCTGACGTATAGGAGAGTCCCATCACTGTACTTATAAAGCTCACCCACCCTCATAAACTTCATTAACCCTCGACTGTTCAAGTAGAAAATGCCGTAATTCGGGACAGAAATGCCGGTATAGGGACATCTATCTACATGTTGAGGTAGAACTTGATTCATTGGACGGGTGAGGTTAAGCTTCCTTTGGTAGCTTTCGACTCCCAATTGAAGATCTTCAACTCGTTTCTTGATAACAACGCTTCGTGTGAACATACGAAGTGCTGTATTCAAGGCAATGATGTCTTCACGAGTAATATGGGTGAGTTGATCACGGGTCATCATAAGCAACATATCTTCGATATCCTCAAGGCGAATGATAGAAAAATCTCCCTGCTGGATTTTGTATTCTCTGTCATCCTCCCTTTTCAGACGAATCTCCGTCACATGATAATAGCCATTCTTGGCTTCAGTTTTCAGCCCTAAAATGCTGGAGATGCGAATATCGGATCTAACGTTGCTTCCTGAATTGGCTAAGCAGCAACCCCTGTACGCCCTTCGGACTCGTTCGTCCCAATGAGATGCACCTATAACAGCATACATATCATAATTACGAGTTACCCTTGGGACCCAGAGTCGGTTTACCTTTTCCTCGATCCAGGGTATTGTCCCCTAGTTGGCAGCTTTCAGCAAGGTCAGGGAGGTTGCGTACTTTGATGAACCCTTCAGAAGATACTCAAGATCATAGGTGACGAAGAAGTCGAGAGCAATTTGATTATCTTGAGAAGGATCAAATGGAGGTGGAGCTCTTTCTGATTCATGGAGGCCTGGCCTTTAAACGGTGTTAAGAGCTTTCAGGACCTCGTCAGCATAATACTCGAACTCCATTCGGGTCAACCTGGTTTTGGCGCGAATTCTCTTATCCTTTAGCGCTCTCTTCACCAAAGACGGAGTAACCGAAGTCTTATACTCATGAGCCAGAAATGCACACAAGTCTATCGGACTACGGATACGGAGATATAGAACATCTCTGTCAGCGTCTGTGATTGGATCATATTGAGCCGCTGCCGTGATCCAAGCTTGTGGTGGTGCAGTCTCGTCAATCTCCAAAGTGTCTGCCCAGTCCCGTGTGCTTGACTTAGGAATAGTAGATTGTGGTTCTTGTTGTAGAGGAGTAGAGACATGAACACGTGCTGGTTCTGATTCAGGCATCTCGGCGGTGTCATGAACAGGCGAGTGTTGTGTAGCTTCAGGTTCAGTTACTGACTCTGCAATCACAGGAGCAAAAACAACAGAATTAACAGGGTTAGTGGTAACAGGTATAGACACAGGAATAGATGTACCGAGAATCGATGATGCTGTAGTAGCATTCACATCGTGGCGCCACTTGGATCGTCTTGATTCCGTTGAGGTGGATTGTTCCTTCTGCGCAGCATCTTTCTTAGACTTGGTTCCAGACTTAGAAGGTTTCTTTGTGCTGGCAACCTTATCCCCTGTTTCCGGCTGTTTACCACCATCATCCTTATCGCTATCCTCGTTGCTTCCCTTAGCACTCTCCTCATTTCCATCACCACCATCATCACCATCATCATCATCATCATCCTCATCATCATCACCATCATCATCCTCTTCTTCTTCTTCTTCTTCTCCTTCTTCTTCCTCTTCTTCTTCACCAGTACCCTCTTCCTGTTCACTTTCTTCCCTTTCTTCCTCAGGCAGAATGTGGTAAGGTACCACACTTCCAAACATCTTGAACAACCGATCATCCTCCATGATAGCGTCATTCAGGGATTTGTAGAGTGTCCGTTGAATCTTAGATTTATCAAAAGATCCAAGTTCCCTCATGCGAGCTTTGAGGATCTTCTTTAATTCAAAATCCGTTAACTCATAGGCAATTTTGTAGGCGGATTCAGAACGATTGGATGACTTGATCATCAAGTTATTAGCCGCGAGTGTCTTCAACTCATCATGCAGTTTAGGCATAATGGATTCAACGGATGCTTTCACTCTCTCTTCAACAGAAGCTTCAAGTGTTTCTTTCTGTTCCTTGTATTTATCCCTCATAGCTTGAAGTCTCGTGATTCGTGCAGCATGCTTATCAGCTTCAGCCTGCTTAACCTGAGCTAGTTCTTCTACATGAGCTTTACGTGTCAACTCCATCTCTGCAGCGAACTTAGCAAGCATCTCTTCTTGGACTTTCTTAGATGCTTCTTCACTTTGAACTCGTCTATGTAGCTCTTGGCGAAGTTCATCCATCTCTCTTTTTTGATTATCTGTATGTTTATCCAACATTTCTGCCATTACAAATGCAGCCATTGTAGACGATGCAGAGCTGCTCTGGGTTGGTTGAAGAGGCTCGGTTGTAACCACAGTACTGAGGATAGGAGTTATTGGAGGTGGAAGGAATGGTGTTGAAACCGGTCGGGTTGGTAAGGGCTGTATTGGTGGAGGTTGAGTTACTAAAGGCTGAGTAGGTACCATGATTGTAGGAGCACCGGACTCCTTTTCAACACTTGCTGAAACAAGGATTGATGTCTCCTTCGAAGTAGAATACCGTTCAGGTGATCCAAACTCATAAACATCCTCTGGCTCCTCGTACTCTTCTTCAATATTCATCTGTGCACCCGAACCACTACCTCCCGTGTCTTTCCTACTCCTTTCAATAGTTATCTTCATTAATTTTCTCTCAGCCTTGACAAGAGCAGGATCATCAACATTTTCTTCGTCTCGTAGAACAAACTCATCAGCAGTGCCTTTTCCCTTCTTAGCCTCAGTCTTCTTCTTCTTGGTTTCGGGTTCAGGTAAAGCAGCTGGTTGCTTGCGTTTACCTTTACTCTTGACCGTAGTAGACGAGTCTTCTACTGTCTGAAGGCTTGCTTTTAGCTTCTTGATTTCTAGTTGCAGTAGTTTGTAATCAGCAGAACCTTTAATTTTATCCGTCAGAAGATAATCGGGAATAGGACCAGGAATAACACCACCAGATGGTCCTTCATGCCTTAGATCTACAGTGTGATCAGACTCTTCGGTGCGATGACGACTTGCTGCACGCCTATCAATAGTAACATCATTCTTCATAAAATAATTAATGATAAGCTTGATAAACCGAGGGTAAGGAAAGAAATTATTCTTCAGCTTCTTGTTTTGGAAGAGTTGAAAGGTGAATTCTTCCCATAACAATAATGCATAATCTGCATTTGCGCCTGTGTACATTCCATGGAAGATGTTCATAATTGGACTACGCAAAGCATCATGCCCACTGGTTTTAGGTGTCAGACATCTACTAAGAATACCCAAGATTGCTCTCCACGGTTGACCTACTTTAGCGGTGGTAAACTCCGAAACAACTCGTATGTCAGGACATCCAAGAGCATCGAACATCTCCATGAGTTCATCTTTGATAGGATCCCTCGAAAATGCCATACCTTTGGGTGTATCCCGTATTCCAAAAATCTTGCGGAAATCTGAAACTGTAAGTGTCTGCTGCTTGTTGTCGAGAGTGAAGGTGATCTTGTTTGAGGTACTCTCCTTGGAAGCCCAGAACTCATACATGTAATCATAAGGCACCGAGGCAGTACTCCTTAAAGCATTCTTGAAATGAGAGTGATCAAGGATTGCTATGGCGACTTTAAATCCATGGTGAGTGGATTTTGAGACTTGCTTCAGCCGGTAATTGTTTGGTATGAACTTGAGTGTTCGTGCTTCGGCAATTGCGGCTGCTCGAGAGTCTTGGATTGCTTGTACTGTTGGATTAGTCATCGTATCTGCTTAAGATAAGACATGAAAGGTTGATGCACAAAAATATATAGATATGTATCATTATTACTTCTAAGCATAACACATTTCAACAAGTACTTATCACATGTAAACAACTATCAATCAAACAACTCTTCATCCGGAACTCTTCATTCGGAAGTCTTCATTCGGAAGTCCTTCATTCGGAACTCTTCATTCGGAAGTCCTTCATTCGGAAGTCCTTCATTCGGAACTATTCATTCGGAAGTTCACTCGGAACTTCTTCATTCGGAAGTTTATTCGGAACTTCTTCATTCGGAAGTTCACTCGGAACTTCTTCATTCGGAAGTTCATCCGGAACTTCTTCATTCGGAAGTTCATCCGGAACTTCTTCATTCGGAAGTTCATCCGGAACTTCTTCATTCGGAAGTTCATTCGGAACTTCTTCATTCAGAAGTTCATTCGGAACTTCTTCATTCGGAAGTTCATTCGGAACTTCTTCATTCGGAAGTTCACTCGGAACTTCTTCATTCGGAAGTTCGTTCGGAACTTCTTCATTCGGAAGTTCATTCGAAACTTCCTTCATTCGGAAGTTCGTTCGGAACTTCCTTCATTCGGAAGTTCGTTCGGAACTTCCTTCATTCGGAAGTTCGTTCGGAACTTCCTTCATTCGGAAGTTCATAATCTTGTTCATCCGGAAGTACTAAACGCAGCCATAGAAGATTAATCTTGTCGCGTTTGTGAGATTTAAGGCAATCTAAGGCAACTTAACATCTTTCTAATGATATTCCGCATAAAACCCACCTAAAACCTTAATCAATTAATCCTAAATAGGCAACCAAACTCTAAATCTGATAAAGTTTATTACCCGAATCAATTAACAAGATTTAATGATGAATTAGATGATTGATAAGTTAAAGATTGATGTTATTACCTTTTAAATCGAATGAAACAGGTTGGATGATTAATAACGAGAGTTTTGAGAGCTTGAGTGTGTGTTTTAATGGCGGAAAGAAAAAGATAACAATAGTAACAGTGAAGATAAAGAAAAACGGGGGGGGGGGGGGGTTTGGTTTTGACTTAGGTCAAAATCTTACAACTTTTCACAAGTTGTTACCTTTAACCCTACACTTTTCTTTCCTTTTCCTTTTTGGTTTATAATTTTTCATTTTTTTCTAACCATTGTTAAACTTAGCCAATCTTAACCTACACACAACTTAGCAATCACAACCTATTAGCAAATCTCCAAGATCTTAAAGCAATTCTTATCACATTGAACAAGCACAAGTCGTATTCTACAGCAAGACCACTCATAAACCATTTAGCCAATTAATTTTCCACAAACACTTTTGGAAATCGTTTTGATGACGAAGATGATTTAATATTTTCTCCCCCTTAAACGATGACCCGTTTTCTATTTAAAGAGTTGTAGTCATTGTTTAAAGAGTCAAATATTGATAAAAGCATTTCCAATTGATGTTTTGAAAAGATTGATTCGTGGTGGCAATAAGATTTCTCTTATTTTGACAAATTAATGCACTGAGACGTACACTAATTCGTGTTAGACCAAGTTGTAACGTAAACTTGATCCCTTTGCATGATTTGGCTTGTAAATCATGCCCGAGAAAATTAATTCCCGTTGTGAGCCAACGTTTTCCAAGGAAATACGTGACTTTAATATGAAAACCGGGTTGCAGTCAGAAATAACTACATCTCCTTCCCCTATAAATACTAAGCCTCTGTCTCATTTTGGAGGTGTTAGCTAAATTGACAACTTAGCTCTCCACTTTATTTCATCCACTTTCATATTGTCAATTTACTTTATTGGCTTTAATTTCAAGTCTTTTAATTCCAAGTAAGTTTTAATATTTTGTTGTCGAATCTTCATTTTTAATCAAGTTTTTCATAATCATCTCATTCTTCTCTTCTTGTTTTAAAAATCTATTGTCTTGTTTGATTAATCTTAAAGTTTTCATCTTTATGCTTAATTTGATTAAAGTTCTTATCTTTTTGTTATTATCATTTTCGTGTGATTCATGGTCTTAGCTTATTGTGCTTTTTGCTTAATTGGTGTCTAGCTTATTTTCATTTAAGTATTTTTAAAGGTTTTATCTTTTTAAAGTTTCATCTTTTTCTTTTAGTTCAATTTATAAATTTTGCTTATTTAGCATCTTGAAAATTTTTAAATTCGTATCTTATTTTGTTCTTCTTATTGTTGTTTTGGTTTAATTTTTGGTATAAGTGCTTATTTGATTTTTATGCTTATTTTTACTCCATCAGAATATTGTGATCTTTCCATCACAATATCATTAGGGTTTTGACATTGTGATAGCCTCATTCCGACAGCTTCTTTGCGATCGCAATAACCCTAAGGGTCTACTTTGCGATAAAATTATTATAATATCCCCTTATTCCGATCAAGGATTGCGATTGCCCCTGGCATCGTGGATTGCGATCGGGATTTAAGGCATATTGCGACGAAATGCTGCCCAAATTTTGACAGCCATACTGTGATAGGTTTTCATATTGTGATAGTTTTCATATTGTGATAGTTTTCATATTGTGATAGTTTTCATACTGTGATAGTTTTCATATTGTGATACTTTTTATATTGTGATAGTTTTTCATATTGTGATAGTTTTCATATTGTGATAGGTTTTCATATTGTGATAGTTTTCATATTGTGATAGTTTTCATATTGTGATAGTTTTCATATTGTGATAGTTTTTTATATTGTGACAGTTTTCATATTGTGATAGTTTTCATATAGTGATAGGTTTCATATTGTGATAGTTTTCATATGGCGACGCTGCCGGCTCTTTTCGTGAAGATTAGCGGTTTTTGTGAGAGACGCGTTGGACTTTGGGATCCGTTCCCTCGTGAACGTTATTTTTTCTTGCATATTTCCAAAAATTCAAAAAATTCCAAAAACATTTAAAATACAATAAAAAGCAATTATTTCCTAAGTTTTGCAACCAAAAAAAAACAAAAAAAATTAAAAAAAAAAAACAAGTGACACTTTCCTAAGTGTTACCCCCAAAAATATTCCTCTTAATCCTCCATTGTGTTTAATTTTTTTTCTCAACCCCTCTTATTTTTAGTTCTTCATGGATTCGTATTGCGGAAGGTGTAGGGGACGATTATATGATGTCGAATAATGTGATTTGTGTTATTGCGAGCAATGCGAAAAAGATCTTCCAACCGTTTCCGATTCACAATTTTCCCATTTTGGATTTTGTCCATCGTGCAATTCGACTAATTCATCCTTTTCTTCTAATCCACCCACTCCCCCTTGCATATATTGTGAAAGCGATTCTCATTGGCATATTGCGTGTCCTATTCGATACCCGTGGCATGACGAGCAAGAAACGGGTTACAATTATGACAATGGTAATAGCTATCCACAAGACGCACCGGGTTTTTCTCAATACCCGTGTTGCATTCATTGTGGGGGCCCTCATGATACTTCTTATTGTCAACCGATGAATTATTATGAGCCAAATCAGTGTTCTAATTCTTCTCATCTGATAAATTATTATGAGCCACATCTGTGCTATAATTCCGGTTTCCAAAATTTTGAGCCCCCACAACACTCCCTCGATCATCAACCCTCTTTTGCAATTCCTGCTGAGCAACTAACCACTCTTTTTGACCAATTTCAAAGACTTCAAGCAGCTGTCAATAAATACATCAAAAAATGTCAAGAGGATCAGCAACAAGAGCAAGTAGCTAATCTTAGTGCTTATACTCCTCCTCTTGTGCATCTATACTACTATTATGATGATGACGAGGATTATATCTATGATCTCAACCCATCTTCTGAGATTACAACTCCTACTCTTGATATCTCTAATGCGTCTAAGGATTGTGATACACCGAGTGAGATTAGTGATTATGGTCTCGACACAATATTTGATGAGGGGTGTGATGTACCGACTTTTGTGGAGCTTACGGACGAGGTCGCTTCGCTAGTCAATGATCACATACTGACAAGTCCACAAGCGATAATTGATTCTCCCAACAAGAGTTCAACAGGTGGTGAGTATGATGATTTCGTCTTCGAGCCCGAGATTGAGGAAATTATCGACCGAGAGCTAGCTCTTTTACCTCCACTTCCACCTACGAGTGAGGACGATTTTTCCAATATCGAGGCCACACTTGATGAGTTGGAACGTCTTAATTTTAATAATAATGACGAACCAACTCACATGACCAAACATCCAGTTCTCGAGGAGTTACCTAATCAACACTCCTCTAATGAGAATTACGTTTACCACATTCGTGAGGATTTAACTTATCAACAATCCCCACATATGAATGAGGGTTTCGTACTTGATCGTGATCTCTTCGAGAGAGTTTCTAAAATCCTCAATGAGGGGAACGACAAACCTTGGTTCGACGAGCCTATCTATGATGAAGAAATCGAAGAGATTCACGTTCATGAGGATGAGTGCTTTGACCCGGGAGGTGACATTGACCATTCTCTGATTGACACCTTTACGGCTTTGCCGCTCAGTAATACTCATATGTCTTTTGGGGCTGACATTTTGATTCCTCTACCCACCCCACCTCATGTGGATCATGATTTCACATACTTTTCGTATGTTGAAAGGACTTTTCTACCCTTCAAGACTTATCCTCCTGCCTCTCCTTTATTATTTTCCTCCGGGAACGAGGACAAGGTCTTTGATCCCGGTATTACATTTGAGGCTTCCTTATGGACCATTTAATTCTGGGCCGAGCCAGGCTCGTGACTCGGTTAACAAAAACAAGCACTTTTTGGGAGGCAACCCGATTATGTATCCTTTTATTCTGTTTTTCTAATAAGTGTAGGGGAGACCCTAGTATGTGTTTGTTGTTTTCTTTCTTATCATATGTAGGGATTCAAGCTTTCAAAGATCCATTCTTGATGACTTTTGACGACCCGTGATTCCATGTACCCGTCTTCCCGGTTCTATCCTAAACTCTCGTGATTCAATATTTCATAGCTTATATGTTCACATTGAAATCACTATAGTTGTCCTCCCTTTAGCAAGATTTAAACAACGTGCACAATGTCCTAAGTGTAGGGGAGTTTACTCCCACATGCTTAAACATTGAGGACAATGTTTATATCAAGTGTAGGGGGGACTTCTATCGAAGTAACTGGGCTTTTCCATTAATTTGTCCTCATTTTAACCGAAAAATTTGATTTTTCGACATTTTTCAAAATTTTTAATCTATTTTGGCCTAGTAGTATAGTAGTATTTTTCTTTGCCATCGTTATTTACTTTCTTTGCTAGAATAAATTTTAATAAAGTGTTTTATTTTTTCAACGTCATGAATCTTTTGACTCAACTCGAGTTTACTTATCCAAGTTTACTCTAGCTAGTATCCTTAACGTGTTTAAGTCAAGTTTTGCTAGGCTTTTATATAGGGAACTTTAAAACGCAAAAGTCTTAACTCTTACGGGTTAAGAACAAGAACTTTTCGCAAGTTCCTATAATTGATCCTAGAAAGTCGTTTATCAGGGGAACTTTAAAATGAGAATTCTAAACTTGAAAGAGTCTAAGAATTTGCAAGATCCTATAGATGACTTAAAAACCCAAAACTTTGATTTAATAGGCTAAGCATCCACGAGTCTCATTCCTTGAGATTTTAAATTGTGGAGAACGAGAGATGATAGAGTGAATTATAAGTTTGGTATTCTTTCATGAATTTATGTGAGTTAATTATAAGCTTTTTCTCCCATCGCTTGCTAATAAATTTAATTGCAATAAATAAGGTTGTACGATTTTAAAAGTTACTTAGCTTCTAGCCCAAGATTGTTTAAAAGTTGCTCGGTATTAATCAGAGTTCATAGCCAAGGCATAACTTACTGAAGCGGGATGCGAAGATTGGCGAGTCCGAAAAGGCCCTAACAAGGCATGAGGGCTATAATTTGTTGCTAAAGATCCCAAGTGATGTGAAGAATCATTTATCAAAAATCAATATGAAGGATCAAGACACACGATAAAAAGCAAATACTCCCCTAAAGATCATGGAGAAGTCTATCTGAAAAGACCCTAGCAAGGTATGAGGATAAATAGATCCAAGTCCTAAAAGGAGGCGGATCGTTTGTATATCAAAATCCAAAATAAAGATTGGAGAAAAATGAAGAAGTCGTGGTCTAAGTATGAAGAATCTCTCAAAAAGTTCAAGTGAAGAAATTCCTATTATGAAGAGAAGACCATTTTTTCAAGAACGTCTCTCAAGATTCGAAGTTATGAAGTCACTGCCAAATATCGGTCCGAGAAATGTCTCAAATCGTGAAGCAAGTTATGCCAAGATATGAACTTTATGAGGTCCCGAGAAGCACTTTTAAAGGATTTTGTCCTTTAGCTAACTATTGATTAAATCGTCCCACTTTATTTTCGGCCTAAATAAACTCTCAAAATAAGTCAAACAATGCATCCTCGTGATCATTCAAGACAATCATAAAATATAAGAGATACACCTAGGAATAAGGGAGTCTAAGTGAATAATTGGGCCACATGAGTTCGTGTTAGTTTACTAACTTACAATAACAATGATCTCGTTTATAAGCTTGGTGTGGGGAAAGTGAAACTTGAGGGTGATAAACATTCATGACATCCAAAACCCCAATGTAAGTCTTTGACTTCTTTACTTGTTTTCTTCCTTTAAATATTTTGCAATTTTCAATCTCCTTTAGTTTACTTAATGTCTTATGTTTAATAAAGGCCAAGGTGGATTGATTATGATGGAAAATGTAAAACTTGCTTTGTAACTAATGCATTGCATGAGGGCAGTGCAATGGTCAAGTGTAGGGGATTTAATAAGTGTGAAAACACTTATCCTTTTACCACTTAGTTATAATAATAACCAAGCCAAAACGTATATTTTA
The DNA here is from genome assembly GCA_025667525.1 of Glebionis coronaria. Classification (NCBI taxonomy): domain Eukaryota; kingdom Viridiplantae; phylum Streptophyta; class Magnoliopsida; order Asterales; family Asteraceae; genus Glebionis; species Glebionis coronaria. The sequence continues at coordinate 463,036,412 of CM046876.1, read as the reverse complement.
TGTCGTAAATGTCGGAATTATGCGTGGTTTGTGTTTTTGTTGTGATTTAGGATCAAAATGTGAAAAGGGAAGAAAACACGGTCTTTTGGGGGCTTTTATCGAAGAAAAAGACAAAAGACAAAGTCAAAAGATCAAGAGTGCAAAAAGAACGGAAGTCGAATGCCTATTCTGAAGATTTATCAAAGAAAAAGTCTAAAGACGGAAGTTTAATGAAGTTGAAGAACTCAAGTCTAATAAGTGAAGAAATTATAAGACGAGTTCAATTTATCCATCGACAAATCCCGAGACAAAGTCGAGAATGACGAGTTTATTGTCAAAGACATGAAGACTAAAGAAAGAAAGAAAGAAGGAAGCTTCCAACCACCTACCAACATCTCCTTCCCCTATAAATACTAACCCTCTGTCTCATTTTGGAGGTGCTAGATAAATTGACAACTTAGCTCTCCACTTTATTTCATGCACTTTCATATTGTCAATTTACTTTATTGTCTTTAATTTCAAGTCTTTTAATTCCAAGTAAGTTTTAATATCTTTTTTTTTTGAATCTTCATTTTTAATAAAGTTTTTCATAATCATCTCATTCTTCTCTTCTTGTTTTAAAAATCTATTGTCTTGTTTGATTAATCTTAAGTTTTCATATTTATGCTTAATTTGATTAAAGTTCTTATCTTTTTGTTATTATCATTTTCGTATGATTCATGGTCTTAGCTTATTGTGCTTTTTGCTTAATTGGTGTCTAGCTTATTTTCATTTAAGTGTTTTTAAAGGTTTTATCTTTCTAAAGTTTCATCTTTTTCTTTTAGTTCAATTTATAAATTTTGCTTATTTAGCATCTTGAAAGTTTTTAAATTCGTAGCTTATTTTGTTCTTCTTATTGTTGTTTTGGTTTAATTTTTGGTGTAAGTGCTTATTTGATTTTTATGCTTATTTTTACTCCATCCGAATATTGTGATCGTTCCATTACAATATCATTAGGGTTTTGACATTGTGATAGCCTCATTCCGACAGCTTCATTGTGATCGAAATAACTCTAAGGGTTCTACTTTGCGATCGAATTATTATAATATGCCCTTATTCCGATGGAGGATTGCGATTGCCCCTGGCATCGTGGATTGCGATCGGGATTTAAGGCATATTGCGACGAAATGCTGCCCAAATTTTGACAGCCATATTGTGATAGGTTTTCATATTGTGATAGTTTTCATATTGTGATAGTTTTCATATTGTGATAGTTTTCATATTGTGAAAGTCACGTATTTTTAGTTGAATTTTTCATCAATTTTTAGTATGAGTATTTTTTCCTAAAGTTTAAGTTTTATCTTTTATTTAGTGCCCGCTTTAGCTTTTATCTCGTTTAGTTTTAAAGTTCCCTCTTAGTTTTATTTTCTCCTTTTTCATTTAGTAAATTTTATTTTCAAGTCGAAAGTTAATTTCTTCGTTTAGTTTTATTTTTATTAATTGTTTTGTTTTAATTTATGTTTTATCATTTGTTTTGCTCCTTTATTATTAGTTATTTGTTTTTGGTTTGTTTTTATTACGTTTCGCTTTTACCTTTTAAGTAGAAAAAGATAACCAAACTTCCCTTTTCATTAACCAAAAACGATCGAGTCAAACATTTAATCGGAGGTCAATTCGATTAGACACCGAGAAAAAATGAACTTTTTAACTAGCAAAATCATACTATCAATCCTCTAACCGTTTACAAGTCATGGGTAGATACCAAAGTGTTATAGATCATTCAAACAAAGTATTGTCATGTGTGTAGAGATTTCCCATTTTGTTGAGCTATTGCACATAATTTATTTATTACTCCATATTTAGTCTTAGATCACTCTCCATGTAGTTATTATCCTATGTTTTATTTTGTAGCAATAGTGGTGATCCTCACACATTTGTTGGCCTATATGTGTACAAGTTGTAACAGCAAGTTGCGACTCAGCCTGATTTCAATCTGCGAGGTATTATATTAAGCTTATAATTAGAGTATGTGTTTTTGCAGTTGATAGGCCACATATATAAATAAGGGTGATTGCATTGCGTATCCAAGTGCTTGTGTGCTCATGTTATTAATGATATAACTATATAAGACGTTTTGAATTTTAAATGCAACTCCTTATATGTTTCTTTTAAAGAAAATATGCAGCTTTTGTCAAGCTTTTTTCTTTAATTTGATTAGCAGATGCCAATATGTGTTTGTAAACATCTCTTAAGAAGCAAGAAATGTTTATCCAAACTTAACAAATCTACATAATATTGCAGGGGATACCAGCTGGAAAACGTTTTTTTGTACATAGCACTTGGAGTTCACCCATGAGCTGTAATTTTTTTTGTTTCCATCAACTGTAATTATAACTTTGTATTCAGCCTATCGCTAACCATTTTCTCTTAATAATGTTATAATTCTTTCACTTAACCATTGACGTCAGGAAAAATAATGAGAAGTTGCTTAACAATGAGTTCTACATTGTTTTCAAACCAAGTTAAGCTACATCTTTTTCCTGGGTTGGTTCTCAATCTCTCATCTTAAATCGTCAATCAAATTTTTTACAATATATCTAACCAAAACTCTATCTGCAGCATTGCTCCTGGTACTCTTTTGTCTGATGCTCATATAATCTCATTAAGTATCTTACAGCTACAACAGAGTGGTAAATAACCTATTTAACTTTCTATGATTTTATTATGGACATTATTCATCATCTAAAAGTTTTAACGTAGTACCTTAGAAAACAGTCAGGAAGGATGTTGACTATGAAAATAGTTATATCCTCGCGAACATGAAAAGTTCATAAGATGTCATATTTCAAATTTATGTTTCAGTTATATTCACAAACATGAGAAACTCATCAGTTCAGTTTTAAAATTTATTGCAGGCTAAGAGAGCAACTGCAACTATACTGCACTGGCGTTGTCCCGGGATCATTGCCCATAATGTAGTTTGGTTGTTCTGTGATTCCAGTTGTTTAAACCAACATTTGGTATCATATCCAGGATAATTATCGCAAAATTGACATGTATGTATGTGTGTAAAGTCATTCATAGCTATTCTAGGTTGTGGAAAAGAATTCGTAGCTATCATAGGTTGTGAAGTCTACAAAGTGGGAACCTTTAAAGGAATATCGGTTTTGGATTAATGTGCAAGTTAACATGGACTTGAGGCCTTGCAAGGTAAGGCATGATCCTATTTCTTTTAAGTACTTATATGCCTTCTACTTTGTGTAACAAAATTAAGCCCATTTATATATAAGTATCAAGTTGGTATTTTAGTAGCAGAAGCAACTATGGTAAATAATAGTACAATGAAAGTAGCCCATTGTTAATCTGTAGCAACATTGTATTTCCTGCATAGGTATTTAGATTAGATATACACAACTATTGTTTCAAGTTATCTACATAAGATATAACAATAAGAGATAATTAGTAATTTTGTTGTGGGTGACAACATTGCTTGCTATATCATTTGCTTAGATTATTTTTGTAGTGTATGATATTTTGTCTTTAATAGCCTTTAATTTTAGAAATTTAAACTTGCATGTTAATTGAATGGGGTTTGAGATTGAATAATGTTCTTGGTCCTTTTTGATATTAGGCACGCCAAGGGGTATCTTGCAGCTGTATAAATATATATTTGGTTGCTGGGAGAAGGTGTGGTTGTTATTTGAAAGGCGTGTTTATTTGCTGCTATTTTTTTTTGGTTAGTGATTTCAAAAAGTAGTTGTAGAAGCTACTATAACAAATGCGTGTTTATTTGAGTTCACCTCCATAATTTTACAATCAAGCTCATGTCTGTAATATTAAATCGTCCGATAAACTTAATTCTGTAAATGATTCTAAATGCATACCCAAACACTGTTATATCTCTTAAATGATGCACTTAGTAATGTTTGTTTATTCAGGTGGCCCGAAGATTTTAAATGACACATGGGTTTTTATCGATGATGAAGTTTTTAAATGATGCAATAAAGGTGTCGTGTTGTGATAAAGATGGTAACTACACCAATACTACAAACGTTGTATATTGAGAAGTTCTTCACAAGTTATGAGTTTTGCTCCTTATTTTAAGTTCCCCCAGTATTTTCTGTTTTTGCTTTTCAAGATTGTTTGTTGCAGCAGATTTTTATTTTTACTGTTTTATGAATCTGTTTGTTTTAAGATTATGGATATTTTAAGTATTCTACTTATATTTATCCAAGTTCTGTTTATAATCATTCTTGAGACTAGCCCGCCCTTAGGGCGGGCCTTAAGTATAGTATATATATATATATATATATATATATATATATATATATATATATATATATATATATATATATATATATATATATATAGGAAGTATGGTGAAACAATCCTTAAATACAAAATTTTATGAAAATGACACATGTAATTCATTAAAGGGTTTCCATAAAATGCTTAAAAAATAGGAATTACAAATTATGCCTTAAATACAAAATTTTATAAAAATATATAAGGATGGATGGTGAAACAATGTCTTAAATACAAAATTTTGTAAAAATGACACATGTAATTCATTAAATGGTTTTCATAAAATGCTTCAAAAAGAAAATGGGAATTACAAATGATGCCTTAAATATAAAATTCTAAAAATAACACATGTAATTCATTAAAGGGTTTCCATAAAATGCTTCAAAAAGAAAATAGGATTTACAAATGATGTCTTAAATACAAAATTCTATAAAAATAATTTCTAAAAAATATTTAATTATAATGTTTTTCCTAACAAAAAAAAACTTAACAATAATATTAATTTTAAAAAAAAAGTTTAATGTAAAAAAAGTTATTCATAACATTAACATATACAAGATTTATTATCTCATAAAATTCAAAAACACATAACATATATATATATATATATATATATATATATATATATATATATATATATATATATATATATATATATATATATATATATATATATATATATATATATATATATATATATATATATATATATATATAGGGGTGAGTTATACGTAGAATCAAATTTAGGTGTAGAACCATGCAGAACCTTTTTGGACCAATCAGAATATAGTATTGTTAATTCTTTTTATTTAATTAAAACGGGTATATTAGTAAAACACTTTCTCCATATTTTTAAATTTTTTTTATTACAAAACGTTTTTCAAGTGTCTTGATTTTTGAAATTAAAAAAATAATTTTATATTTATTATTTAACATACATGTTTTCACTAAAAAAATAGGTGTATACATGGTTAACGAGTACATAAATGTTTTTGTTAATTATTATGATTTTGCACATGTTTCTTATGTGTAATTATTTAGATATCACTTGTTTTACTTAAAAATGAAATTGTACATACGTTACATATATACATTTTTAAAACTTTGATATTTTTTGCCAAAGCCATAACCATCTACACGTAACCTTCAAATGTTTAACAAACCAAAACATAAATGATATACTACAAAATTTAATACAAGTCAAATACAAATATATCTTGTAACACATAAATGTGCGCATCATTCAAAAAATGTGTACTCAGATATATGCACTCTTTCATGAACATACATGTAAACTTCCATAAACATAGATGCACGATTCGAGGTACATGGATGCACGATTCGAGGAACATGGATGCACGCTTCATTTTTTTCATCATATTTGTAGAACATAAGAGTACCCTTCCAAGAAAATGTGTGCACTCTCTCACCAAGTGAGAGCACCTTCCAAAAACATGTGTATCTACAATGAACAATATTCCTCACAATTAAAGCACCAAAAACACAAAAGAAACAAGAAATATTGTATACAATTAAAAGTTGAGTCATATTTGCAATAAAAATCAATCAACAAAACATCTAAAAAACAAATACTATTAACTTTCTTTTTTACTGGCCAAAAAACACCTATGCACCATTTTCTTATATCAAGTTATATAAGCCTTAATTACAATTAACATAACATTAGTGTAATTTTCTAAACAATGACAAATTATAAGCAATCACCAGGCTTACATAAACACGTGTAACATTAATATTAGTACAAATTTACAACAACAATTTTTTATCATGTTTCGCGCATCAATGAAAACATACAAATAAAAATCGAACATAGAAATAGCTAAATAAAATCATCTTATTATCATTAAAAAAATCATCTTATTGTCCAAAAAAATCATCTTATTTTGACGGCTACATCCTCGAAATATTAAACGACATCAATTTTGAAAATACAAATAAGAATAAAAACATGTTTACATCTCTAGTTATAAAAAATGATAGTACTTTAAAGATCATAAAACACCCATATGGTTCTTGAACCATAAATTTTAATCCATGTCTGTTCATGGGTTTGTAAAGTACTAATAAATTTTTATTAATTAATACAAATTAAATGAAATTGAAAATTTACCTCACGTGAGACTTATTTATTTCTTTTGATGCACACGAATGTATTCATATCATCTAGAATCCCAACCATAAATAATGCCGACATGTTCAGATCCGATCAAAACGTGATCTACCCAATAGAGGGCACACGAATGTATTTATAAAAATTCGAGATCTAGCCAAGTCGCAACCGCAAATAACACAAAGTTGATCAGATCTAAACATAGAGGGCGGCCATAATGTTTCGGTGGTGTCCACAAAATTTAATTGATATGGGGTTGTCTGATTGTGGTGGTTGTCCATGAGATCAGTTTGGGGTGGGGAAGAAAGTGACGGCAAAATGAAGATGATAAGATCCATGTATTTAGTCTAGTTAATGGAAAGATAAAAATGAATAAAAATGTAATACCTATAATACCCTTCTAGTCTTTTGTTTATTTAAAAAATAAAACCTTTATCTTCTGTTAATTAACAAATTTGGCACATTTAATTTTGACCTTTGATCAAATTAATCTAATGGTTCAGATTGATTTTAATAGTTCTGTATGGTTCTACACTTAAAATAGATTCTGCATATAACTCTTACCTATATATATATATATATATATATATATATATATATATATATATATATATATATATATATATATATATATGGAAAGAGAGAGAGAGAGAGAGAGAGAGTTAGGTTATGGGTAAAAGATATAAAATACCATCGTACTTATTGATTTGTGCCGACTTTAAACACTTACTAATTAATCTCGTGACTTTACCATTGTACTTTTAAATTCATTCCGACTATACCAATATAAGCGAGAAATGACTATATTATCCTTAAAAATGACTAATATACCCTTTTTTTCTTTTCATATTAATTGTTGAGGAATAACGAGTATCAGATCTACAGATTCTTGATATACATGGACTTATACGTAGGGTAAAGGATGAGAGTTTTAGTGTTGGAGCATATTATAGAATTTTTAATGTGAGAAATAGAGTTTATTAAAGTTTTAGATTAGAATGAAAACAAAATATATACCGTAGAATATATATGCGACGAAGATAAGAGTCGAAAATGAGATGTGTGGCACCTTTAGCCATGAAAGAAAAAGATATAGATAAAACCATTTACACCTAGTATTTATTATAAGTCTTAACAGGATGTTTTGGAGATAGTAATACTATTTATACTTATAATCTCCTAAATCATATTTCTCTGTGCAAGTGTTAAGTACCAAATTGTAGAGATGGAATAAGCAGCCAGGATAACTTGAAGTTGTGAAAGGAGAAAACAGGATCTATCAAGAAGAATCAAGATCGAACAGTGTTCATGGGTTTGATTAATTGGATCTGAATCTGGAACATGAGGGAAACCTCCACTCATTGGAGGTGTAGTTCCAGGTGGCCGGAAGATCCCCGACCACCACTATCGTACCGTTGTACATATGTCCACTTCACCGCCATCACACCTCCGGTCAACACCATCGAATATTCAGTCACTGGAATAATATTGGTGTTTGGTTACTGGATTAGTGGTGTTTGAATACACCCAGCCCTGGAATAACATTGAACATTATGTTGAAAAAAGTTGAAGAAGACAAGGATAATATAGTCATTTCTCGCTTATATTGGTATAGTCGGAACAAATTTAAAAGTACAACGATAAAGTCACGAGATTAATTAGTAAGTGTTTAAAGTCGGCACAAATCAATAAGTACGATGGTATTTTATAGCTTTTACCCTTAGGTTAATGTGGTGTAGTTGTTTAAAATTGTTAAAGTAAAAAGTATTTTAAACCATTGGATGTACTATTTTGTTTAAGATCAACTTGATAATTGATTAGTGACATTTTTGAAATAAGTTTAATATTAAAGGATATTATGTATCATACTAAATTAAAAGAAAAATAAGTGGTTATGTGTAGTATTGTTACATACCCAAACTTTAATTGAAACCCGTTACCATATTAGATCAACATTTTGGTTTTTCATTTTTTTTTCAACGAACTCCCATCATTGTCGCTGACAATAATTACACAGATCATACATCTACAAAAAAATTATCAATCAAATTGGGGATTATGAAAGTGTAGCAGTTTTTATTTTTAATTTGTATAAACAAGCCCGTAATTTTATTATGCATCCCTTCCAAAATCAAATTAACAAGAGTTTTTTTTTTGCTATTGTTAGGGGATTCGATGTACCATATGAAGAATACAGAGCCATACCAATACGTTGGATTTTTTCCCTATTTAATAGGTATGTTGTACATCAATAATTGTGTCATTCAGTTTTGATTTGTCGTTGTATTGATACATGAAGTATATAATAATTATGAATATTGTGTGAACAGTAATATGGAGTAGCAGGTTGGATAATATGATGAGGAAATCTGAAGGAAATTCTGAGAAATTTTTTTGACATAGCCAATGATCAAGATGTTGATTTTGAACAAGGTACATAACTTTTAATATTAGTGTTTGCATGTGTAGTCTGGTGTACCAATTGATTTTGTTAAAAGGCAACATTTTTTTGTATGAAAAGTGTGTGTGATTTAATTTGTTTATAGTTTAAACAGTTGGTAGGCGCGTGTATCAATGAGTGTTGTTAAAAATCTATATTTTTGTATAAATTTATGTAACAATTAGTTAACATAAGTATATGTGTTGTTGGTTGTATTGAGGCTTACTGAATGTGACACTTAGTTTTGTAATGCTAAATGTGTGAACTTTGATGTTTAAAAGGTCGTGTATCACTGATGTGTTTGGTTATGAAGTTGTTGGTGTGTTTGGGTATGGAAGGCGCATATAAATACGATTTGATAACCTAACTATATTTTATATATACAAAGGTGAGTTTTTTAACAATGTGAAAGTTATACTAATATAGCAGACTTGAAAGAAGTTGACCTTGTTATTCAAATCATGTATCAAACACTTAAATAATAAAAATATCAACCTTGCTGTTTTGTTGTTGTTGTTGTTGGTACTTGATAATACTGTGTTAGCTAATAGGTAACTTTTGTAAAAAAACGTATCAACTCGTCTGTGTTAATTAATATACAATGCCTTATTTTTAGATGCATTATGCATTCTTTTGTTGGAACATGATAACCGGATAACATTGATAGCCTGCTAAATCAATGATGACCTAACAGTGTTGCTTAATCTTGGATGACAACATGTAGTAGTTTGTAGGCACAATTGAGTTAGGTGACACCCGATGCATACCACAGTGTTAAAAAATGTATCATCGTTTCTGCCAATATCTGCTTGATACACCGCTAAATCAATAAGGACATAGGTGCATTACATAATATTTTGATGATAAGTCATAGTGAATCATACGTCGTTATATTAGTGGTATGTATGATTAACTGAGTTAGGAATTTTAGGTGACACCGGATGCATCCAATTGTGTTAAAAGAATGTATCATCGTTTCTGCCAAAATCTGCTTGATACACCGCTAAATCAATGAGGACATAGGTGCATTACATAATATTTTGATAACAAGCTATAGTGAATCATAGATCGTTAGATTAGTGGTATGTATGATTAATAGGAATTTGATATAGCTTTGTCCAGAAATAATGATCATTTATTTATATAAATGTGAATTTTTTAATGGTGTTTGTTTTTGTTAGAGAATCTTAAGGACCAATATGAAAGCAAAGAACAAAATTGCAGCAGAGATTATCGAGGAAGGGGGCAAATTGTTGGATGCTACAATAGCCGATAACAAGCAAGATGTGGATCAGCTAGACATTGTAGATTTGAGGGACTTTTTATTTGGAGCACGAAGCAACTACGAGTTACCAATAAGTAATCCGGCAGATATGGACGCGGTCAATGTTGCAGGTTGCGAAGAACAAAATTATGGACCATAAAAAGAAAAATCAACTAGTTTCAAGTCAACAAAGGAACCGTTCAACTATAATCCGCCATATGGTACACTCTGTGTATGTTGCATATGCGGAATAGATTGAGTCTGCATATGTTGCATATGTGGAACAGATTGAGTCACAAATAAGTAAACAAAGGAATTGGTTGCTTGAAAACTTTGATGAAATACCTCGTTTGACCTTAAAATTACACAAGAGTTTAAAATCATCCGGAAAAGTGCTGGTACGGTGAACGATGATCACGGTATAGGAGAAACGCAGAAATTGTTGAGTCTTAACCATTCTATGATTCACAAGAACATGCAAATGTGCAAGTTTACCAAACATGACCAAACACCGGTGCACGAGATAGTTGTGAATGCATGTTCAGATGTACTGATCAATGGATCCGGTGTTGGCTCACACGGTTGTAAGGTTGGTTATAGTGCGATTAGTGTGTATAAGATTTGCGACGCAACACCGATACATACCATCCTCCCAAAGGTTGTTGATGTTAGTCCTAAGGTGCAACACCAAACTAGGGAAATATATGTGTTCATCGAATACAAGGACGGCCGTAATTTTGAAGCCATCCCCAACGAGTAATGAACAAAGAGCTGCAATTTTAAAGCCATCTCCAACGAGTTATGAACAACATCATAAACAAGGACTGCAAGTTTGTGTTTGTGTTTTCAGCTGACAATGGATACTGTAAAAAATAGATTGTATCAGGTGGAAAGGCTAGGGGAAATACAGTTATGAGTATGTGGATTTAGTTAAGGTATTACATTCTATTAAGTGTATGTATCAGTAATTATGTTTTTCAGATTAATAAAGTGTCAATATTATGGTTTAATACGATCAGGTGTAAACATTTTGTTATTCCTATTGTATTAGTTACTTAATTATGTAAGGGGTGTTTTGGTTAGCTGAAGATGTGTATCATTTAGATTAAGTTGTAGCGTGGAAATCATTTACTTTGTTGATAAAATGAGTATGGCGAGTCATATAATCTATAATCAAATGTTAAAATTATGATGGGTGTTTGGAGTATAATTGTATGATGAGTAGTCAGTTATTATACCTGGCAGACCATTTAAATGGATGATACACATGGCTACGCTCTAGTATACGAAGGAGTAGTGTGATATTAGCGAGGGTATGCTAGTTAACCCGTGTTCCTGAGTTAATAATTCGCATATCGGATATAGAATTGATTTAGTTGCATTTGTTAGAACTCATTTAGTTGCATTTTGTGTGGTAATACAGTGTGTTTATGAATAAAAAGTTGTGAATTGCTATATGGTACAACTACGCCGATACTTGGAGATATCATGTGAAACACTCCTTAGCGCCAATATACGATTCGTAGACAATTTTGATGTAGTTCCACCTGTTTTAGTGCTGGTTAGATGGCTCGATGATAAACAATATGAATCTTTTGTGGAGTAAAAGTTAATCTAAAACTCAACCTAGCCATTTAGTATCAGACTTTTGATATAAAGAAATTTAAATACTTGTAGACAATGTTAATGATTTAAATTATAAGTGAAACAGGTTGCCTATACAGTAACATTTGTAACCAAATTTCTAGTTAGATGAAAATAGTTAAATCAAATGTTTGAAGTCGTTCAAAAAAATGTTTGATGACAGGTTTCCTAAACTGTTTGCGAAAAATTAAGATGCACAATTTAAATAGTATCATAAAGATCCATTAAGTAGTATCATAAAGATCCATTAAGTAGTATTAGGAACTTGATTCGATTAGTTTTCAAGCCTCTCCTATAGTAGTGTTTCTGAAATAAAGGTGTATGTGTGATACACAAACGAACTAGAACTGATTTTAACAATTAGAAAAAAACAGAGCTACAACAGAACAAATATATAAACTTGAAACACAAGTATTTTTTCATTTATTCGTATAAAAATACTATACAAATTAGATGGGAATGTTGATAAAAGAGTTTCAACCGCAACTCGAAACTAAAAGAAGAAGATTGTCACACACCAACTCGTACATCTCCCACTCGTTTCATACCTGTTTTGGCGTCTACTGGTTGTACACCACCCACTTGTACACCACGAACTCGAGCCTCACCACACACAAGTCATAAACCACATAATCATACACTACCAACTCGTACACCATGAACTCGTACACCATGGGGAACTCGATCATCACCACACACGACTCGTAAGCCAACAACTCATAAACCACGGGCTCTTACATCATGGTAAACTTGATCCTTGCCACACATGACTCGTACACCATCGAATCACACACCACCAACTCGTACATCACGAACCTAAGTGATAGTCACGTGTTGATATACAGCTTGCATCACCTTATAGTAACAACTCATACATATGACACTCTTTTTCCATAGAAACCATCATATGCACTTGATAAAATCTATTAACCACAAAAAAAATCATCCAATACACATTTACACAATCTTAAATCTATAAACCATTTGATACACGATCATTTGACCTTACATCTACTTCTATTTTGCGACAAAAAAAAAACTATTTCCTCTACTCCACCATTAGATCTGCTTTTGTTTGCGATAACATCGAGACACATGTATGAGAAAAACCACGGTATGATTATTATGGGGGCGGGTATGGTGGCCATGGTTCCTATGTCCTCGGCTGGAATTGAAGGGGTGAGACAAATATAAAAAATGAAGGAAGCGTTTTCTTGTTAAAGAGTCATGATGAATGAGAATAATGATTAAGGTAGGGTTATATTTGTAATAGGCTTTGATAACAAAATTACCCGGATACCCTTATTACAATAGAAAAATAATAAATTATATTTTTTTCTTTAGATGCACTTAATATCATCCTAATTAAAATAGTAGATCTAAGGGTGCAAAACACTTTTCATTTTAACAATTTTAAGATAGTACACTATTTTAACCAAAATCTCTTTCTCTCTCTTTCTCTCTCTCTCTCTCTCTCTCTCTCTATATATATATATATATATATATATATATATCTACATTATATATAAAAGGAGGGATTTGCCACATCATCAACTATCTCTCTAATCCTACGTGTCACGGGCTTATGAACTGGGCTTACAAATTCCATAACCCAAAAACTTGATCGCATCCTATAAAAAACACATAAAACTTCACAATACCATAACCTCCCCACTCGGCATATTCGTAAAATTATCTACAGTCCTCTCAATCGATTCCCTAAAATTATTCCCAATCCTCTCAATCGATTCGATGATTACCTACAAGAAATCATGGTTGAATTTATTTGTTTTCAATTTGTAATCATGGTTGAATTTATTTGTTTTCAATTTGTTATGTTAAATTATTCTCATTAGTCATGATTTGTTTTTGTGCAAGCTATATGTCATCTTTGATCATATGGACCTACACCTAAAGGTATGTCACCTCTTATCGCATGTTGAAGTATCTGGATATGTTTGGTGTATAACTATCTGGATGAATGACTTGTGCTAAATATGTTTTGTGTTACTTTATGTAGTTTTTATTTCTTTAAGTGATAAAGGATCACGAACATAATATGTTAAAGGTGCAAAGCATATTATACCTGTAGCCAAAACCTATGTATATCTCTGTTTTGTTTTTTTTACTACTTTTTTTTAGCTTATAATGAAACTTTCGACATGGGGTGTTTTCAGCAGCAAGTCAGCCACGAACCTCAAAGGTGGTATTAAATTTGACGATTAGCTTTCTAAGGAGCTTTTTTCCGACATGTTCTTGAGTGAGTACTTAACTGCCTTTAGTCTCTTTGTATCTTCTTTTGAACCTTTTGTTTATGATAGGGAGGTAATCTATATTTGCTTAACATTTTGTGCATAAATTCAGAGAATTTTTTTTGAAGATGTCAATGACCCTTATCGTTTTTTAGATCATGATTATTTGTAATAAGTCAATTTCAAAACATCCTAAGGGGTAGTATCCAGACAATCACATATGGAACTCTCAAAGAGGCTGAGATTTTTGCTAGATGCTATCCTTGATGCCTACACATCCGAAGATGAAAACCACATTTGCATATAGAATAATTCATGGGATTGAGGAGTTTGCAAGGTTAGTTAAGGCTGCAACGGATCGTATTCGGTTGTGGGGGTGTTTGGATATGCATTAAGTTGATTATTAAAACCTGATGGTGTAGTATTCATCTTTGATTGTTTCATAAAAGTAATCATGTAAATGCTTATGCTTTCTGAGATTATAATTTTTGATACATAGGTAAGTAGTTATTGCACCAAAAAATATATTGAGATTTAATTATAGAATTTGTAATTTGTAACAAGAAGTGAAGTTGACTTGACCTGTTTGGGGAAAGTGTTACCAAACTCGATTGAAATGTATCATCATTTTCCTTTCTATTGGAAGGCAGCATTACTTTGGCAAAGAAGGGATTACCTTATAATTATGTACATCTCTTAGGTTGAAGCACTTTACAAGTTGCTTATAAGACAAGATTCTTTATTGATGCAACACTTAAATCTGTGATGACTAACAAATATAGCAATTTCTATTATTATAATTGATTAAATGGTGTGTCATATACTAATATATGTGATTAGTTTTATACTGATTACATTGATTAAATAATTGTTTCTGCCTTTATATATAGTTCTATACTGATTGATATTGTGCCATTTGCTTATTTTTATTTAAGTTAAAATATTTTCCTGTATGATCTTATTGTTACTGATGCATATTGTGCCATTTACTTCTTATTTTTCTATGTTTGTCTTGACAGTTGACACATATGCAGGGATGAGTTTGTTGATTATTGGGCTCACAGCAACATGCTAACAAAAGATATAGCTACGGATATATTTACAATATTGAAGCAGCCCCCGCCTGAGATATCTAACTCATGTATTCCTCCTCACTCAATCCCCATCATTGTCACTGAGTTTATATGGATATTTTGCATTGATGTTTTTATTGTTGAAAGTCCTCTAGGTCGAGATTTTATTTTTGAATTGATCTCATCTTATTGGATGTAGTATTCTTCCCATAGTCAAATTTTGTATCTTTCATTGGCCTGTTTTATTTGTTGCAGTTTGGCGTTTTGACCAATGGTTTCAACCTACTAAAAGTAGGAGGATACCATGTATACAAAACTTGCAGGTAGGTCCATGTTGTATAGAAATTGTCTACTCTATAGGGTTTGACTAAATGACGACTATCAATTTTCCTGCTACTTTTCTTATGGAATAGTTTAAGTTGTGCTCAGAATGAAGACGTGACCATTGGATTAGGAAGTATTTGGGATTGCTCAGTTTCATATCCTTCAATGTGCCCTTGCTTATTTTGTAATAAAATAATAGTTTATGTGATGATTTATAACAAATTTTTGTTATATCCAGTATTGACGTTATATTTTTTTTCTTTCATTAACTACCTACCAGGTCAGCCTGCCACTCAAGTGGTTCATCCATACTAATTTTGGACAGCGATGAGATTTCTGCACTCTCTGAGTTTAAATCTAAAATCAGGTTTGCATTTAGAAACATGTCCAACTTCAGATCATTGTGCAACTATTATTGTTCTTTAAGTGAAGAGTATGATACAAGTTGTATGAATAAGTGACCGCTACTTTTAGTTATTCGAGCTGGGATTCACGCATAATGATTTAGCTCAGTTTGTGTCGGCTACATGTATTGGTTGTCTCATCTACATGTGTCTAAGTCTGATGTCAGTGTGTCTACATCTGATGTCAAGTTCAAACTATTTTCATTTAGTTGCTTATTTTGGGACAAATAAGGAATTTCCTATAAGTAGGCTTAGATAATAGATAATATATCAAGTTGTAGAGTATTTGGTTTTAAATTAGAGACTGTCGTACAAAAACTATTCATAGTGGTGGGAAAATAGTTTACCCGGTTTTAATAAGCAATCCAATTTTGTTAACTATGTTTTCTGGAATTTAATTTCTCTTTAACGAGTCATGTGATATGACTGTAAATCACAACAAACAGACAACCAACG
Organism: Glebionis coronaria; assembly: GCA_025667525.1. Lineage (NCBI taxonomy): Eukaryota > Viridiplantae > Streptophyta > Magnoliopsida > Asterales > Asteraceae > Glebionis > Glebionis coronaria. The sequence continues at coordinate 463,020,161 of CM046876.1, read as the reverse complement.
AGGTTGTGGAGATGCATGTGGCTGATAGAAAGACTTCAGATTCATCGTTTATGGCAGCTGATTTTAAGTTTCCTACCTAATGTTTGGATTTCAAGTTTAAGTGGAATTAGTCCCTTTATATGAATGGTGTAGGTAGAGGCTGTCACGAGCAGCTCCCGATACATGTGCAAATTTTTTCAAGAGTCAGGAGTTTTGTTGCTGCTAAAACTAACTCAAATCGATTGCTTCCGCTGTATCGGTTCAGGTATGTATCATATTGCTCTAATACCTTTATAAAATCTGCATTATGCTGTTTGAGATGGAAAATGAGAAGATTTGTTAGAAGCATACAAATCTGTATGTACATAGGTCTATAAATGTAGTAAAAGATGTCGATGTGGAAGTTAATAACACCGGTATCATAGATCGGCCACATTCAAAAGAAAATTAAAGAAAAATGTACTGTAAAGGGTAATGTTCTTTATAGCGAACCATATGAAAACATGCATATCTGCATGCTCGTCTTAGAAATTGAAGTTCACAGGCTATGCTATAGTAGTTGAATATTGAAAAAACATTGATGTGGCAGGTATGTGTTTGCCGTTTACATTCTCAGCGTGAATAAGAGATTTATTCGTAGACCAAAAACATAAAGAAAAAATTATTACCGAGTCGAGGGAGGTGGTTATGGTTTGCAGCAACTAAAGCTGATACAAGGGCGAGCACACGAGGCAATATTTCTCTCTAAGCTAAATCTGTAATAAATCAAAATTTCCGAAATGTGTCACTGGTCAGTTTGATAAATGCTTGAAACTTGCATCAGGTTTATCCCATGAAAAGCAACACTCATTCACACTTATTGTCATGGTTTAAAAAGTGCGCCTTTTTGCGCCTGAGACGTGATGCGAGACGAAGTAATGGGGTCGTCTCGTGACACTTGATGCACAACCGTTACGTAAAGCGATTGGAGGTGGTGTTTTTTGAAGCCTTAGAGGAACACTTCTTACCGCCTCAAGTGTTTTTTGTTCTATAAATAAGGGTTCCTATATGACAAGATAATTTGTTCAACCTATCTGACCAAAATGGAGTTCTGATGATTGATAAGTTCCTATCTGACCAGATTAAATCAGACGTTATGTTCTTATTTGTTTTGTATACATCTACTTTGGTTGAATAGTAATAGTTGCTTGTGTTTGCGTGCCTGGAATGACAACTTAGCCAAAACAGACATTAATGTGCTACTGCTCCATAGGAATGTTCGAGTAACTTGTGCTAGCTGTTGGAGGTTAAACGCTTCGGTTGACCATCCTGCTGCCAGCTGGGATCATGGCAATGCATTTGAATCTTTTGAAGTAGAAAAATAATTCCAAGATAAGGTACACCGTGGTTTACTGCCTTTTATACCTTTGTAGGTTTTAGGAATTCGTGTTTTTTTTGCATTTTGTAATACTGTTAACCATATTATTGACTGCTTGTTGACCCTTTAAATTAATATAGAGTAATATATTATGTAATGATAGTTGCCCGCTAAATGATTTTGACAAGGGAAACGGTCCTTTTCGACTGATTATATTGTAGTGGAATTGGGGACCAGGAATGGGAGGCCTCATATTAGCATGCAACATTTGCTGGGCGTCAGGCATCCTGGCTTGGGTGCGGTACCTGAAGACAAAAGGTATGATAATATTCAGAATAGGTTGTAGCATTATTGATAATAATAGTATCAGAATCTGCATTTTCATTTTTTTATATTCAAATAATTTGGTTTTCTACATTTGTTGAAGTAGTGAACAATTAATGTATAAACCAAAGATGATTCTCCATAACAAAATAAAATCGTTTTGGTAGTTAAACTATGTTACTATCGCTTAAAATAAAGACAGTAACAGTGAATTGCAATATTTTTGAAAAATAAAGATGATTCGTGTTGGATTTTTGTAGTATTTTTTGTGTTTATATATCATTAAAATAAAGTCGTGTTAGTAATTAGTTCACCAAGTGTAATTTTTTCACGTAACCATTTACTTACAGAAAATGTTAAAAAGTTCATATGTAAAAATGTTCGAAATTGGCCACCTTATGTGTGAAAACAAAGATAGTATATGGATGCCTATGCTCATGACTTCATTAAGTCACTACCTGATGGCTATAAAACGATTGTGGATGATGATTTGTTTAGTAAAGACAGTAACAGCGAATTGCGATTGCTCGAGCACGTATCACCAAGAAGCATTAACAACATTACGTATAACCGTCTAAATTGAGAAATAGGTAAGTTACTATGTTACTATAGCTTATTGAGGGTAAATGTAAGATAATCGAAATGTTAGGTTACTTTCCCCATTCAAATAATGAAAGAAAAAAGACAATTTCATACAAATTTGAAATTTATAGGTCAAAATTAGAGTGATGATTACATGATATATTGGTTTCTTTATATATGTTTTTTACATTCTTACTGATTCTTGCTTTCATTTATCGATTACTACGTGAAGATTGTTTATAAAGATCAAACCAGAAAACGTAAACTTATCTCAACAATCACAATCGGCCCAATCTAAAACAAGTCCACCTTCTTTACAAAACCTTCATTATGTACTAACCTTGAATATGAAGATTGTTTATATGTTCTTCTTGAAGCTCTTGCAGCTGGACTCTCAGGTTCCACTCTTTCTGCACGATGTGTTAATGCACCACTTCTTGATCCTCCTATGAAGCTCAAGCCAATAGTTTCTAACATGTCTACCTATTAAAGTGTATGTGCCTACTACTTAGAACTTATACCATTTTCTGGCGGTAGATTGAGTGATAATTTACTTGCTTCAACTTGAGGTATATAATGATACATTTTGGATGAATAGGTTAGCAAATGGACGTGACACCAGTGCTAAAGATATCACCTTTCCGAGTAAGCATTTTCTTCTAAGTTTAGGAGTGAGCATTTTCTGAGTGAATATTTAGTATGTTTAGGCGGACGCAGGTAAGTTGTATGGTTTGCGGCTGCGGATAAAAGTTTTTCTAAAAACACCTCTTTTGTGTCACTAAGAATACGATGAACAGTTGCCTGAACCACAAAATATGTTGAAGTATATAAAAATTATTTGAAATGGAAGTTTGGTGATAGTTTGAGGTGCACCATGTGCAGATTACGCAACCATTGTGCTAAATTTATCTAGCTATTAAATACAAAGATAGATATAAATAATCGGACCTGTCTAAAGGTTGTTGGACCACCACATATACAGTATTTTCTAGGCGCTCAACTGTCTGTTAAAAATAATAAAATAAGTTTGGAATATAATATATTAGTAGCTGACGTTTATGGATCGTAACTGCAAACACCTCTCAAGTTAAAATGACCGTAGAATAATATGATGATGCTACTCATGAACTGATCTGATTATTTGATACTTATTATTTGACCCCCTTAAATGCATCTCCAAACACACCATACACTTTTCTTTTGTCTAAGGCTTTGTAAAATACAAATACAGTACTCAAAATTTCTTCATGGACACAATTTTGTAAACCCTGTTACACCAGCTACTTACATGTCCCGCCCCAATTATTTAGTTATTTTACCACTTATAGACATTGGTCGTATTTGAGTGTAAAGGGACACCTACAGCTTCTAAGTGGTACTGATGGAAACCTAACAGGACTACGCACAATGTATGAAGACCCCCCACTGAAAAGCACAATTGTTAATCAACAGTTATTTGGTTATGAGAAAGCAAGTATGATTTTGTTGGGACTTGGCATTTTTATTGGTTAGAAGTCAATTCACATAACCTTTGATTTTGTTGGTCCTGTTTTTGTTATTGGCCTTTTCATATGGTTTGAGGCCTCGATCACTTTAAATAACTAATAAAATGATCTAAGTGAGACGAGAATATGATTAGCTTATACATGTTTTCTAAGAAAAGCTAATGTACTTCTGTTAGAATATTTTGGTAATTACATCTGACACATGTGGAGTAATAAGTGTCTGATATATGAAGCGCTTTTTTTCCCACAAAAAGGGCTTTCAACTAATGAAAATCGGTCACACCATATCAGAATAATATCGGGCCACCCACGGTATAAAAGTCATTACGACACCATGCCTTTTGTTTTTTCTTTTTTTTGTTCCTTTTTTACATTCTTAAATTAGTTCGAGACACCTTCTCACCTCTAATCTGATCTCATTACAAAGTTGAACAAATCCTAGGTTCATCAAGAAATTATTTTGAAAAAGATAGTGGAAGTAACCTAGCGATATGAGGTTTAGATATGAGGTTTAGACATAAGGTACGTCTTGGTTAACCTGTTACTTAAAGGTTTTGAAAGACAACATATGTTGCATATTCAATTATTGGTGTGTCCTCATGGTTTATGGATGTTAGGGATCCCAAACGTGTTATCATTTGATTTTGGAGTTATGTTAAATAAAAGTAGATATTCTACAATTACAGATATGTGAAAGCTGCAACCATGGATCAGTCTTTGATAAGGAGAAAATGGAAAAAAAAATGCCAGCTTTTGAGAGAGCCCGATGTTGAAAATGCGAAAGACGGGTCAGTAAAGGGTGCAGCTTTTGAGAGAGCTTAAATGCCGAAAGATGCAACAGGCATCGTACAAGAACGCTGTCTGAGAAACTTTCTTAGGTAAAGGATAACGACACGCAAGACGATAGCAGCGAAGGATGATAGGTATGTTGATCTTTATAGGTTTGGCTGATGCTGTAAGCGTCTAGAGTTGGTGAAACATATATCCGAATGAGTTTATTTTTATATAAAAAAATCTTTTTAAGCTTTTGGAATCATACATAACTGTCATATGCATATATTTTGATTGAAACCTTAAAGTCAAGATGATTTAGTAATCGTAACTCCACTTTGTTATTGGCTCTCAAGTCTTGCCAAAAAATGATTATCCCTACAATGTTAATACTAGAATTGTACAAAATATATGATTTCTAAAGAGTTTTCCCACAAATTTGATCCCATGTAGCTTTATACACAAGTTCTCCTAATTCTAAGATACTAAGACAATAGGTTTTGAATCGATCAATCGTACATTTATCCAGAATAGGGGTTAAGTGCAGACGTCTACAAGAATTCTGTTTTGAGAGAAAGCAAATAACTCAGTCCATCATTTATATACTTCGTACAACACCCTGCAAGTAGTAAGCGGGTGCTTTGGGATTTACTTACTTTGTCCACTTAATGCACAAATCTAAAAAACATAACAAAAACATAAGACTACAAGTAAAAGGAGGTGTTTGGGATTACTTATTTCCTCCAGTCTACTAACATCAGCCTACAAGAATGCACAAATCAGATATAACATAATGAAAACATCAGCGTACAAGTAAAGTTGTGGTCCTTAGGATTACTTGACGTGTCAGCTTACCTGTGCATCATTATACATGAGTTGATAAATGTGTGTTTGTGATCCAGGAGTTATTATAGACGAGTAATTAGATTTAGTCTGTTTTATGTTATATTGATTATGCATACTCCACTTACAGTTCCATATCCTTGGCTTAACTTCTTAATAGGCTAAAATGTATATGTCCGTCATTTTTCCTATCGAATATTATAAAGAGTATGTTATATTTGAATAGACATCATTATTTTGTATATAAAACATATTCATTATCTTTAGTGTAAAATCGACAAGTTAATTTCGCGGTATTTTTTGTGTTTCTTATGTTTTACCTTTTCTAATATTTATTATGTTTATTTACTATAAGCGTATTATGACGTCGTTAAGGCATGAGGTGTGGTCTCGCCGTTACGAAATAGACCATAGCTTGGGTTCTAGGCATGGCGCGTGAGATAAGACGTGGAAAGGCGGAACATGACGGGCAAATGCGTGAGGCATGACAATTTTTTTGATTTAACACTGAATTTATTTTTTTATTATTTTAAATGAAGACGATTACATATAAAAATAGTAGTTTAACATTATTAATTATGTACCAAACATTTTGTTTAAACCCCGGTCTCTATAGAAACCTATATAAATATATAAATAAGTTCATATTTTTGTGTAGTCTTAAGTCACGCCTTAAATACGCAAAAGTTTTTGCTTTAACTGCAAAAGCTTGAGGCTTAGCCATGCTGCCCACGCTACCGCTTTAAAGACGCAAAAGTTTCGTCTTAACTGCAAAAGTTTGAGGCTTATCCTTGCGCGCCACGTCACGCCTTACGCTATTTAGAACATTAGTTCAAGCGCTTAAAGAAAATATGACAAGAGTCCTGAAGATTTTATTTTGTAATAGAGATCAGTAAATATAAAACTTAAATAACCAAATATTGTGTATAAAATATTATGTATATAAGAAACTTTACTTTAATTTGTACTAAAAGCATGACGCATAATTTATTTAACTTCTATTTCTTCCTATGGCATTATAGTTGTTTCTTTTTATTCGTTATTAACTGTATAAAATTTTAAAAATATTTGTAATTTTATTAACTGTTTCTTGATTTATTCTTTAAATACCCACGTAGCTAAAAATTGAAAAACAATACTACCCATGCTTAATTTTTTTTTGTTGAATAAACAATTTTTAACATCAATATTTTGGAAAATAAAAAAGTATAAAACGATTATTATAAGTCATGCCCGCCCATCAACGATATTTAAAAGAAAATATATATCCAAAAAACATACAAACATTTATTTTTGTATATAAAAAACATAGACACAAAAAAACAAGTCATGCCAATTAATAACGTATCTAAAACACAACTATACTAAAAAAATAATTTACAAAGAAATACTTGCCAAAAAATAAAAAGTTAAACGATAATCAGAAGTCATACCCGTCCATCGGACGGGTTTTGCCACTAGTATATAGATCTGAGTATGATGAGCGATATGAAAAGTGCACATGTGTTTCATATTATCTAACGAAAATATACTTATAATACATACAAAACAAATACATGTGCATGGTCCTAGGATAGATGTTCCTAGTGACCTATGACAATGAAATTTATGGTTTTCTACCTAATGAACTAACCCGATGAATATACATGTGCATTTTAAGAGTAAAAAGGTGGTTCTCGCAGTTCTATACATTTATTTAGTTCTGAAAATAACCTCACCCTATATATACATATATATATATACATATATATATACATATAGATATATAGTTATTATATCTATATATATATATATAAATATATATATATATATATATATATATATATATATATATATATATATATATATATATATATATATATACTATATATATATATCATATATACACATATATATATATATATATATATATATATATACTATATATATATATATATATATATACTATATATATATATATATATATATATATAAATATATTATATATATATTATATATATATATATATATATATTATAGAATATATATATATATATATATATATATTATATATATATATATATTATATATATATATATATATATATATAGATATATATATATTATATAATATTATAGATATATATATATATATATATAGGGGAGAGTTAAAATAAAAAGACTTTTTTTGGTGAGAAGGATAAGAAGGATTTTCAGCCATTGATTTAAAATCAATGGACTAAGATCAATCAATATTTCTAACTAACTAACTAACCACCAAAACATGATTTTAAAAAAGTCTTCAAAAATTCTGAAAAAATTCCAAATTGTCGGATTTGTTGGTGCATAAAAAAGTTGTGAATAAACGTTTTTTAATTTTGAGGTTTGTTTACGTTTTTTGTGATGCACAAAAAACAAAATTTGATGCAAAAACACGTGAATTTTGGGGTACCAAAAATTTTTTTTCATTCACAAAATTTCTCAATTTAATTATAGTTTGATGCGGAATCATATTTTAAAGCAAAAAGTAACAAAGAAGTTGGGCATAAAAATGAATTCTCTGATGCACAAAAAAACCTAAAAAAACGTAAAAGAAAACGTTTTTGTGCATCTCAAAATTACGTTTTTGGTGCATTAAAAAAGCGTAAAAAAAGTTCAAATTAAAAAAACTTTTTTTCACAAAAGTTTTTTGCACCAACATACCCGATCTATTGTAATTTTTTCATAATTCTTGAAGAACTTTTAAAAAAACATGTTTAGATGGTTAGTTAGTTGGGTAGTTAGTTTGTTAGGATTGTGATTTTAATCTCATCCATTAATTTTAAATCAATGGCTGAAAATCCTTCTTATCCTTCTCACAAAAAAAGTGTTTTTAATTTGATCTCTCCCTATATATATATATATATATATATATATATATATATATACTATATATATATATATATATATATATATATATATATATATATATATATACATAATATATATATATATATATATATATATACTAGTATATATATAGTATATATA